>PVJL010000008.1:195420-815765 GCA_004026885.1 Lyroderma lyra | reverse complement strand
GATCTTATCTGAATTCTGATTCAAACATACTAAAAAAATATGAAGAAAGTAAGGAAATAGAGCACAGCTAAATGTGTGATGATACTGATGAATTAGAAGTAATATTTTAGGTGCTGTACTGCTATTGTGCTTAAGTATGAAAATGTCCTCTTTTTTGAGGTGCACAGTCAATTATTTATGGTAAAATGTCATGAAGTCTGTAGTTTATGTCAGCAAAAAACAACAGATGGAGCAAATACTGCAAAATAGGAGTCATGTTGAAGTCTAGGTGATGTGAATGAGGGCTCCGAGCAAGTTTACTCTTTAATTTCATAATTCTGCTCCTGGATTCTAACCTAAGGAGCAATCCAAAACAGGAAGGAGAGAAGGGAGGGAGGAAGACAGGGAAGAAAGAAGGGGAGCAGCAGACCCTCAGACGTACTTCTCTTGTATAATAGTCACCGTCTCACAAAAAGGAGATACCTTTTTTTTTATTTACACACAGATAAGGAGGCTAAGGTTTGAAGAATTAAAATAATCTGTGTAGAAAAATTACACAAGGTACTACTGAAATCAGCATGTTAATCCAGACCTCCCTCAAACCCCGTAAGGTACCACGACAGTCACAACAGGTTTCTAAGTTCATAAGTAACTCAGAAACAACGTCAAAGCCCCACAATACGAGTATGGTGAAGGACATGATCATTTTCCTCCTAGGAGGTTTGGAGAGCCATGAAAAATGACACTTTACTAAGATTTCCAAACAGCTTGCTAAAATGTCCATGATGTGTTAAGCAAAACAAGCAGGACAGGAATTTTAATACATAAAAGATAATTTGGAGAATGTTTAAAATGCATGGAAAGGGACAGAAATCAAAAGTAAAGTGTCACTGTCTCTGAGTGTTACATTCTTTTCCTTTTTTCTCTATAATTGGGCAAAAATTACAACTAATTGGGGTGGGGAGAGAAAGGCTACCCCTCAGTCAAGGCCCAACTAAGCATGAAATCTTTTCCAGAAATGCTCTCCCCCAGCAGAAGCTTGTCTCTCTTCCCTGAAGGCCCATGTGCAGTGGGGCTCCCTCCCAACACCACCCCTGCCTGCCTCACCCACACTCCTATGTGGGAAGCTGCTGAGAAATGGGCCCCTGGCCCAGGAAGCGTTGGATCTGCCACAGTACCCTGCAAGTGCTTGGTCCGCAAAAACTTTTGCTGAACTAAATCCAGAAGCTTCCTTCCAACATCATTCCATATACTGTCTGCCTGCTGAATGAAGTTCAAGAACGGTAGGGGTCTTGGGTAAATGCTGACATGCACAATTCTGAGAAACATCAACTGCTTTGCACCCCAGGTGCCACTCTTGCCCTAACCTAGCCCTGGCTCTACCCCCAGGTAAGTCCCTACGCCTGCTTAGAGTAACACATCAGAGCTCAGGAGTCCACGATTTAACCACACATTAGTCACCCCACTCCCACTTCTGTCTTAGGCTGCACAATCTCAGGGTCACTTCCCACACAAGCTGGAGCAGAGCTAAACTGCAACTAGAGTTCAACTACTTCCGCCTCAAACTGCTGCAATAACTCTACACCCGCTACTGAAGTCCTTTAACTTGCTCTTATGTTTCTACAAACTCAATGACAGACTATCTTCCCAGAAAATGATTTGACTTTTCCTAGAAAATAACTTGACTTGGCCAAATAGGAGGCATGACAAAAAAGAAATACGGTGAATGTTTAAATTAAAAAAATGCATTACAGTGAAAGACACATTGCCACTAACCCCCTTCAAAATACTCCCTCTCGCTTCGAACACACTTATCCCTTTGTCTTTGCCCCTGTCTGAAGCAGGTCTGGAAGTCCTCTTCCGTGAGTGTTAGTTGCGCTGTCGTGACTGCCTCAATGTCCTGAATCGATTCAAAACGTTTTCCGTTTGTGGTCATGTTGACTTTGAGGAAGTTCCAGAAGTCACATGGTGACAGCTCCGGTGAACAAAGAGGATGAGGACACACTGACGTATTTTTATTTGACAGAAACTGCCGTACCAGAAGCAATGTGTGACCTGACTCAAGTCAGGACATCAATGCAATGCAAATAAAGACACTCACAAAGAGGACTTTCAGACCTGCTTCAGAAAGTGGCAAGAATGTTGGGATGTGTTCAAAGTGAGGGGGAATATTGTGTCAGGGATTAATGGCAGTGTATCTTTTACTGTAATAAATTACTTTATTCAAACATTCACCATATATATTTTTTAATCATATCTCATATATCATGACACAGTTTACCTAGTTATTATGTTCTGGGTCAATAATTTGGTTATTTTACCCCAAATTAGGTTCAAAAGATACATTTTTAGCCCAGTGTCACCTAAAAAATCAACACTACCCACACCATAAAATAGCAGCTACACCTGTAAAGTTAACGTGGCCAATATTTGTGGAGAGGAAAGTGGTGTGCAATTCCTAAGCTCTTATTCATTTCTGGATCCCAGCATCTGGTCAAATGTCCAGTCTAGCTAAACGGGGACAGGTTAGCAGCTTGCCACATCTGTTACAAGAGTCGGGAACAATTGTGACTCACAGAGAGCAGAAGTTGCTCAAGACAATGAAGATATACAGGCCAGGGCCAGACAGAAGTGGGGGACATGAACATACACTAATGTGAAAGCACCCGTACCCTCGAATTTCCCGACCTCTCACCCTGCCAGCACCAGGCCACATGACAGGCAGGCTTACGCCCTCCACCTCCTCAGGCAGGGAAAACTGTGTCCTGGCCTGACCTGCTGCAAATCCGCAGGGGGTACTTCCAACTCCCGGGACACAGCTGCCCCATTACCGTCTCCTAAGTGGGGCATCAGAGACCTGAACGTCAATCCTCCCGACTCGAAATTCCCAGTCTATTACACTGAGCTGAACTGAGCTGAACCACAAATACAAAACGAGGCAGCCAGACATCACATGATCACTGTGCTCCCCCGCAGACACATCTGATTCCTGGCACAAGATGCTACATAGTCAAGAGGTACGGGCTGGGGGGTGGGGAGCAGAGGTGCTGTGGGTCTAAGACAGTCCCCAGACCACCCCCCCGGGAGCTGAGAACAATCTCTAGAGAAGCTTGTTGTTTCCTGGAGCTGATATCAGATTTCCCCACCTTGTGTGACACCTGTGACAGGGGACGGGGTCTAGAAAAGAATCGATAGCAAAGATACAGCACTCAGGTATTGTCTAGCTTCTCTTTCATCCAAAGGTACTGTGGAGTCCTAAAATTTCAGCTTTTGTTTAGTAGCAGGGAGAAGGTTCCATTGCCCCTCCTGAATTATTCATTCTGTGTTGCCTTTCCATTAAAAAACCACAACAAAAACAAAAAATGTGAATTGTGTTTGAAATCCTCCCACAATTGCACATTAGACTCCCTGCAAAGAGCTGACAGAAAGCAGCCTGTCGTACCTGGGCTCACACAGGAAGGCCGTGTTTTCACCATCTGCTCTCCAAACGAGCCACTCCCTGAAGGACGGGTGGCAGAACATGCGGGTTTTGTCTCGCCTTTTAATGAGGAAGCAGGAGAGGGCATCCATCCTCTGCTGAAAGTCTTCCCAGCCTTGCTCTCCCTGGATGTGGCCAGCATTAATAGCCTGGAAGATCTGCTCATCCGTCATGGGGTGGAGGGACGCGAGGGCCACATTTAAAATTGGAAGTGCCCTCTCAAAGGCGGACTGGGTCATGAACTTCATGTTGCACTGCAGCAGGTAGAGCTCGGACAGGGACACGGGTACCACCTTGTAGCTGGCACTTTTGATGACCAAGTGGCCCCTCTGGAAGAGGTCCAAGGTGAGCTTGAGGTACAGGTAGGAGCCAAGGCTTCGTAGCACCAGGTGGCTGCTCACTTTCCCGATGAGGGCGGCGTCGGCCTTGCCGTTCAGGGAGATGTTGCTGAGGATGTCCTGGCTGCTGTGGACCCTGTGCTGGACGTAGGCATGCAGGTCGCTGTGAATGTCCTTGTTGTCAGGGAAGTCATCTAAGGAAAGCTTGATGAATGGCAGCGTGCTTACGATTTCCTGCAGCGAAACAAAAACCACAGTGTCACTGCACAGAGATTTCCTTTTTTTTTCCCCTTCTTTTTTTAATCAGCTGCATTTTGAACCAGATTCATTAGTTTTCTTTCAAGGAGGATTTTTGTGGATTACAGGGACTCACTGTTTTGTATGAAAACCTGTAATAGGATAAGATGAAGATAAAAAGCTTATGTGAAAGAAATCCTGATGCAAGACTGAATGAGGCTTTCCCAAGGCCCTGATCCAAGGACTCAGAGCCAAGAGAGATGGAAAAGCCCCAGCAGACAGTACAACCTGGCTGGACCCGCAAAGGGACAGTAAGACCCTGTGGTGACCTGATACCCATAATCCTCACATTGTGCAAGTGGTTATATAACAAGGACAAACACAAACCAACACTGTACATTGAAGAACATGGCCAGATGCTGAGATATGAGGCACCCCTCTCTAGTGCATCAGATACTGGGGCTGGTAACCAAGCCAGGGAACCTGAAACTGCCCTCAGGCTGTGCCCAGGGACCGCCCGCTGTCACAAAACTGGTAACTCCAGTACAGCCCGCTATCATTTTCTAAGTGGCTCAACTTTTCAATTGAAGGATAATATACATACCGATGTGCATATGTCATAAGTGCACAGTGTCACTGATTTTCACAAAGTCAAATACACTTGTGTGACCAGCAGCCAGCCTGAGCAGCACCAGCTCACGGAAGCCCCCCACCCCCCCACCCCCGGTCCATTCCTGTCTCTCCCTCAGCCCAAAGATAAGCGCCACCCTGGTACCCAACAGCAGAGATGAGTTTTGTGTTTTTCTTTAAACTTCCCACTAGCATTACTGAAGTATTTAAGTAGTATATGTCCTCATTAAATGCAACAATTGTAGGAGGCAGGCTGAATATCAATACTCTCATTTCACATGGATGCTAACTGAACCTGTGAAAATTGAGTTACTACTGCTCCCATGCATTGGCGACTGTCAGATTCTGTTTACTGTGTGAAAAACTATAGCAAGGGTATGAATCAAATACCCATAAAAACAAACATCAAGTTTGACTGAGGTCAAATGTCATTTTTAATGGGAAAGGAATGAACCCAAATGCTATTTTTAATTACACATCATCATATAAAGGCAAAAATCAAAATCTAATGATGTCAAAAATGGACAGGGGTAGAAGGAAGGAGTTGATTGCTCATATACAGCTTTAAGGTTCAAACGAGGGGAAAGATGAGAAAAAGAATTTTTTTTAGATCACTCTTCATCTTGCTGCAAATGTTACCTCATAATTTAATTTTTATGAAAAGAGAGGCCTCACTTCAGAATAGTCCTTAAGATCTCTCCCTTTTATTCCTCCCTTTTCCCTTCATTAAAGAGGGTGGGGGGCGCATGGGGGTGGACTGTGTCTCATTGCAAACTCATGCAAGTAACTACAAGCGAAAGTAGCCCCAAACTCTGTTGGCCCTGTTAGCCAGACACCTGAAACAGCTTCCTAAACTGAATGATGGCAACCCAGGACTGG
Organism: Lyroderma lyra; assembly: GCA_004026885.1. NCBI lineage: Eukaryota > Metazoa > Chordata > Mammalia > Chiroptera > Megadermatidae > Lyroderma > Lyroderma lyra. Next base: position 810,224 of record PVJL010000008.1, on the reverse strand, counting down.
ACACTTACATCTCAGCTGCACAAGCACAGTTCAATGCTGATAGGAAGCTTAGCTCACATTTTGACGAATGTGCCTTGGGGGTTAGAAAGGTCAGAGTTTTAGCTCTGTGTATTAATATTTCAAAGTTCAAATATGGTTTTCAAGTCAGCAACTAAATGGTTCACAATCGTTGAAACTGTTAGTATTAATCAATGTAAAATTGAAGTAGAGAGATGTGGAAAGAGATTCGAAAATTAGTTTTTACCTGAAAATTTGCTCTTACAGTCACAATCAACTTCAACCAGGCAGGGAATTTGGAGATAATTTTGGTAATAAATGAAGAAAGTGTATCTCCATAATCAGGTTTATGAAACTCAGCTTCATTTAATCCATCTATCAAAATAATGTATTCGTCTTCAGGAATTTTCTGCTCTAAAGGAGAAAAAAATTTTTTAATTAAGAAATTATACATTTCTATTAAGATGGCACTACCCAGCATATTTCAATGCACAGTTTAAAGTGTTGGGAAAAACTAAAAAGGTCTACATGTGAAATGTTTTACACAGAAGCCTATTTTCTATTAAATTTATCATAAAAACTGGAGCACAGAGCCAAAAGAAAACCAATTCTCACAAAACACTTTTCAGAAACATACTGCATTACATACACTTAGCAGAATCTCACCCATGTACAAGGACTGCCCAGAAAAAATCCAGCCATAAATCCCTCTATTTTTCATATGACATGGCCGGATACTTTCCGGACAGCCCTCATGTGAGACAGCCCTTCATAAACTCCTGGCACTGGGACGAGTACAGCAGATAACATACAGAGAGGAAATCTGAAGAAGACTCTAGTTCCCCAATTCCCCCACCGACAGAATACCCTCAATGGATTTCTGGGGAGGAAAACGGACCCCCAAAGGGTGAAGTAGTCTATGGCCCTACCACCCTGAACACACCTGATCTCGTCTGCCCAAAGGGTGAAGCACCCAGCCCAAGCACAGAGCCAGCGAGGGTGACGCTCTGCTTCAGCACGCTAGACCACGGCTCGCTCCCACAAGGCTACATCTACAAGAGCGCTCCATGTACTGGCGCCAACACTCTGCCCCGGGAACTGAGAAGGGATGGCATACCTGCTTCACCTCCCTCTCCCCAGCGCCTTTTGGCAGAAGTACTATGAAGGCAGTAAACTAGCTCAGAAGGTTGAGGAGCAAGGAGGAGGAAGGAAGAAAAACCAAAGGGCCCCCCAAAAGCACCCATGCCCCCCACCTTGTAGAGACTCAAGGGCAACAAAATCAAACAGACACTTCTAGAAATGGCTTTAGGTTCAACTCGGCTGAGCAGAAGCCCTGAGAACACCTGCTGGCAAGTTCCTGAAACAATCACCTTAGTCCCCGGCTATGCCAGAGTACAGAACAATGCAGGCAGCCGTTTCCAGGGTGTTAAGTCGTCTAAACGTCCTGCAGTTACACATTAGCTACTTGGGAAGTGTTGCACTGTGGAGTTAGTTCTTATGAGAGCGGTTTCATTTAAAAACACAGCATTTGGGGGTGGGGGTCCTTGGGGAGGTGGTTCTGTGGAAGGGGAACAGGAGGCACACTGAGTCGCCCACATCCTCTCCCTGCGCCCACCTCACTCCCCCTCCACGGCCAAGTGCAGCTACTTCTTCTCGGGACCTTGGGGACTCAGAGTTACTAATGAGAGAGGGGCTCTGGGTGCCTGCTGGGAGGTACCGTTTCTCAGGTTTGTGAGTGGTTCCAGCACTCCCCTCTTGAAGGCGGCCACGGGGTCCTGCACACAGGATCTGAGGCTCAGCATGCTCTGTAGCTGGGGCTCTTTTATCAGGAGGTCTCTGTAGGCGGCCAGCTGATGGGACCGGCAGAGCAGAGCCGCGATGCTGTGCACGAACTCGGGCACCAGGCACGTGTACGTGTTATCGGCCTGGCAGTAGTGGTAGGCCACCACCTACGGGGGAAGCAGACCATCAGCGTCACCTCACCCTCTCCCCCACGGCTCCTTCCGCCTCTCATGTGACACTTCCATTCACTCAGAGGACAAATACGTTGCTTCTATGCCATTCCCAGACTGAGATCTTATTTAGCTTCACTGATTCAGTTATTCCTTCATTCATTCACATGGTTTGCCAAGTTCTAGGCAGACTTTTAAGTGCGGCCACAAATCCATCCTGATTAGCACCAAGGTCAGCCTAAATTGCTCTGTAGTGAAGGTAAATTACCAAAAGTCACTCATACAACCCGAAGCCAACCTTGGCGTGAAGCAGTTCTGAGCAACCCGAATGTACTCAACCTCCAAAAGTGCCACGGTCGCGGCATTTCCGTTTTCGAAAACAGCAGCACCTCCTTGGGAAATGCATTTGTTGCTCCCAAAAAGCAAATAATAATGTCAAAGGCCGATCTGTAAAGTCAGAGCTGTTCCTCCTCCTGCCCCCCACAGGAGAGCTGGGCAGGCAGCCTGGCTCCAGCCCTCAGTCCCCTCTCCACTCCCACACCTCAAGTGACACCACGGAGAAGGTGAACAGTGACATCGTTTGAAGAAATCACAGACACATTTACCAAATTTCTGCCTATCCCGTGAAAGAGCACAGAGAAGAGAGGTTTGTGCCTACGCCCAGAGAGGATAGCGCGCTCCCTTTGTTGGCGCAGACATGGGACAGTCATCAAGTTACTCCTTAGAGACTCCGAGGGCAGTGCCAGATGTAAAAGCGTCTTCAGAGCGAGAGGTACGCGGCAAACATGAAAACTCTGATACCTTCCCAAATGAGGATGAACTGAGGAATGTAAGTAAGAGGTAAGAAAGGTGAAAAAGGCCACCAGCGTTTCCGTCAGGAGCGCCGGCGTCCCCGCCGCCCACTCAGCTCTGCAGCCCCGCTGACGGCGGGGGCGGCAGGCACACAGGTTAAATGCCTGCCAGGCCGACACAGATCATCAGTGAAAGGTCTGCAAAGCCAAGTGGCAAGAGTAGATGTGACCAATTTGGAATGCCCGCATGACTCCTGTTTTGGAGTAAATTTATCTTCAACTCTCAGAGGAAAGCTGACTGCTCTTCCACTCTCACCTGGACAGAGATGCGCAGGGACACCTGAGGACCTGGGAGTGCGTACGAACCACCAGTGAGACCGCCTGTCACACAGTGCACCTAGCATGGGGTCTGGCAACCCAGCAGTTCATCATGAAATCAATTTGGAGCCAAACAGCTTCTATTGTTTAAGTGAAGTGAATTTTATAGGACGTAAGAATAAGTATAGCATTGGAATGCTTTTGCTTCAGTTGTGTGTGTGACCCCATGTGTGTGAACACCAGGTGTCTGGTGGCAAGCTCTATTTCTTATTACAGGTCACAAAGTGGTGTGAGAAATCATGGCGGCAGGGTGGCTTTGAGGTCTGTACTACACCCCTCATCCCTGACCACTGTTCATGAACAGAGGACTGAACAGGGCTGCCCGTGCCACGGAAGCAGAAGCGAGGAACAGAGATCTGGGGCAGAGAAGCATTCGTTTCAGTTCCCCTGCCTCCACCTCGCCCCGGGGGGGGGGGGGGGCTCCCTCATTAGATGCCCCTTCCCTCCTCACTGCCCACTGCTGGTCGTTCTCCGGTTCCACCAACTCTGACCCCTGCTGCTGGGAAGACCAAAGCGATTCACCAGGAGCCAGACGCCACCGACTGAGTGCAGGAGGGTGGCTTATGACTTGTGATGGATGGTGAACAGATGGAAAATTTCAGAAAGACCTTGATGACCAAGAATTTAGGAAGGGAAAGTCAGCCAAGTCTCCTTTACAACGTCACAAGAAACCTCAGACAGGAAGGCGCAGGGAGCCAAGGGCCCCAGGCAACGGAGTGCAGATGGAGGCGGCTCAGGTCACGTTCAAGGCTCCCAGTGCCCTGTGCTCACACCAAATGTACGGACGGATTTCGGGGCAGCACGACAATGCTTCCTGCTGCTGAGGAATTCTTTCACTCCATGGTTTTAAGACAATAAAAGCCCACTACTAGTGTCTTAAAATATCTATTTTCATCAATACCTTTTATTTGCAGTACTCTATGACGTTCTTATCAGAAGCTACACTATTGAATTAAGCAATTGCTGTCTCTAAGATCTATTTTATAATTCATTTTTCAGAAGCCAGACTAGCAAATCAATCAATCAAAATCTCTTTCTCAGTCTCTCGTAGAAGAGGAGCAGATTACCTTGGAGGCGAGGTATTTCACTGCATCCTCTTTTGGTCTCTGGTTTTCAGGAGTATCAGACCCAAACCCAGTGGGCATTTTAACCACATTGGTACCACTTGCAGAAGAGCTTGGTGAAAGCAATGGCGTGAAAGAAAGATCCGGGGAGGAATCTGAAGCTGCAGACCAAAGAGACCAAAGAAAAAAAATGAACAAAAAAATAACCCATGGACACAATCAATAGTTTAATGTTTATATGGGGATGAGTAGGTCAGGGAGGGGAGAAAGGGGAGGGGGTGGGAGAGGAGGGGGGAAGCTAAATATAAGGTGATGGAAAGAGACCTCACACTGGGTGGTGAACTTACTATACAACAAGCTGACAATGCACTGTAGGATTGTATGCCTGAAACCTATGTAATCCTTGCTAACAGATGTCACCCCAATAAGTCTAACAATAAAAATGAATTAAAAAAAAAAAACCAATTCCATTATTTCCAACATCAGAACAGGAATATGGTGGGATACTGACTCTACTGCCTGATTAGACCCAGAGAGCATTTTAATAAGAAATGAGTACAAAGATGGCAGCAAACACAAAGGTCCACGTGCGAGCACCAGTGCCCTTCCGCCCTGACTCCCATCCATCCAGTTGCTCTCTCGGGGGAACTGCTGTTTTTCGCTTCCTTTATTAAATTCTTTTTGGTTAAATAAAAGAAGTCTTACATGGCTCACTTGTTCCTGCTTAACTGTGTTAGAGACACTTCTTTTAAGTTGTTTATTGCACATAAAGTAAGCCATGAAGAGTAAAATTTTTGGCCACTCCATCCCATTTGTTACTTTTTATACTTTTGGTAAATCCAAGAAAGAAGATAAAGGCCGAAGAGAGCAGGGTATAAGAGAATTCTACATGGTTTCCCCTTGGCTTGTTCTGCCAGTAGCCTACTCTCCTTGGTTTTAGGACCAAAAATTCCCCCAGGCACTTGCTCCGGCCTCCCTGCCCCACCTCTGCCCATATACAGAGGGAGACAGGCCTTCTATTTAGGACAGCAGAGCAGGCTGGCCTCACCCTGGGTTATAGCTACACAGGCACTATGATAGACAGAGGCACCCAAATAGTTCTGTGACATGCGAGGGCTGTCCAGAAAGTATCCAGCCACGTTCTGTGAAAAGTGGAGGCACTTATGGCTGGATGTCTTTTCTGGACAGCCTTCGTATGTTTGCAAACTTGATACAACAGCCGGAACAACTTGAGGAAAACTGGGAATTTACGTCTCTCCAAGCAGCAGTTTTTTTCTATCTTATGTTAATATAATAAACTAGACAAGTAGTTAGTTAAACATGGACACACTTTTAGGTGATGAGGCGGGGCTGTTGGAAGCAATCTGCCTCATGCGGCTCCCATGGCAGCTAAGTGCCACCAACTTAGAGATGATTGCCGTCTTCCCAAAGCCCACGTTTCCAACAACCACCGCTCCTCTGTTTTCGGCCAGTTCCGTGTTCCTCAGGCTTTCTTCTATCTGGTGAAAGAGCCAATCCCTTCCCACGAACACAGAGTCTGTTGTTATGCTTGGTACTTCAAACAACAGGGGTTTCAACAAAATGTCTTGTGGCTTGTAGGGAGCAAACCGTGCTTAGGAAAAAAAAAAAGGATGATTATTTTAGAAGAATGCCATAATTTTATATACTACAAAAAAACTCAATTTATCACTGCATGCATGTTGCACTTAGCACGAGGGCTGTCTGGGAAAAAATCCAGCCATAATTGCCTCTAGTTTTCCTATCCCATGGCTGGATACTTTCTAGACAGCCCTCAGAAACAGCCTTAGGTTTTACCCTACAAGAGATCTGTAGTTCCAATCGGATCCTATTCATGCTTCTGTAATATCTCATTTGTCATGGTCCTAGAAAGTGTCCTATTAAATTGACTTTCTAGTCCTTTCATGCCTCTAAAGTATTCTCAGGACTCAAGACAGATACACAGAGGATTAGAGAAAATGATACAGAGGGCCAAACCATGTCTCATCAGTTTACCTGAAACAGAATTTAAGACACACATTTTTCCATTATTGTACGAGTGAAATGGAAATGTGATTTCCCTAGAGACAGGGCCCCAGCTCTCATCAGGGTGTCATGGCCTGTGGCCCTGTATGGCAAAGTGGTTGACCACACAACAGTGCTCTTCAGGTAGGGAGGTAGCCAGTACAGTCCAAGGAATTGAAACAAAGCTGATTCTTTGTTGATGACAAAAAAAATTTTTGGGGGGAGTGTTACACTACTACTCACCTCAAAGTAACATACTGCAGAATTATTGTTCAACTCCAGAAGCAAGTGAATCATGTATTTTGAGGAAAAAGCCCAAAATTGTTAAGGATGGCCCCCTAGCACACCTTACAGATAAACTTTTAGCGCACACATACTTTAGATCATGTTTTAAAAATGATTTAAATGCTGGTTATCACAGACTTCCAATGTTCAGTGAGAGAGCTCATCATACCCATTGCCACAGCAGATGCAAGGATAAATAAATACCTTTAACTTCCTGGGCCCTACCTCCGGCCGTATTGTGCCACGGTAACCTAATTGACGTTCGAAGAGGAGCATTTCTCTGCCCATCTAAATAGCTCAGATCTTCCAATTTGGTTGAGCTTGTCGCTGTAATAGTAAACTGAAGTTTAGTCTCCTCAAAGTTGAGTTTAATAACATACCCAAAGTCTATAAATTATAAATTAGAAGCGATTCTGTTCAAGCTTTCACCAAAATTTATCTCAAGGTGGTTTTTGGTTTTGTTGGATCATCCCGGGATTATGTTCCTGGCAATGCTGTTAATTGGAAAGTGGCCAAAAGCCAAAAAACTCATCATTCTTGAATCAAAGTCATACTGAGGTGGTTGGAAAATTCTCCATTATTCCTGGAGAGAGCTGTGCATCACCATAAATTTTTATTAAGAAATTTGACAACTGAGTGTGAATTAAGCTTCACTACTTACTGCAAATCTGCAGCATGGTACTAGAGACTTCTCTGCAGCTCCAAAGAGCCTTCCACCATTGCTAAAATTCCAACCATGTTAATTAAGTGAGCAGATTCTGCACGTACAATTACACAGCGCTCAGAACCCCAGAAGTCAGCTCTTAGTAGTAAAAGTAGCCATGTGGACTTTATTGAAAATAAACATATTCCTAAGCTTCAAATTTATTTTTTTTACATATATAACATATTGCATAATATTACATATGTATTACTGTTTTAAAAATTCAAAAAATAATTGCATTTACTCCTAATCAAATCAGTAAGATTCACAGCACATAGGTACCTTTTAAAAAGTATTAACGGTCTATTCACACATGCATACAAGTTGGATTATGAAAATAACCAATTCAAAATAATTTTAGTAATTCTCAGCAAATCTTAGAAGCAAACATATAGTATTTGTTTGTGCCTAATTAAAAAAAGAAAGGAAAAATCTCCTCTTACCTACATATACATCCTAGGTCACAGTAAGAGAAATCTAAATAAAATTAACCTAATTTGGTTTGTGGGTTAAGGAGCCCAACATAAAAGTACTGTCGCTCTTAGACATATGAAGATCTCCCAGGATAATAGAACACTGATGTCACCTGAGGGCAAATGAGAAGGAAAAAGGAGTCGCATTCCAAAGGCTAAGCCTTCTAAGGATTGGAGAAGTCTTGAGTGCGACCACATTTCGAGACTCTCAAGTCGGACCATGTGTCTGCTGAAAACGTTCTGGCTCTGACGCAGCACCCAGCCGCTGACCCGCAGCATCTGCCTGGGGCCTCAGGCTTCTCTTCCCTCACTGTTAGCACCAGCCGTCTTCTCCTTCATTCAATAAGTACCATGGCCTGGCTCTGTGATGGTGTGTCCCCTCTTGCTGCATTCTCCAAGGAGCAATCAATCAACAGTGTGCCCTGCTCACTACCCCACTCCGTGGGGAAACATCGGACACCCTGACTCTGCAAGAGCAGAGACTTATGTTTCTATATCCTTGAGGTGCGTAGCCAGAGTCTGTTCACACACTGCATACACATTTACGTCAATACATGCAAATCTTTCCCATTAGAAAGATTCGGGTTAATTTTTTATGTAGGACGTACAAAAGGGCCTGAGTTATGGGGATTTAAGAGCAGAGCCACTAGCTTCTCTCCAGGTCCTTCATACCCTGGTCCTGTGAAACTTCCTGGAAGACCACCAGGACCACACCCATTACCCTGACTTCCTATAATAATACCGCTTGGAACCTATTTCTAGGCTCCTGCCTGGGATCTGGGATTCTGACCCAGACCTGTGCAAATGCCCCTCTGCGCAACATGCCTCATGAATACACCCACCACATGTCCAAGGCCACAGTGTAACCCATAAGCCAGTTCACTTCACAGCCGGACCAGCCACGAATGTCTGACCTGCTGCTTCAGCTCTGGAGAAATCAAAGATGCTTGGAGCCTCAAAAGGGTCTCTAATTTCCCTTCCTCCTCTGCCCCCTTAAAACGTGACATTCAGTTTTTAATTTTGTGACAACCGAAAGGATTAAGAATGACTATAAAGGGCTAAATGATTCCAAAGAAAGGACTGCAAAAACACCCTCGTTTGACACAGACGCAGGGGATGGTTAGGATTCCGACGCCTGTTTTCAGATTTCCAGTCACCGCAGCTTTAGCTTCAATGTGTGCAGTAAGCGGCCTCAGCAACTCCACAGCTGCCTCTCCACCATAACCACCACTTAGCTGCCCTGAAATGGGCCACCGCTCAGCAGGGCTGCGAGCCACCAGCTGCCGGCTACCTCTGCTTCCTAAGGTGTTGTCAAAGCCACTGAGGGACATGCTGGAGAGTAAGAGCAGCGAAAGCTTGGCTGCCTCGCTCTGTGTCCCGCAGAGCAGGTGGCCTGGACCCCATTCTGCCTCCTCACACATGCCTACGGTAGGTTTCTCGGACATTACCCGGACAAGAGTCGGACTCACTTCTGGTATTTAACAACACGTGCTTTCAAGATCCTAAACACGATTCAGGGCCACGAAAACTCAGAGGTAAAGCAATCTCCACAATAAAATTAATGATATATTTACTGTACATTGTGTCTAACATCTGGGTAAGAAGTACATTGTCATATCATTGTAATACGTATAGGATAGAGGTTTGTTATTGTGGGGGGCGGTGAGGTGGGGTTGGGAGAGTCCCCTAAATTGAGCAAAGAGAAACATCTGTTGAAACCCCATGAACTAACCTATCAAAGGTAAATGTCATTAAGGCCAAGCAATCACCAGGGAGAGTTTGAAGAAAACTGGCTGGTAACTGTGTTTGTTGCTTTCCTGAAAAATTAAACACAGAGCTCTGAGATCCATTTAGGACGTAATCCAAAAGAAAAAAAAGGCAGACAAAAATAGTAGCACTTAAATACCATCTTCTAGATGATCTAAGATAGCATTTTGAAGGCCTCCGACTCTGTTTTTCATAAAGAAATAGTGTCCGTGCCATACAATTTGATGTGGCATCAGCCATGACCCGACCGCAGCATTCTAAACCAATCCCACTCTAACAAACACCTTTCCAAAGAAAATCTCTGCAGAGTGAAACAATCTCCAGGTCTAGCCAACTTTATATTTTTACAATCTTTGACATAAAAATTTCTGAACTGGACAGTTAACAGTGGACAGGCGACCACAGTTCTTTGTAGGAGGCTCAATGACAGTAACAGCTGGCAACCTTAGGAACTTGTTTCCCTACCTCAGTCCCCCTGGGGGACCGGGTCACTTGGGGCCAGCATCAGAGTGATCAGAGGTCTGACATCACCCTTCTTTCACCTGCCAGTCCCTACACTCTGCATACACCAAAGCAAATCATGGGCTATTTCCTATCCAATAGGAATTTGTGTTTCCATGGGTCTTTCACATGCAGATACTTACAAGAGATTGCAATATATGGATTTTTACATATTACTGTAATCCTTCTAATATGGAGTGTAGCCTACTCCCCTATTTGTACCCACTTGCCTTCTAATCATCAAACAAACAGTGCTGCAGGAACTATACAACCTGCATCTTTTATTCTTTTCAGCAATACTTGAAATATCTTGCCATTCCCTCAGCTTTAGGGGTACGAGGGTAGGCAGTAAAGATCTCCTAGCTTGTCAACAGGTACTATGAGGTAAGGCACTTTACTATTTCATCTCAAAATATGCTTTTAGTTTATAAAACGCACAACACAGAAGAAACAAGCAAACCCATTAGGCCAGGCAATCACTGGGTAAAACCCTCCCATTCCACAGGAGGTCCAACTCAAGTGCAAACTTAGGGGCTAATGAATGAGCACAGCAGAAATCACAACACCCTGCCCTGTAATCACGGCAGACTCCTGCAAAAGCTCAGCTCACACCCACTGTCACTTCACAAGGCAGGAGACCACATGAAAGAATGTCAAGCAGAAAACATCACTCCAGATGGGTTGCTTTTTTACACTGTTGAATTAACTTATTAATGTGTTTCCTAAGTTTAAAATAACTTCATGAAATTGAATACAATTTTGCTATTTTGCTGAAGTCCACAAAGCTATCCAGTTCTGGGATCCTACACACCAACTGCTTATTATAACTTGGTAAATCTGGTCTAAAATGCCTTTGGGGCAGCATATTATGCTGCAGGTAGTGGGAGGACACAAAGGCTTTTGCAAGAACCATCACTCAGTACACACAAAGCTCTCCAAGACTTCTCTCCGGCAGACATACCAAACCCGTCTTCTGGAGCAAGGCCATTTTATCCTTTGAAAGCAAATTAAGACTTGTGTCTCAGAACTTTTCCATTAGGGCCATTTATTTATCAGCTGCTTCAGAGTTCCACTGTAAAAAGCACCCAACGACAACCAGAGGGAGCGGCCACTTCCCAAAGGAGCAGGTTATAAATCACAGAAAAATCCTTTGATGTAGGAAGAAACAACCTGGGTCCACGTATTAGTAGAGGAGAAATTTTAAACATTATGTTGTAACAAGGAATGACAGAAACAAGTTCCTCTTCTAAACTCAGCACAAGGGCACCACGCTGAGAAACTCAGGACCTCAACGCAGGCATGACAGCTCAGATGCAGAGTTCTTTTCCCCGACCCAACCCAAACTATTCTTCTTTTTTGACAGCTGCCCACTGACCAAGCCAGTAACAACAGTTACCACCTCTCTTTTCTCATAGGTCCAGCTGCCCCATCTTGCTAACGCACGTCTGTGTGGCTTGTTTTCATCTCCTGGATTGAGATCTTTCATTTCCACTGCTTATGTTTTAAGCTATGAGAGCCCTTATAACAGAATTATACAGAAATGAGACCTCCTATCTGTATTATAAAAAATAAGTTTGAAAGCTGGATTAGGAAGCAACCTAAGTGCCCATCAGCAGACAACTGGATGAAGAAAATGTGTCACATACATTAACTATTACTTGACCATAAAAAGAATGAGATCTTACCATTTGTGACAACATGAATGGACTGAGAGGGTATTACGCTAAGCAAAATAAGTCCGATAGAGAAAAGACAAATTCCGTATGATTTTACTTAAATGTGGAATCTAAAGAATAAAATAAATGAACAAACAAAGTGGAAAGAAACTCACAGACCCAGAGAACAAGCTGATGGTTGCCAGATTGGGGGTGAGGGTGGGGGGTTGGAGGGCTAGGTAAAAATGGTGAAGGGATTAAAAGTACAAATTAGTAGTTACAAAATAGTCACAGGATGTGAAAGTACAAGGCAGGGAATATAACCAATAATACTGTAATAACTGTGTATAGTGCCAGGAGGGTATCAGACATATCGGGGATTGCATTGTAAATTATATAAATGTCTAATCACAATGCTGTACACCTGAAATTAATATAAAAAATATTAAATGTCACCTGTAATTGAAAAATAAAAAAAATTATTTGAGCTGATGAATAAACTCACTCTAAACAATTCCTGTTTACTAAGATGTAATAAAAAGTCATCAATTTATTTGGGATTAAAATAATAGAAACAAGGACAGTTTTTGGTACTTTCTACCCTCATATACAAATTGCCATATAGTCTAAATATTAGATTTAAAGAATTCCAGAGTGGAAGGATCACTTAAAGGCTAATAAGTGCAGCCTTCTCAGGCTTACATTTGGGTAAACTGAGGTCTAGAAAAGTTAAGTGGCCGACCCACAATCACAAAGCTGGCATGTGCCTGGATTAGATCCCTAAGTAAAGAGAGTGAACACGGGGCCCCTCAGACGCAGTGAGACAACCCCTCCATGGAGAAGCATGGCCTTACCTGCAACTGAGTTGGGCCGTGGCATTATGAGTGAGCTGGAGCTCTGAGAATAAGGGACTGGACCATCTCCAACTGAGGCTTCGGCTGGGGGAAGCACACTCTCCGCTGACCCAGTGGGCTCCTCTTCTGCCACTGGGGAGCAATTATCTGCCCTGCGATCATGAAGCACTCCCTTCTGCACCCCTAACCTTAGGCTTCCGTCCTTATTCCATTCCAAACTGGAGCCACTCCGGTCATCATTTTCGGATGAACTTGTAATTGTGGCTGAAATGAGAGACCAAAATACTTTGAAGGAGGCCGGACAAAGCCACACACACACACACACACACACACACACACACACACACACACAGCCCTCCCCATTATCAAGGGAAAGTTTTCCAGCCCACACAGATTTTTCTCAAGGTATGTTTCATACGATGTATCCTGGTAAATCAGAAGGATGTTGCTTATGAGGGGAAATAAACTGCTAATTCACTCTATAGAGGAGGAAAACACTCTGCTAAGAAGATAATGAAAAAGCTGTCTAAAAGTATCCGAGAATTAGCGGTAGATCTGTGTAATTTGGAGGTGCCTCCTCTTTTTTAAACACAGATGAACTGCTCACAAAAGCATTCACATGTCCTTAAACTCCTTTGAAACTTTAATTTTTCCAAATTAACAACATGTGTATATGGGGACAGAGCAGCACAATGGTTAATGGAGAAAAGATGCATGAGACAAAAGTATAAAAACACAAGAATACAATTGTCAAGTGAAGCAGAGAACCTGGTCTTTAGAATTAGACTTGGTAACATCTCTTCAAGTGGACCCAGAGGCTGACTTGACTTTATTCCGTTAGTGACACAGAATGGAGATCCTCCATGTAAACAGTGCAAGGAAGGCACAAGCATGGGCAGAATGCTTGACTGCAGAATTAAAATTTAACCTCTCAATGTTCATTGCAGCACTGTTCACAGTGGCCAAAACATGGAAACAACCAAAGGTCCCTGCGACAGATGACTGGATAAAGAAGCTGTGGTACATATACACAATGGAATATTACTCAGCTGTAAGAAAAGATGAAATATTGCCATTTGCAAAATTTAACCTCTAAGAGACAAAACCAGTGCAGAAAAACATCTAGGCAGAAGAGGAGGAATATGATAAGGAAAAGCAGGAATATTCATTCCACATAGCTTCGACAAACAGCCACTTCCAATTTAAAGGCACTGAGCCCCTTGCAAGCACAGGTCACCATGGACCCAACACTGGCTTGAGTCCTTGAGAACAGGGGCCCTGTCCTCTGATCCTTTTGTGTTTCCTGTTTGAATCACAGCAGTCTAGGCCCTTCACTGCTGGACTTAAGTGGGGTGCACTGGGTCAGCGTGTGTTCAGAACCCAGCTGCCTGGATTAAGCTGTCTCATCAACATACCATGAGACATAGGCTTTTATCAGCAGCCTGGTGAATTAGCTCCAACAGAGTCTGTTATCTAGGATCCAAGGGTTTTGCTTAGTTTATTTTTACAATGCTCTTTAAGGTTTAGAAGTAAAGACAAAACAACTTCCTCACTGTGACCACAAGGCATTCTGTCACAAGTCTAAAAGTCACTTTGTTCCTGCTGCTCCAGTCTGGACTTATCAACTCATCATCTTTCTATTTAAAAATCCCTCCTACACACTTAAGCCTCCCTCTTGGGAGTATCTATCATCAGTTGATCTCTTCCTTTTCTGAGCAGCATAGTGCCTGACACATACTCAGTGCTCAATAAATGTGCGCTTATTCAACGAGTGAGCAAATAAATGCTCACACTTCTATTCCAGGTATGGCCAGACACTACATTAATCTCACCGGTTTTGGTTTAGGGATTGTTGGTTTCTCTCTCTAACCAAAGTGTAAGTTGATTTGGCACAGGCCTGTCATACTTTTGAGTGTCTGTCCAAGTATTCTATCAGGACTATTAATACTCATCGCTCCATTTATTTAGAATCCGTTACAGCATTCCTTGTGTGTTTTTTAAATATACCACACACGTGCACATAAGTATAGCAAGTATGACTCTTTCCATCCCTGAAACGCTGCTGCTGGTGGTGAGAGCAATAGCTAACAGTTACTGAAGGTATTTTGTCAGGGGCTGTGCTAAGAGCTTCACGGGCATACTCTGATTTATTAATGAGAATACTGCTTATTAATGGTAATTATTAATAGTAACCCTGTTAATACATTATGCTTGTGTTACAGACCTTTACTTACAAGTCCAGTGTTTGGAACTCAGAATGTTTTTGCAGACATGCTGTAATTTGTTAGGTTCCCAGGCTATCCCAATAGTTAAGTTATAGGAATGTTCCAGATTAGGGGGGGTGGGGTGATTTGTTTGGTTTTATAGTTGTGGCTATTTTATTTGCGAGCCTATGTCCTTAAGGTGAAAAGTAAATTAAGAAGTCAAAGTAATGTTTTTCTTCATTTGCTCTTCCTAAGTGCTGTACACTTCAGAATCAAACCCACGAGGAGCTGAGTCCCAATTCAGACCCTTATGAGTGGGAGCAGAAACAAAAGACTGTCCTACTTCCTGTTACAAATGACAGCTCCAGAAGCTGGACTGCAGGGTCCTGGAAGCAGATGAGGAGAGGAGGGATAGCTGGTCAGGGCCCCCGGACTGCACGGGCCCACAGCGCAGCCACAGTGCCCAGACCCTGCCGAGCAGCACCATTCTGGTCCCGGCTGTGAGCAGAAGGGAAGTGGGTTGGGGAGGAAGGCCCCCACCTGCAGGAACAATAGCTGCCATGGGAAGTCCCAGAGAGAATCGCCGTTTCAAACGAAGGATATTCTAAGTTTGTAATACGCTTCTAAGTAGGAAACGCTCCCACGGCCTTCATGAAGTTCTGAGCAACACATTCTACCGTCCGCACTCTGCAGGGCCCCGAGAGACAGGTAGTGGGACGCTCTGAAGCCCCAGCCCCTCCCACCACGATGCTCCACTAAGATTGCCCCACTTCACACCATTCCTTCCCAGGATCCAGTGCCAGCTCCACCTACATGGCTTGAAGCCCAGGCAGTGTACTTTCATCTCAGCTCAGGTACGACTAAGCCCTCGGGCAAATCTATGGGGGCAGGTAAAGGCCCCATGCATTCAGTTTACCTGCAGGACCAAGGCAGCACACCAAACAGGGCAGCTCCACAGTTGCCCAGAAAGAAAGCTGGTTCTTACAACAAACAGGTTATTCAAAAATTCCTACTTTTTTTCCAGGCTAACAGAAATCCAAGCTCCTAATTAAGTTAATCCAGTCGACTTCAAGTTACACACATGCACACACACACGCACACACGCACACACACACGTACGCACACGCATGCACGCACAACTAAACCATCTTTACGATGACAAAAACTAACAAAAATACCCTGAAAAGTGTGCCATTTGACATTTTCCTTAGACTGAATAATCTTAAAACTCCCCTAACAATTCAAAACTTCTAACATTTTACTCTTTTAGCCATATAGATTACAGCTTGTGTCTGTTAAGACTTGCCGTCATCATTCAGACCGGGTCTCAAACACCCTTCCAACATGTAGGCTTCTGTACATGAGTGATTTATCAGTCCTTAAGTGTTATCAAGCTATGAGGTCAGGCTGTGCCTCACAAAGTAGTATTACATTAGGTCTGGTACTGCTCCCTGATTCACACGGCCTACTTCAGACTCTGCATAGTTTGAAAACTCCTTTTAGCCAGGGACCGTGTATTATCTTCCATTGTAGTAACAGCACATTTAACCAGACATGCTATACTACCAGTCCACATGGCTATACTATTTCCAAAGCACTTTCAAAATATGTTAGGACACATACATGACCACCACAACCCATGAGAAGAGGCAGATAGATTGAGAACCACCAACCCCACCTTATAGATAGGGAAACAAACTTGGTAGAAACTGCTCGCTCTCTCTCTGTCTCTCTCTCAAAGGAATATCCAACATCAGTTCCTTTGACTACACATGCAGTGTGCTTTAAAACTCTGTCTGCAAAGTGTTCAACACATGAAGTTGCTGTGTAATTATCTGGGGCTAAGAAATATTTTGCAGTTCATAAAGCCTGCCTTGTTAAAAACAGCAGCCCGGCTAGTTGAGAGAGGCTAGTCCTGGGCTCCCAGCAGCTAGGAGGGAGCCACCTGTTGGGAGGTGGGAGAGGCAGACCGGGGGAAAAAATCCAGCCATAATTGCCTCTATTTTTCTTACTAGGTGGCTGAATACTTTCCAGGCAGCCCTTTTATTCCTTCTCCCTCTCAATTTTCCTTCAACCCCTCTTTGTCTTTCGACGGGTCTTTCTATGTTGAATGTATACTTAAAATAGAATCAGGAGAAAAAAAGTAAGTTTAAGCCCAGGGCCCAATAAGTACTGTGATAGGATCTAAATCAAGTTATTGGCTTAAAGGAACATCAAGAAGAAAATTAAACCGACCACACCATTGGCTCAGAATTGTTTAGAAGCGCCACTGATAACAAATGCAGAGCACGCAGATAGAGCAGAATCATTCTCTGAGCTGCAGAAAAGAGGTGAAAAACCAAGAGGCTTGAGTTCAAACCTTGGCTTCTCCGTTCTGAGGATTCAGGATGTGGGTGTGTCCTGATGTGTCCTGAGGGTATGTCTCCCAGGGCTCAGCACGAAGGAATGGGCCTGTTTCTGTCTTTACCTCACAAATATCACCGGATGTCTTTCTTTGTGTTTCTCTCTGTACATCGGCTACTAGGAAACTTCAGAATAAAATTTTCTTCCCACTTAGAAGCACAGTGAAGGAATCTTACCAGCCTAGCTCCTGACTTCATCTTTTCTCTCGCTCTCGTAGTTCTCTTCCCCAACTCATACCTTCACCGAACGAGAAAAACCTTGTTTCACTAAACGTCTATTTGTGAACATTTCAAATCCACTACAGAGGGGTTACATATAAATAAGCAAACATCCTTAGGAAAAACCAACAAGTGGCTAACATGAATATTTTAACAGTGCTTACTATGGGCTGTCCTCAACCTTTGTCATGTCTCAACTTACTGAACATTCACAGGAGCCCCATGGACAGGAAAACATGTAACGACCAGTCTTGCAGAGTGGTATTCCATACTCTTCTGATCATGCCACATTATTAGGAGAAAAATTTGAGGCTGTACCCCCAATACATATATTTATAAGTTATGTTCATGTACTACTCTAGTTGATTATAATATAAACCACACACAAAAATACACGTTTTTGAAAGGACGAAAAAAACCTGGAAGTTGACATTTTCTTCAAGCACTCCATAACTGTCTTACACTCTCCATTTTCAAAGCCAGGGCTCTATTAAGAGAACCCCTTGTCCTTCCCTGGGTTGTGGAGACAATCAGACATAAGGGTGTACACGAGGGCCTCGTGTGTCCTTAGTACTCAAGAATGCTTTCCTTCCCATACAACCAAAGAAAACTGAAGTAGCCCTAAAAAAAAAAAAAAATAAAACTAACATTTTTAAACCCCTCTATTCAGCTTCATGGTTGACAGTAACAGTTTAAAAGTTAAAACACTGAACCGGTGGTGAATTAAAGATCAAACAAGAAAGCAACCTAATAGTTGCTTACAAAAGGGGGAGGAGGACAGAAGTGACTATAAAAGGAACTCACAACTAATGCGGATCCAAGCCCTTGGACCGAATGAAAACCCCTAACACGTTTGGAAAGGGGAAGTAAAGGAAGAATCAGTGGGTAGGAAAACATCAAAGAGACAAGTCCAGGAAGCAGCATGCAAACACCCTGACCCTCTCCACTGGACAGAAGTTTTGCTCGGCTCCTTTGCACTCACACCACACAAACGGTTCTGGCCGCCACGGCATTCTGGATTTCCCTGAGTGACTAAGGGAATGACTACACGGATAAAACCAGCCCAAATGAAACATTCAGACCAGAAAGGCCAGTCTCCGCTTCTCCCTTCACCCTACCCACAAATGATCACAGCGCACAGGGAACAGAGTGCGAGGCTCACCTGGAGAGACTGCTCTTAACTTCCTCAGCATAGCAAGGAGAGGGCTCCTGTGAAGGCACTCAAGCTAACATGCCCTCCCTTGGAATGCCATAGGGAGGGTGGCCTGAGTTACCTTTGGCTCCAGGGGACTTTCTGGCTTCTTCTGCAACTTTCCATGGACAAGCAGCTTGGCTCCTCTGGCTGGCCCTGTGTAACACACTGCAGAGCCCTGGTCCCCTCCTGGCCTTGCACAGGGGCCCTGTGCTCCGGCTTGTGACAGACAGATCTCTGTACCAAATCTCCAGCTCAGGGCTCACCGCATTGCGCAAGGCGTGCTCTGCTATGACATGCAGCAAGGCCAGGGACCTGAGCCATGCATTCATAGCATAATTCTTCAGGCTTTTAATTGTGGAAACACCTAAAGGATCAGCTGGAGCAGGGTGGTGGGGGAGGGAAGGACAGACCCGCCTCATTCAGCCACACTGCCCTAACTCAGTCTGACACAACAGGTTACAGTCTCCAGAGACAAGCCTGTGGATTTAAACATAATGGCAAAATGTTTAAAGCTTCCATAACCTGTATACTGAAGGTAGAGACACTGGAACTTCTGACATAGTCAAATGACTCTATAAAGTTCTGGAATGTTCCATAAAAGAGCACAAGGCACTCACTATTAGTGGTTGGTATTATTATGTACCTACAACACACATCTTCCCAGAGAGGTGTCAACTGCTGCCATGTTTTAAACTCTTTTCAGCAAATTATTTGGTCAGGTCAAAGGGGGCTGTACATGTACAACTTGCCCAAACCCTTCATAGGACAAGAGATCATTATTTGGTCTCACAGGTGGACAATTTTGAAATAGATACTGTGCCTTATCTTTATTATCCCTTGTCCCAGTACTGGACAAACTTGCTCCTGGTACACAGCTAGTGCCAATAAATGCCTGCCACACTGACAGAACTACCACAGTCTGAATAAAAATACAGCAGGTGCTTTGCTGACTTGAATCATCACCAAGAATTTCTTTTCCACTGTGAGTATATTACAGAATTATATACGAAAAGGCAAATTTTCCTGCTTCACCTACGAGATTAAAAAAAGAACGCATCTATAATTAAAGATGATTTTTTAAATTGCAGGCAATGCAGTAAAATGAATATTAACACAGATTTGAAACACTAAATAGTTATTACCAAATCAATTTCAAAGCATTTCAATTCAGTAGCAAGCAGGGCAATACAGGTGGCAACAAAGCAGCATTAGCATAAAATCAAAAGGGCAGGGTTTACTGCAAGTTAAAAATGAAAATATAGTACAAATAACTCCTCTTTGTAACCCTCTCTCTGCATGTGATCATCTCCCTAGGGACACAAAGTCCACGAAATAAAAGGTCTAAAGCTCTTGAATCACGTCTCATTTTACAAGCTTAGGAGGGTGCAGAAGACAGACACAGAAGATAAGTCAGACCATGATAACTTTTTTTTTTAATGTCCTAAGCAACTGAACAGAAAAGCAAATACTAGTAAGCACAAACTCTAGTAAGCAGCAGCAGGATAGTAACTCAAATGTCCTCTACTTCACTGTTAAGTCATGTTTGCAGGAGAAACGTTTCTGTGAAGGTATTCCCCTGCCTAAATTTATCCCTGCCTCCCAGCTTCAAAGTGAGAAGGATAAAAGCATATGCAAGTCTCCCCCCTTTCAAGCCCCCCATCCCCACCCACAGGAAAAGGAAAGGCAGCAGGAAGAGCCCAAGTGCTTGCTTTATCCTTTTCAAATGCTGAGCACTTAATCGTCCTGAAAGCTACCTGGCCTGGCGGAATGTGGTGGCTCAAGTGTTGCGCAGCCGGGCAGGTAAATGACACACCTGCTCTGAATGGGAGACATGCCTAGTGGGGAAGATGTGCCCACCGTCCACTCCAAAGTCCCTCCCCTGCCTCCCTAGAGCTATCTAACAGCAGCTCTCAAAAGGAACCACATTGCAAAAGTCATCGGAAGGTTCTATCAGAAATGTCAGCAGGTACAAGCAGATAGCAGAAGGGAACGCAGGGATGCCTGGCTTTTAAAGGCCTGTGTCTCGGCCAGAATTTTTCTAATTGTTCCCTGTAAGTCATTTTCCTCGGCGTATCTATCAATGGATAGGAAGGCTTTATGATTTTTAAAAATGTTGACAGAAAAGCTGGATTTTTGACTTGTTTCTGCTCTTTCTATATCCATCCTCTTTCTTCCTAAATAGAGAAAATCCCGTTTCCTTGTAATAGATATACACACACAAAATGATGATAATATAGACATAAACACTAAATAGTATGTTTAAATAAAAAACTGCTTTAAAACCCCCACTATTTTCAGTGGTGCTATTTTTTTTTTTTTAAAACAGATTGATTTTCACAGATTCCGATGAAAATACATTTTTTTTTCCTAAGCTGGGATTGATAGAGTTTACAATGTCCATTTGTAACAGCTGGAAGCAAGTTATGGGGAGGGAGTATCACTAAGAGAAAATGTTTTCTCAGGCATGGAAGAAACACCTTTAAAAGCCATGTTTTTATACAGTTTTCATTTTCAAAGCAAGTAAATTGAAAAGCTACTTTATGGTGATTGGGTACAGCTGGGTTTCACATTTAAAAGGCTTTTACGCTGCAAATTCGAAAAATCAGACACTAACTTCTAGGTAATGCCAATGATTTCAATAACGTAAAGACAAAGGAATTCTACTTAAATAACAAAAGACAAGTCGTAGGGAATTCAGTAAATCCCGTGCAGCTTAGACAGTATTTCTACATGACAGAATTATTACACCTCTAAAGACATTTATGTTGGCAGAACTTGGACCTCCTGAAATAAGAGACAGTGGGACTCCCCCTTCTGTATCACACACTGAAGCTGGAAGATGGGTAGGGGTGGGGTGGGGGTGGGCAGGGGGTGGGCAGGGCTCTGGTAAGACCTGGCCTCCACAGAGACGACTGGAAGGGGTCCAACAGAGTCTTCTAATGGTCATTAGCCTGCCCTTTCTCCTACTAAGCAGTTCCTGAAAAGAAAATTCTCTTCCCCTGCACTATGTCAAAAGCAGTGGAAACAGAACACAGGCAAGGCGCCCTGTGGCAGCCCCGGGAAGGCTGTCTGGGCCTCTGGGAACACAGATACCCCTTTAGGCATTGCTGTGCAAAAATATTTAGATCAGATGTAATCAGCACGATGGAAGTCAGATTAAATAGAAGGGGAAGGCCAGGAATGTGTAAGGGTGGGCTAGCGCTGTTGGAAATTCCCCCACACATCCTAAATAAACGGTGTTAATAACGCACACTGAGCTCTGGTCTGAGCCCTGTACGAGAAGCCTGTAAAGCCACGGCAGCTGCGTGCACGCCACACCAAGCCCACCCCTCCAACACCCCCGTGCCACTCCCACCCAAGCTCTGTGGGTTGACAAATCGTCAACAACTTAAAATGGAAAATTAAACAGAAAGCCTCTTCCTCCTTTCTCCAGGCCTTAAGTAATTTGGAACATGCAGCCGAACCAGCCTATTTCACCAGCGGCTGCCAGGCCTTCCAAAACGGAGCGCCAAGGTATCTCACCTCCATCTCTGCCGGCTAGGATCACAGTGTTCTTGAATATTTTACTCTGTTAAACATTTAAGATGCCCCAAGGTCGCCATTCCCAGGCTACATCTTATAAAAACAGGCTTTGCTCTTCAGGAAGAAAAAGACAACCCCAGCCCCAGCCATCACAGAACCACAACTGAGTCACCAGTCCCTGCTTCCCGAAGAGGCATGGAACCAGCACACCCTGTATTAACTCAGGCGGAAGTGCTTTCCCTGCTTCGGCCCCACCACTCCTGCCTCTTCAAAGAGCTGTGGCTACGGTCTGTCTGGGGAGGAAATACCTGCTTTTTCTCTTTCCACTCCCTACCACACCTCCAATGTGTCCCTTGGCAACAGATTCTAATTCTGCAGGTCAAGGAAGGGGAGAGAACAGAGGGACACTGTCACCAGCAGTGCCTCCCCTCAGCCATCTAGTTATCACTTAAAGCAACATGCAGCACCATCTCGAGAGGCTGGGGATCTTCCGTAAAAGCGGGGCTCACCACATCCTGGTTCCTCCCACCTTCATCTGCTGAGGTCAGGGAACATGTGGACATGGGCCAAGAAATGAAGGACGGCCTCAATGACATGAAATGTGTCATTTAACTTTAAAGGACAAGACACAACTTAAAATACGGATGACATTAAAAGGTTTGATAAAGCCAAGTGGGCACAGGAATCCTGTATAGCTTCTTTATAGATCAACTAAGTGTTCCCTCCTTCAGTGCAACTTGGTAAGTGGCAACAGTTCTCTTTTCTTTAATTTCTCATTCCCAGCACCATGCTAGGAGCCCAGTAGGTAGCCGGAGTAATAGAGATGAAACGCCTTCTCCACATGGACAAAAGAAAATAATAAAACAAGAATAAGTAAATTAAAGAAAAATATTGAGGTGCTATGCAGAGTATCTAATAAGGCAACTAACCAGTCTGGGACTGAGCAAAACTATATTAATTCAAGTACTAATTTAGAGCCTCAATATTCCTGCAGCTCAGCCTTTCGCTGGCAATACAAAAAAAAAAAAAAAAAAAAAAAAACAAACCAGCAAGTTTTCTTTCCTCTCTTTAGAACAGGTTTTAAATTGCAATACTGACTCTCAATGAGAGAACGAGACAGCAAGAGAGAAGAAGGAATGAATGAGTCTTTTTTCTTTACTGAAAGTTTCTAACGGTCAAGAAACTGGTTTAGTTATAGTCAGAGGAACGTAACGCTGATGCCAGAACATACAAAGAAGAGTAAAAAGTCTGCAAAAACAAACAAACAATAAACACAAATTGTAGCACTGGTCAACTCCTTGAAGAAACATATATTCTACAGAGGAGAGGAAATTTCAGAAGAGCTAAGACTGCTATAAAGAAAGTCATCTGGCTGTCACAAACCTAATACTAGAAGTCTATCAATAGTGGATGGCTCCGAGAGGGACAGGGCATGAGATGAGAAGGATCACTGGGAAAAATTAGTTTGACTGAAGGGCAGGTGGGGAAGCAGAGTGAGATGAGAATGGGGAATGAGCCAAATAAGCTCACTGGAGGGGCCTGAAGCTGAGAAGAATTTTAATTTCCTACAAAAACTTCGACCCACCATTAATATGAAATGTACAGAATCAACTCGTCTACGGAGGCAGAAAGTAGATCCAGTAAGGTTAGAGGTGAAGGGGGATATGGGGTATGACTTCCAATGGACACAGGGTATCTTTTTGGGGTGATAAAAATGTTCTCAGGCTCTGGAGATGGTTGTACAACTGTAAATACACCCAAAATAGTTCAGTGGTTTAAATGGGTGAAGACTATGGTAAGTGAACTGTCTCAATAAACCAATGAACAACACAGAACCTGCCCTGGCCCCCGCCAAAGAGCCTAATCCAAGTGAAAACTGAGGGAAGAGACCACCTCTCCCATGGTGAAAGTCTCACAAAACGATGGTCAGGTCGACACCGGGATACTCATAGCCCAGTCCCAGGAACCTCACAGATCTTCTGGAGCAATCTCCAAAATACAAACTAGGTGAGCCTGCAACTTGGTTTTTTCAAATTACTTGATAGAAATTTACTTTCAAGAAATTTGCGGGTCACTGAAGAAAACAAGGAGCTCAAATGTCCTTAGTTTTGATTACCTACTGAAGTGGAAGTAAGTAGGGTTCCATCCATAATAAAATGTAGAATACCTTTTGAAGACGTATATAACTCGGAGAGAAGTACAGAGTTGCATTGCTCAGTAGAGCACCGATGTCAGACAGCAGCATGACCTTAAGAGCACAGCAAGAACCTGAACCACCGTCTGGGGTCCCACCTTATCCGTTATCTGAAAGGTGCCAAGCTAGAGACCTGAGGCACAGACACCCAGGCCCCGCTGTGGAAATGTAAATGCAGTCTGTTCTGGTACAAGATGTAAAAACCGGGGCTCTTCAATTCCCTGGATCGTCCTAATTTGCACCTGGGACTAGCAACTACTGACCTAGTCAGAATCCTTAATTTTACAGAGAAGAAAAGTAGGGTGCCGAGAACTCAATTAAAGGCTGCTCAAGTCACCTCACTAAGTGGTCTAAGGATTGGGACTAGAATCCGTGTCCCCTGACCTTCAACTTAGACCACCACACCTACTGTGCAGGTGTGGGGGGCACAGAGGGGGCCTCCTTAGAAAATCCTGGCCTCAAAATAGCAGTCAGACTCCATTATAGGAAACTAAAGAACAAATACCTGGAAATAAGTGTGGACATAAGTGACCTTGAGAGTAGGGTGGGGAGACATCACAATATGCAGGGCTATAACTGCCCCACCACGTGTCCTGGGAGGGGGGAACTGATCGCCCACAAATGCAATTCGTTGCTGAGGAGGGCAGATTTTTGTACCTTCACAGGCCAGATCTGATCTGGAAATTTTTTTTTACCAAATGAGCCCAGTATAATAAAATAAACACCAAGGAAATGTAAAAGCCGGTGCTTCGTTCCATCGGCTGTGCGTGGAGCCAGGGCTGTCTGCAAAGAAGAGGGCGGGCCCTGGCAGGCCGTCCTTCACACATCACGCTAAGCCCTCTTCGGAAGTGCCTGGTGCGTGAATGCTCTGACTGACGTGCATTGAGCCATGACATTACCGAGCAGTGTGCTTCTTACCTATAATTCCACTGTCCTTGCTTTCCAGGGTGGAACTAGGGCTGCTAATGGTCTCACAGGGACTTTTGTTGGCTGCCGTCTTGCTGACACAGCTATTCAAGGTTGAGCAGGGGCTATCGGTGCTAGGAGATGCGGTGCTGCTTGTTAGTGTGGAGCAAGGACTGATGCCTTGACTCAGAGCTGTGCACTGCAAGACGAATGGAAGGAGCAGTTAGCAGGGCTCACACAGGATGCTTCTACACATGCTTTTGCTTTTGACGCTCTAACGATACAACTAAAAACAGGAGAGTGGAAAATACTTCTTTAAATCTCGGGGGCTTCGTCTCTACTACATGGTCTTCCAGATTTTAAAAGAGAAATACCCTTGTTCTGTTCCCCTCCCTGGTGCTTTTCATTTTTTATGGAAAGGGCAGGCTCAGAAATAATTTAGTAGGAGCACACATTTGTAAAACAGAAATAGCAAGCAGGCAGACTTCCTTTCATTTCAAGCCTGCAGAAGACAAATGGGCTCTTTGACCTCTGGACGGAAAATCTGGGAAGTCTGTTTTTGTAATGTTTCCCAAGCGCTGCGACCTGATTCAATTCCTGAAGATTTATGGGCCTGGGGATCAGAGGAAGGAGACTGGTGGTCACTGCCATCTCAATTGAGGCCTGACACCCAGGCAGAGACCCCCACGGCAAGCCAAAACTCCGGCCCCTCAGTGCTATTCAAATGGACACATCTCATCTCAGAAGTGGCAGGCTGCCGTCCCCCAGGATGAGGAGTGCTCTCGGGCAGACGAACCATTTGATCTCATCTCATTTTGCCTCCACCTCATCTCCTATAAATCTTTTCCTCACCCCACTGACCCTCCCAAATCTCAACTGCTAAAAAAGCACAGGAAAGCATATACCAAAGCAGCCAGATGAGAAGAATGGTGCTATAAAGATAAAAGCAGTCTCATTACTAAGGAATTCTCTCAGCCACTTTAATTCATTTAGCCACTTTTCTCCGGCTGGTGCCTGGAAGGTTAATGTGGACATTTCCTTAAGTTCTGCACCCTTATGCTTCTCTCCACCTCCCCGCTGTAAAAAACCCACAAGGAATGAAATAAATTTCAATACACAGCAGCGCAAACTCATTTGACTGAACAGTGACTCTCCCCCCACACCCACCCACCCAAGGAGGGGGCAAAAGGTAAGATGGTCATCCCCCCATTCATTCGCTGGGCAGGTAGGAAACGCAGGGTCTTCCTCGGGCATTACCATGGTTTCATTTTTTTCTTCAATGGTTATGTGTGTGGCAGTTGGGATCCCTTCTCCCAGT
Organism: Lyroderma lyra; assembly: GCA_004026885.1. Classification (NCBI taxonomy): domain Eukaryota; kingdom Metazoa; phylum Chordata; class Mammalia; order Chiroptera; family Megadermatidae; genus Lyroderma; species Lyroderma lyra. The sequence goes on along the minus strand of PVJL010000008.1, from coordinate 783,822 downwards.
AAAAATCCCAGCCTTGTCAACAGTTCCTGAGCTGCCGGGGAACAGCTCGGTTCATTATCGGCCTTTGCTTCTGGAACAAAGAGAGAAAACAATGAAGATGCCCTCTGGGGAGTTTCGGTACTGCATCTGGAGGCGCTGACACCACAGCTGCTGGTCGGGGGGCTTCCGTGTGTTTTTATAAAATGCACAACGTTTGACAGCGTTGCCTGCCCTCTAGCAATACATTCTCATTAAGAGGCTGTGACAGGTTAGGAAAAGAGTAAAAGAGAGACTCCAAGTGCAAAGGGTGCATTATCTGACCTGAATCAGAACAGGGTCCCTATCCGAAAGGGGTTCCTATTTCCTTGTCATGTGAAAAACGGGTATTCCACACACCCCAAGTGGAAAGAGGCCTCCTCTTCATCTTCCTGTTTAAGAGCAGTGTGGCCAGTGCCCCACAGGAGGCTGAAATGAAGTAAAACCCGAGAGGCATGTGACAGAAGCCCAGGCCACTTGGATGTGGAGGTAGAACTGAAAGGTATACTCTCATTAAGCAAGACAGGGGCATGCCTACTTTTGTGGAAACTTGTTCTGCAAACCCCACGGCAGTGGGGACAAGCAGGATTCCATCACAGGGTCAACCATCAGGCGTCCATGCTGAAATGATTTTAAATCCCAGTGAAATGTGTCCCAAGAGGCAGGACCCAGTAATCCAACCTGCTGTCCATTCGGAGAGGGAGAAAAATCGAGCTGTGAGCTCAGTGTACTGCACAGGAATGCTGGAGGCACCTTTTACCTGAAGGTCACCAGGCAAGCTTAGAAACCTTTCCTTTCTCTGGTCTCCCTAAGGCTGGTCACCTGCCTTTTTGCACTTAAGAGAATTTTATTGTTGGACTTGATCTAAATGTTGAGCTATAGGTTAACCTTGTATCCAAAAGCCTCAGGGTACATACCTAACCACGGTTGACAAAATGACACTAGCATTCATTATCCTAACAACTCTCTCACATTTTGAAATCAGTATCCATCAGGGAATGAAATCATTTATAAAGCCAACGGTGCTTCCAAGAAGTTAGAACGTGTAATGTAGTCACTCATCTTAATGATTTATGCTCTTTTTGTTAAATTGTCTAGGTACCTAAAGCCGTATGTTCATGAGCCAACTTTTCCTATATGTGGAAATCTACAGATAACAGACACTGGTCTCGGAAAAATACAATGAGGAAAGAACAGCAAAATAGCAATGTTACCTTTGCGCTACAATACCACCACCAGAGCTCAATGCTAACTTGGCCTTTTGTAAGGAATCACAAAAATCAACACAAGCTGAGAAGACCATCTGTATTACTCCCACTCACACATCAGCTTTGCTAAGTCATGCTCCCAAGATCCCCGCTGTGAGGAAAACTAGGCGGCTGTATCTTCAAGGGAAAAAAAGCACCCAACCCTTCACTTGCTCTCTAAAGCTCCTAATGTTTGGGGCGTGAAGAAGAGCTGTTTACCGGAGTGGATGTTTTTCAGGTGCTTCTGAAAACTGTAGGGGTGAAATAAGCAAGGCTTGATAGTCTTGGTTAAGAGAGCCCTGACGTTTCTGGATCATGTGTTAAACTCATAACTTGAAGGGGCTGTGGCCTCAAACCAAGAGAGAGAAGGGAGCCACCACCCAGGGCAGGTCAACCACACCCTCAGAGCCACTCTACAGGAGATCCCTTCCCACCAGAGATCTACCACATTTGGTTACTCAAGGTGCAAGGGCATTTGGGTAAGGAAGACAGGAACCAAACCCAACTGGCACAACCCCGCAGGCACACCCAAGGGCTGAACCACTTGGAGCGCAGGATCAGTCCCGCCTTCCCCTCCCCCAAGGCTCCCGCACAGCACACAGCGGGCACTTCATGTTGGGTGGCAGCTGGACCAGAAGGAAACAGAATGCAAATGAAAGAGGAAAGAATGGGGGAGGGGGCAGTTTCTCTACCTCACGCCCCGCTTTCCTTCCAAAAACAACCTCTATACTGCTACCCAATTGTGACTGTGTCCCAGAATGTCTAGCTTCTAGTTCAACCTGAAACACTCTGGGGAGACAGCCAGAAACTACTCCCAGTTGGCAGCTGCTGTGGAGGCAGAAAGAGCAGCTGCACAGGCCTGGCTGTCACAGAATTTACCCTGAAGACCAACAAGGCTCACTCTGTGGCTCACTTCAAGACCCTGCATCCTGGATAGGTGCTTCAGGGGATGCCCCCGGCACAGTCACTGCGGCATCTGCAGGGCATCTGCAGACAGAGACTCCAGATCATCAAGGTTTTCATTGAAGCACACACACACAACCCTCAAAGACAACTAGTCATCCAACCCCCAACCCGCCAACTCAGACAAGTTGGGGAGCAGTGGCAACTCTGGGTTTAACGTCTGCATTGACAACAGACACCCAAATTCATGATTAACTTGTTCTCTTAACTGTACAACCTGGACTTCGCTGCTACCAAAGTTCCAACATTCTACTGAGGTTCAGGATGAGTGAATAGACATTCTATATCTCCCTTTTTGTATCCATGAAGTCACCGCCATTGTATTTCTTCCCAAAGCTTCCGCACTGTCTTTTCACGTTCTTCTCTCGTCTCAAATGTCGTTCTAGTGACCTTCCCTTCAGAAGCCCCCTTCAGTCTGAATTCCTTAATCCATGTAAAGCCATCCACATCTTTCCTTCCCTAATACCCAGAAACTTCTCTGAGCGTTTCATTCTGGCAGAAGGACGCCGAGGTGAAGTGTGACAGTGCCGTTTTGGAAGAGATGGGTCGCCTGGGAACTCACACTGACACACTCAACTGTGAAATGGAAATGCATTTCTATTTCCACAGTTGATCACAAATATTGAGATTTAAACAGTCAAATGGGCTTTTCTTTAAGCTAATTCTTACTCCAAAATGACCCCCAAAGCAAAAATCCAGATGGACACTTTAAAGGGAGGACCCATTTTCATTTGAACAGTTAATATTAAAACACTTGTCAATAATCAGTGCACCTTACCACCCCCAATTTTTTTTCCTTCATTAACTTTTTCTGAACTCCCTATTTCTTCAAGACAACAAATTCCCTCCTTTTGTCTGGTTATCCAACTATTCCAGCTTGGCTCACACTTACTGCTTTCATTTCCCATCTAATCATGCCCTTCTTTTAACACCAGACTGCTGGAACCATGAAGGTTCCCTGGACATCACCAACAATCATTCCATCATGCAAAGCCTCTTCTTCACTCTCATCCTCTTCAAACTCTACAGAACCATTGGGCCTTGTACACAATGTCTATTAGCTATGTGACCTTGATACCTGGCTTAATGTCAGTTTCCAAGACAATACTTCTGGGTCAAATTTGTTAAACGAGGCACAGCCTTTATTGATGTTAAATCCCCTCCTCTGCCTTCACCTATCCATGGCCGGCTCCTTGCCTAACCGCTTGGCTTCCTTCCCTTCTATTTACAAGCATTTTCCTGTTTCTTTCTGACTGTCCCTTCTCCTAAGCCATCACCATTCCCTCTTCCTTGGATCTCCAAAAATAGTACCTACAAAGGAACATCTGTGCATGAACTTGCTCTGTTTCTGTCAATAATTGGTTTCTTGTCAGTAATAATAATAATAAAAAAACCACAACGTTAGTATACAAGTTATTTTTAAGCTATTCATCTCATTCAGCCCATACTGAAATTGTCAACACATCTTACTAGTTCTTTCAAAAGGTGTCCAGAATTAGCCTTTTTCTCTGTCACACTGCCACTTACCTTGAAGTCCTCATCCCTTCAAGTCCAGATAACTGAGACTCTGGGTCAATTTTCTCATCTATTTTTATTTTCTCTTTATTATTCCCTCCAAATTTGATTTTCCAGTGCTTTGGAAACTTTTTGGTCTCAAGGCTCACTCTTAAAAATTAAGGACTCCAAAGAGCTTTGGCTCATCTCTTGATATTTATCACATTAGAAATTAAAAACTTTAAAAATGTTAATGCATTTTAAGTTAATAAAACTTATTACATCTGAAATAACATTTTAACTAACAAATAACTACATTTTCAATTTTAAAAGTTGGTTAAAAGGGCATTGTTTTACATTTGTGCAAATCTCTTCATAACGTCCGATTTAATAAAAGACAGCTGGATTACAATGGCTGCTTCTGCACTCAATCTACTATGATATGCTCTTTTGGGTTGAAGCATGTGAAGAATTGTGGCCTCAGACAGACAGTAGTTGGGAAAGAAAGCAACCTTTTTAGTTAATTACAGGTATTCTTTGGTACCTCACCAAAACTTGACAAATGGCTATTTCTGAAAGGTTAGTTCCAATGTTGACTCTTGAATCCATATCAATGAATATTTGTACTCTGTTACAGTAAAACCCAACTGTCTGGTTTACACTTCAAATGGATTTCTTCCCATGCAAGATTTTATAATATATTTTTTTTAATTATTTTTTTTATTGGGGTGACATCTGTTAGCAATGATTACATAGGTTTCAGGCATACAATTCTACAGTGCATTGTCAACTTGATGTATAATCAGTTCTTTGGGTCATTTCAAAAATACTAATTTTGTAAATCTTATATATGTTGACACATTTTATTATATAATACCAAAATATCACATTCATTAATATCACCACAGATCTCAATTAAAAAGTCCTGGGAAGCCGTCAAGCTCAATGTGACAGATGCAAATCCCCCAAAAATCTAATTTTCACTTGAAAGGTCAAATTTTATCATTGGCAACTAATCCTGTCAGGTTTTTTTTTTTTCTTTTAATTGAAGCGACATGTACATTTTGTTCCTGTTTGAGAAAATGTGTGTCAAATACCCAACTCCAAATAACCAAGGTTTGTCAGTCATTCTTTCAAGTAAAAATGATGGTCCATTAAAAAAAAAAAAAAATCAGCTAGTTCAGCTTGCGATGCTTTTCCTGGAGATACCATCATCTTTCAGAACGCAGCAGAAGTGCTTTATGTGGAATGCCCATTTCATCAGCACAGAATATTAAAAAAAATGAGTTCTCAAGGGTCAAGATTTTAAAAACATTCATTATTTTCAGTGCTTCATAAAGAACATTCTTCAGTGAATTATTATTTTTGATGCAAGTCAGTGGTGGTGAAATACCATGTGTGACCCTAAGATAGCAGGTACTCCTACACTGGTGTGTACTAAGGCATCGGAAGTTTTACTCATGATTGTTTTTACACCAGCAGTGCAAGTGTCAATGTAAGAGAAATGGAAATACAGTCTTAGTGTTATTATGAAAAGAGTTTTCATCTCACGGACCCTTGAAAGGGTCTTAAGGATGTCTAGATATCCACAGCCCACACACTGAGAGACTCTGCTGTAAGTGTCCAATTGTATTAAATTCTCCCTTTTCTTAAAAATAAATTAAGAAGCCAGAGTCTCACACAATCCTCACCCTAGCAACTGATCTCCCATGTTCCCTTACCTTCTCAACTCCTTGGGGTTAAAAATGGGGTTTATCTTTCCCAATTCCATTTCCTTATTATTAATACCTACCTACAACTTTAACTCATTCACCCTCACAACTCTCCTGAAACTACCCTATTAGGCATGGGGAATTTTTTTTTAACACTCCACTTCCTTTTTTGACATTCCTATATAATGTGATCTTGCAAATACTCTGCCTTTCAAGAGGGAAAGTGGCAACTGCCATGAAGGACACACAGGGCAAACTCCGTGCTTCTGGGATACTGTGTGGTCTTGCGGGTCTCCTCCCACCACTTCACTGGTGCTTCTTTTACCTTTTTCATAGCTGCTGAATAAAATACTGAAGTTTTCCATTTCACTTCTCTCAATGACCTTGTCCGTATTCTGGTGCACTAGTCTCATCATGTTCTCCCTACAAGGAGGCTGACTAGATGCACTGTTTTAAACGGGACAGAAGACAATGATACTCTTTTGTTTCCAATGGTACATATGGTCAGCCTACTGACACCCTGAATTTAGCCCAGTGAGACTAGGCTGACCATAGGTATCATTTGAAATGGGACAGTACCATGTCTTCTGGCCTATTTAATCTGGTCAGCCTACTTAGAGACAACACGATGAGACTAGGTGCATTAGACTAGGGACAAGGCTGCCCCACTGACATCCTGAGCTCATTCTTGAACCCCAGTTTGATTTTCCAACTCTTTAACTGGACACTTTTGCCTAAAAGTTCCACCAGCACCTCAAACTCAACATACCCCAAACTGAACTCAAACCGAAACGGACAATTCCCTCTCCTCCAGTGCCCTCCTCTTAATGTAGTCGCAAAGCCTTGAAGTCATCAGCTTTGTTTCTAACAGCCCTGGATTCCTGCACACCCTCAAGAATCTGCCCATTCATCATTTCCTCTTTCCTGATCCTGTTCTAGTTTGAGATCTTATTCTCCCACTTAACTACTAAATCATTTGCAAGCCAATCTCCCTGATCCTAAGTCTACTTCCTGCCTCACTTCATCCTATGCATTGCTGCCAGGTACATCTCAAGGCATAGCTCTAATGAAGTCTTTCCTGGCTCAGCACCTCCATCTGTACCCTGTTCCTCACACAGCTCAGATTACTCACCACTACACTTACCCCCTTGTATTATAGTCGTTCTGCAAAAAGGCCTTTAATCCCCAGTCTCTAAGCCTCTGTGAAGCAAAGACCTATGCTAGATAACCCATCTCAAATACATCCAACATAGGGCCTTTCACATCATAGGTATGTAATTAATATGTATTCAAGGAAATGCAGAATGAATGGATACTCTACTTCCAGTCTCTTCGGCACACATATACCAAGAATGTCCTCACTCTGCACCTCTGTTTAACTAAAACCTTATTCAGCCACTGGTCAAACAGTACCTCACCTTCTAAGAAGTTGAAAATTAAATAGGAGCAAGGTTACCTCTTGGGAAAGAAAAAGCATTATGATTAGGGGAAATATAGTTGTTATATTTCTTAAACTGAGTAGTGGGTAGACATGTGCCATTATTCTTTGTACCTTTTTCATTCTCTACATCTTTTTTTAATCTTTATTATTATTATTATTATTATTATTATTATTATTATTTTAGTAGTTCCCTGGCTGGGAATCGAACCCAGGCCACAGCGTTGAGAGCACTGAAGCCTAGCCGCCATACCACCAGGGAACTCCCTCTACATCTTTTTGAATGTCTGAAATAGCAACCAAAAACATAACGCAATGATATTTACTTATACACTGTATATCCAAGAATGATCTGTTCCTCCCAATACGAGAGTTTTGGATTTAATTATTCTGCTGTTTCTTGTGTTAGTTTTGCTTGCTAGCCAGGCTGCGAGAAAAAAATGTTTCATCATATTTTGAGACTGATCTTCTCTGAGCAATGACTCATAAAACTAAAATTTTCTCACCCCTCCCAATCAGGACTTGCTCAAGTAGTTAATGATAGATTCAAGCAAACCTAAATAGAGCATGGTTGCCCCTAACTCAAAGAATTGCAACTGTGAATCCTATTATAATTTAATAATCCTCTCTGATTTATGCTTTTTATTTTTCCTTAAGGCAGAGGTACTATTTTGTGGGTAAATGACATTTTCTCCATAAACAATATGTTGGTTTAGCAATAGGAAGCTTGTTTGTGAAGAACTTATTCTATACGACACACAGCTTATTAGGACCATTTGACAGGAAAGAGGGGATTGTACTTTATTTGAGTACCTCATTAAGTCACTCTTTTTTGCCAGAGTAGAAAATGCTGTTTTTCAAAAATATTTTAAGACACTGAATAAAGCAGAATGTCTTTCCTTAAAGATGCATCCAAGTGAATGCAAACTTTAACAGGTTCTTTGCTTACATTAAAAATAGTCATCTGCCTATATAACTTACTTCCAGATGATTAAAATATGAACATTACACATAAATACAGTCACTTATAAATTAATCAACAAAATCAAACTGCTCATTGGTTCTGTTTTACTTTGATTTCAATTTTAAACAGAGAGCTAAGAATCAAGAATTTATGGAGCTAAAGAACCTTAAAAGCAAGGCCACTTAGTCTAGGAAGGATATTACAAACATTTAGGGATAACTTGATATTTCATGAGTCTATGTGAAATTCCAAAAGTACCTTCATGAGGAGCTGTTTTTCAAAAGAGTTTGTTAGTCTAATGAAGACTGAAATGCTATTAATAACAGCACCCAGAAAAGTGTCTTAGAGATTTTAAAAAAATGCCCAAAGGAAATATGGAAAGCATAAGCCCAAAATTTAAGTGAAAACTTAAGCACTGATACTGATATGGAACCCTAGAATAGAAGTTAGGGTTCGTCCATCATGTGTCTGTACATGCCGGGTTAAAACTCAAACTCAATGACTTTTAGTTTATCCCAGCCTCTCATCTAGGTTCGATGACCTGGACGTAAAACTCACACTTCAATATGGCAAACTTAGTTAACCCCATTGGAATTTAAAGGAGTCCACGGGAATTATAACACACCATACTTGACTAATGATCAAGTTGAATCTTGTTGAGCAACCGTCTCCTCATCAACTCTGCTGGGTCTTTCACCAACATCATGGCTACCCAGACGTGCCTATGTGCCTACAAACGTGAACTACATTCCTTTCCCAGATACCTAAAAAGAGGGAAGTGCACCCTGTCTCTTAATTCTAGGCAAAACTTCTAGAAACGTGTCGGTATCTGCAGCCCAGGTAGGTTACAGTTTCAGTCCTCGTGAAGGTGGACTGATGCCCAAAGAGCTCAGGACTCAGAAGTGAGTCTGTGCGCCCGTGATCTGCCGGCTACACCAGGGATAGCAGTCATCACACTTGAATTTAGCTCAGCTGGCAGCCAAGCATAAGCATGTCTCCTCTCACCAAGACAGTCAATTCCGCCTTGGGCAAAGGGAGGAAAGTTGACAATGGGAACTATTTATTACCTCTTTTCGTTGCCCAGTAAAAATTGTAACTTCCCCCCACCCCATTCTCACCCCAGGGGAAGTCACAACCTCTAAACAGGACCTCAACAATACTCCCCGACAGGGAGGAAAAGGTCATTATAATGGAGTCCAGGTCAGCCAAAATGCCAGGGGTGTGACCCCCCACCCCCATCACAAAGCTTTAGGGGTGGGGATGAGTGTGAGGAGTGGCAGGCTTATTCTGAAACGGGTAGACAGCCCATAAATTTGATTACTGATATTCACTTCAGAGGGACAGGTTTTTCCTTTCCTTTGACAGTCAAAATAGAAATGAGAGAACAGATCAACACACAGACACCTTGCAGACATGAATTTACAACCAAGAAGGGCGCCGTGTTTGAAGGATGGCCGTCCTCCCCCCGATACCACTGTGGACTCTCCCCTCTTCACCACCACACCCGCCGACAGCCTCCCCTCCACCAAATCCTAGTGTGAACCTCTTATCTACACCTAACGACAGGGTGAAGGATGGAATTTCTCATGTCGAGGTGTAGGCAGCAGCACCTCTTTCCTGTCCCAAATGTCCAGCTCCTGCCTCATCCTGTCCCCCACCCACCCTGACTTTCACCTCCCAATCCCTCCTGTCTCAGCTCACCTTGAGCTTTACTTTCACCACCACCACCCCACCCCACTTTGTACCCACTCCCCACCACACATCAGCAGAAACACAAAACACACACTCGGTGGTTGGAACAGGAAGGCACAGTGCTCCTACCCCCACGACTCGGGAGAGGAAGGTGCCAGGTATTTCAAAGTGCAGATATGGATGCATTTTCCTAAGTCCCCTTTCAGCATTACCACACAAGCTGGTGTCCAAATGGAGGGTAAAGGAGGCTTCCCTATATAGGCCAGGGTTTGTCACCACGTGTTTCTTTAGGAAAATAGGGTGGAAGTTCAAAACACATGAATTAAAGACCATAGAGTTGTGAGATGAGGGATCCCTTAGCCCCAAGAAACAAATAGTTAAATTCTTAAACTGATTTTTTTAAGAAAAGAACTATTAATACATCTATGAGAAGCTATAGCTTTGTAATGTCTGTTACATGTAATTCCAGATATAGAAAAAAGCAAAATATAAAATGTCTTCATGAAAAGGTTTTAATCAATTTGGAGTTTTTTGGCCCCACTTCAATATTCCCTAAAGAAAAACTTTAGATGTTAAAAAAAATAAGAAGCTTTCAAAAGCTACCAAATGGTTTTAAGAAAGCTGGTTATTATAAGCTTCATCCAGCTACGGTTTCAGCTTTTCAGCCAAACCAGTTGTTGGATATACTAACATGATGGGGTACTAAAAAACAACAACAAAACAAAATCTTGGACGCAGTCTACTGGCTGGTTTTGTCCTATCGTCCCCATACTGGGAGGTCAAAATTGAGAGGAAGTAAGAGTCAAGCCTTAAACAATGCATATGCACCCACTCAATTATTCCTACGCAGTGTATGTAATTCCAACAATTCACATTAGTTGAACAGATCTCTAACTGCCTGAGGCAAAATGCCTCCCAGACACATTCGGGTTTAGCAAAGCACGCCTGTAAGAGACACTCAAGTTTCCCTCAGAAATGAAGTGTCATTGCGTAAAATCTTTACTGGGGGTAATCATTGAAAACACATTCTTACCATTCTCATTAGGCTCTGCTGGCTTGGCCACTTCTCTGAAAGGGATTATAACTCCATCTCCAGGCACTCTGGGGCTTTCCACATACTTGGGCTTCCTGACGGGACCTGCAGTGGGAGAGATCCGAGTGTGGCTAATTTTTTCCAGATGCAAACAGAGCTTGAGAATGTACAGTGTGTGTCCTCACCAGGACCCAAATATGCCTAAAGGGAAAGCTGGCCCTTTTCCCTCCCTTTCTCTCTCTCTCTCTCTCTCTCTCTCTCTCACACACACACACACACACACACACACTCTCTTACTTCATTGCAGACATGGGAATGGCCAGGCTGAGCTGCCAAAGAAGAAATGGGCAAGCTCAGTTTCGAGAATGTAAACCCTGACGAAAACAAAAGCTGCTCTTGTGCTGTGAAGTCCCGCAGCTGTCTTTGGTGTATGTCAAGTAAGTGATTTTGACATGTTCAGACCTGGACGGCTTGTGGCGAAGGGGTTTTCATTGGGCATTTTTCTGTAGCCGGGGCAAAGACGACTGGGCTGCTTGGTATCTCCCAAGTCAGAAGGCAAGGGTTACAGCCAGCCAGCTTGTAATATCAACACACTCTGAGCAGCCGTACAACACAGGCATTTTATCAGACTGGTGACGCATGGCAATTGTGTGGGGCAGAGAAGATGACTGCCTTCTTGGCAGCTAACATAGCTGCGTTCAAAAAGGCACAGCAGCCAGTCTGGCATGCAATTCGGGGACATGAGAGAGCCTTAGAGTCACCTCTCCCACCTCTCCGTCAACCCCAACTTCTCAGAAAACTTGGAATTCTTAGTAAGACTGAAGGGAGCCATCACACCTTGCTAGTGCAATGTGCAGGAGCAGCTACTCTGGAAACCAGTCTGTCAGGTCCCCAAAACATTAAACATCATTATCATATGGCCCAGCCATTCCACTTCTGTGCAACTACATGTACACACAAAAATTAGTACAGGAATGCTTGTGGTAGCATTACTCATTACAGCCAACTGGCCATCGATTGATGACAACCAAATGTGATGCAGCCATACAACAGAATAGTATTGGGCAATAAAGGCAAATGAAGTAGTGATTCATGCTAGGTGAAACCTGAAAACATTATGCTAAGTGAAAGAAGCCTGTCCCCAAAGACTTCACATTATGTGATTATATTCGTATGGAGTATCCCGAACAGGCAAATTTACAGAAACGAGGTATGAATGGCCGTCAGAGGCTGGGAGATATGCAGGCTTGTGGGGAGATGTCTTAGGGGAATGGGACTTCTTTTGGGGGTGATAAAATGTTCTAAAATCAGGTTGTGGTGACAGTTATACAACCTTATCAATATGCTACATACTGCTGCAGTATGTACTTTAAATGAGTGAGCTGTAAGCTATGAAGATTATATCTAAATAAATCTGCTTAAAAAAAAAAATAGAAACGCCTGTCTGTTCTGTCTGTTCCTCTCCAACGTCACATTACACTTTGGTCCAAAATCAGCCCCTGGACTCTTACTTTCCTTTGTTGCCTTATACTGAAAGTGTGCTTTTAACAAGGCCATGGAGTCAGGAAACAGTTCACAGCGGTCAGGGAAAGGGAGGTGGGAAGAGGGCCAGGTAAAGGCCCACAGCTCTCCCACCGGCTCAGCCCCGAGCCACAGCCCTGACCCTCCTGGGGTCTCAGCTCCATCACCGCACACTGAAGGGATAAATCAGGTGAATTCTGAGCATCCTTCTGGGTCGAATGTCTTACACATCTGACAAATTCCATTCCAAATGTGGTTTATGGAGAGAGATGCTGCCATCTAAAGGTCTACTGCAAAAGCATCGATACTACCATAAAAATAATTGCCAGTCAGCTACACCACCTTAAAATAAACGGCATGATCAAAGCTCATGGTATCTCACGACTCGGGAAATTATTTCAAATTTTAGAATCCACGGTTTTTAAATGGCTAAGGTACTATTTAATCATATGGTTGTCTTCATTATTTATTTAACCTGGTCAGAAAGGGAGTTGTGTTTTGTTTTGTTTTTTAACATTAAAATGGAATGGCTATCTGGGGATGAGGAAGAATATACTCAATTTAAGTAGAAGATATAGGCCATACAACAGAATAACAAAGGGCAATTCCGATTTTATGTAAAACATACATGTATCCATATAGAATTTTGCATGGAAGGAAAGACTGGGAGAGAGAGGGGAAACTAAGACATTTGCTGTGGAGGAGCCAGAAGCTAGGAGGAAGGGCCCAAACAAACAGAACAAGGACAAATGTGAGAACCTTCCCACACGTTGGGTTTGGGTCCTACTCCCTACAGTAAAAGAGATCGTGGACATCCTTCTTTCCCGTCGTCTGCTCGCTCCTATTTAAAGGGCTTACAGGAGAGGATGCCCGTTATTATCCTTGTCCGATGATTCCAATTGCCCTGACCAGCAACCACGCTGCGGCTCAGGAGAAACCTATGGGTTTCTGCTCATCTTAATTCTTCAGGGTATAGTTCACAGCAGATCTAAAGGGATCTACGTCCAGGCTCCCAATCTACTTACCCCATACATCCTTCAAAAATGTTCTCTAATAGTCAGTACTATCCCAAAATGTGGACTATTTCACATGGATGGACAAGGGTTATTATGAATGGAAGTCACACAGTGCCTTCAGAAAGCACCCATGACCATCCATTTCACTGTCTGAACTGTGTCCTGTTCAGAGGCTAACCACTAGCTCTAAGAAATACTCTACACCAAGGAGTGAGGGTGTTAAGAGCTGAGCCTCTTGGAGGTGGGTGGACGTAGGCTTACCACAGTGAACAGTGATGCTAGATACAAAAGGGGACCTAGAATAAACCAAAGTAAATAAAATGTGTACTCAGGGCTTACCACAAGGCTACACACTTACAAACTTTAATTCATTCAATCGTAATAACTTTGGGGGAAAAGCACTATTTCCCTTATTTGTAGGTCAGGAAACTGAGGCTCCAATCAGTTAACAATGTACTCATGACCCACGCACAGGAAAGCAGAAATTCAAATACATTTGTGGTCTATGCAGGTTTGAACTAAACTCGTGTTAAAACACTACTTAACACTTATAAAACTAGGAAATCCAGATTAAACATGCATTTATAGAAAAGGCCAAGGCAGTAGAACCTTCCACCAATCAATCGTCCGTGGACCTTGGTTATATAGTCAGCAAATCTTTTACTCATACTAATTTCTCTCTGGTCTCCCTTAACTTTTACTGGGAGTTGAAATATTATGAGGTGAATATAAACAACTGCTCTCCAACATGATCCTTTTATTTAAATTGCTTTTCACAAAAAGCTGAACCTCCAAAGCTATTAAACAAGATAAATTTACAACCAAAGCAGTTTTACCTTTTCCCCCTCTCAATCACTCATCAGAGAATTCGTGTGGACTTTCCATTAAACATAGCAGATGAACACTCATTTGCTTTCGCTCCGTTTAAAAGCACCGTTAAAACTGTAGTAAAGAGATTTGAGAGCGACCAATGGGGACAGGAGACAACCACAGGCAAGAAACCGAACTTGTGAGAGTGGGAGACAGACTGCCAAGCAGCAGTGGATGGAGCCAATGAGGAAAGGTGAGCACGGGGGAAGGCTCAGTCTCAGTGCCAGGAGACACCTTTGAAGGCACGGGCACAGGTGGGGCCAAACACAGGCCCATGGGTTGCAAATCTAAGGGAGAGTAAGACACCCTCCCCCAGAACCAGATAGTACTCCCTCCCTCCTCCTGGAGGCTGAGGTTTTTCACTGGAAAGACTGAATGTCAAGACCATGGAGACTCAAGAGCTGAACTGAGTGTTACATTAACACACTGGGGTTAAGAGAAATTCTACATGCATATGGGGGGGGTCCTAGATGGACACATCCTCCCACTCAGCTCTGAGAACACTGACAGTAAGCCTGCCTGCCACAGCTGGAAGAGACTAGAGGGTTCTTCTGGGGAAACTCAACAAGAGAAAAGACCTATAAATAATCACAGTTGGGGACGTGACCCCAAAGAAATGGAGGCTCCCTGACCAATCACGGTACCACAAACCTCGTGACTTTTAGCACCTCATACTCACATGCAAACCAGGATCATAAAGCAGGTCAGGAAAGACCCAGCCTTGAGAGACATCCCACAAAACAGGTTACAAAAGGGACTCTGAGGCTAAGGCTTCGGCGCTGTCAGCGCTGTGGCCTGGGTTCGACTCCCAGCCAGGGAGCTACGCACATAAAAAGAGAGAGAGAGAGAGAGAGAGAGAGAGAGAGAGAGAAGAGGGGGCGTGCTCTGCAGACTGAGGAGAGCCTCTGCATCTACTCTACTAGGGGCTGCTATGACAAGAGGCATTCAGGGTCTGTGACATTGTCAACTGAGCAGACTGACTGCAGACTGAGGACAAATGGGACCACACCAGTTACGAGCCACTGAAATCACAAGGCACTGATCCTACACTTAAACTGTCATCTACTGAACCACAATGACAATGATGTCTATGCCACTGAAAGGAAACCCCCCGCCTAAATAAGCTGCCACACTCCTTGTGAAGTGATCATCAGAGATCGAAACTAAAACACTCATCCCCGCAACGCCCCTTACTCAGGGGTAAATACTGACCAGCCCCTTCCCACACATCTTTTTGTTTAACATGTAATGCTCAATATCCCCAAGCAAAATCTACCTTAAAGTCGAATAATTTCCCCTTTTACATAAACCAAGTGCTACCAGGTTACTCTTCCCAAATCAACCAGCATGCACTACAACATGATAATTGCCCAGAAAGCATGGTATTCCAGATACTAGCAATGTTTTCAGGCAAGATGTTCTTAAAGGGAAGACAAGACTGTCAGGTATTAGCTTAAAAATCAGCTCGTCTAGAAGCCATGTGTTTCCCTGCAGAGCTGTCTCGCCTCCCAGGTGCTCCTGGGCAGCGGACAGAGGGTATGACCACTAGGAAAGGCCACCCTTCTCCTGCCTGGGGTCTCAGGCTGTGCTTGGAGGGCCAACTTTTCCTGTCTATAGGGCTTAAGGCAGGGGTGTCCAACCTTTTGGCTTCCCAGGCCACACTGAAGAATTGTCCCACAAACACTAACGATAGCTGACGAACTATTAAAAAAAAAAAAAAAAAAAAACAGAAAAGAAAAAGAAAAAGAAAGAAAAGGTCCATGCATAATTTTTGTAACATTTTACAGAAGTTTACGAACTTGTGTTGGGCCGCATTCAACACTGTCCTGGGCCAGAGGCTGGACGAGCCTGGTTTAGGGTAAACAGGGATTGGTCTTGATCATCAATTAAATCTCCTTCACTGCAACTCTGCACCCCTGTGCTCATCCCAATTCCTTCATTCTCCCCGCTCCCCATTGTCTACGGCGTGATCCTGTGGACGGGGTTAAAGATAAAGGGCTCCTGCGAGCAGGAGAAACTCAGAGGGACCCCTAGGGGTTCCAGAGGTGCGTGTCCACGCAGTGGGCACGAGGGCGGGGGGCACCTGCGGGTTCCCGTCCCTGCACACAAGGGCCCTGTGTCGTCGGGGCGTGGCGTCCTCCCCTGCCAGCCCGGGGCCTGCACGGAGACTTCCACATACACTTCTCCCAGCGGCCAGGCTTCCTTCTCATCTGACATGCTAATCGCAGGCTGACGATTTTGCTGCTCAGAAACGGCCATATAAGGAATCTTTTTTCTAAAAAGGATCCGCAGAAATAAACCAAACTGGGCTTTATCTCCAGGCAGTGAGAGAGAGAAGGGCAGGGGTTACTTTTCATTCCTGAGCGTTTCAGTTAAAAATAATTTTATATATATATATGAAAGCAATATTTGGGACAGAACACCTAAGGCTACTGATTGCATTTAAAGCAGGTTTTAACATTTTTCACCACATCTGGAGAATATGAAACGTGGTACTCTGTGCTATCCATCATTCTAGGAAGGTTCTTTTTTTTTTTTTTTTTTAAAGCATCTTGAACTTTCACAGTAAAGGTTCCTGTCAATTTTATCTGGTCCAGGTTTTCATTTCACATTGGGAAATGTTCACAGCAAGATGAGAAAAATAATAACGAGATGAGTAAGAGGACTGGGGATGGGGGCTTTACCACTAAAGCAAATGTCACTAGACTGTCATTTCCAAATGGTAACCCGCAGTCAAGTATCAGATCACAGTCCTGGATTTTCAGAGAGCACGATACCTAGGTTTCTAAAGTCAGACCCCTTTCCCTCCTGAACCCCAAAGAGAAAGTATTGGGGGAGGAAGGAGGAGAGATACAATTTGGGACTGAGAAAGGAGGAGACCTGACCTAACAGGGGCCCTCTGTAAGAGACCGGGGCTGAGCCCCTGCCTGTGTCCCTTGCTGAGCGGAGGCAGGTGAACCAATGGGCGCACTGCCCAGCACCCTGTCTACGAGGGGTGAGAGCCCCTGGAAAGGATGCACTTTGAGAAAAGAATGAGCCAGGTGAACAGACCCAGACAGATTGCCTAAACTCCGGGGAAGGGCAATTTCAAGCACAGTGTGTTGTCCATCACTTAGACTTCTCCTAGGAGAAGCAGGAGAGCGGCTGTAAATCAAAACCTCACATGCTGCCTGAGACGGCTGGACTCCAGGGAATAAAGAAATGCAGCAGCAGGCCCCTGACCCACATGCCTGGGTACGGAGAGCTGACGCAGGGCAGGGTTCCAGGAGAGAAGGGACCGGCTGCCCCAGCAGCGAGGGCTTCCCAGGTCATGAGGACAGGCAACACACCCCTCCAGGGATGTCCAGAAACACTTTAACAAGGACCAGGGGCTTTGTGTAAGGAGAGGAGGGTAGCAAGTCAGTGCCATCTGAGTTACTACTACTAAGGTGACCTCTTCCATACTCAAAGGCAGGTGAGGTCTGGAGGAATCCAGATGGGAATTCGAAGCAAGGTGAGAAAAGGCCCCAAGAGGGAAAAAAAATACAGGTCACCTGCTGATGCTGAATGAAAAAGGAATGTTGCCTGACACTACTCTGAATAAGCCTCCTTTTCCTTATTTCGAATACCCTATTTATTGATCTTTTGGAGAAGGGTGGCCAGCCTTTCTTCACTCCCACAACATGCAGGGCACCCAGTGGACGTGCGTGCCCATCGCCCCCAGGTGCTGAAACCTACGGGAAGACAGTGCGTCACAGTGGAGCCAGGCTCCTTTCAACAAGGCATCACTGAAGTAACTGCTGACAAAGATTGTCAACAAAGTGTGTAGTGTGCGTGTTACAGCACTGTGAGTACCGCAAACTCCTGGTTCAACTCACCAACTGGGTCCTGTTTCCACTCCTTCCAGTGTAGTTGGATCTGTCATACGGTTACTGCCCCGTAGGTAACTGCTTGTATATATTAAAGCACAGAAGTGCGTTAATTCACTTTACTAGACAAGTATCTGCAGAAGTCCACTGCCTGCCAGAACCAGGTGAGAACAAGACACGACTGTGCTCTCCTGAGGATCTCAGTTGAGGGGACAAGAGCTTTTATTCCCTCATCTGAATTTTGCTGCACAACACTTCATCATCAGTGTGACACAAATGAGTCAGTTGGCTTTGTCACCTAAAGGCAAGGTGGTGTCTTAATCTGGAATACAGATTCCAGGAGTAGTTAAACAGCTTTTAATAAAAACAAACCCACGCTCAAACGAGGCCCCCGCCAAGCCAGTTATCACCAACCGACACCAAGGCGATGCCAATCGGCGCACCTGAGGTTAGAAGTGGACACCGCACTGGCTAAATGACCGGCTCTGTTAATGAGAGCAACGGCTGTTGGACGCTTATTTTCAGTGGTGCAATTCATGGTATTTGCAGTAAGAGGACTGAGGAGAAACGCCACATTCTGGCCCTTGTGTGACCCAGGTGTAAACATCTAGCAGGCCCTCAGAAAGGCGCCGTGGGCTTGATAAATAGTGGCCCCAGGTCCAGCTGCAGATTCCAGGGAATTACGAGGCCTGTGGTGCAAAACAGCAGGAAGACTAGAATTCCACCTGGTAGGTGGAACCCTAAGATGTCGCTCCAAGATTCCAGACTCCTGGGTACTGAATCAAACCCAGTCTGGGTACTGCTGTAAAGGGACTCTGCAGAGGGTATTATAAAGTAAGGTTTCTCACTAGCTGACCTTAAACTGGAGAGATCTTCCTGGATTATTGGGTGAGCCCAACAGCATCACACAAACCCTTAAAAGTGGAAGAGGAAGGCTGAAGAGTCAGTCTTCATCTCAAGCACATGTAACATGCCCCGTGGGTGACTTCCAGAAACTTCCAGAAAGGTTTTTACAAAGGCGTGAGAGGCTTCTATAAGGAGAGGAAGGTAGCAAGTCCATGCAATCTGAGTTATTACCGATGTGACCTCCTCCCTATCCAGGGACTATGAGGTGAGAAGAGGCAGAAACCGAGGGGGCAGGTAGGCAGAGAGACTCAAAGTGTGGGATGGAGCCAACCCTCCTGGACGTGACAGATGGCTAGCTGTGAAGATGGAGGAAGGAGGCCGCCAGCAAAGGAACACAGCCAGCCTCGAAGTTGAGAACAATCCTCAGCTGAGAGCCAGCAAGGGAATGGGGACTTCAATCCTACGGCCGCGTGGCACTGGGTTCTGCCAACCCGAACGAGCCTGGGAACGTTCCAAGGCGTGAGTCCCACCAGCACCTGGAGAAACCCAGAGCAGAGGAAGGACCGGCAGCCCCACGCTGTGCCCGGGCTTCCAACCTCAGAGCTGTGAGGTAATAAATTTCCCTTAAGCTGCTGTGTCTGTAGTAATTTCCTAGGGCGACAAGAGAAAATGAATCCATTGTTATGAAACACAGTTAGACCTGCTACAGGTAAACACTGAACACAAGGTGCTGTCAGGGCACCGACCCCCGCCAAGGACAGAGCTCTAACTTTAGGAGACGTATAAAATGCGTTACAGGGCAGTGTTGTGCCAGCCTGGTCTTAAATCTACGTGTGGGCACAAGTCAGTCTGAGCCTTGCTGTCATGCACACCTGAGTGACTTCATGGGGCTGAAATCTCCAGCCCTCACCTCCTTGAACTCTGGTAGTAATTAAAGCTTTTACCATACTTAATCGAAGCTGGTTTCATTACGTTGATAAGAACCATTTACCAAACGGTCACAAATACATGAATAACCACAACCCTTGGTTTAACATGTCCCTGGGAGAAAGATCTGAATCCTTCCTGGAATGGAAATTTCAGCGTTTCTCTAAGGAAGCAGGGAAAGAGCTATACTAAGGGGTGGGGGTCCTCCTGATACCCTCACACCAGCAGGAAATGAGCTCCAGGCTGCATGATAGTTAACAGACTCCAAAAAGAAGGAAGCAGGATCCTTGTGAATGTTCTTTCCCTGTGGGTTCAGACCAGCTGTGCTCAAGGTGTGGTCCCTACACTGGCAGCAACAGCATCACCTGAGATCTTGTTAGAAATGCAAATTCTCAGCCTAGTCCAGACCAGTGAGTGATACATGCAGGTTTGAAAACCAGGCTAGCTGGTCTGGGGTAGCTATACAAGACCTGGCCCGTTCTCTGCAGCGGCTTGACAATCAACTATGACGATCAGACAGGAACAGTCACTGCCCAGTCTTAAGTGACTTGGGACGAACTGCAGTGGTGAAGCGGGGAGAGGGTACGTGAGCTGGGGCTAAGGATGAAGTGGGGGTGACATCACTCACAGAGGCGGTGTGCAGAGGTGGGGAGAGAGCGCTTTACTCTTCTCAATCACACAAAGAAAAGCAACTCGAGGAAGAGAACCTTACTTCTCCTTGGCTTCCCTGCAGTGCTTAGCTTAGCACAATGCTGTGTACTCAGTAGGTGCACAAATATTTATTAAGTCTGACAAGAAAAGGCTTCCTTCTGCTTTTTAAATAAACAACACTGATTCGCTATACGCTCATAACTTCCAAGGGATTTCCTACCTTGGGAATAGCTTTCAAACATTCATGCAGGACAGTGGCTACTATGGAATCCTGTTCTAACCTCATTCATTCTTTCTGACAAGGGCAGGAGATATGGGGGGTGGGGGGGACACAGTGGGGAGCTTGGGTCCCAGTCCATCCAGAGGTTCCCATCTCTGACAGGTGTTCCAGACCCCTCCCTAACCACCCTACAGAGGGCAAAAGAGCAGTCCTGTGTCTCACCTGTCAGCTCTCTCTCTACTCTCCACAGTGGCTAGGTCTGGACTTCTCCATCCTCCTCAAACACATGCATACCCTACCCTCACCCTACACAGCACGGCTGGGCAAGATGTCGGGCGACGGCAGTTCACCGGTGGACCGCCAAGCAATTTTGGGGTGACCGCCTGAATTAAGAAAAGAGTGCTGTAGTGGATGTCCCATTATGGCAGGGCATACCAGCTCAGCAGTGAAACATAAAATAAACACATTTTTCACACGCACACGTACAGCTGCTAGAGGCGAGAATGGGCTCTTCACAACTGAGGAGGCTGTGTGTATAATAACTGAGCAAGCAAAAATAAATAGCTAGTGGACTACAGCACTGGCGAAAATTAGAAGGAGCCCTGGCCTGGAAAAAGCCTGCCCAGGTCTGCCATACAGGAACCCTGAGGTCCTACAGCCACAGAAGGAAACACCGGAAACACCTGAAACACACCTCAGCTCCACCCTCACACTCACTGGCAACAATACTCACCCTGTGCCCAGGACGCCATGATCCAGGGCAAGAAAGGGGGAGAGAGATGCAGAATCCAACAGTTCCTACAGAGAAATCTGTACCAGAATTGCTGCTCTGGATAGATTTATCCATTTAATCCGATTAAGTGAAGAGATTAGCGGTGGGTGTTAGTTACAGCCTGACTGGGTGGCACTAGGACAATTAAGAGGGCCCAGTTTGGACAATGAGTTACCACTATGCGCCTAGTAGAATGGCTAAAATTTCAAACACAAGCAAACAAGAAAACACTGATGATTAAAACTGTCGGTGAGGATGCCTATCAGTGGGAATTCTACATCGCTCATGGGAATGCAAAGCAGCGCAACGACACCGGGGAACAGCATTTCACATAAAATTAAACACGCCCTAGGAGCAAGCAATTCCACAACTAGGAAGTGACTAAGAAAAATGAAAATGTACATTTGCCCAAAAACCTGTATGTACATATTTATAGCAATTTTATTCATAATCCCCCAAAACTGGAAGCTATTCAAATGTCCTTCAACTGGTGAACCAATGAACCATATATATATCTCCATGCATTGAAGTAATACCTGGCAATAAAAAGAGGTATTAATATCCACTGCAATATGGATAAATTTCATGTATGATTCCTAGTAAAAGAACCCAGACTCAAAAGGCTATCTACTCCATGATTCCATTTATATGACATTCTGAAAAACGCAAACTCTCGGCTTAGAGGACAAGTCAGTGGCTGCCAGGGGACAGGGGCTGGCTACAAAGGAGCAGGATAAAGGAACATTTTGGGGTGAGGGACCTGTTCTGCACTTGACGGTGGTGGCGCTTACACAGCTCTACGCATATGTTCAACGCTCTCTACAAAGATCTCTACGACAAGAATTTTATTGGCGTATGTGAATCAAAAATTTAGTGAAAGAAACTTTAATTATAAAAAAGGGGGACCTGACTTAGGGTGTCCATTTGTGCAGGGGAGTCACTCTAGCTGTACGAAGCCTCCATGGCTGACCCTTGCGAGGCAGAAACAACTAGAGGCCAGCCCCAGCATGCATCTTCCCCTCTCTTGGTTGTTTTTACCTGGTCAGTCTTCTTAAAAGTACCCAATACTTGCACAGAGACACAGATTCCAGTGAGTTCCTTCAGTGGGGTGCTGGGAGTTGTTTAAAGAATGCAGATTCCAGGATGATCTCATTCTATAGCTGTGTACTCTTGATTGACTTTCCTTCAACTGGACTATTTTATAGCTCTGCCAATTGCAAAAAACTAATAGCAATGCAAATTATTCCTGTCCATAGCAATACAAACGAATTTTGTCTGGTAGCGTGGATATATTTCCATAATCCAAATTCTCATTGACACTAGTCTTAACATCTTGCTCATTCCTTCCTTAATTAATGAGCTAATAAGTAAAATTGTTGACCTACAACCTTTCTCTATTTGCATGTCATATTTTTACTATTTGAAAAATAATATTACACTTTAGCAGTACAGAGCATTAAGTGAATAAAACACTGCATTTTCTGGCCTCCTTGGCAGCTAGGTAAATGTAGCCCCTGGGAGGAAAATGAGAATTAGGTGGGATTTCTGGGCAGACTGTAAATTTTAAAGGGGGCTGACCTAGCTGGGAGAGGTCTCCTTTGGCTCTTCTCTCTTCCTCCTTCTAGCAGGAAGTGTTGCTCTAACAATCACATTGGACCACACGGTCACCTTGTGATAGCAGGATGTGGTAGGCTAATAAGGGCCCTGAAGACATGTCCACAACCAAGCCCCTAGAACCCGTAAATGATACTTGAAAAACGGTCTGTGTGGCTGTGATTAAGGATTGTCCGATAGAGGCATCATCCTGGATTACCCAGGTGGGCCTGAAATGCCATCACGAGTACTTTTAGAAAAGAAAGGCAGAAAGAGATCAGAGCATCACATGCAGAGGACAAGACCGTAGGAAGACAGAGAATGGGGTGATGCACCCTCAAAACAGCATCAGCTGGAATTCACAGAAGCTAAGAGAAGCAAGGAGAAGATCCTCCCTGAAGTCTTCAGAGTGAGGGGAGCTCTGCCAACACCCTGATTTCTAACTTCCGGCCTCCAGCACTGTGAGAGCATAAACTTCTGTGGTTCTGAGTCACCAAGTCCGTGGTGATTTGCTATGGCAGCGCCAGGAACCTAGGACAGATGGTGAGCAGCAAGGTACGAGCCTGGTTCCCGGGTGACACCTGAAGTCCTTTCACCTCCGGACTGCTAATGAGAGAGAGAAATAAATTTTCACTTTGTTTAAGCTCTTATCTAGCATTTGACTGTTGTTTTTTTGTTGTTGTTGTCTTTTTACCTGAAAGCAAACTTAATCCTCACCACATACTGGCCCTAACCTCACCTCGCCTGCATTGATCTATAATATTGGTTGTCTTGCAACCTTACCAAGACTGAGAATTAAATGAAGAGTTGGAGATATAACTCAAACTCAAATACCGATGTAACTGTTTTACACCTGGGGTAAGTTTGCCATCACTGACCGTCACCAGGAAACACACCCAGCAGAGGATTTTTAATGTTCTGAAAATGTTAACATCTGACTGATTAGCTTTTATCCCTATGTGAAATATGTCAATTTTAGCTTTAAGTGAAATTCATTTTAAATGATTTCAATTAAATTATAAGTGTAAAATTCGCCAATTTAATTTAAAGGCTTATGGAAAGCCCTGTTTTGAAATTTTAACTATAATATATTGAACAGTAATTTGAACATCTCGTCATCATCTGTACACAAAATGCTGCTCTCAGACAGCAAAAGGCTCATTTTAACTCCACTGGAGCAAATCAGTCTTCTCACTTTCAAAATATTCAAGATTCTCTCACCTTAAAAAAAAAAAAAAAAAAAAAGTCCCAAGTCCACCACTGTGTACAGCCTGCACCCCTTCCACAGCGTCTGGCCCCTCAGCTGAACTCTAGGACCTCCCGCGTGCCACCGCAGTCCTTGTGAATCGCCATCATCGCTATGCACTTGGCAGTGCTCCCCGGCAGGTTCACCCCTCCGTGTTCCTGGCGCCTGCCTGCACAGAGGCAGCACTCCGCTCTGAGACGCCATCTCTGAGGGCAGGGGCAGCCTGCAATCCTTCCGTGCACTGTCAGAGGGTGGGAGTGTCAGGCCCCACACGAGTGGCCTCTATCCCACAGAGTCCCACAAAAGGTGTGTCTGAGACTGAAAGTTAGGGCAGAGCAGAAGTTGTGCTTGGGAGCCTTCTATGACCTCTTTGGTGGGGAGGTCACACTTGAAAGCACGTGATTCCCATGATCAGAAATACCTCTTGAAAACAATCAGGAACCTGAAAGAACAGCAGCAAAGTGATATTTTGAGGCTTAGCCATGATCCCTTTCAAGTATGAACAGGACAAATTGTACTCATGGATGACATAGGCAGGTCAGGACAGCACTGACCAGGAACCAGATGAAGCAGCACAGGCAGAGGGCACCTCCTTACTACATACCTAACCACCCCCTGCGGCAACCCTGACCTGCACAACCCTCTCAACGGCAACCTTTAACTTTCCATCCGTGTCCTGGCTTTAGGACACAACAGAGAGAAGCATTTCCACATCACTGAGTCATAGTCCAGGCTCTTTCAGAATTTCTCTTGATCTTTCAAAACAACTACAATTTTACCTTACCTTCTCTCAAAAGCTGATCAAGACGAACATTTAATTTAGAATTCCTGCTTAACACTGATTTATCACAACAAGAAGAGTGGCTGCTTCTTGATTTTTTAAAAATCTACTCTTAAGAGGCTGCCAAACGAATCTCTGGTGGAGCACCTGCTAAAGATCGCAAGGCCGTATTAAATGATCTTACTAACGCACCCACCTCTCCCATCCTAAGGACACCTCCCATGGATGTAAACATCCCAGATGCTAATCGGAACCCACCCCAAACCTCCACACATGGTGGTGGGCATTAGCGGGCTCCCAGGCTACTTTCCACACAGGCTTAAACATCTTAGGCTTGAGGGCAAAAACCACCTTCAAACTTCTGGGCAAAGAAGAATGAAACTATTACATCAAGTCTCCAACCCACCTACAGCCAAAGAAAAATAGCTCCAGAAGATGGACATTGCAACCTGCTATACTCTGATACCTCAGCCATTAAACACTTTTGAATAATCAGGAATTAAAGTTTATCTTAAGATACACATTAAAAGTTAATGGTTAATATGCCCAAAGAAATAAACTGGGAATTTTGAGCTTTAAAATGTTTACTTTTTATGTAAACCCGGGCATATATAAATGCCAAGTAAGAAGGTAGGTTCTCTTTTCTTGAAGAACTTGAAATGTGTTTTCTTAAAATCCTTTTTTTCCTAGACAGCACATAGGTCAGCAAAGAGTCGAGGAATTCTGCAGAAATGGTTCGGGCACACATTGATCCTTCAGCACTGACCACACGGTGGCGCTGCTTCGATGCTAATTTCAGACAAAATCCAGAAGCATGTTTCTCTACAATCAAGACAACGTTTGCATCCGTTAGGAGCGGGAAGTCCACAACTGCTTTTCCTTTAAGGTTTCAGGTAACCCCCACGTGGCTAACAGTCTGTGGCGAAATAAACTACTGAGGAAGCAACTCTCTGCCCCTAACGTACAGGGTCTGGCAGAAGTTAACACCAGACCCTCTATGTGAATGTCTTACATGAGATGGACAGTAATTTGAACATTTCACCTAAAACATCAACTACAGTGTGCTTGAGTGTGATATTGTTATGGTATAGGATTACATGCTTATGATGCTGCAATAAAAGATTTGGTATAGATTACCAGCTCATAAAAAGGGGCGTTATTTGTGCCAGACCCTGCATGTGGTCCCTGCAAACATTGATCGGCACCAACAAGGCCACATATGGGGCCTTCATGTGGGGCCACATGAAGGGCCAAAGTATCCATGAGTTAGTGGCCTCACAGTGCAACCTGGAAATTTCACCTACTCATGAATCTATATGGATGGATAAGTAAGTAAATGGGGAAGAATAGTGGAATCTCCTATGCAGAAAAACTCTCAACACTGCACTCTCAAGGAGTGGGGCATAACTCCCCACCCTTCATGGTGGGCTGCACATGGTGATGGTGATTTAAAGACCAGTAGAGAAAGGCAAATAAGGAAAAAGAGTAGCTTTACCATAGAGAAACCGGGCAAGAACTACCGCAGTCAAGTGACCAAAGTTATTATAAGCGGTGGTGAGTCAGTGCCATCAACATGATGTGATGAGAAGGGCACCTAACCTCTGTGGTCTTCTTCCAGTCTAATCATGAGAAAAGCATCAACAAATCCCAAGAGCAGCGTCGTACAAAATACCCTAGTAGCAACTATCAAAACCACCCAGGTCATTAAGTAGTCTGAGAAAGTATCCCAGCCAAGAGGAGCCTTGACAAACAAATGTAATGCGGCATGATACCAGGTATAAAGTAAAGAGCCATAAGGAAAGTATAGACTTTAGTATGGCGGTGTCCAACCTATTGGCTTCCCTGGGCCACATTGGAAGAAGAAGAATTGTCTTGGGCCACACATAAAATGCACTAACACAAATGATAGCTGATGAGCTTAAAAAAAAAAAAAAGTTGCAAAAAATACCTCATAATGTTTTAAGAATTTGTATTGGGCTATACTCAAAGCCATCCTGGGCCACAGGTGGGACATGCCTGCTCTAGTTAGTAATAATGTGTCAGTGTTGGTTCATTAGCTGTGACAATGTATCCTACTATTGTACTATATTAATAACAGGTAAACTGAGAATGTGATATATGGGAACTCTCAACTATCTTGGCAACTTTTCTATAAATCTACAACTACTCTAAAACAAAAAGTTTATTTTTAAACCAGTTTATGCAAGGCTAACTGGTAATTTAGAGATGCCTTCACATACAGGACATTCCTTTTATCTTCAGTATTGAGGAATTCAGGCTGTTTTCCTGATAATTCCTTGACATTCATCACTGAGGAATGAGGTTGTTATGGGCTAAACTGTGTTGCCCCAAATCCATATGTTGAAGTCCTAACTCCCAATATCTCGGAAATGAACAGTATTTGGAGAGAAGGCCTTTAAAGAAGCAACTAAGTTAAAGTGAGGTCACTGGGACGGGCCCTAATTCAATCTGAATGGAGTCCTTAGAAGAGGAAATGTGGACACACAGAGAGAAACAAGGATGGAAGACCATGTGAGGACACAGCGAGAAGGTGGCCATCTGCAACAAGCAGAGTGGTCTCAGGAGAAACTCCATCTGCCAACACCTTGATCACGGACTTCTAGCCTCAGAACTATGAGAAAATCAATTTGTTGTTTGAGCCACTCAGTCTGTGGTACCTTGTTATGGCAGCCCGAGCTGACTAAGGCAAGAATAAAGCAAAAACAACACAGCTTCACTGAAGGTCACGGGAAGAACAAAGGCAGCAACGCAGAGCTGGCTGGCTTCTGAGCCATCTGTCCCTTTGAGAGGGATCTGGTTCTAAGGCTGCTGTTTTGGGAAGCAGTGAAGTGAAATGGAAATGACCATAGCTTTGGAATCAGACAGATTCAAAGTTCAAACCCCAGCCGGTCATACACTAGCTGTGAACCTTCAGATAAGTCATCCAAACGCCTGCGTTTCTCCACCTGTAAGTGGAGCTGGTACCTGTACTTCAGGGTTAAAAATCTTGCTAAAGCATCTGGTACATGGTAAGCACTCAACACACACTCCTTCCATTCTTCCTTTCCTCTAAGGAGAAAGTCAGGTTGGCCAACTTACGGACTACAGGCCAATTCTGCCCCACTGCATGCTTTTATAAATAAAACGTAAGCATACTTTCTTCTCTTTTGGGTGGTGAGGCTTGATATGTGTCTGTGTACAAAATTTAATGTTGAATATATTAAAATAACAAATCTGGCCTGGTTTGGGGAGGTCAGACTTACTGGAATGGTATCTGATTGTTAAAAAAAAAAAAAAAAAAAAGACAAGATTGTCAAGCATTCCGTATTAACAGTGGGTGCAGAAAAACTTTTCAGACGTCTAAAATGTATTATATTGTACAGATGTAAAGAATTCTGTTTAATTTTTCTGTATAATACTGATTCTCATCTGGCATATTCTGATCAGGTTATGGGCCAATAAAGTTTTTAGATTAAAAAAAATATGTAAGCAGAACACAGCCATGACCATGCATTTATATACTGTTTGTGGGCGATCCGTGACACAATGGCAGAGTTGGGTAGTTACAAACACAGACTGTACGGCCCTCAAAGCCGAAATTTACTATCTGGCCTGGGACAGAAAAAGTTTGTCGACTCTGCTTTACGGTCATCAATTACCATATTTTCAATAGCTAATAGACACTTTCTATTCCTTATCATACTTGACCTTCACAGCATCTGTCACAGATGCCATGTCTTGAAATTCCTCCTCCTCCCTTGAAGCCAGTGATCTGTGAACATCTCATGTTCAAGACACTCAAAGTCAAACTTGCTGCCTTGGCTGACCAACCAGCCTCTGTATTCCACACTGTAGTTAATGACACCAGTATCTGGTGTCATTAACCTGTGACGGGACAGAAACATCATTACCTGGGAATCCCAGGACCAGAGTTGAAGGCCACCTGTCAGAGCCTAGTGTCCTAACCTAAAATATGAGAATATAATGAACACCTTGCAGACACGTGGTAGCAATTACATAGGGGCAAGAAATGTAAAGTCCCCAGTGCAACATTTTTTGGAATCTGAATTTATATAGGAAAACCAAGCTAGAACCCTTAGCAAGCTTCCCAACTGGTGTGCAAAGAATGAGTTATGGGTGTGAGGAGATGTGGATCCCCTAGCTATGAAGTCTAGGGCAGTGCCCCAGGGGACAGTGGGCTTACCCCAGCTGCTAGACCATAGTTCCTCTACGTCCAAGATAAGAAAAGGGCTAGCAAACCCTGGCCCCGAGCCATTTTATATTTCTCTTCCTTCCCCAATTCTCAAGTACAAACAGGTCACCACCACCTACACATTCTTTTTCCAAAAATTTCTCTAATGGAATTTGAGAAATTAGACTAGAGGGACCTCTACCTCCTTCCATACCAATGAGCTACTGCAGAGGTTTAAACTTCCTCTGAATCTTTATGACAGAGTCCCACCCAGTCTCCTCAACTCCAAGATGGTGTGCATGAAATAGTGACCAACTTAAAACCCACATCTATTTTTTAAATGGTCAAAGAGCATCACTGTCAGCAGATTAAAACCATTCCTGGCTCTCAATGAATTTCCATCTCGTGTCTAATGATGCCTGCCTCACTATGCCTTGAGCTCCAACCACTGCAGGCCACTCACTCCCATTCCTACATGCCCTCCAGATGTCACGTGGTGCTGTTCCTTCCCTATGGGACAGTCTTCCTGCCAACCTGACCCCTGGCTGCACCTGTTTGCCACGTAACCCCTAACTCATGCTTTAAAAACTCACTCCAATATCACACACACCAGGAACCTTATCTTATCAGCTCCCCCACAGAGTCTTGCTCTTCTTCATGGTATCACAATACTTTGTAGACACCTCAATGTCTTAAATGTTGTCATCAGTTCCACTAAACCAAGAGGTCCCCAAAGATTAGGGCCAAGTATTTATTAACTTGCTCTCTAGCCCAGAGCCCAACACGCAGCTGATACTCAATAAACCTGCATAAAACAAACGTTTATGGAATGTCAGTGGAAAAAAAGATGGAAGTAACTTAGAGTGACTCTGAGGCCATTAAGAAAAACAAAGGTCACTGGAAAAAAAAAAGCCATATCCACCTACATAGTATCCTCTTATGATGAAAGGGACCCTGGGACAATCTCTTACTAATTTAGCTACCAACAAGTCCATGGAAGCTGGGAGACAAAGGAGCTCATGAGAGCACAGACTGTAGAAAGGGACTGAAAGGCCAAAGGGCACCCACACTAAGAGTTTACAGTTTGAAAGTTATAAGCAAGGAACGTAAGCCGCAAAAAGATAATGAAAGGGAGTTAAAAGGCAAATAAAAATGTCATTTTCTTAAGCAGTCTACTGGATCTTTCTTTCTCGTTTCAGAGAAAACATGTTGGGCTCAAGAAATCTACGAGCAAGAGTGAGATTAAGGCAAGGTGACTCACAGGTGTCAAGCTCCAGTAAAATTTTTCTCCTGCCTTAAAAAGACCTGTTGCTCCTCAATTGCTTATTAAAATGTCACAAACTTAAGAAAAATACACAATAAAAGCTAGCATAAAGTATCAAGTCCTAAAAACTGCTGTGTACTTCCTTGACCTAGCTGGCTGACATTTTTTTTTTTTTCTGAGAGTCTTAATAGGGTGCAGGTGGCCATTCTGGGGCATCTTTTTCTTCTGGGCAGAATCAACCCTCACCTTAGGGTAACGCACAGGTTTGCATGATCTCACCCCCAAAATCTTTGCTATCAGTTTGCTTCCCTGTGAATTGCTTCTCACACTCCTCCAAACCTCAGCTACTTGTGTTTCTCACTGGTTGATCTTTATCACTTTCATTAAGAGCTACAATAGGACCAAGAATAAACAAACAAGGCATCTGGCTGGAGCAACACATCCGATAGGAAATGAAAGCCAATGAAAGAGCTGATGAGACCCTTCCACAGAAGCTGAGAATGGGCCAGCTTGTCCACAAAACCATGGCCAAAACTTACGAACCCAAATCCAAATATCAACCATTTGGTTTGAACAGTTTCCTCAACATTTACTAATCCAAATCCAAATATCAACAATTAAGACTTTAAAGGCCCCTGCACTGAAGCCCTGGCACTTTCTCACCTTCACATCAGCGAAGTAGAAGTCAAAAAGCAGATGAAATGCAAGAGGGGCCAATAGAGAGCAGAGGGCAAGTCACCCAACCTCGGAAGTTAGAGGCAGCACTCCTCAAAAGTGTTTGAGGAGGAGGGTTCCCTGGTGGTGTAGTGGGTGAGCTTCAGCACTCTCACCACCGCAGCCTGGGTTCGATCCCCGCTCAGGGAGCCAACCAAAAAAAAAATTAAACAAAAAAAAGTGTTTGAGGAGCCAGGCACTTTATGAACATTCCCTGTATCCTCTCTAACTAAAGAGTAGATAATTTATTCTCATTTCCAGATAAAGAAAGCATCAGAAAGAGTGTCAAGTAATTTCCAAGGACTCAGAGCTCCTAAGGACAAGGACTGGGGATTTGAACCCAGGTCTGTCCATCTTTTAGAGCCAGAAACTTCCCACGACATACAAAAGGGGATCCCCAAAAACCCAATTTATCTTCTTTATGTGAGACGGATTGTGCACTGGGAATTTGTTTCCCTGGGTTGAAAGGTCAACCAAAGTCTTTATCTGAAAGTTCTGAGGAGGCTGAGTCATGATTTCAGGAAGAAATGTCACAAGTTGTGGCAAACAGATAACTGGTTCTTCCACCAGGACAACGCACCTGCCCACACCTCGCTGAGTGTTCTGCAGTTTTTGACCAAAAGGGGCATAACCCCCATGCCCCACCATCCTATTCGCCTGATCTCCCCCCAAGTGACTTTTTGCTTGTTTGTTTCCCGTATGAAGAAAGTCCACAGAGGGAAATATTTTGCCCATGTGGAAGAGGTGAAACAAAAAACATCAGAAGCACTAGGGCATAAAAATTGACACATTCAAAAACTGTTTTGAGCAGTAGAAAAAGCGTCTTGATAGGTGTATTGTATCAAACGGAGAGCCCTTCGGAGGTGACTGAAGTTTAAACATGTAAGAATACACACACAACTTTTTATAAATAAACTGTGGGTTTTGGGGGATCCCCCCTCATATCTTGGGTACAATTTTTCCATTTCGAAGGCAGTGAGGGAAAAGCAGGCAGCATATAGAAGTCAAGATTATTTGATGCAGGTAAGATCTGCTAACCTCACAACTTTTGAAAAATCACACATGTTGAGAATCTTTTCAATGTACATACTCAAATTTTCTTTTTTTTTTTTTTAATTCATTTTTATTGTTAGACTTATTGGGGTGACGTCTGGTAGCAAGGATTACATAGGTTTCAGGCATACAATTCTACAGTGCATTGTCAGCTTGTTGTATAATAAGTTCACCACCCAGTGTGAGTTCTCTTTCCATCACCTTATCAAATTTTCATACATACATTAGGGCTGTCTCGAAAGTGTCCAGCCATGTAATATGAAAAATGGAGGCATGTATGGCTGGATTTTTTCCGGACAGCCCGCGTATATGAATGCACATATACATTCATTCAAATCTTAAGAGTATACCCACTTGACTAATCAGAACTAAAAAAAAAAAATGTAAATTGTTTTGTAAAATAAACTATTTTTAATAAAGAAAATCTCTATTGAATTTTTACTGAAGAGCTGGAAGTTCACAATCATTTTTTGATTGATACAACAGACTGTAAGCTTCACTCCAAGATCTCTCATTTCCATATCAAATATTAACACTAGACTCTAGGATGTGTACAACAGGCATATATTTTCTTTTCATTACTGAAGACCGTTAACATCCTGAGTCCTTATGAAACACCAAATGCCCAAGATGGAAGTATCCATAACATTTTTGCATTCTCAATGACACTGGCCTCCAGCGTTACAGTGGAGTTGTAACCTGGGCACAATTGCCTCAGTTGCATTCAACTACACTTGCTCTACAGGATAGGGGACAATTCTGGAGGATGAGAGACGCCTGATATTCCCTCAGCCAGTCTCGGCCCTCGTTTGCCCATCACATAAGGGTGTATAAGGTACCTATCTCTGGTCCTATGCAAACCCAAGTACAAGCTTTCTACTTCATCCAGTGCTCATCCAAGTAAGCAGCAACCTATGTCGATGGCAGAGGGGAAACAGCTCTGCCACCCAGAGACACTATGTCTGCATATGGCATTTATGGGCAATTGAAGGGATGTTCAAGGGTAACCTGACACAAGGTTCTGCCTTACCAGCTGAGTTGATCACTTACCTAAGTAACAACTTCAACTATGCCTTCAGGCCTAGCTTCAGACAGCAGGTAAGTGCTCGGCTTCCACTGGAATTTTGCTCTCATTACCTGCTGAGCCGATGTGGTCCATTTCGGAGCACTTACTCTCCATCAGCTTCATGAGTCACTGTCATGTCCACAAAGAGCTCACGGGAGAATCACAAATTATTGAGGCAGGGCACCACCAGGCATCCCGTCTTTTTGTTTTACCTAAATTTCTCTTTTCTGCTAAGAACTACTGCTTTCTTAAACCTCCGCATTTGCTGGTGTCCTTGACAGGGCAATTTTTGTCACTTCATACAAATCACGTGCAAACAAAGAGAAGGTAAGTTAACCAAGTATTTGGTGGCAGAGCTGGAATTAGAACCCAGACTTCAGTCAGTCACGGCGTTAAAGATGCGTTCGTGTCCTTTACACAGGAAACAAAGCCTGCTGCACATCCATACAACTTGGGCTGGCCAGAAAATACACAGCTCTGCGGAGTGAAACCCCACTGGAGGGCATCTGGCTGAGGATAAAGAATCAAGAGAATGGAGACGAGGAATCCACTCGTACCCACCAAGTCAAGGGAAGGAAGCTGGAGATGGGCTCCAGGGCAGAGGGTCACACTGAAAGAGCAGGATCAGGCCCTACACCCACTGTCTACGTTTCACTTAAATTTCGCTCACCCTTGAAGAGAAGCACCTTTATTAACCCATCTCCCAGATGAGGAAACACCTATAGCCACATGGGTCGTGAATCCAGTTCCAACCTGCCCAAGACTGGCGTGGATGGAAAATTCTGTACCTATCAGGACCACTAACATTTCAGCTAGCTAAAACCAGTCTCACAAATCCCTGATTTACGGAGAATACTTTATTCTCCTAGGCTCTTCAAAAAGTGAGCTCCATCTAAATAGGTCTCTGTCTAGTAAAAAAAAAAAAAAAAAAAAAAAAAATTGAATCAACAATCAAACACCTTCCAAAATAGAAAACACCAGGGCCAGATGGGCTCACGGGTGTATTCTACTAACCCTTTAAAGAAAATATTGTATCAGTTCTCCACAATCACTTTTGGAGAAAAGAAACAGGAATACTTCATACCTCATTCTATGAGCTCAGTGTTACTCTAAAGCCAAAACCAAAAAGAGACATTACAAGAGAAGAAAACTAGGGACCAGTATCTCTCATGGTCACATATGCAAAAATCCTCTACGAAGTATTATTAATAGCAAATCAAACCCAAGAATGGATAAATTACACATCAGGATCAAGTGGGATTTATCCTAGGTGTGATACTGTGAATCTATTAAGACACAGGCATTTGCTCTTTGTCCCCTTTTCTGGCACAGAGCTCCTGGAACCCTTGGAATTTCCTAGATGCTGAGAGCAAAAAGGTGTCTTTTGTTATGTTAATGAGGTGACTTTTCCAAAGCACCGAAGGATGGGGGCTGGTTACCAGAGGAACCAACCATTCCCACCCGACTTCCAGGGAAGTATGAGGGACCAGAGATGGAATCCACCTCCAAGGGCCAATAATTCAATCCACCCTACCTATGTCGTGAAGGCTCCATAAAAACCCACAGGACTGCGTTTGGAGAGTTTCCAGCTTGGTGAATGTGTGGAGATCTGGGGAGAGTGCCTTCTCCCCGTACCTTGCTCTATGCATCTCTTCCATCTTGCCAATCCTGACTTACATCCCTGTATAATAAACTGGTAATAAAGTAAAATGTTTCCCTCAGTTCCACAAGCTGCTCTAGCAAATTTACCAAACCCAGGGAAGGAGCGGGGCATGGGACCCTCTAAATTACAGCCAGTGAGTCAGAAGTACAGGTAACAACATGGACTTGTGATAGCATCTGAAGTCCAAGGAGGGGGTCCTTGAACCTCCAATCTCTAGCTGGTTGGTCAGAAGCACTGGAACAACTGGGGCTTGCCACTAATACCTAAAGTTGGGGCTGGGGCCATTCTATAGGACTGACTCTTAACCTGTGGAATCTGATGCTATCTCTGGGTAGACGGTGTCAGAATTGAGTTAAATTGTAGGACACCAGCCGGTATCCCAAGAACTCCTTGGTGGTATGTGGAAAACACATCCCCATCCCAACTACACAATCACTGAAAACTGAATCGCAAAACCTATTTACTAGGTAACAAAAGGCTGGTTCAACATCTGAAAATCAAGTTAGCCAAGCTAACACAACAAAATCACGTGATCATATCAACAGATGCAGAAAATGGATTTGACAAAATCCAATACCCGTTCACAGTAAAAACTCTCAGTAAACTAGGCAGAGAGGGCAACTTCCTCAGCTTGAGAGAGTGTCCAAAAAAAAAACCCCTCTACAGCTAATATAATACTCAATGGTGAGAAGTTAGAAGCTTTCCCACTAAGGTCAGGAAAAAAGAATGGATGCCCCTCGTCCTCGTTTCTTTTCAACGTTGTACTGGATGTCCTAACTACTGTAATAAGGCGAGAGGAAAAAAAGGAGAGGGCAGGAGGGAGGGCAAGAGAAGGTATACAGCAGTCCCCCTCTTATCCATGGGGGACACATTCCAAGATCCCCAGTGGATGTCTGAAACGCAGATAGTACTGAACCCTACATACACTATGTTTTTCCTATCAAATGATAAAGTTAATTTATAAATTCGGCACAATAAGAGATTAACAACAATAATAAAACAGAACATAACAATACACTGTAACAGGTTATACGAGTGTGCTCACTAGCTCTTTCTGAATCTGTGGAACCATCCTTACTTGCAGTAAATGTCTTGCTGTCACTCATTTCGGGGTATCCCTTGGTGAAGTCTTCGGATAGGCCCCTTGCTTTCTAGTGTAACACGCTGCCATCAACCAGAACACTTTCTGTTCATGTCTTCCACCGACAGATTTAGTGCCGTCTCTGTCTTACTAAGCACTTATCACACACTGTGGCCATGAATTTTGCAGTTTGAGGTGTGACAGCAAAATTAGCATGAATTACTTTTTCCTTCACAATTTCACGGATAGAAGAGTTGTTCTTAGCAGCCTCATCATACGATTTTTTTCCTTCCTTAAGTCGAGAACTTCCACCTTTTCATTTGAAGGAAGCACTTTACAGCCTCTCTTTGGCATATCTAAATTGCCAGTATCACTGCTCTTCCACTTTGGAGCCATTAGTAAATAAAGTAAGAATTACTAGAACACAAGCACTGTCATACCACAACAGTCAATCGGATAACCAAGACAGCTACTAAGTGACTAATAGGTAGGTAGCGTATATAATATGGATGTGCTAGATAAAGGAATGATTCACGTCCTGGGAGGGACAGAGTGAGAGACAGCCCAAGATTTCATCATGCTACTCAGAACAGTATACAATTGAAAACTTATAAACTGTTTATTTCTGGAATTTTCCATTTAATATTTTCAAACCACAGTTGACCTTGGGTAACTGAAACCATGAAAAGCAAAACCACAAATAAGGGGGAACTACTGTACAGAGTTGGAAGGAAGAAACAAAATTGTCTTTGTTCACATATGACATGACTGTCTGTGTAGAAAATCCAAAAGAAATGACCGGAACAAAAAAGAAAAAAGGCTCCTGGAACTAGTAAGCGATTATAGACAAGTTTCAGGATGCAAGGTTAATATAAAATAAGTTGATCAGTGTCCTCTATATTAGCAATAAACAAGCAGAATTTGAAATAAAAAACAATGCCCTCTACATTAGCAGCCCCCAAAATGATAAAAGTATATGCCTATCAAAACATATACATGACCTATATGAAGAAAACTACAAAACTATGATGAAAGAAATCAAAGATATACTAAAAAAATAAAAATTCCATGTTCATGGATAGGAAAACTCAAATGTTTTGCAGACATGAGTTCTTCCCCACTTAATCTATAGATTCAACACTTACAAGTTCTTTTGTGGACATTAACAAACTGATTCTAAAGTTGATATTGAAAGGCAATAGCCCCAGAACAGCCGACACAATATTGAAGAAAAATAAAATTGGAGGACTGATACTTCCTGACTTTAACACTTACAATGAAGCTACAGCAATCAAGACAGAGTGGTACTGGCCAAAGAATAAATAAAGGAAACAATAGAGTCCAGAATGAGATGTAAATAAATGATCAACTGATCTTTGAACAAAGGAGCAAAGAGAGTCTTTTCAACAAATGGTGTTAGGACAACTGAACACCCATATGCAAAAAAAAAAATGAATCTAGCCACAGATCTTATACCTTTCACAAAAATGAACTCACAATGGATCACAAGCCTAATGTAAAATGCAAAACTACAGAACTCCTAGAAGGTAATACAGGAGAAACTCTCGATAACCTTGGGTATGGTGATGACTTTTTAGATGAACACCAAAGGCATGCTCCATAAAAGAAGTATTTGATAAGCTGGACTTCACTAAAAAAAATAATAAATAAAACAACTTCTGCTCTGTGAAAGACAATGTCAAGAGAATGAAAAGAGAAGCCACAGACTGGGATAATATATCTACAAAAGACACATCTGATAAAGGACATTAATACAAAGTATACAAAGAACTCTTGAAACTGAACAAGAAGAAAACAACCTAATTTTACCTATTAACCAAAGATCTTAACAGACTCCTCACCGAAGACGACATACAGATGGCAAACAAGCATATGAAAAAATGCTCCATATCCTATGTCATCAGGGAAATGCAAATTAAAACGAGAAACCACCACACACCTATTAGAATGGCCAAAATCCAGAACACTGACACCACCAAATGCTGACAAGGATGTGGAACAGCAGGACCCTCAGTCATTGCTGGTGGGAATGCAAAACGGTACATTGGAAGGCAGTCTGACAGTTTCTTACAAAACTAAATGCAATAGACTTGCAGTTCACTGATACCCACGGGGATTTGTAGTGCCGGATAAATGTACCTGGTACTCTCAAGCAACAGGTAAAACTCTCAAGCAACCGGCTTGAGTTTTGGTTAACTGAGAGTCTATTGTATCCTTTCACATGTAATCCAGCAATCGTGCTTCTTTGTATTTACCCACTAAAAACTAAAAACTTATGTCCACACAAAAAACCTGTACCAGATGTTCACAGTAACTTTATTCAAAATTGCCAAAACTTGAGGGAACCAAAATGTCCCTTCGGTAGGTGAATACATAAAAATAAATAAATAAAAACCTGACAGGCATGTCCAACCTGCAGCCCAGGACAGCTCTGAATGTGGCCCAAAATAAATTCTCAAAACATATTGAGATTTTTTTATGACTTTTTTTTTTTTTTTAGTTTATCAGCTATCATTAGCATTAGTGCATTTTATGGGTGGCCCAATGTGGCCCAGGGAAGCCAAAAAGTTGGACACCCTGCTGTAGTACATCCAGAAAACTGAAGTATTATTCACCACTATAAAGAAATGAGAGCTAACAAACCAGGAAAAGACATGGAGGGATGTTTAATGCCTATTACTAAGTGAAAGAAGTCAAAATGAACAAGGTAGGTATTATAAGATTCCAACTATACAATATTCTGGAAAAGACAAAAACTATGAAGACAGTGAAAAAATCAGTGGTTGCCAAGGGTGTGAGTTGAGGGAGGAGGGAGGGCTGATTAGGGGGAGCACAGAAAACTTGTAGGGCAGTGACAATTCTTTGAGTGAACTGTAAGGTAAGCTATGAACCCTGGGCATTACGAAGTGTCAATGTAGGGTGACTGGTTGTAACAAATGTACCCTCTGGTGGGGGGTGCTGGGTAATGGCGGAGGCCGTGCATGTGTGTGCGCAGGGGGCAGAAATCTCTGTACCTTCCGCTCAATTTTGTGACCCGAACAACTGCTGTAGAAAATCAAATCTGTGCTTTAAAAAACATTTATTCATTATCTGCCACTTAGGACTTTGACCAATAAAGATGAATACTGTTTGTAATGGAAGAAACAAGAAAGCCACACCTCCTTGGAAAATGCCTCAGCTGTCCTTCTCAGAACCCCTGCACACAGGGAAAGGGTTCCTTGTGGGACAGACACCTTAGCTGGCTACACTACATAACCCCCCAGAGGCCACACTAACTGGTTTCAGCGCTCCAGGCTCCAATAATGAAGACTTTTCCCATGGTCCCCATTTTTCTTTGTCACAATCTAGTTCCTACCAGCCTGTCTTCTAGAGATCCCCATTCTGTGCTCACTTGACTTTCCCCACTCCAGGCTTTGCACACACCCAGCCATTCCTACTGAGGCACAGACTTGTTTCACCACGAATTTGAGGATTCCAACTGGAATATCCATCTTTCCTTCTATCTATTTCTAGTTTACACCAATATTCATTAATGTTAGACACAGACACAATAGATTCCATGGGCTTCTATGTTTCTCTGTGAAATCACAATGATCAAAAAGAAGATTCCCCCCCCCCACTGCCCCTGCCCCCATCCATTTTCGTGAGGGAAAAAACGCTCCTTTATGAGCATGGCACTGGTTTGTTCTAGCCGCCATCTGACACCACCACAGGGTGCAGATGACACTGCTGTAAAGTGTGACTAGATAAAACTTCCCGTCATCATTAACCTCAGGTGGCAGGAGACATGCAGTAAACATGCCAAAAGCCTAAGAAAACAGGAGAGTGACAGGAACATAGAAAAGCAGGGCTGAGAAGGCTGCTGACAAACCCAGTTGAAAACGTACTCCCCTTTGCTCACTGCCTGATGAGATCAAAGCCCTGAGAGAGAGAGGTGGGACCTTAATTAAAGTATCAGTTCCCTCTAGATAGGGGAAAGTGTGTTCCTAGCTTTAGAAACTCAAGGTATCTTTACGCTTGAATTGATGTGTGTTCATTCGTATTTTCAACCAATCACATGGAGCTGATGAATGCCGACTACTAAAATTCTTTTCATTTTATTAGGTATGTCCCTCTGCCCCCTCACAAGGGTAACTGAAAGATGTGATTAGATCCTGTGTCCCAGCCTTCCAAGGGGAAACAAAGACCAGACCCAAACAAAGACAAGGTACTCAGAATGTCGAAAGGCAGTATGAGGGTGTGAAGAGGTTAAGAGGATGCACAGTGGTACAGGTGTTTAGAGCAAGAAGTTATTTCTCACATAGGGAAAAGGAGAGACATAAAGGCTGGATGAAGCAGAAACACAAGACACACTTAAGGCCATATCTGACAGAGAAAGTTCTGACACAGGGCTTAGGAGAGAGAATAAGCAAAGGAGTCAGTGTAACAATGGGGCGGGTTTAGGGCACAGCAATGACTTGGTGACATCAAAGGCCAATGGGAAAATTATATTTTCAATAAATGCTGCTGGGACAACTGGTATCTGCATGTGAAAGGATGAAAGTGGCCCTTACCTCACACCATACACAAAAAATTAACTCACCAAAGGGGTTATAGACCTAAATGTAACAGTTAAAACTATAAAAACCTTAGGAGAAAACAAAGGTATTTGTGACCTTGAGTTAGGCAGTGACTTCTTAGATACAACCTCAAAAGGAATATAGCAGTAAATAAATTGGACTACATCAAAATAAATTTTTGTGCTTGAAACAATAGTGTCAAGAATATGGAAAAAAGAACACAGAATGGGACTGTGTATCTAGATTATGAAAACATTTTTACATCTTAATAATAAGAATACAATGAGATACCAATTCACATGCACTAAGATGGCTATAATAAAAAAGATGGACAATAATAAGAGTCAGCAAGGAAGAGTATAGAGAAAGTGGAAACCTCATACTTCTCTGGTGTGAACACACAGTGGTGCAGTCATTCGGGAAAACAATTTGATAGCACTTCAAAAGGTTAAACACTGAGTTACCATATGATCCAGCAATTCCACTGCTAGGTACTACCCAAGAAAAAATGAATAGATACATCCACACAAAAATGATACATACACAAATGCTCACAGCAGCATTGTTCATAATAGTGCAAAGTGGAAACAACCCATGTTCATCAACTGAAGAATCGATTTTAAAAGTGTAGCATGTAGACACAATAAAATATTTGTAATAAAATGAAGTAGTGACACATCCATGCTACAACATGGATGAACCTAGAAAACATTGTTTTAAACAAGAAGCTAGTCAAAGAAGACGACATAAAATACCACTATTTATGTGAAATGCCCACAACAGGCAAACCACAGAGACAGAAAGCAGATTGGTGGTAATTAGGGTTGGGGTGTAAGAGATGGGGTGGGGGTGGGGGGGGGTAGGTAGAAAGGAATGTGGAGTGGCTAATGGGAATGTATTTTAAGGGAGACAAAAAATGTTCTAAAATTAGATTACTATAGTT
Source organism: Lyroderma lyra (assembly GCA_004026885.1). NCBI lineage: Eukaryota > Metazoa > Chordata > Mammalia > Chiroptera > Megadermatidae > Lyroderma > Lyroderma lyra. Next base: position 742,417 of record PVJL010000008.1, on the reverse strand, counting down.
GCACATAACCCTGTGAAAATGCTAAAAAACATTAAATTGCAAACTTCCAAATTTAAATAGATGAATTATATGGCATGTAAAATATCTCAATAAAGCTGCTTTTTAAAAATGCAATGGGATAAATCACAGTGGGAAAATATTTAAATCTGAATTGAGAAAACAAACTGAGTCATAAAACACTATAAACCTAATTAACTGAGAAAATTTTTTAATAACATACATGACTAATAGCCTTAAAATAAACAACAAGAAAGCTGTAATAACTCAGTAAGTATGTTCAAAGTGAGGGGGAGAATTTTGAGCAGAATTAGTAGTAAATGTGTCTTTTACTGTAATAAAATTTTTTAAATTTAAACATTCACTGTATTTTTTTTTTTAATCACACCTTATACATTGGGGCAAGTCCTGTAAATGACGAGCAGTCTTTGCTTCCATATTTGCAAAGAAGCCTGATTAGATGTGTTCTAGAGGCCTTGTCAACTCTAGCATGTCTATGATCCTCCATGATCCTCACTGAAAAAAAAATTTAAAAAGGAACCCAAACAGAAAAACAAAAAACACCATAAAGCCAGAGTGCAGGGCTGTAGAAACTGGAAGCCAGCTAAGTGTTGTGCTGACCATGAACTTGATCGGACTCGGCTGTGATGATTCCCGTGACACGGTATTATAGAAGAAAAAAAAAATGAAATTTGTCTGACAAGTTCAGACAGAAAGGAAGTTCAGAAGAGGAAGGTTACCGAATGACTTTTCTCAGCCCCCTTTCACTCACTAATCCTCAGTCGTCCACAACTAGGCCTGACAAAGCACCAACCAGGCCCATCCATTTACGGCAGTTCCCAGAAGACAGTCACTGCAAAAGGAAGCCTGTCAAAGAATGCTGCAGGGAATGTGAAATCAATACAGCTTTTCTGGAAAGTGACCGGACAGTATGTATCATGGATCTTTAAAAACGCAGTCCATTTAGTGCAATAATTCCACTTCTGGGAACCTGCCATTCTTGATATACCAGCTGTGTATTAAAAATTACTGGACAAAAATACTCCCATCGGGAGTTCCAGAGACTGGTTGCAAAACAATGGGAATGTACTTACTACTACTGTACTGTACACTTAAAAAGTGTTAGGACGGTAAACTTTAGGTGTATTTTACTACAATTAAAAATTGAAAATTCATGGGCATTTAATAACAAACAAAACAAACATCTTGGTTCATGCCACAGTTTTTTTTTTAATCTAGACAATGAATATAAATATCCCTACACTGGAAATTAGTTAAAAATCAACTATGGAATATTAAAACAATGGACATTAAATGTCAAGTTTTTCAAAGCAAACTGGAAATTGCTCATGACATAATATTACGTAAAAAAGGCAGAGCACATGTGATCTCAGGTTTAGATGGTGTAGATTAAACAAAAAAGAAAACCCAGAAAATCAAAACACTAAGAATAGTTCTGTCTCTATGCTGGGATTTCCAAATTCTCTACTAGAAACATTCTTCGGGCGGGGGGTGGGGGGCATTAGGAAAGCCCTGGCAGACATTAACTCATGGTCCAAGAATCAAAGGGTAGCTTTGAGGTTTCTTCCCTTAAAGAAACAGACGGCCAGAGGGGTTTTTGAAACTGCTGCATCAGCTCTGTCACCCAGACAGAACTGGAAGAGGAAGCAGCCAAGGTGCAAAGAGCCAGCTTGACCCAGTGTCCTCATGCGAGGAAGGGCGAGAAAAGCAGCATCACCCCCTTGCCACCATCTGCTGTCCTACCCCATCATAATATTTTAAAAGGTGGCTTCTCATTCATGCCCCTACCTTGTGACTGTTTCATAATGGGCCCAAAGTGATCTGGGAAATGCAATCCAAATATAAAGTAACCCATGATGTTACTAATAAACAAATCTCAGGAAAGGGCTTTGCTCTTCTCTGGAAGACAAGACAATACATTACAAATATTAATGAATTCTTAATCCAGAAAGGCTTGCAACAGCCATAGAACTACTTTAATGGATCCTGGTCCTTGTTTTCATTACCGGAAAATGTTATTTTCCATTTAGAAAAAAAAAAAAATTTGAAATACTCAGAAAATGGTATCTTCTGACTAGCAGTGGCCAACCAAAAACAATAAACAAATGGAGCAGCGTAGTACAAGAGTAAACAAACACACTAACAATAGAAGTGGAATGTAAAAATAATAATCACCACATGAAATGCAAGGTCACATGATTGTAAGGTTAATGGCACCGTTTCCCCCAGTCTAATCACCAATTGTATCAGTATACAAACTTCCATGACTATAGGCTGTGTGAGTGCCTATGACAGGGGTTTATAGCATTTGACCTTTGATAGAATAATAGTTTTGGTCCTTGACAGTTTCCTGATTAGCATCAATTAGGGAAGAGCTTCTAGCCAGACCAGTAAAACAGGTTTGGATTTTTTTTTTTTTTTTAAAAGCACCTTCTTAAGCAAGAGAGAAGGGGATCTTTTCCTAACAATAAGAAGTCATCAAGGTAATTTCAGAGCTGAGTCTCAAAGATAAGATCCTGCTGGGGTAAGGTGAGGGCTTCTACCTATGGGTGCTCCTCCTACTGTATTTACTGTATTGTTATCAACAACAGCGCTAGTTTTTAAGTAGATGCCTGCTTTTAAATCCAGCTCATCCAGATGTCAGCTATTTTTACAGGCAGGTACATGAGGGCTCTGGATAGTTTTCCAACGATGTTGCTTAAACAAAAATTTGTGTGTGTAAAAATACTGTTTATTGTCCAATGTATTCTGAGTCAGTGCCATTTTTAAGCAAACATGTCTGGCCTTAACCTTAACCTTCCTTTTTTAAATAAATTAACGAAGGTAATAAAACCACAATGAGACACTAATTTGATGCACAAATTTGGGCACTACACAGCACTGCTCCGCTAGAGAAGAGTCTGCTTAGTGCATTTAAATACCAGTAAGACCGAAAGCATCTAATGTAGAAAATATTCTCTTTAACCCATTGAAAGGCTGAACGTTATAGAACTACTCCTTTCCATTCATAAGGCCTTGCAAAGAATTCAGAAGTAAATTTTGTTCCTGTGGAGAAAAACTCTAGGATATTTTCTCAAAAATAAAGATATCTAATTGGGTCAGGACACAGGTGACAAGGCCTTCTCAGGGATTCCCCTAGACCCTTCTGGAAGCCACACTTCCTGAACATGCCATGCCATTCATTCTAATGTCTCACTAAAATGCCACTCAATAAACAAATTATTAACTATGTGAGGTGATGGATGTACTAACTAACCTAATCAGTATATACGAGAGCTGTCTGAAAAAAATCCAACCATAGATGCCTCTATTTTTCATATTACAGGGCTGGATACTTTCCAGACAGCCCTCATGCGTGTATGTGTATGTACAGGTATGGGGTGTGTGTATATGTGTGTGTAATCACTACGGTGTACCCTTTAAACTTATATAATGTTAGGTCAATTATATCTCAATAAAGCTGAAAAAACAATAAATACTTCTAAAAAAGGTTTAAGTCTCACTAAAAGAAACCATTTTTTTATTAATCATAAAATTATATCTGAAATGTAGTATTCTCTAGTCTCTCGAGGCCCAAGCAACAAGTCATTTGCAGGAAGAGACTAAAGGAAAGAAAACTGTCCTAACAGTCAGGTCTTTGCATTTGGCATTGCATCCCATAAGGATGCAGACAGGTTCAAAATTCTCTGTTACCTGTTTTATACATTAATAGATGAGGTATGTTTAAAAAAGATGCAGTGTTTGTCCTCATCCGTCAGGCACAGGAGGCACATAAACACTAACTCAAGGAAAAAAGACAAATGACGAGGCTGACCAAAGAAAAATAAAATGTGTGTACCATTTACACAAAGGGAGTGATTTCAGTGGGGTAACCAGCAAGATAGGCAGTGTGAGAACTATGATTTAAAAGAAGAAATCTGACAGAGAAGGAAGAAAGGACATTCCAGGAATTTCCCCAAATACTGATAAACAGGTCAAATTCCTTGGCACAGGAAATTGCTTCATACCAAAAAGGTTTCCAAGATCCAGCTAATGACTAGATTGTAAACAATGTCTCCAAAATAAGAAAGTCCTAGAACAATAAAGTATTTTGGACACTCACCAATTCATAAGCACCATTTCCAACATTCAAAGCCTTAAGATTTGCCTTCTAAATTTTACCCTCCCACGAATTGCAAACATCCACTGAATGATTCAGAAATAATGCACATGATGTCTCAAGAAATACAAATATTTCTGAAACCAGAGAAACAGATCGATTTTACAGCCCCCAGGCACATTTTTAGATCCATTCCAAACATGTTCACATGTAGATGGGAAGAATCCTTGCACAGGCCACATGATCACTAAGGCCCCCAAATTGTCCTGCCCTCAGTAAACAAATATTCAGCAAATCTAAATCAAAGAGCTTTTATGACTCAGGTATCAGCATTTTGGAAAGGCTTTCCTCACTTCTGATTCATAATCTCTCCAAGTTAAGTAATGTTGGCTTTTTTTTTAATTGGTAATGCTAACTTTAAAAAGCTAATAAGCATGAGAGAAGCAAAGAAAATACTTTATAAACAAGTAATCCATAAAGTCCCTTGCCCCCATTGATGTACACGCCTGAATTTTCAAACAATTAAATTTTATAGCTGTTCAAATGCTGGATGATGTAATCAAGAAAAATACATCAGTATATGACACTTGATAGTATTAACTGTTATCAGATTACACTTGCCAAAATACAAACCCTTTAAATACACCACAGTGAGTTCAGATTAAAGCGTTCCCTAATTCATGAGCAAGAAAACAACAAAACCGATGATTAACATTAATACTTATAATGAGACTGAATCTCTGTAAATGTCTAGCCTCAGCAATCAATATCACTTATATATAGGTGGAAATCAAAAAATGAGTCTACTCTCATCTTTTTAAAAAAGAATTCCATCATCCAGAAGTAACTGTTAAGAAAGGAAATACCTTCTCCCAAAGTTCCTCTAAGCACTAGCTTTGCTTAATTTCAATATGCATGTTGCATATGTAACCAAGGCAGCTGGTCTGAGTGTTGATCCGTTGCTTGTTTACCTGGGGATTTTTTGTTTGATCTTGATTGCACCGAGTGAGACTGTCGAGGCAGCAGAGGTGACGAAGGCAGGGACATCGATACACCTTTGGCCAAGCTCACCCTGTAGGTGTCCTCTGCTCCAGGAAGACTGCTCACAGAAAAGTCGCCACCAGGGCCAGGGGACAGGACTGGAGGAGAAGTGTCTGGGCCAAAGTCACTTCCTACAGTGGAAGGGAAAAAAATCTTAGATTAGACCATCCATTACAGGTAAATGCAAATTTAATTACTAAGAACTATGTTCTTGGACTATAATCCCCATACATCGTTATGTGTGTGTATTGACTATATATACAGGCACACACACACACTTTTTACTATTTTTTAATGATTTTTTTTCTTGTATCACTCAGTTTTTTACCCTGTGAGGGAAAAATCAAGTTTCACCTCTCAAGCATCAATGAACTCTTTCTCATACCCCTTTCTACATAAAACCAACTGGTCTGGCTTCATTCATAACAATGGGTACATAAGGACCTGAGATTCGATCAAGATCAACTATGAATGATCCACAAGCAGCTTTGACTTGAGCCTAAAATAAGGGAGGAGGGTTACTGGTCTTACATAAGAATCAGTACAGCAGATTACAACTTCCTGCTCTCCTACCACTTCTGTCCAAAAACCATGTCCGAAGGAGGGTATAGCCAAGTTCAACATTCCTCCGCAGCCCCACACACCTATTCTCTCATCTGATGCACCCCACACTCCCCATGGCACAGGGTCCAACACCCCCAACAACTCAACAAGCCCAACCCTCAGTCAGGAGACTGGAACCATGGCGCACTTATTAAGCAGGTTCTCCTTGGCGTTCAGCCTCTAAATGAACTCAAGGACAAACAAGCTGACTACTGTGAAATTACACATTCTAGAGGAAACAGATTCAAAGAAAAAATACAGAGGATGCAAATTAGAGTGAAGAGAATACACAAGGAAGGGACTATGTAGGCTAGGACCAGCCTCTCTGGGAGAAAAAAAAAAAATACCGGGAACCTGCAAGTACTCAGATCACAGCCTCTCCTACTGTTCCTCTTGGACTCATTGACTCCTCCCCATGACCCCCAAAACGCAACTTAGGAACTAAAAGCGGGGGAGGTAATCATTATCCCGATGGTTAAAAACACCTTCCAGCTCTAAATAATATATAGCAGAATTGGACAGCTTTAGAGAACATTTTCCACAAGCAAATTAGTCTCTAACAAATGCTCTCCAACTGGTTCTTACCAGACTTTCCCAACTCTGACATACCAAGGCCTGGAGTTCAGTTGAAAACTGCCTAGCCAAGGCAGGAACTCAATTTTGGCAGATCTGTGGGCAAAAGGCTCCAAAGAGACATGACCCAAACCATCCAGTTCAAACTGCATTGTTGTGCTTGTATTTCATGTTAGGAAGTATGATGATGTAGGGAGTCACCCCTCCACGGACCTGGAGCGGGTGGGGTGGTGTTTAAAATACGCAAACAAGCTCATGCCTGACTTTCAAAGGCAACTCAAAACCAGCACAGCCCTGAAGAGAAAAGCCATGAATTCTGCCATGGGTAAGTTGGCAGTATCAAAAAGGTAATTTGGGTCTCACCTGGGCCGGCTATGCTTGAAGGGGTTTTAAGAAACTTGGAAACTAAAAGTTTATCACTAAATATCCACATGACTGGCATTTAAAGAAAGAGAAAAAACAAACATGAATTACCCGAAAACTTTCAGTAAAATTTTCAAAAACAAGAACATTCATGCCAACGCCCAAGACAAATACTGTTCTGTCCCCCAGGGAAGGAAACTGGCAGGATTTAGTGGTGATCTTACCTCCTAAACCCATGTGATTGTAAACGCCCCGACCCTAGTCCTCTACACCCATGCCCACCGCACTGCCTGAGTCTGCACTGTAAGGTACCACTACCTCCAATTGCCAGGACCTGGGAGCTAGTCTTACACCACCACGGCCAAGCCTGAAATTGTTCATGAACTGCTTCCCTGAGGTCTGGAGCCAGGACACGCGGTTTCCCAACTGTCTCCACTTCGACTGTATGACAAAGAAATGGATCTTCCCGCAAAGCTGGGGGTGCACCAGAAGGCCAACTCCCACTGGAGCTGAATGCCCACTACACTGAGACTTGTGAAAGTAGAAGAGACAGTGGTTTTCTCTGGTCCAGTATCTGGCTCCCTCCTGCCCAGTCCCTACATCAGGTTCATCCTAGGAAAGCAAACAGGTGCTGTGCCTACAAGAACGGCGCCTTGTCACCTGATTCCGGGATGTTTGACGAGAAACTTTAGGAGACAGAAAAGAGCATGGCATACTTACTTACCTGGCCGGGAGATACCATGATCCCAAAAAGAACTTGGAAAGCCCTGAGGCCAGAGACCACAACCCCAGGGGGTTACAGACATAGGGTTTGTGCAGGGGGGCGGACCTTGAAGAGGTGACACTGGTTTTCCATGGGGTCTGAAGAGACGCACATTGTCCTATGGCTGTCCTTAGGCTGCCTAAATCACCTGGGTAGTCAAATGGCTGTGGGATGGCCTGAGAGGAGCAGGCCCTGTGACAAGGCACTGTCTTTTCCTTCTTGCACATGAGAACTTCTGACCTATATTAAAAAACAACTCAGACTTCAAGCTCCTTTATATGGATAGGGACACAAAATTAGAAAGAAATGCAGTTAGTGTGACAACATAGGAACTAAAAGGTTCACTGAGAAAGGGTTTTATTCTCTTAAGTATTTATTATTCTCCAATGTGAAACAAGAGAAACTGGGGATTCAAGGGTAAAAGAGAATTAGAATTCCTAATTACAAGTTCTGCCCCTAAACTGTGTTTATATCAAGGAAAGCAAATATTTTCATTAACTGCAAGCCTGGTGGGGGTGTTTCCAAAGCATGCTGTAACCATGAGGACCTTCAGCATTAGGAGCAGCTGTGCTCCAGCCCTTTGATTTCATGTGGTCGGCAATAAAATGGGACTTAGAGATGGGGTTATGGGAGGAAGCGTTTCTATTTCAAGTTTACATTGACATCTGACTATAATATCGGTCCCAAACATGTAGTTCTGCTGTTTTGTTTTTCAGACATAATTAAAGTTCCTGAACTTCCAGCTTCCTTTTATTAGGAAGGCACAGAGCAGGGAGAGAGATTTTATGTGTGAACGGGCAGCACCAAGCACACAGGGTGATCCAGTGGCTTAGAAGAAGACAGCACTGTGGAGCCTGGCACTTTAACTGGATGAGGGCAAAGGGATTCAGGTCAACGTCAGTCCAAGAACATCACAAGGACACAGACGATGCCAAGCGTAGAAAGCGAAAATCTCTCAGGGGCATCCATGAGAACGACACAATATGGATCTGCTCAACTTAACACCCGAGATTTCTCCGGTTGATTTAACATTCCTCAGCAGCCGCTTAAAGAGGTTTAAGAGGAATTAAAAACATTTTACTGCAACAACCAGCACGGCTGGCACATTTCTTTTAGCTTTGAATAGATGCTTTTCTTTTAACTGTGATGTATTTTATCCCCACCTCAACGAAGTGATGGGAAGCACACTTCAGTCACCCACCCTTCCTGTTGCTGCAGCGGAAATGCCCAGGTAGGACCATGCATTCTCTCCAGGGGAGGAAACCCATGAAGTCAACCGTGGATGATTTAACAGGCCTCCTCCTGTTCCACCGGCAGGTGTTTCCCATGGAACCCTTACACACCAGAGACACTCACATCGAGCCCAACATGCTTTTTAAATCTCAGAGGGCAAGCTAGTCCAATCACATTGTTTTGCAGACAGGAAGCTGGAGCACGGGGATTACCCATGAGGTACGCATCGAACCTTTCCCCAGTCATACCAGCTGGCCAGTTCAGGCTCTAGCATACTTACTACTTTCTACAATTAAGAACTTTACTTGGGGGAAAAAAAAATGGAAGTCCCCCAAACAGACATGTTTTTAAGTGAGTTAAATCTATAAGCGGTCTGCATGTTTTCGCTATGAAAGTTTAGGATTTAGAAGTCACATATGGTCTCTGTCATTCTAACACACACACATACAAACAGCTTTTCTTATTTTAAAATCACCAATTCTGTTAACTTCCAAGAATAAAAGACTAGGAAAAGCATGGGGGCATAAGTTTCTTTCTTTTTGTAACAAATATAAGCAAATACATATACACATACATACACACAAAAGAATCGTTAAGTCCAAGTCACAGTTCACAAAGATAATGGAATTATCAAAGGGGATAAAGCCATCCAATAAGGCATTTTAAATTGGCAGAAATGGCTTTTGATAATAGTTCTTTAAGTTTTTTCACTATTACAGACTGTGAAAAGGGATTTAAATGCATGATGGAAGAAAATGCGAATCAGAGATAATGCATGTTTAAAGGCAGCTATGCAAAATGGCAATGCCCAACATTACAGATTAAAGTACACGGAGTAAAGGATTAGAGAAGGCTTAAAAAAATCGGGGGCAACGAAGCCAGGGAGATGAAAGTAAAAGCACATTTCAGAGTAGACCTGAGAAAGGCAAGGGTGAACTCAGACATTCAGGTAAATAGGTCTGCAGATGCAGGAAATAAGATTTCCATTTATTGTGCCGCTGAAGTGGCTGGGGGGAGGGGGGAGTGGAAACTCAGAATAGAAAGAGAAAAGATGTTCTGTTTATACAGTTCCAGAAAATGGGACTTGCGCGATACACTTAACTAGGGCATTAAAGGTGTTAGGCATCTTTTATGCGGTCTTTGCCTGGGCGTGCATTAATGTTTCTCACACATATATTCCAACATAAGGCTTTACAACCATATAAGTCATATATATTTACAGAAACCTAGAAAATTGGCAAAGATTTCCTCCCACAATATCCAATATCATTTTTGGAGACTTCAGAAGGCTAACTAAAAGCACTTTAAACCATTTTACATCTTACACAATCTCCCCAAGTATCCAGCCAGACTGATTGTTCATGTGCATTTTCAAAAAGAAAGATTAATGTACCCAAGAAAGCCATTTTCCAAAACATTATTCACACACTCATGACGAATTCTCCAACAATACCACTAAAAGGCAACAAAGCAGCTAACCTCCAGAATACAGAAAAATCTGGTCAATACGACCAGTTTACCTTTTTGTCTCCAAAACTTTACCAAGATCTAAAAAGAAATCAGTAAATACCATCTTCACAGCTTTATGTTTAATACGTAATAGTTATAGAACCAAGTGTACTTTATCCTTAAATGACGAGTAAAACAGACAGGCATTTCCTCTGTAATTGTCAAAGTTTTCCCTTTAAGGTATGTTATCATGCAAGAGTTTCTGAGCTTTAAGAAAACTGACCTCAGAAAAACTTCTACTTCCAAGTCCCCGAGGGGTGAACTTTAAAATAAAAAGCAGGGAGTTCCCTGGTGGTGCAGTGGCTTAAGGCTTTGGCGCTGGCGCTGTCAACGCTGCGGCCTGGGTTCGATTCCCAGCCAGGGAACTACCCACATACTACAAAAAAATAAAAAATAAATAAAAAGCATGCTTTTTAAGATGTACTATGAGTTAGGCGAGTCTTTTAGGCTCTTCCTATCTATTAAGTCGTATCCTCACAACCACCCCATGAAGTCGATGCAAATAGTATGCTTCTCCTTCAGGAAGGAAATTGAGGCACAGAAAGCATCAAGTATCGTGCAGAGCTGAGTTGGAATACAGGCAGTCCCATCCTCTCAGTACCACTCCCCTGAGAAAAGGCCTTTCAACATTACGTCATTTTGTGTATGGAATAGGCAAAACTAAAAATAGTATCTATATATGTAGGTCTACGTGCAGTACTGGGCCTCTGTGAGAAGAAGCCTAGTCCCTCACCTATTTTCCCTTTTCGTGCTGGCTGATTAATTAGCTCCACAGCACTCCTGAACACTCCACTTGGGGGGTGCCCAGGCCCTGTGATCATTAATTTTCTTTCAGTCGCACCTTATGCTGTCACCATACAAGTGAAGTGCATCTGAGATAGATGTTTAGTCATCAAGCACCCTAAATAGCTTCTTCTTGTTTCCCTGTGTCCTGTGAGTTCATTAACTCCTGCAGCCTTTGGGCCTGCCGTCTCTGCCTGAGGTGAATGCTCTGAATGCCATTCCCACCACATTCAACACAGCATCCTGTCCCTCTGTGCAGCCCAGGTAAACGATGGGGTGAGACAGCTGTCGGCAAAAGCGACCTAGCCAGGCTCATCTTAAATCTACATGGGATTCATTATTGTGCACTTCCTTGTCAGGTATGCTAGGTACCTGGGGCCTGTCGGACACACCCCACTCAGGCTCTGAGACATGCCAGGCCTGCTGCTTTGCACACGTTGGTTGCCAGGCACTACACCAAATGAAGCCTGAGCTCTTCCCAAGGTCATTGTAACTGGTGTGGGGTACGGCTCAGGAGCCAGCTGTTGGAGCTCACCAGGTGATTCTCATGTGCAGCCAGGATGAGAGCCGCAGAGGCTAGGAGGTGCTCAACAAGATCTGAAATGTTTGTGTGATGAGGTGGGAGAGGAAAAGAAAAAAACTTGAGGGACTATTCAATCAGATGATTAAAAGTTTCCATTATTCAGAATGTACATTCCTTGAGCACAGGATGTGTGTGTGTGTGTGTGTGTGTGTGATCTGCATATACACATGTGTACACTCACTGTATGTTTACATATTAATATATGGAAACATGCACACTTGCACATGCATGGAGGGTTTCCAGGACACACAGGAACCCGCAGCAGGGCTGCTTCTGGGAACGGAAATTGCCCATCTGGGAGCATGGGTGGAGACATATACTCTTATATGGTTGACATTTTTTTCCTACGGACATACAGTTCCTATAAATATGTGAAATTTACATTCCTTGGGATAGAACCACATGTAGATGTAAAGATCTTAAGTCTAAATGGGCCAGCTGGTAAGGCCTAGCTTGGCAAGTGGGTGACCAGAAGTTCTATCCCACAAAGACTGTTTAAAGCTGGTGAGCCTTTCTCCTACTGGCTGAGGCGGACACAGGAGAGAATTGAACACAGAGAGAACACCAGAGCCCTGCAGGAGGGCGGATTCTCAGCAGCAATGAGGGCACTTACTCCCATCATCCATGGGCTCTGTGCAAGCACATGCTTTTTTCCTCACCCTTCACCCTGGCTCTCTGCTACTGGAGTGCAGTGTGGGCACACTGTGACTGCAGCTCACGCAGGAGAATCCAGAGTCCTGGGGCAACATCAGATCTCCCAGGGAGAGGCCAGGAATGGGGAAGGGGAAAAGAATGGGACAGGACAGGACCAAGGAGTACAGAGGTACAAGGAAGAGGGGGAATAACCACCATAGTGGGGGCTACGAGTAGAGGCAGGGTATGAGTTTCTATTTCTGTTTAAAACTGCCTCTGGGTAGCTGTCCTCACAAAGCTTCCACCAGACTCTGATAAAATACCTGTACCTACAAAGTGAAAGACAAAAAACTCACAAGTTCAGAAACTATACCAAAAGATAAAGGAATCCGCAAAAGAAAAGAATCCCTAGTGATTTTAAGGATGACAAAGGAGCATCCTTTGTTTTGGTTTCAACAGTAGGTGCCCTAACTGCCTATCAGCCCCACTGGGTTGGGGACACATCGAGTGTCCCCGGGGTCTACTTTGGTATCCACTCCAGCCTCCCAGCAGGAGCCAATAGGAACTGAGAGATAGATTCAGGTATGCACAACGGGGCTAATGAAATGTTTTCTTGTTCGATGAGCCTCAAACCCCCCCTAACACCCTTAAAACAACAAATGGTGGGAGACTGAGAAAACACAGCTTCTTTGTGAAAGAAAAGGGAGCATCTTCTTTAAGTATCAGAAAAAGAAAACGGGAGAAGAAAAATTCAATACACTGCTTGGCACTCTCACCAGAATAAAGGATGGCATGGCATCTACACCCTTCATTTGGTGGTGCTTCTCTTGATTATGTTCTTTATAGTTTAGGATTAAAGAGAAGGAAAGAAAAGGTGACAACTGAATTATGCTTCACATTTCAGGCATAACGAACGAGTAGGATTAACACTATAGAAAGTCCACTCAGTGAAAAGAACGAGCTTCAAGGTGGTCTCCACAGGATGCAGAGTGAAGGGGCAAAGGTTTTCACGACATGTGAGATCACAGATACAAAAAACAAAAGATGATTCTGTGAAGAACTAAGGACGTGATCATTTTTAAAACTCAAAAAAACAAACCACAATCTTTTTTGAATTGAGGTTTAAAAAGGACCCACTATGTTCTAGGTTGTTTCCCTGAAGGAAGAGTCACACCTAGAAAAACTTGTTGATAATTTAAGAAATAATTATCACAACATTCAGGTAAGTAGTTCAAAAAAATTAATGGGATACAGAGACTTTCAAAGGAACCAGAACCTCAGATTTCTCGTGTTAGTTCCCAGGGCTGCTTTAACAAAATGCCATAAACTGGGTGGCTTAAACAACAGACATGTGTTCTTGCATATCTGGAGGCTGTAAGTCCAAAATCAAGTTGTTGGGCAGGGTCGATGTTCTCCCTCAAGGCTGAGGGGAGAATCTGGTCCATGCCTTTCTCTTATGTTTCTGGTGTTCCTTGGCTTGGAGATAAGTAACTCCAAACTCTAACTCCATAAGCACAGGAAATTCTTTTCTGTATACGGGTCTCTTCTAAGGATACAGTCCTAATGAATTACTTCCAAATAAGGTCACTTTTACAGGTATTGAGGGTTAGGACTACAACAGTTTCCTTTTGGAGGACACGTTCCATCCACAACACTTCTCAACACCAAAAGCCCCAAGTCAAAAAGCAACACCTACAAAACCTGAGAACACAAATAGCATGATCAAAACTTATAAAAACAAACCAAGTTTTCCATTAAGTGTGGTATCGACCAAAAAACATTCTCAAAAACTCAAAAGGCTCAGACAACTCATGACCCATTTTTCTTCTTGAGAAAAGAAGTGGCTTAAGAATCAATTTAATTACTCAATGGTAGGGACATTATGATTTTTAAAAAAACAAAGTAATAAACTATCACCCGAGCCCAGCTTTCAAGGGCCTCACTCAGCTATCTATTCACTCAGGAAATGTATTTTCCGAACCATATCCTTCGCTCTGACGTGAAGAATCTCTTACTTTATCTGTTGACCTCTTAAAACAATAGCACCCTGTGCCAGAAGTGGCTAACAATGGCTAACATTTTTTGCATGACTGCTACTCGGGGCAGAGAAAGTTCCCCTCACCCCCCCCACCCCCCCAAACAAGCCGTGTAACAAACACAACACCACAATGACCATTTTCACTGCCAAGGAACTGAAATTAGAAAAAAAGAAAAATCTGAGTTTACCATATGGTCAATGTTTTTTTTTTGTTTTTTTGTTTTTTTTTTTAAAAAAAAAAAAAACAAAACATATGGAATAAACCTTTAAGCCAGCATTCACAATTTTGGATCTGCTATGTGACAATGGGAAAAGAATGTGCACCACCAAAAGCTAGAAGTTCAATAAAATGTCAATGGTGGTTATTCGTAAGAGGGTGAAAGTATTGATGGTCCCCACCCCCCTTTCTTTTACATTTTAAGGTAGAAACACATTCTGTATTTTTATGAAAATGTTTTAAAATGATCCAACATTTTATTTTCTATTGGTAGATGAAACGGGGCCACACAGTAAACCTGACAAGCTCAGGGGAGGCCTGCATGGTGGGCCCTACAAACTCAGCCCTAATAGCCACACAGGATGGCCTGAACGCAAAAATTTCTAAAAGTGGGTAATGGCCATTGGTCACATCCTTGGCCTGCAGCTTGCTAGACCAGGTGAGGCTGTCTATTGCCTTTCTGCATCTAAGATAACAAGCTTAGAATGTCAGAGTGATCCCTTTTTCTGGACCCCTCAAGCCACAGCACACCTCACCAGAGCACCTCACCAGAGCAGGAGACTACAGAATCCCTCCAATACCAACTCTCCATGTTATAAAACATTAATTATTAACTCTCTTGTACCCACCAATGTAAAAGAATTATGTATCTCTCCATTTTTTTTAATCCAATCCTAGAGATTTCCTCTGCTTTGCTTTCTCCTGCCCCCTTAACCTACCACCCGTGGATTTCCTGTAAGCCTCCTGGCGTCTCCTCCTTTGATTCTAATATATAAAATAAGCTGCAAAACTCCCATTTTCCAGAGCATTTTCTCAATCCATTAAGATTTTGCTTCCTGACAACTGTCCTCAGTTTGGCTCAAACTCGTTAAAATTCTTTACAGGTTTGGACATTTCTTACATCGACACATTAAACATTTATTTTAATCGCAAATTTACATCCATCTCCTTTTACTCCCAGAGGTTCCTCAGCAAGCCCAACCCCCACCCGACAGCGCCCCATGGATACCCAGCAAGTTCCTGCTCCCCGAGTCCCCTTCCCCAGGAAGGAGGGCTCACTTTTGCATATCCAGGCGCCTCTAACTATGCCCACTGGCTTTATTCAATCCTCCTGACTCAGACCTGCCCTTGTCCATCTAGCCCAACCTGTTTCCAGTCCTTTCTCCCAGGGCCTTCTGATGTCAGATGGTCTTCCTTGTTGGTTGTTCACAGAGAAGTTCTGGATTGGCTTCTTCCTACAGTCACGGGATGGTCCAAGGTCCAGGTCCTTACAGATGGACTTCAAAGTAATTCAAAGAATCCTCACTGCCCCGGCTTTATCTATACTGACTCCTCTACTTTTAACTTCCAATCTCCAGCCAATGAATCCTTCTCCTAACATTAAACCATCCCCAAATCCACTACCTGAATGCACCCTTCTTTAATTTACAACAAATTAGAGGACTCCACTTTTTCCACAGAACTTTCTTTTGGGGTGGGGGGCCGTGACATGAGGAATGTTGAGGACAGGACCACCATGCTGCCCATCTTAAATCGCTGTGAATGGTGCCCGGGAACTGTGCAATGAGACAGCCCTGGGGATCACACCTACACACCGGATGTCTACTCAACTCCTAAAGCCATTCTCCATCTCGGTTACATACCTAGCCCCACCGTAACTACTGGAGCTCACTTACCCTGAGCTTCGCATTAAGTGAATACTCAAATAACGTATCAGGATATTTATGG
The DNA here is from genome assembly GCA_004026885.1 of Lyroderma lyra. Lineage (NCBI taxonomy): Eukaryota > Metazoa > Chordata > Mammalia > Chiroptera > Megadermatidae > Lyroderma > Lyroderma lyra. The sequence goes on along the minus strand of PVJL010000008.1, from coordinate 726,233 downwards.
AGTTCTCTGTTTTAACTCTGTGTGTCTGCTCATCAAATACATCTGCCCTAGCAATGAAGATGATTAAGCCAGCAATTACTGAGACATGACACTGTGTACCAGACACCTTGCTAAGCACTTTACATACATTAGCGTATTTATATACACTATTCCATTTAAAGTAAATGCTATTGTCCCCTTGTTACAGATGAGGAAACTATGACCTAGGGAGAGGCTAAGTAAGTTGTCTAGAGTCCCGCAGCCTCTAAATGGCAAATCCAGACTTGAACCAGGCAGTCTGAGGCCACAGTTAGAACTTGTAACCATGGCATCACCCTGGCCTGCATTCCCACACGTCGTGGGTCCCCTCACCAAGGTGCACACCGAGCATGGATCACTGTTTGGTGCTTAAGAAATTCTGACTATCATCCACAGATAATTTTGCAAGTCATGTTTCTCTGAATGATAATCATCAGGAACATTCTGTCATATTGGACACGCTGACATTTTGGGGGTGGAAAAATAAGTAGACAGAAAAAGGTTTTTAGAACAATACCATAACCAGTACACCACCCCCTCACTAACGACTCAAATCCACACTCTGGCAGTCCCATCAGCAAAACTGTCTGCCAACAGGCCACACTACAAGAGAAAGAGAATAAAAGGGAGCTGCTACCATTTCTTACTTCAACTCCTTACAAGGAAAATGGGTCTATAAACATTTGGGGCAAAGTGCCTCAAAGTTTCTAGGCAGTATTTAAAGTGTCCTTCCCCACAAAAACACAGTAAGAATACGATACAACCAATTCAGTGCACATTCTACCGAGAAAGCAGCAGGCTGCACTGTGTGTGTGTGTGTGTGTGTGTGTGTGTGTGTGTGTGTGGCGATTTAACAAGACCTTTTTCAGGCTTATGGTGGGAGGGCCAGGGAGTGGGGAGAGAATGAGATGACTTTACATTTTCTGCTGCTGCCACTTTATTTGCTATATTCCTCCTCCATCACCACCACCAAAAACAAAAACAAAAACCCAACAAAAAAAACACTGCTCAGTTTGCGAAACAGCAGCTTCAATGACATGTATGGTAAAGTATCTTAGCAACAATGTCAATATTGTCTCACCACCGCTAACCATATTAACATTCCAGTCTAATCATAATTTCTCAAATACAAAATGGAATGTAAGTGGCTCACTTCATTCATTCTCTGAGTATCACTTTGGGAAAACAGTCCTCTAACAATTTCTATACAGCTGCATGTAAATTAAACCTCAAAACTATAAACAATAGCTATTAGTTTTTGTGTATCTAACGTGCAAGCCTGAGAATCAGCAAATGTTGATGAGGAATCATCATGAACAAGAACCAAATAATATATATATATATTGACAAATTACTTTGATTAAATCCTGTCACTCATTATTTCTGTGATGGACTCCTTTCACTCATCTGCTTGTATATATCTGTATTTCAAATCTATCTGTAGGGCTGACAAGAGCAGGGTTTACTGGGTAATGGGGGAGCTCTTTCTACTCAGAGTTTTCAAAGTCATACACACATCCCTTTGCCATGGCTGGCTGGGGCTGTCCCTTCACAGACACAGGAGGAGCAAATGGCATACCAGTGGCTCCCAAACCTGGCTGCCCATTCAAAAACCATTTTTAAAAAACCAAGCTTGGGCCCCACATTGCTGTTGCTGATTCAGTAGGACTAACGGGAATTTGAATCACAAGTGGCTCTGGTTTAAGAATCAAGGCACTAGACAACTAAACTGGAGCCAGTTCTTGTAAGGCCCAGGTGAACGCCAAATAACACAGGCACAACACCTTTGTGTACACACACTTCTCTTTGCAGAATTCGGTAAGGGATTCAGGCCTCCCATGCCTTCCCCTTCCCTGCTCCTTGTGAACACATGCCCTCTCCAACTGTTTACAACTGTCCCACAGCACTCCGCTAAGGCTACAGCTCTCTCCTCCATACCTGCTCCAAGTGGAATGGCCAGGGTCATGCCTACCACACAGGCCAGAGATGAACACAACAAAAATATCTAAGACGCCACCATTAACTCAAGCTTGGAGAAGTGGGTCAAAGGAGCAGAGAAGCAAAGTCAGAATGGTAGAGAAATTACCATAAACTATAATAAGAGCAAACATTTATAAAATGCTTACTGTAGTGTAGCCATTGTTCTAAGCACTTTAACTTACCAAATCCTCAGGACACCCCAGGATCCTAGGAGGCAGATACTGTTAGCATTCCCATTTTACAGATGCCAAAGTGGAAACAGTGAGGTTAAGCAACTACACCTGGGAACTGAACTTAAGCAACCTGGCTGCTACACTGCCCTGAACATAGGTTTTGGAGACAGAGTGACAAACTGGATTCAAATCCTGGCTCTGCCGCTGAGTAACTGTGTCGTCTTAAGTTAGTTTTTAACCTCTACTAAGAAGCCATTTATTATGTGAGATAACTGTTTATAAGCATTTAACACACTGTCTGATACACATAAACACTCAAAGGGCAACTTTTACTAGTACTGCCGTATTTTCTCTCAGGGATTCACTTTCTGGTGAACTATGGTCTCACTTCCTGGTTTCTTAATATCTTCAGGAAGACAGAGGTATGCCACCCCTCCCTCACATTTGAGTATCAAAAACTCTTGACAGAAATTTAAATATTTATATAATTTATTTCCTTGCTTAATGGGCATTTACCAAAATCAAGCATACCAAGCGGTAAAACCAAAACAAAACAAAACAAATAATTCTCCACATTGTCAACATTTTCATGCCTAAGGTTTAAAACAAAACAAAACAAAAAACTTCATTTTGTTTGACACAGGTAGAGATTATCTTCATCTTACGGGCAAGAAAACTGAGGTTCAGAAAAATGAAACTTAACTTGTTCAAAGAGAATGAGTAGATATGAGGTCAGATAATTAATTCTGCGAACTCATCCTATTAGAAAAAGTGCTACATACCTCAGTGCTGAGTATCACTACGGTCACCTTTGAAGCACTCGCCTTGGGAAACTAGGCACTGATGCCAGTGCCTGGTCCACCCTTCAAAGCAGTTTTGGAACTCTTTTTCTAGAATGGCCATCAGAGCTGCTGTCATATCCAAAATCTGACTATAACGTTTGCAAATTTGCCTCTGTGCGCTTACACTGGCAGCACCGCACACACAATTCGGTAAGATGTCATAACCTTGGCAAGGTTATGCTCAAACTGGAACTCTTACTAGGTTTTCTGAGGCCAAACCAGCAGAATCTTTAATCATCTGTAAGGTGCTGCTTCCATAAATCAGAAGGGATTTGAGGTACTGTTTGGGGAGTCCAATAACAATGGTAACAATTTAATGGATACGGGTGTGGGGGTGGGAGTGGGGACTCCAGAACCTCTAATCTTCAGAATCTTAGAGCTAAGGATGTAGCTCTAGGAGATTTACTCAGATCAGCACCATCAGTACTCTCCCACAAAACAGGGAAAGAAAGCCGATCTCCCTGAAATATTGATTTGTAACCTCTTGGTCAGTTTTTAAGGTGGAACTTACAGAATTCAAACAAAATCCTTCACTAGATCCTATTAAAAATGAAGGATGACTTAAGATCAATCTTTTTAGAGTTTATAGTTCAAAATTTAAAATGACATGCTTAACTTGATTAGAACTAGGTAGTAAATAATCAATGGTTAACTTTGCCGAAATATTAAAACAGGAAAAAAGGTTAAATGAAGAGAGAAGGAAATTTGTCTCTCTTTTTGACAAATACTTACATAACATACACTAGCTGCCAAGCACTGACTTAAGTAAGTACTTTACAGTAACTCATATGATCCTTAAAAGTGACCCACGAGGCACAGAAATGTTAACTAGTTTGCTCGAGTTGACAGCTGGTAAGCTGTGGCGCCAGGATACAAATCCAGGCAGCATTGCTTCAAATGGCCAATAAACATAAAAGTGCGTTTGAATTCATTGTAAAGAAAAGCGTAATTAAAAAAAAACAAACCAAGATATAATTTCCCCTATTATACTGGCAAAAATGAAATAGTTTGATTATAAACTATGTTGATAAGCATGGAAATAAACAAGGTTCTCATATATTAAAGGTGGAATTGTAAATTTAATGCCACCTTTTTGAGGCATAAATTTATAAAATCTAGGGCTAATATAAATGAACAAACTTGTTACTCAGTAGTTTTTCTTACAACTATTCTTTAGGAAAGCACAAGCAGTTGTATGTGCAAGATTACTCTAGTATTGATCATAATGATGACAAAAAAGATATACAGTCATTAATAGGGGAACAATGAAATGAATTATATTCTGTCCATTGTAAGAATGAGCAACTTGTTAAAAACACCTATCAGTATGTGCTAACAACATAAGAAAAGACCTAAAAATACAATCAACACAGTAATTTACAAAATAAAACACACTGTAAAGTCCATGTGGGTTTTCTTAAGGATGTACATGCATACCGGTGGTGCCCAAAAAATGTATACACATTTTAAGCAATGTTATCTATGTATTACTTTTCCAAGTTGAATTGAATTATGGTAGCGATGTGTAGTATGACATTTGCTCAAAAGATGGTGTTAATCAAATGAGTGCTAGTGTCACCATGTGACAGGCAGGACAGTCAAAGAAAACGGCGGAAGCACGGTTGTCATTCGAGGAGCGCAAGACCATTTTGAAGTGGTATGTGAAATTTGGAAATGCTGTTGGGGTTTCCCCACATTCTCCTGATTTAACACTCCTTGACTTCTATAGGGGACCTTAAAGGATCTGGTGATCACAGAAAGCCAGCTACACTGGAAGTACTTCAGAAAGAAACTGAAACAGCATGTGCAGTGATACCAGAGGGCACTTTGGTCAACATTGCTCAAACAGTAGTTCACCATAATCAGAAGTGTCTGGACACTGATGATAACCACTTTGAGTACTTTTTGTAACTATAGAAGTCAAACGTGACTTGTATTCACCTTTTGTTATCAGTATATATTGAGTATTACAATTTTAATAGTTTTTTTTTCCTTTCTTAAAATGTGCATACATATTTTTGGCACCCGGGGGCTGTCCAGAAAATATCTAGATGTATAATATTAAAAACACAGGCATTTATGGCTGCATTTTTCCCCAGATAGCCTTCGTATACGCATACATGTGCTTGTATGTGCACAGATAATATCTACAAAAGATCAACTAAAAAAAAAATCACCAAAATTAATCGCTTCTGGAGAGTGGAAAGGGAAGCAGAGAAGAAATGGGGGTGATGTCTTTACTTTTAATACCACTATACAGCTCATTTCAGAAACTGTCTATTATATTTAACATCACATTTATGGTGTTCCAGTCACTTTACAAATAAATAATAGCATGGATTTTAAAAAAGCCTCAAGGACACCAAACAAAAATGTGCTTTAATATACAGAAGAGAAACAGAGATATCATTCACAGTGACTGAGCCTAGATTAAGACTTTGTAGGAATTTCAGAAATAATCCTCCTAGTGAAGAAAAAGGAAAACACTTCTAGAGAAAAGAAAAATCAAAATAAATATCCCCAGAGAAAGAAGTGATAAATATAAAGGAAATCTACATTCTTCTATTTCAGGGATATGTTTTCCTTTATATTTACTCAGAGATAACAATAAGGGAGCCAGCTACAGACATGTAGAATCTGAACTAGTCTGGAATCAAAAACGACAATTTGATTCCCACCCTTTACTTTAGCTGTATACGTCTTTTCCCAATATTCCTCAAAAAAATGACACTGAATTCCAGGTCTAAGACCCTTCTAGATCTAAAAATCTTTTATTTCATCACTTTATATGGGTTTGAAAAAGAATCCCTACACATAAATAACCTAAGAATGTGAACCAGGCATAAAACAAGTTTTACACTTAAATATACAATAACTAAGGAGATGCTTAACTACCTCGAACTACCCTGCCTGGTGTTAAAACTCACTGGGAAACATGCTTCCAGCACATTCAGGTAGCAGGAAGCTCTTAAACTTTTTGACTGTGCACAGAGGCAGGATGTTATCAAGCACTGTGGGAAATAGGATGACTCATTGGAGTTGGTTTCATGCTTTTATTCTGGTTTCTCTATAAATTTCTTAAATATAACCCAAGTAGAGCAGTAGATCTCTAGCCTTAGAACAAACACGAAATTTTAACAAGGCAGGACACACTTCTACCCACTGAACACAGGCAGTTTCACTCTTAACAGCTTTAATGAAAAAACCCCATGAATGCCTTTAGAAGGAAGTCCCACTACGTCACACCAGGGTCGGCATTAGGGAAAAGGAAGAACCAGACTGAAGAACCTCAGACATTCCCAACAGAAAAAATATACAAGGACAGAAAAAGAAAATTATTGAAGAGAAAATACAAATGGACACTAAATATTTAAAGAGGTCTAGTAATCTCAAAGATATGTGAATTAAAAATACATGTGTTCATCTATAAAGCTGGCAAAGATGACTACCTTTGATTATTTGTGTAATCCACAAACAGCCAAGAACAGCACAAGTCATGCAAGCAGGCTCGCTCACACACTGCTCACACAGGTGGCAACCAATATGATCCTTCTGGAGACAATGTGGCAAGAGGCACCCCAAACTTCTGAAAAGTTCATTTCCTTTTCCTCTTAATTCCTTTCCTATAAACATTCTACTAAAATAATCGGAGATTTCTACAAAGGGTATTTTTCAGAGTTTCTTTTTTAATGAATGAGAAAAACATGGAAGCAATTAAAATGCACCCAAAACAAAATTGTATATTGGTACAATTACATATTAGATATTTTTCTAAGATAATTGACATTAAAAAGGATAAAGCAAAAGATAACCAATATCATGGTTCCTTCCACCCCAGGATTTTTTTTCCCCTCTATGTCCTATCCGTATTTTCCAAATTTTCTACTATATTGGGCAGTGATTGAAAGACCTGCATTTATTCTCACTTTAACTTTTCTAAAGCCAAAATACATGTAATAGTTGATGGCATCGTAAAATCGCCATCAGCCAGGCAACAGTTGCAATGAGGCGGCCACTGACTGTGCAAAGCTGGGTTATTACCCCTGCTGGAGTAACTAAAGAACTGTAACCCCTTTCGGGTTTCAGTCAACAAACCACTTAAGATCCATTGTGGAAAGAATAAGAGCCTTGGATTATATCTGAAAGCGTTCCATTAAAGCTTCTTTTGAGATCATAAAAGGATGTCATCCTTTTATTTTTGGCAGGATGGATGTCTGCAGCTTGGAAGAAAAGTCCCGGAGAAAACAGTGAAGGACTCAAAAACCACTGCAGCATCAGTGCTGTTACTGGCAGAGAAGACCATGTAGTGTGGAAACTGGATATTGACAAGCAGGTGGAAAAAAATATTTAGAAGCATCAGACTCTGAATATCAACTTGAAATATCTCAAAAAACACATTTATATTTTCTTCCTGTTTTGTGAAAAAGATTGCTATATATAAAAATAACTAAGAAATAGTAAGCATAACACATTTGAAGTAAAAGTTTTATGTCAGTTTAACTGACAGCAGGTCTTACTAGTACATAAAACAATGGTTTGTTTTATAATCAATGAAATAAGAACTTACATCTATAATCAGAACAAGAAAGACAAGTGCTAGGTATGGGCTGAATTGTGTCCTCCCCACAACCCCCAAATTCCTAAAAAATGGGGCCTTTGGGAAGAAATTAGGTTTAGATGAGGTCACAAGGTGGGTCCTTCATGATGAGATTAGTGTCCTTAGACCAGGAAATACCAGAGCTTACTGTCTCCTCCTTTTCCAATGGGAAGACACAAGGAGAAGGAGTTGTCTGAAAGTCATAAAGAACCTTTACCAGTACCCAACCATGCTGATGCCCTCACCTCAAACTTCCAGCCTCCGGACAGAGCTGTGAAAAAATAAATTTCCGCTGTTTAAGCCACTCAGTCTTTTTGTTACAGCAGCACAAACTAAAGAGTAAGAAAATGTACCATTAAAAATCAAAGTACATTTCAATATCTGATACTTGGAAATAATTTTCTACAGAGCTCTACAATTATCTAGAAAATACGCTTGGGGTGGGGTGGGGTGGGAACCAACAACCCTGTACAAAATATAAGGTATTAATACATGAACTTCTTTATTGTGAGAACTGAAATAAAAGTATAATCCTCAGGACATCTACAGTAGGCAGGTGGCTCTCTCCCATCCTTAACCTGGAGTTTACATTCAGGCTGTTAAGACTGTGCTACCAGCCTCTTCCATAATCTATAAAAACTCCAGACAGGTGCCCAAACCATTATAGCCACCTAAGTGCAAGTCCTGTGCCAAAGGTATCATTCCTCAGTAATCTGTGCTCTGCAACACTCTCAGGGCACAGAGAATGTCATCATGTACTAAATGTAACAGTTTGATGTCCCCCAAACTCCCTTAAAAATGGGCAATTCTCTGACACAAATTTTAAGAGAGTAAAGAATTAAACAGCTACTCAGGTCTTATTTTCTCTTTACCCATAAGAATCTAGAACATAGGGCAAGAATCTGAGTCTATATTGGGACCTTTGGTGGCTGATATTTTAAAACTAGCCTGCCACCAAAGTGGGAAGAATGTGATATACAGTCCAGAGACACATATCCTTATGAACTCCGTGATATCAGATGTGAAAGAGCATTTTTCAATTTGATGCTCTACACTAGGGCTAGGGCTACCTAACTGATTACTCCTGATGGCCACCCTGTAGGACAATTGCAAGGTCAAAGTCCTCAACCCTTAAGAGAAATAATAAATTTAGATCATTCTTTATGGCAAAAAGAAGTTAATCTAGGTAAAAATCTTTGGTGGATCACCTCTTGTCTCAGTAATTATATTTTCCAGTGGATTCTATGAAATCTTTATTTTTTTTTACATTTCTGTAGAACAGCAATAAACCTTGGAAGTCCCCTTCTAAGAAACGCAAATAGATCCCATGAGAATTCATATATGGAATTTTGGGGGAGGGAGGGAATAAGAAGCTACACATGACAAAGCTCTTTAAAAACTAGATCAATACATAAGAGGATCATTGCTTGTCTTTTTGTTGTTAACTTGTTACAGAAAGCAGCTTAATTTAAAAAATTGGTCCAATGAAATTAGATTTGACCAAAAATTGGACTCTGAATTGTTCATTTATAGTTTCCTATTAAGTTTCCTAATGCATTTACACAGATACATACAAATAGGAATCCAAGTAAATAAGCGTTGTTGTTTAAGAATTTTATGATGATTCAGATAGGTTGTAACTTGCTGGAGGTTTTATTGGTCATAAAAAGTGGAAGAGCCAGAATGAGTTCTGATTTCACATTCTTCTTGGTCCAGAGCTTTCTCTAATTATGCCCCTCACAGGAAACACGAAGCTCAGGACAGACCAGCTTGGTCCATTACGTGTAGGGTGTCTGACACATGATAAATGCTCAGTAAGTATTAATATTTGTTCCCTTCCTTCTCTAACTCTTTCATCCTTTAGATTTCTCTAAAACCTGTGGGAAAGCTACGAAGAGGATGGGGGACATGGACTTCCACAGATAAAAACCTTCATCAATTAAGTACTTGATACAGAGTAAAAGGTAAAATAAATGGTTTTCAAAGTATAAACGACCGTACAACAGGCAAACAGCTCAGAGCTTTCCCACTTGTTATGAGGGAGAGGGTAAAGATAGCAAACAGCTTTTAGTAGCTAAAGTTGATTTAGCAAGTTGCAGAAAGAAGCTTCAAGAACATCACTCTTTTGCCTGAGATAAGTCCTGCTTTCTGTTCAACAAGGAAGGAAAAAGAAGTTTTAGAAGGGTTTTTTTTGTTCTTTAAGGTACCACACAGTTTTCTCAAGAAAGCGAAGTTGTACTAAATACGTAGCAAAAGCCAGATGTCAAGCGAGACAATTTTGCAAATAGGTTCTCTTATTTAATCCAACAACATCCCTGTAAGGTAGCTTAGTTTGGTTAAGAAACTTGTCTAAATTCAAATAAGCTGGGAGGTGACCAAGCTGGCATTTGAATCTGTATCTTCTAATTCTAAAAGGTGTGCCATTTCTAGTCTTTGTGATGTGTATGTATGAGAGACAACAAAGAAAAAAAAAATGACAAAGGGATCAATCAGACCAGAGGGCACAGCATCACTGCTCTTACTAAACACCAACCTTGTTTCATTCTATGTTTAAATCGTGTCCTAATATTTTACAGAATTTGTTTAAATGCCCTGGTAAAGAGAAATACAGTATCATTAGTCTGAATTACTTCTGCTTGTTGTGTTGCTTGGGAAACATTTTTGGGGTAAGTTAACAACAAGACACCAAATATCCAGAGCTCAGCAAGACAGTCACTGCACCAAATTCCTAAATAATAGTCCACAACCACAGAAAATGGGCAATGCGGCATGGAATAATCAAAAGCAGCTTCATATTTTCCAGATAAAACAAAGCATCGTTTGTATTGAGGCATTTTTAGAAGGTACCACTGAAAACCAGACTGCAGCCTGGAATGGCTTAAAATACCACATTTAACAATCACATCAATGGCTTTTAAACTTTAGAAGTAAACAGCTTCCTTTCACTACAAATTCAAAGTGAAGGATTAGATGCAAAGCTAACAGATTAACTCACTACATACTCAAACTTAGAGACTATCCCAGTCAGCGCCTTAATTAACACCATTACAAGTATATTTAGCCAACCACCTGGGTTTTAATGATTAAAAGGTGAAGGTCAAAAAAAATTTTTTTAATAAATTGTTTCAAATTAAGCCTTTCTGCTGGGGGGAAAAACTATGATAATAGAATTAAAAGAAAAAGAACAATAAACAATTAGTTTGGCAGTACCACAATTAATTGAGGCAGTACCACAATCAAAAGCTCACTGAACTTTGCTCTTTTGCCTCAACTTGAAGCTACTTCCACACCAATACAGAATAAACAGGAAAGCAGATAGGGCAAAGGACTATGGATTCAAGCTGGGCAGAGGGCAGGAGAAGGACTGCACAGAGAGGGAGAGGGGTCAACCCTCTCTAGAAAGGCAAGAGGCTTTGCCTGCCTAATGCTTCCAGAATGATCCCTCTACCTCCAGAGATAAAAGAAAAAACAAAAATAAAACCACAATCAACAGTGAGCTTAGACTGTATCGTAGATGTTAGATAAAATTATGTTTCATTTCCTGGAGACCAGTAAGGAAAAAGGTCCGAAACACTAGCCAAACCGTTGGCTTGCTACATGGAAGCAGTAGCTATTATAATGAGCTCTACTAAGATCTCTGTGCTTGGTTCATTTTTGAAGTCAAGGGGACCTGCCCTATGTCTGTGACTGAGGAATCCTCTGCAACACATGTCTTGGTGGGAGGTAAAGTCTACCTTGTCCTGTAGAAGCTAAGACGTACAAATACACACTTGCCAGGCCTCTCTTGCAGCTAGAAAAGCATGGGAACCAGGCTCAGCCATTTCGATTCACTTGACAGATTCAATTTTTCCTTGGCTATTCTTAAGCCTTTTCTCCTCCAGATGAATTTTTCAATCAACTAGTTATGCTGTGTTAAGAAAATTGACGGGATTTTTGGCCAGTGAACATACTCTGTATGATACTATAATAGTGTTGCATGTCATTACACGTTTGTCCAAATCCATAGAATGCACAACACTAAGAGTGAACCCTAATGTAAACTATGAGAGATTACGATGTGTCAACAACGTAGGTTCATCAGGAGTAACAAATGTATCCCTCTGGTAGGGGAATGCTGATAACGTGGGAAGCTACCTATGTGTGGGGACAGGGGGTATACATAAAAAGTCTCTGCACCTTCCTCTCAATTTTGCTGTGAACCTACAACCACTCTTAGATAATTCTGTAAAATTGAGTGGTTTTACAACATTCATCTGCCCACTCAGGAATATGGTATTTCTCTCCATTTATTCAGGTCTTCCTTTAACCCGACGAAACCTGAGGCCCTGAACCTAACTGTCCCCTATACCTGGGCTCCTGAGCATTGAAGAGAAAAAACCAACATGATACAGAAAAATGTTAGTTACATGCAAACAAGTGGTTAGAATAAGATGGAACTTGGAGAGATCGTAGAAAATAGGTCTACCTTTCATTTCGAAAATTAAGTACAGTGGTCTAGCAGCAGATTCGGAAATTACCGAAAAATCGGTACAGCGGTCTGGTAGGGTTAAGCTTTTTAGTACATTTTCATTATTTTCTTCAATATAAAGCTTGTATATTTGTTAGGTTTTTGTTTCTATTATAAAAATGGGACTTTTTTCCTTTTCATTTTCTAAACAGTGCTACTATACAAAAAGGATTAATTTCCTATGTTGCTCTTATACTCACTCTAAACTCTTATTAGGTCCAGATTTGATATTAGAATACTCTCAATCTTATAGTAATTATTTCATTTTTCAAATTAAGTTTAATAATAGTAACATGAAAGTTTTCTGATAGTAAAGTTCACTTAAAATGAAGAGGCATGTGGTAGAAGGTTGCAAACCTTGCTGGAGAGCTTCAAAATAGAGATAATATCTCACTTACTTGTTTTAGATCAAGGCCCTAACATAAGATCAAAGAGAAAAAAATTGATGCCCTCACCTGGCACCCCCCATATTATGGTTTAATAATGATTTTTGCCCAACTCAAGGTCAAGAGAAAAGACAGTGCTCATTTCCATTAATGGAATGGTGGAGACAAGATAAAATTTACTTTCCCAAAACCCATTTAAAAACTTTCAATGGGAGCTCCCTGATGGTGTAGTGGCTTAAGGCTTCAGCATTGGCGCTGTCAGTGCTGCGGCCTGGGTTCGATTCCCAGCCAGGGAACTACTCACATACCAAAAAGCAAAAAAAAAACAAAAAACAAAAAACAAAACAAAACAAAACAAAAAAAGCAAAAAAAAAAAACCAACAAAAAAACTTTTAATATTGCATTCTTCAATATGACTTTACAGTCTCCAGAAAATACTTTTTGCTCAGCTATAAGCACTTTCTAGGTAAAAAGGCATACTCATAAAAAAGACTTTTGCTATTTTTAGAATTTATCAATGGCTTTCAATAGTTTAATATTTCATTATACAGGGTATTTCAAACATCCATATATGAGGACTGTCCAGAAAGTATCCAGCCATGTCATATGAAAAATAGAGGCATTTATGGCTGCTGTTTTCCAAACCACCCTCGTATATATAACAAATTTCAATACCTCCTACATTTTTTTACCAATAGTTTAAGTACGGGCATATGACATCTTCATTTAGGGATTGGAGCTAAGAGTATACCAAGTATTTTCTAAAAAATAGTTTTCTTTTGAAGAATACTAAATTTAACTCAGTGATTATGTTTTCCAAATTCTCAAAATAGGTTCAACATAAAAGGGTAGTTCAAGATTGTAAAAACAATCTACAAAGGACAGAGAAAGCTGAACTCAGTTATTTTAGACATAAATATTTCCTAATTTTTTGTGACTGAGTTCAAGTACATAGAAATGAATTTTCCTTTGTGTTTTCAACAAAGATTGGTTTTAATTGGAAACAGTAGAGCAAAATTTTTCCATATTGCAGGAGATGTTATTACCCAAGTTTCAGAGCAGTCTCACTAGATTAGCCAGCTTCAATTTACAGAGAAACTTAGCTATGATTTACTTATATAATGAGAGTTGGCACAATCCTCTGCATAGGAATGGTCAAATTCCAAGAATTTCCCCCCAATCATCTTGTGACATAACTTTAAGATTTAAAATTCCATCTGCTTTGTTCCCCCAACAAATACAACCAGGTTCTAGTTAAGAGGAAAAAGACACATACCATACAGATGTTTTATGAGAAATGTTCCCATTGCTTTTTCAAGTTGGTTTGCATTAGTGAAAAGCCATAGTGTGGGAATTATTAGGAAGAAGTGATTCAGAAAATAAAAACAGTAGTTGCTTTTAAAGACCAAAGGGGGAATTAAATCCCAAATCACATGATCTACAACTGAAAAAGTTTCACATGCAAACTATGTTCACTACATGGCCCACGTGAAAGACAGGCCAAAAATCATGCATATACTGTTATTTCGCATGAGTCTGGATGGGTCACAAAGGATGGTAGGTGTCTTGTGAAATTCTCCATTACCAAGTGGGGAGTTCTGGCTCGGACACCCTGCCCACCAGTCTAGTGAGAAAGTTTAGGATCTAACTTTATGCTGGAAATTGAAAGGCATCTAAAGAAGCAAACAACAAAGTTCCTAAGATGAGTGTCAGATGAGCCAAAACTGGAGAAAAAAAAATTTTTTTAACTGCTTTCAGAGAAATAAAGGGAAGGATGTGTTTTGGCCATGACCCAACTGAGGGTGAACATCCTCCTGGATAGAAATTATGCGAAATAAAAATTCTCCATAGAAATAATTCTAATTAATTATTCAAAGCTAGGGGTTGATTTTCTAAGGTTAAGAGCTAACTATGGTCTCCTGCTTCTATCATTAAAAACTGGTTTCTGCATCTGTTTACTCAGGCATTAATGAGAAGCTTCTAAAGGAATCTTAACAACTTTACAACAAAGACTCAGCTTTTAAGATAAATTTGCCATTTTGCAGGCCTGGTTTAAGGGATAACTAATAAACAGAAAATTTGTCGTTTCCATATCACCAAAAAGTTTTAAAGTCCATTTTATATGTAAATACAGAAATAAAAGATACAGTAGACTCTGTTAACCAGAACTTAAGAAACTGGCACTCTCAAGCAACCGGCACAATATTTTTTTGCCAGTTGCTTGAGTTCTGGTTAATGGAGAGTCTACTTCCATTTATCCACATTTGCCTGGAATCTATCCATCCCCATGGGTGTCAGTTCACTCAGAGTCTACTGCATTAATATATTATCAAAAGGTATTACAAGATCTTCTGAATTAAAGAGTTAACTATTATATAATTCAGTTATGTTTGGGTGGTAAGTGTACTCATTCATATTTTAATAGAAATTAATACTGAAATGTTACTTGATATACATTAACTCAGAAAACCAGTCACTCTCCAACATCAGTTTACAGAGTGAAACAGCACATTTCAGGGAAATTAATCTATGCTAACAGAATTTCACTGTGCGATACAGGTATACAATATGTAGTTTTTCTAGCAAGAGAAATAAGGAAGAACACTAAGTGGTCACCAAAATAACCTCAGAGGAGTTCATCACGGAGAATGAAATGGAGTCACAGTGATCACAAAATGTACCAGAACTCTAGAAACAAATGAAATCCAAGTCCAGTTAAGTCTCATAATAATGAAAACTAGGCAGTGTGGCACACAGTAGGGCTACATCTGTTGGGGAAAAATCTGATACTTAAAAGATGAGGACCAGTCAGCCAGCAGTTGGTCAAACATTCAAAATGCGACTGCATGTGGGAAAAGGGAAAGGGCTTCCTACAGATCAAATTCCCGGACACACCTGCCATCCCCCAATGTCTCTGAGTCAAACTCTGGATCTGAATGACCTGTTAAAATTATGAACCTCATGCATTTTCTAGGGGAGGATCTGGTTCAGAAGCCCAACTCCGTTTTCAAAGTCACTACTCAAAAGAAAGTTCAGAAATATATTTAATGCAGTCTGCTGTCGGTTCTAACCCGGATCGCTTCTCAGGCCCGTTCCAGGGCGGTGACACCCGCCCAGCCTTCAGGGAGTGGGGTCACTGCCCAACACCCACCATGCTTGCTCCACCCAACTTCTTGCACACGTACCTGTTTCCTTCTTGCTTCCCTTCCCTCCCTCTCGGCTCTTCTTCAGCACCGCCTTTAACATTTTGGACACTTCTTTGTTTCTAAAGAGACAAGGAAGGAAAGAGGCATTAATGGTTGTTAAGTTAGAATATAACTTGCATATTGACATAAGAGGTCATCTGTGTTCAAACTAACAGATCGCTTAGGATAACGTAAAGGTGCCTTGAGTTTTACATTAATTCTCTATGAATGAAGTAAGATGGGAAATTGCTAAAGACAGAATGAGTGTTTTATAACTTTTAATTAAGTGATCGGAAGTTCACTGTCTTGCTATAAAAGTTTCTTTTAAAAACCCCCCACAAAAGTGCATTCTCAGCATTCCACATCTAATTAGGGTTATGAGGGTAAATCTGAGCACATTACTGTGAGGTGTCTGGCATAGGAATGCTGGTCCTCCCAGTCCCAGTTCATCAAAAGAAAACATTAAAACAGAGAATCAAAAAGATAATGATTCAGAAGGGAGCTACATGGTTAAACACATGTTTTACAGGTGCTACTGATTATATAACCACAAGGAAAACATTCTGGAAGATTATCAGAATGAAACATACCTTATAAGCATTTGCAAAATAAATGCAGTGGAAACACATCTGAACCCTGATGTCAGGGGTTGTGATCCAACGACACACACTACACCAAGTTTTTACTATGTGGAATTATGGCTCTTTTGGGGGGATGGGGAAAAAGTGGGACAGGCCTGTGGCATTACAGCTGAAGCCTTTCAATAAACGAGCTGTATTTTTAAGCGGGGTTGTCCTGAGCATGTAAAAACACCACCACAATGGCCCAGGCCTAAGATGAAACATGAAACCACCCCCACAGCAAGAGACAGACAAAAGGACCATTATTTCATCATTTCAGCAGACTCCCTTAGCTCTCTGATCCCTCCACCTGAGATGAGATGGCTGGACAACTCTAAACAGTAACAAACCTGAGTGGGTTGTGTTACCCATCGCAACGTACCTAATGCACCTAGGAGAGGAAGGTAGAAGGCAAGCAGGTTGCTTCTGAAAGAAAGAAGAAAAAGAGAGAGAGAGAGGAGGGGAGAGAAGGGGAAAGGAGAAATTCTGACACAGAGCAGGGCTCCCAAACAGGCCTAGTTTGCCTGAATGCTTAAAATGGCCTCTGTGTAGCACCCCACATGATCTCTCAACCCCAAAGTGAAGCACAAGTTTTGTGGGGACCACTGAGAGGCATGAACAGTCCTAACATGCTGTCACTCACAGAATCTCACAACATAAGCACACAGGGTAACCTTTCTTATCATTGGGTCCTAGCCTGTATTTATTTTTCCAAGACCTTTGTTTCCCTGATGAAGAAACAGAGGCCCTGGAGGCTGACTTGCCCAGGGGTCAGGCAGCTAATTAAGGCAGGGCCAGAATCCAAATGTGCAGGCTCCTAGTTAGGGTGCTTTTGGACTGCCCTCTCTTCTCAGAGCAAAGCAAGCTTTGGGCAACAGCAACCAAACAAGAAAATTCAATAGCCAACAGACAAACCTGAGAAAGACTAAGAAGGTAACAATCTGAAGCAGAATTTGGAAAAAGCTATAGTGAAGTTTATTAGGGTTAAGTCATCTTACCAACAATTCTTTACACACAGAAGGGTCATGGTTTAGAGCCTAGCTCTTTTTACAAATGCTACTTGCATGAACTCTGGTGAAAAGACTTGAGTTTCACCTAAAGAGCAAACACTGAATCTGGAAGAAGGCCACAGCACACAACCATGGCGCAACTGTGGAAACGCCTATTTCTCCTGACAGTCATGCTTAAAAGAAACAATGCAAAATGTTATGGCATGAAGAATGGTTGGCAAAATTAAATAATATTAATAAATGAACAGATGCCTAGTAAGCACAGACATTTTCTTCTCTGGATAAGTCAAACAATCTTCCGGGTCTGTCATTTAGCAAAGACTATATACGTACTTTATAAATAAAACAAAGAAAAATATTAATGAAGTCATGCCAACAGTGTTCTTCCAAGGTCCCTTCTGAACTATTCCAGATAAATCCTGATTAATCACCCTCATTGGCACCAATGCACAGCCTGTTCACCATGCCACTTGGAATATACATCTCACAGGGCAAGGACTAGGAGACAGGGGCTTGGGCATCACATCCCAGATAACTCGCATGCCTATTTGGGGGAAGCTCAGCTGTTTTTAGGATAGTCACATCTTCCACATCAGTGATTGTTGAGTAAAGTGGAAGAGGCTATCAGATATCTACTGTAATAATTTTTTCAGTTCCTGCTTTCCTCCCTAAATAACAAGACAAGGGTAAGAGCTTAAATTTACATTCTATAAAGCTATTCAAACTGTGACTTGGAAAAACTAATTGATTATACCTGAGTATAAAAGTAAGCTTGCTCTCACTCTGACACGCATACATACACACACACACACACACACACACACACACACACACGAAGGGAAAAAAAAATAAGACTCTTCCCAGTGAGATCAACTGTGGTCAGAGTGGAGCTA
Organism: Lyroderma lyra; assembly: GCA_004026885.1. Lineage (NCBI taxonomy): Eukaryota > Metazoa > Chordata > Mammalia > Chiroptera > Megadermatidae > Lyroderma > Lyroderma lyra. Next base: position 708,022 of record PVJL010000008.1, on the reverse strand, counting down.
CGTAAAGTCACCGGGAGTCCCAATTAACCATGGCCCAGAAGATATAACTGCAACTTAATCTTCATCAATGGACCTAAAGACTATGCCCACATGAAGGGGTGTGGGGTTGTCGGAAAGAGCACCTACAGTCACAGGCCGGAGGGGCCAATATTGGCAGGACAGTCCAGAAAAGACTGTCTGGACAGTATCTATGTACTTATGCACACACCCGCCCACATCCAATTCTGGAAACGGGCCCGTCAGTCTTTCAGAGCTCAGTGCTGTATGTATGGAACTGGAATCACAGAGCTACTCTGTTCTGATTCTGTTTCCACTCAATCACCTCATCCTTTGGCTCCTTCCTTAGCCTAACAACAGTGGGAAGAGAGTGTGCCAGTCTAGACAACCCAACACAACTGTCTGGTGTGTTGACAGATATGATTCTCTGGATAAATTAACAAAAGGATGTTCTGGCTTTAAACAAAAGCTCTCAGGAGCTTTGTTAAAGGGAGTCACTTGGCCAAGTACCATCCAAGACATGGAGAATACTGAGTTTCTGACTCCAGTTTGAGCACCAAAAGGCAGACAGTGATTAATTCCTGAACGGCAAGGCCGCCATGAAGCAGGCTCTCCCTGAGTGACACCTTCTGCACCATCATGCACACCCCCCACCTTGCCACAGCAACTTCAGCTGTTGTCATTTTTCCGCTAAAAGGGGAAACATCGTCCTGCCACAGAAGTGCTCCAAACAGAAATGATGCAAACCATCCTTCCAGACACAGTAGTTCAGACCTAACTGATTAAATGACAAGCCCGGAAAAGGAACTGATAGAAGCTATCAAATTGCCACTGTGGAGAGCCATACATATGGTAAAGAAGTACTTATGGACAAACAGAAATAGTCGGATAAAACATAAGAAATTTTGTCCTTTTTCCCTTTAAATGCTGTATTATAGACCAAAATGTACTGGTGTAACTCTAATAGTGGCCAAACAGAATATCTCCATTTCTGCCCCATAAAAACCTAAGCCTCTATGACAGCAAATAGTACAAATATGTGGTTGGATTTGAATACTTAAAAATAAATCTTTGAAAAAGTAGAGAACGGCTGCTGTTATTTCTTTAAATTACATACTTTAGAGGCAGAGAGGAAAGACCAATGTCTAGGCTACAAAACCTGGAATTAATGGGAGAAAATTTCCTATAATGTTCATTTAAAAGAAAATAAAATGTGAGTAATTGACATTAACCTTTTGAAGACCAATGATCTGAAATCATCCAAATTTCCATATTTTTTTTACTATCATTCAACATCTGAGTTTTCTAAGTGCCACTGGGTCTTCCTTCTAAAACCCCTGGAAGTTAAATCAACTATCAAGCTTAATTTCACTTCTTGGATTTCTCCTTTAACACACACAGTCTTTGGGGATAAGCACAATGTCCCCTTGTTATGTGTTAGAATTTTACATAGTAATTACAATAGTATATAAAATACAGCAAAAAGCACCCTAGATAAAACAAATGATTTTAAAACAAGACAAAAATCGGTTTCAGCGGGCAATCACAACGGCAATAGTGGAACCATGACCACCCTGTGTGAAATCACAGAATAACACTAGCCTGAAAACTTTTCTCTTTTGGAGTGCCATACTGCCTACTTATGCAATTTCAAGTCAAACCTGAGAGCTGAGGGCAGGGAGTATGTTTATTCTTTAATAGTTACAAACAGAAGCCGGAACACAATCTTCACACCCACTCTGTTCTCAGTATTTGTTGAAAGTCTTAACCAGGCTGCAATGAACACAGATGAACGATTTCCTCCAAATCAAGCAATTAACCAATGTTTATAGCAGTTTAAAGTTACAAAGAACATTCCTATATATTCTTACTCACAAGGAATTCAAGAAAACTAGGTTGAATCCACGTGAAATTGGGCAAGGAAATAACCAGGGAGGAAAATGCTGCGTTTCATAAATCCCTTCATGTCCACACCTGAATTAACCTTGAAATCTCAAGATAATAAAAATCTTATTATCCAGTGATCCTGAATAACTAAACTCACACTTTGTACACTCCACCTGAAGGAGCTTCTCCCATCAAACACCCATCTTACTACCTCAAAGCAAACTTGTCTCTGAAAGTGCCTCTTTTGTTTTGTCAAAATAAATCAATATTGCTAGAGTAGCAATATTTACAAGTGAAAATCCTGGAAACTAAGGTGTATATCATTTTTAAGAAATATTTTTTATTTGAGAGAAGGGAGAGAACATAAAGTCTTCTCAAATCTAGAGGCTCCAAATTTTTTTCTCAACCTTGTAAGGTCTAAGACTCATCTAAATAATCACCTTGTCTTCTGCAGGACTACTTTTAGTACTTTTATTTCCATTAGCAACCTTTAGTGTTTATTAAAAAAAAAAAAAAAAAGAAAAAGAAAGAAAATGGGTGGTGGCCAGGGGGGTTTGCAACAGTCTATAAAATCAATAACATAGTAGAGCAAATACGAGAGAACAAAGCAGAACAGAGACCACATAAGGAAACACAGAGGTCTGCTACAGGTGGCATTATACCTTAGCTGGAAATTCCCAGGAACCTGCATTATAGAAGCTTCTTGAAACCAAGACCTATAGCTCAACATTCTTTTGGAGATCCCATGAGGCTGGGGGAAAAAAAGCCCTTAATGAATACTTGAAATTCCAGGGGGATTCTCACATATCTCCTGCTCCCCCCAGTAGAAAAAGCCTAGGAATCAAGAGACCTAGTCCTATAGCCCTGGTTCTGGTATTGTGACTGAAAACCAGGCACCAGACTTCTCTGGGATTTAGATGGTTTGTCCAGAAAAAACTGGGGGAGAGGAGAGTGGACTATTGATCAAGCAACCAGAAAGCAATTGTGATAGTAAGTACTTAGCCTCTGGTTCTGCTAAACTTGCATAGCTTGGAAATGTGGCATCATTAGGCTCTAATTTATTCCCTGAGACACATTTGGTCTTTATTCAGACCCATTTTACAAATTGGACTGCTAATTCTACTGTTCTTTTCCTTTTAGTTAGGTTTAACTTAGGCAAAAAGACCTTAGATTTGAGTATGAGTTATTATTAGCATAGTAAATTTACAATCATAAGTAATGTAAATATAAGAGTTCTGGACATGAAACTGAATCCAAATGTTTAAGTTCTGATGTACAAAATTAAGTGGAAACTTCCCATTAGAGTAAAATCACTTTCAACCTGTATTTAAAATATTCTGTAGGAAGATATATGAATTGTTTCAGGAAAAGTATCTTCAAAAATCTGACTCTCCTAAGTTGGTATTTCAAGTTGTTAGAAAATTACTATACCTAAGTCTGTTTAAAGATGTTTTCATTTTGGCAACTACTTGGCAAAAAGAAATTTTCACTTTTGGAGGAAAATACCATGAAGCTACTTCTTTCTGGCTACAAGAGTCATTTTTGTTTATTTTGAAGGGATCACTCAGTCCAACTTTTAACACTACCTTCTCCCTAAGGCCTTCCCAAGCAATGGTAGTCAAAGGATATCTTCAATTCCACATACCACTTTGTACTGACATATGGTTACCAAATCAAAACCACAGTGAAAAATGCTGAACTCTACAAATCTCCATGGCACCTAGCAACCTTATAAGGTACAACAAACATTAAAGAAGTCTCTTTCAATGAATGAGTAGCAGGGTTGTTATAGAAGGGAAATCAAAATCAATGGCAATTCTCTCCTACAATGGGTTTAGACTAATAATTTAAGAATTCTTCTGGTACCAAGTACTAATTTCCAAGTTTATGGTCACAATCATGTGGCTTATACATGATCAACAGCACATGGACTCAAGGCTAGCCAGGAAGGCAGTGGAGCCTTTAGAGCAGTGGTTCTCAACCTTCCTGATGCCGCGGCCCTTTAATACAGTTCCTCATGCTGTGGTGACCCCCATAACATTATTTTCGTTGCTACTTCATAACTGTCATTTTGCTACTGTTATGAATCATCATGTAAATATCTGATATGTGTTTTCTGATGGTCTTAGGCGACCCACAGGTTGAGAACCGCTGCTTTAGAGGTATGAGGCCAGCAAGAACAGTGATAGTACCTCAAGGAAATCAAACAGCAAACAGTCAGACTAAATGAATGAAAAAGTTGAAAGTCAGTCTGGCCCTTTTAAGTGAACTTCAAAATTTTGGATGTGGAATAATACCAGACAATGACAAAGTCTACACATGACTAACAGCATGGTTTAGTAAAGCAGAATAGCCTCAAGTGAGAGTTGCTGGAGTCAAGGAACTTGCTTGTTTGTTGGGGAAGGGTCATTTGGAGGCTACTCAAGGAGGCAGGATTTGGGATAACAAATGCTATGAACTAGTGTTTACTATACTCACAAGTCAGGTAAGACGAAGAGTTTTGCGGACATAAAATCTTTTTATCCTCAAAAAGATTCTGAGAGTTTACTGTTTCTTTTTTATAAACAAGGAAGCAGAGCCTTAAATTAACAAGTTTCCCAAGGTTACACAATCAATAAAGGGAGAGTTGGTCCTTGAACTCAGGGCTGACTTGAAAGCTCAGGCACTGAGCAGCCACCTCCAAAGTCCTCATTAAACTTGGGGGAGTTGGGAGAGGAAGGTGACCAGGAGAGCACAGAACACAAACCTCAAAGACAAGGGGGCACTTGCATGGGGGTGACCATTAGTAGTTGTTATGGACCCAGCCAAGGAGAACTGGGAGAGAGCCAGCATCCACTCTGGACCTGGGAGGACCATCAGGCCTAAGTATAGAACCACCTAGGGTTTGAAAATCAAGATGAATCTGTGTCTTCGAACGTGGTCCCATCCTCTTTTACCCAGCTCTGCGGAGGATGTGACTAGGGTCACGGGGTGCTCCCAGTGTAAGGTTTACAGCAACTGGGGACCCAAATCCCAACCCACATGACGGCAGACGGCTCCATAACCACACTCTGAGGACGTTCTCTTCCCTTCTCCACCCTGTTAAGTTTTCCACTTGTATGGATGCTCTCCAACGTACACTGACCACCTTCTTGATGTGTAATAATTACAACTCCCCGAATAAAGGCGGGGGGCATTACGTAAACAAAATGACTTAGGGCGAGTGGCTCTGCCTTTCACGGTCTGATGCCTCTAACTGCTCTCCTTCCTGCTCGAATGGACGCCATCAGGTCTCTTCCCCCATTAGGTGTTACGATTTTTAAGGAGAAAATTTTATTTTTTTTTGTTCATAAGGTGACTGCAATTACAGTAGTAGATAAACCATCACCAAAGTTTTTTTTTTTTTTTTTTTTTTTTTTTTTTTTTTAAAGAGCCCCTTGGAGGAGTCTATGGCATGGGTGACAGGCTTTTAGTCTGAAAGGAGAAGAGACCTTCAAGACATGTCAGAAAGTCCAATTTTCAGAAAGTGTTAAAAGGCACTCAATCAATGCCAGCTGAATGAAGTCTGGTATTATAAATCTACAGAAATTAAATTCTTAAAATTAAACTGCATCTGGACTCAAAGTGAAAAAGGTCAGACAACCTCAAAGATGCCCGGTGAAAGGCAGCTATTCATTACAGAAAGATCTCTTGCTTATGTAGCTGACAGATGAATCTTTCACTTAAAGCCCCAGAATATAAGACATTAAAACCTCTCCTTCACTTCTGTCAGTGACTGGCTATGACGCTGTAAATAAGGTTGTAACCTCCCCAGGTCCCAATTTCATTAGGATGGAATTCTCAATACCGATGTAGTTTTATTAAGAAAAAACACTCCCCCAGGTGATTTTTAATGTGCAGGCCACAACACAACTTACCACTAACTATATTCCAAGCCCTACTCGAAGCACTTAGCATATAGTCATTTAATCCTCACATGTACCCTCTATAGAAGGTACTATAAACATCTCCATTCTGCAAAGGTACAGAGAGGCTAGTTACATGCCCAGAGTCACACAGCTCACAGGGACAGAGGCGGAGTGGCCTTCCAGGCCATCTGGTTCCAGGGCCTAACAAGCAATCCCTATGCCTTTTTTTTTGGATAAAAATGAGAGACTAGATGCCAGGGGTCTAGCAAGGTGGTCACAAAACAGTCAAGTAGCGGGGTAAATCATCACATACACATACACACACACACACACCCCTCTACTCCCAGAGCAGCATCCCATGTCTCAAATCTAGCCTTAAAAAGAGAATTTACCGACTATCTACTCAAGTTATTTCAAACTACAGCATTATCAATGTGTGTAACATGGAAGCATCATGCAACAAAATACATGCTAAAATGAGCAAGACCTTAAATTCAAGAGCTCACAGCAGAACATGGTAGCTGGGCCATATTACCAAGGATTAAGATTATTTGGGGGCAGAGACCTCTGTATCACATGGGCAATGCTTCCCCTATCCCTAATACTTACCCCAAAGGTAGGAACTATATGAAAGCAGGGCTCAAAAAACCACCTCATTTCTCACTGAATAAACTGCATGAAGGCTATTAAAAAGGTGATGGGATGGGGTAAAGGATGAACAGTCTGGCTCCCAAGTTCTCTTCCTCCGGGCAGCTTTACAGAGTCAAATAGATGTAATCAGGTTTTAACCTCGGACATCAAGTTAGACCCATACATTAGGAAATACTTGCAGTGGAGAGCTGAATCAAATCCATCTAGCGTCATCTCTTCCTATTGCTAAAGCAAATAGTAACACCTACATTACTGGGCTCTTACTTAAAATTTGTAAGCGATACCGTTCTTGGACATACACATTTGGTTGCAGTAAAGGAGTCTTAAAGGGGACCAACCACCACAGGGGCCTGTGAGAAAGGTCGTCACAGAGCAATAGGTGATGGCTTTGTTTTTTAATTCAAACAGCCCCCCAAAATGGGGAATACCAGAGCTCCAGATGATAAAAGCCAAACAAATCATGCCAGGAACCAAAAGCTAAATATGTTAAGACTTTTTTTTTTAATGCTCACAAACCCAGTCTCGGAGCAAGATAAAAAAGGTACAAGGGTAGCTGATGTGCCATTCAAGGCAGGAATTTGTGATTTTTAAGTGCCATGAACTGCTTCAGCGATCTAGACCTTCCAACCTGAACTCCGAATGATTGACACTGAAAACATGATTATAAAGAAAATTAATTGAATTGAAACACAAATATCAAAATAATGCCACAGACTGGCCTTTAAAATATTTATGTGTGCTTCTTAAGGTATAAAATACAAGATACAGTGATGAGTCTAGCAGCTACTACGGTTTACTAAGCAGAGATGGGAATAAGTGATAAACTATCTCCAACAACGTGATACAAATATCTGTAATTGCTATGTGCGAAGCCACAGGTGCTACTGGTAGTTAACTGGTTTGTGGCTCACTTTCATGATTGAGGGAAAGGCCACAGTTTGGTTAGAAGTCAGTGAAAACACAATAGTAAAATGTTTTGTTTTGTTTTGTTTTTCACCCATCTGAGTTGGCAGAACTCCTGAAGTCCATCCAATGACCCCAAGGGTGAGGGACCCTGACCCAGAAAATCAGAGTCAGATTGACAGAACAATTACTCTAGACTTGCCAAGAGCTCTAATAGCTCAGGTGCTTTTGAAGAAACAGCAGCTCAGTTTTATCCCACTCCTGAAACTACTGAAATTCAGAAAACTAAACAGTACTTTACTGATTGGCAAACATTAGCAGGATTGGGTATACCACACATGCACCACTCCTAGCAATCAAATGCCAAGTCCCATGATTAGTTTTCATAGTTGTCGAAATTCTACTTAACTAGAGATGTGTGTGTCACCACCAACTTACAAGCTCACCCACGATAACCTGCCTGGCACTGAAGGAGAAAGACCTGGGGAAATTTACAGTGTGAGACAACATGCGAACACCAAAAAAGGTCGGTTGACCTTTGAGACGAGCGTATTTTATATTGGTTTTGTTGCTTTCTTGGACCCTCTCCTTCTCTTTTTTAAAAGCATGTAAGATCCAGCTGTACAAGTACTGTCTTCCAATTAACTGGATCAGGCTTCCTAGCAAGGGCAGTATCCAAGGCTTGGCCTTTCCCGCCCCCACTGCCTCATCCAGTCAGGCCGTTCTCCAGTTGTGTGCCCTTAGTCAGGGGATACCTGTGTAAAGATAAATATAATTTAGAGCACAACATACATGAACTCCCATTGGGCCACTGCCAATTTCTCATGGATCCTGGATAAATGAGATGGTTTCTGTTTTCATGGTTAGGACCTACAACAGCTGCAAGAGAGTGAGACTTTTTCTACACTAATAAAATTACCCAAGTCTGGCTCACCATTTCAGCTATAGCAACAGCTAAACTTCCCAGAAAAATGCAAGCCTTGTGTAGCGCTAGAAGAGCTGAGATGGTAGGTCTGAACGAAACTGGAGGCATTCAAACCCGACCCAACAGCAAAAAAACAAACAAATAAAAACACACACACACACACAAAAAACCCCCACTGGCTAAATGTTGAGTTATAGAGTTAATTCCTACACATGGAGATTACAAATATCATTTTTAGGAGGCTCATAAAACTTTAATCAAACTTGTGTAGTTCAAGCCTTACTCTTGAAGTTATATGACATGCTACGCATGAACATCCGATTTTTTTCCCCTCTGAAACTCAGCACAATGTTCAATTAAAGCCCTTAGTAACTTTGCAGTGAAAGCTTTGATCATGGATTCTGTCATCACTTCTCTTAACACAGAGACAGTATGAAATATAGCTCAGACCTAAGAACAAAATCGGTACTGTGAAGTGGCACAGAAACCACACAGGCACATACATAAGACAGGTCGCTTTTCTTTCAAGTTGGGGGGTGGAAGGGTGAGTTTCAGAAGCTACAGTCTCCAAACTGAGAAGGTTCCTTACATATGTACATGTAGCACAGTTACAAAGTTATTTCCTAAATATAAGTGTGTGGCCCAAATGCCTCCCTTGAAGGAAAAACAGACCAATTAAAACCCAGTGGAAAACAGGAACACATGTTTCTTGAATGACTTGGAATCACAGACAGTGGATGTGAAATTGTTCTAGTTGTTCATAATGAAGATGTAGCACAGATGTACTAAGTTTTCAGGGTCTCAGTGAAACATCTTTCTGTACAGCAAAATCTGTGAGTCTACAACAAAGCTGGATAGAAAATAATTTTTTTAATTATCTGGTCCTTGTTTTTATGCAGTCAAATTTCCCAAGCCAACGAACTCCCTTCTGCCTTCTCACAAACCAAATAAAGTCCATATTTCAATGCACTGATAATTCCCTGAAAACTATAAACCTATTCATCAACTCAGACGTACGACTTCTGATAATTATCCCCTCTTAATAATACTGTAAATACGTTATAGATAGAAGACCTTTACTCCACAAGTCCAACACACCGCCAGGAAAATAACAGCAAGGCATAAAGGCACCTCGTGGCAGGCCCTGTTAAGTTTTTTCACTGTGAAGTATCTTGTTTAGTCTTCACAAGCGGCGGTCGTAACCAGAACTGTCCTCACTGACAAAGAAATTGAGACCTAGAGAAAGTCGGCAGCCCGCCCCAGGCCACATCTTCACTCTGACCACCACTCCCCACTTCCTCTCTTAGAGGAAAGACACGCTAGAACCTTCCTTTAGCACACAAGGCCTCGGATCCCAAGATGAAAATGTACAAGACCAGCCTCTATTGCACAAGCTTGGGGCCTAAAGATAGCTGTATGACAAAATTCCAATGTTATTATGATAATATAATTTTATTTAAAACTGTATTCCTAAACATTTATACTTACCCTTCTCAAAGAGAAACTGGCTGCCAGAATCCCAAATAATCCAATTCCAAAATGATCAATCTTGGCTCTCTTTTCTGTACACTATTTTCCTTGGGCAAATGATGTTCTGAAAACTAGGTTTGTAACTGCCACCTTCGCGAGGGTGGCTCACAAACACATTTCCCCACGGTTTTACCTGTGCTACACTGAACTTGCTGACATCAACATTAGCAACATAAACTCAAACCAAACTCCAAATGTCTGAAACCAAACTCACCTGCCTCTCCCCACACCTCCAAAACCTACTTAGTAGCCCGTATTCCACGGCCCGGCTGATAAGCACCACCCGCTCTCGGCTACCAAACTCAAGGCCGCCACATCATTGGTCTCCTTGTCTGATAAACAGCCAATCAAATTACTAAGTCTCACCAGTCCCATCTCCTCTCTACGCCCTCCCACCATTCTGGTGAGATCTTCAGTATCCCACTGGCCTATTCCAAAGGCCTGCAGCTTGATTTTTCTAAGTTTAGGCCACTTAAGTGCACAGGAATCACCTGTAGGGCCTGTTAAGCCACCTGGGGCCCCATCCCCAGAGTATCTGATTTTTAGGTCTGGGATGAAGCTGAGACTTGATATTTCTGACAAGTCCCAGCTGATGATGGTGATGCCGCTCCTCGGATGCCACACTTGAGAACCACTGCTTATACTCCCCTCCCTCCCTTCCCATCTCACTTACATGAATTCCTCCTGAACCCTGTCTTCATAGACCAGCTTCTAAATCTGAAAATTTAGGCCTCTGCTAACCGAATTTGAACAGTCAAAACTGTTACTCATCAAAGACCGACCATGCTTCAGGTACATTATTATCTCTATCATACTGCAGTTAACCCTGTAAAATACACAGAATTCCCCAAATGTATAGGACAATTTTATGTATAAAAAATAAAAAGGAGACTTAGAAAGGTTAAACAGTTTCTAAATTCCACAATGACAATTTGGTTTTTAGGAGGGCTGTCTGTAAAGTATCCAGCCACACACTGTTCTCATCTTATTGGCAATGGCTGGATTGACCTTCTCCTGACACTAATTTTGTTACCAAAATATGATGGGAAAGGGAGAACAATGAAGAAAAACAAGTATTTTCTTCTCAAGATGAGCAAAATGAGAGATTTGTGAGGAAACAAAATACAGAAGAATCTGTGCCACCATTCAGGGTGCCTTTTGGTACAGCACAAAACGTGTCCACATCCACCCTCCCAAGATCAGTTCAACAGAATAAAGAAAACTTCAATAGACTCCGCTTTAATTCACCAGCTCACACTTAAATATGAACTATCTGGTTTTTGCAGATCACATACTTATCCATTCTGAAATACTTATGCTCAGAACTAATAAAAATTCCATTTATGTATCCTTATTAACAAGGTCTTTACTTGAAAGAGCCTTTTCTGCCTTTATTATTGCTGGCACATGCATGATTCAATCAGCATGATCAGATAGATATGCAGAAGAGTTTATACTTTCACACGCTGTCATTTATAAACAAAAAAGGCTCATCTGAGCTGGCCAATTGACTTCCCCAACTAAAAAGAACTTCTCAAAAAAAACCAAACAAACAAACAAAAAAACTTCAATGGTAAAGCCCTTGCTCTTATGTCACAGCTGATTCACATAAAAAAACAAACCCTGCAGAACATGCAGCATGATCCTAATCTCAGGCTACCCAGCTAATTAATGCTCAGCTAACAGAAGAACCAGAGATTAAATCCAGATGAAGCCACCAAAGACACAGACCATGGTTTTGCCATTAAGTTTCATCCTTAGCACCTACTATGTTAAAAAAAAGACCCAGTTTCTGCCTTCAACAAAGTCTGCCTCCTTACCAGAAGTCTGAAACAGCATTGTGGCATTATGGGAACAGAGCAAGACAGAATGACATGACGGAGAAGACTTCGGAGTCAGGCAGACAAACCCAGAGGTTTAAAATCCCCAAATCCTAACCCCACTGTGCTTTACTTGCCCTGTGATCCTGGGCTCATAACTTCATCTCTAGGAACCTCAGAGTCCTCATTTATAACAGAGATGACATAGCATAGAATAGTCAAGAAAATGAGAAATAACACCTGACGAGTACCTAGGACTGTGCCTAGCGTGAAATGTATATTATGTAAATGGTCGTCACTGTCCCATGTTATTATATCTGCTTATATACAGGCCCAAGGACAACTTTTAAAGCCCACAATAGTAAAATGCCAGTACAATGGGCCTTTCCTTTTTTATTTAGGATACTAAAATGAAAGGACTTAATCACCAATTCAAATATGGGGCTGACTGAGGAAGCATGAGGATGAATCACACTTCTGGCATGAATTGTGCCAATGACCACAGCCGGAAAGCAGACAGAGCACGGGGGTGAAAGGATTTGGGGGCGGGGGTGAGGCTGGGAGGAGGAGAAGAAGCAGGCCATCGTTAGGAAGAAGACGAGTTCAGTTTGGATATCCCAAGTTAAAAGTACATATGAGTCATCCAAGTATTAACAGAAATGCCCAAAAGATTGAGATGAGGGTGGACTCAGAGACTTGAGGGTCATTAACATGTGGGCGGTAGCTGAAGTCACAGAAGTTCTGCGGTCCCCCCCCCCCAAAAAAAAAAAAAAAAAAAAAAAAAAAAAAAAAAAAAAAAAAAAAAAAAAAAAAAAAAAAAAAAAAAAAAAAAAAAAAAAAAGGCTGAGCAGACTAAAAGAAAACCACCAAGCACGAAAGCCCAGGGAACAGAACAGTTAAGGGCAGACACAGCAGGACCCAGGAGGAAATAAAAGAAGGAAAAGCAAAGCCGTTAAGAATGCTACTACTAAGGAACCCAGAGAAGAAAGTTGCAAATGAGGAGTGGTCAGTAGTACCAAGTGCTACAGGAAAGTCATGTCAAGTCCTATCAGAGGCCATCGATGGCCTTAACAAGAGCAGTTTCCATGAAGTTGAGGGCAATGGAAACCAGATGAGAGGTCATCTGTAAGGTCCCTCCTAAATAGTAAGTGATTTTAAAATAGAAACTCCCCATTCTCCAGTAAATCCTTCAAATTAAAACCTCAAATAACAATGGGTTGCAAGGTTTTCTTTCATAGAAAGGAAATTGGCAAAAGAGACATAGTTAAAAATTACAAAAACCTTTTAAAATCATCTTTCCTATTAAGCTCCTATCAATTTCCTCAAGTTGGTCCCAGGGAAAGAGAAAAGAAAAATTAGCTAATTCTCGGCTACCCAAAAATGGGAGGAGGAAAAAAAAAATGTATAACTTACTAAATAAATTTCCTGCCCAATAAATCTCCAAGGGCAATACACTTAAATTGTTATTTCAATGTTACTTTGAGAAATGTGTTACCATAGGATGAAAGGCTTTGGCTTCAATATGCAAATTTCTGCATACTTTGGTAAAATTCCATTTAAGCAGATTCCCACCTGATTTCTAAATAAGCCTAAGCTCTTGTTAAATTTAGTAAACTGTTCTTCAATGTCATTTTCCTCATTCCTTGTATACTTACAACCGTGGAAAGTTTTGTCACAGGCAATTTTAAATTAAAGTCAGAAAATGGCTCTACGATACAAATTATGACACAACAAGGGAATGTTTGGGTTGGCAGTATAAACTGGTTAAACTAGTTAGGAGAGTTCAAAAATAATTCTCCCAAACATCTGTTCAGGCTAAGAACAAGTTTTTTTTTGTTTGTTTTTTAAGTCTACTCCATCCATATACAAGTATTTTTTAAGAAGTTACATATCATCACCTTTTGAGAAGCTTTAAAAAGAAACAAACATATACAGCAAGGGCTCCTTCCCTGTCCTCAAAATTCTAGTTTGGCACACCTGGTCGAGTTTCAGGAGCCTAATTTGCAAAACTTCATGGGAGATTCTGATGCTCTCTTACGACGTTCCTGTTGAGGAGTTCTGCTTTCGGAAGGATCCCCCAAGATCTGGAGGGCAATGTGGCCACTCTGTTCTTCATGGACGAGCAAGGCATGGCAGGAAGGGTGAGTGCAGAATATGAAATCCTGCTAGCAAGCCACACCGGGCAGATGGCAGAGTGCACCTGCACAGCACATGGACGTTCCAAGAATTCACAGAGGTCTGGAAGCAGATTTAACCTTGACCCCCATCTCCTATGGAGGAGAATTTCCAACACCCACAGAGAAAGATCCATAGCAGAGTCTCAAGCGCCCCCAGTCAACCATTCCACCCAGGCTCCTGCTCCTCTGACTCCACTGTGAGCAGCTGAGCGTAAGCAAGAACAGCCCTCCAAGCTGTGCTCACTTAGGATGGGACTGGAGACTCCATTCCAGCCAATTCTCTCTCCTTAAGAAAAACAGAACTATTTGAGCCTACTAATGCTACACAGTGGAGGTAGGGAATGCAAATAAAAGATGAATAAACAAAGATCTTAACCCATCAGGAGCCTCCAGCCTCATGAAACCCCTTGAAGTAGGTATTTTTGTTTCACAATTTACACGTGAGATGATAGCACAACAAAACCACAGTACAAGAGCAGTCCAGCGAATTGCCTAAAGCCACGCAGCTAGAAAACGCCTCCTGAAACCCGGGGCAGGGGAACAACTGAACAAGAGAGGCTGCAGGAGGAGACCCCGGGAAGTCGTTGACGAGGCAGGCTGTAAATACCCGCCCACCTCTGTTTGTCTCCTGGTAGCCAAAGGGAGGTTTGTAATTAAACTTCACAAAGTTTTTCATGGGGAATGGAGAACAGGAGAATGACACGATAAAACACACAAAGACAGCCTGACATTAGCAAAAATCTAACGTTGTTACCACGTGCACGTCTATGCATGCAAACTGTAAAGCAAAATATTAAGCCATTTACTCAACACACATTAAATGTTTTCAGTGGAAAAGTACTATGCTAGACACCATAAAAAGAGGGGGAAAAAAAAACCTCTGAAGTGGGTACAAATAAGTAAAATTAGAAAAGCTTTGAAAGAATATACTGAAGCATCCATATTAATTAAGAGTGCTCTAACAGTAACTAGACTGATTTCTAAAACAAATTATCCTTAAATATGTTTCAATAAAAACCTGATTCACCTTCAAAGCCCTCAACATTTTCACAAAACAGCACGTCTTAGGAAACGAGTGCAGCTTCCCCCTCACCTCAAAGGCCGCACTTACCTCACCCCACCCCACACTCCACTTGCAACAGAGAGGGCTGTCTCACTGAGGACCACGGGACAAGTTCCTCTGCACAAGCTGACCACAGAAAGCTGGAGGGCGACCTGGAAAAAGGAAAACCTGTCAGCACACTCACAGGGTGAGACAAGACACGGCGAGTTTACTAACCCAGTTACAATCTCCCTAAAAAGCCCGACGAAGCCATGAAGGAAAGGGACATCGGCATACACATACTGCAACCCAGGGACAAGTGGGGTTACTGGTACCGGCGCATACCCTCTGTTCAAGCTGACCAGGGACATTTACTGAAAGCCCCCTTATCTTGGGCAAGAAGTGTCCCATTTACCTGCTGCACTATCTCAGGTTTTCTCTTTAAGTGATGCTAATGGCTCTGCAGCTCAATACACAATGCAGTGTTTCAGGGGTTTAAGATAAGGAGCCAGAACCTCTCTAAAAAGCTTAGGGTTCTGAAGTTCTCCAGAATACTTCATTCCCAAATTTCCTGCCTCACTCCTCTCAGGTCCCAGCTCCCTATCCAACTCCCCCCGTTCCCCGATCCTGAAACACCCCTGTCCCACTCTGGAAATTAGTGTGCTCCATGCACAGCTCAGGTATCACCTGCACGGCCCGGCCCGGCCCGGCCCGACCCCACAGCATCTCACCAGTCCTTCCTCTGCACTCAGAACACCTTGCTGGTACCTGTACTCCAGCACGTGCTTCCTCCTGCTTTGACCTCCCCCTTCGACCAGTTTCTCAAGGGCTGGTCTCACCTGCGCCTCCCACACCAACCTCCTGCTCTTATCACAAGTAGAGGCAGATGCTCAACGCACACTTGTTGACGGAAGGATTCCAACAAGAGCTTTCCCGTGCCCACTCAGCCTGTTTCCCTGGGAAATACTCTTTTTGCTGCTGCGCTGATGCTGGAGAATGTCCTTTTGCAAGGGTACGATCCATGCTCATCCAGACAGCCATGCTCTCACTCGTCAATGCCTTCCGCCCAGCACAGCGGTCGGACTTCGCCGATAAAAAGGACACGTTTGGGCCAACCAACCCGCCTGGCAGGGCACCGGAGCACGACAAGGTCCGGGCATGCAAACGCTGGGTGGAGGCCTTTTTTCCCTTTTAAGTCTGTTTAAGGAGGAGCTCTAGCAGGCACGCTCCCCTCACCCACCAGAACTTCAAAGATGAGAACGAAGGGCAGGAGCTTCTCTCTGGGAGGAAACCAGGTGATGTAGGGACAGGCTCCTTCTTCCCAGTTCAGACAGCTGAACTCTCACTCAAGCAGAACACAGAGGAGGAACCTACATGGCCCAGGTGACCACCCCATGTTAAATGCTTGTTTCTTCAAAGGGCCTCAGCTCATGTTCAGCCCACAAAGGCTGCCAAGGCTTCTGCGTGCTCCAGCCTCTTCCTTCACGAGCTTGCTGACCTCTCCGGGTCGTATTTAAGCATTCACTGCAGGACAGCACCACCTGCTGAACGGCAGCTCACGTATCTGAGGCGTCCTCCTATTATTTGTTCACAAAAAGAATCACCTGCCACTTTACAGCGGGCTCTGGCAGCCAGGGAGGGACTCCATCTCACTGCTGCTGCAAGGACCACAGCCAAGCTCCTCTCATAAAGCACACCTCAACAGAAAAGGCAGGCTTCTCACTTGTCCCAACGACCGCCAACAGACAAGGATGAAAGAGTATCAACCACAGCCCAGTGTCCGAAAGACCCTCTGCCCAGAGGACCCTCAGACGTGTGTGCCCTTAAAACTAGATCTCTAACAGGTTACACACACACACACTTTCTCTCTGGCCTCTTCTCCACCTACAACAACCCGTTTGTTAAACTACTTCTGTAAGGGCAGGGGGGGAAGTCCTTTCTAAGTTAAAGACTACAAAGGCACCACTAAAAATTACAGGGTTACAGAGGTCCCAAGGGGAGGCGGCTTCCTGAGAGAAGGACTGTCCCTATGGCCTGCTTTTGTGGTGATGAGATCACAGAGTTTAGATTCTGTATTTGGTCCTACATGGCTTTTAAGGGCAACATTCTGTAATTACAGAAAGGAAAAAGGGACAGAGGAATTCTGAATGGTGTTTGAGAAGTTACTTATAACTACAGTTAGAGCACTCGCTGACCAGACTCAGAGGAAAAACTACACATCGAGTTTTCATTTTCGGTCATTCAGAATCAACTTAAATTCACAAAAAGATGGGATTTTTTACTTTCTGTGTTTTGGCATTCCTCGGTTCACAGGCCTTTTTGATGCACAAGCCAAAATCTGGGCCCAAGAAAGTTTTGCAAAAGAAGCATTATGCCACAAAATATGCTCATGTAAAATGCCAAAGATGAAAAAATACACTTGCTGGAGGAATTTTGCTGGAACCAAAACACAGGAGTTTAGAGACTAGCTGAATAATGACCTTCAGTTGCCCATCACTAGCTTTTTATTTCCAAATCTAATTTCAAATTGGCTTTAAAAAATATATACCTTAAAATGCTTTGGGGAAGAATTATTAGGGTTAACCTCCTACCCATCACTCTCTTTCAAGGATGAACAGAGACTTCAAAGTTGTTTATCCAACAAGTTAAAAATTCAAAAAATAATTTTTTTTTTCCTCTCAAGTATCCTCCTAAAAATGTAGCATTGGGTCTCCACAGACAATAAAACAAAGACTACCTTATGCATTCATGGACCGAAGCATGTGACCGTGGATTCCACAAGACGGTCCTTACCCTCCGGGTTCTACAGCACCGAATAATGCTCCACCAGAAAGTGAGACCCAGAGAGGGTAGACAGCACCATGAAGGCCCTCACAACCCGCTGCGTCGAGTTCATGAGGAGGCTCAGGTCATCCTCAACAGAGTGGAAAACACCCACAGAAATCCTAATGCAAATCTGAAAACAGCTCTAGAGTTTGTTTTGTTTCATTTTGAATATTGGTGCGTACAGAAAGCAGACTTAAATGAGGGAGCAAGAGAAGGAGAACTCTGTGGGGACTCGGCTTAAATCTGAGCTGGGAGCGGCCAAAGGGATTGTTTAAAACTCTATTTCCATTTCAAACCTTGCATCTTCTTTGAGACAGGTGTACTGCTAGTACTCTCACATCTATCAAATACACAGAGGTGGTTTTCCATCCTAACCACACACCAGAATCTCCTAAAGGGCTTTAAAAATTGTGATGCCCGGAAGAACTGAAACAAAATCCCTGGGGATGAGGCCCAAATGTGGGTACTTTGTAAAGCTGACAGGAGATTCTACTGCGTAGCCAGGAACTCCGGAATCTCAACCCCTGACCAATTCCCACAGAGTGTTCTTTTGCCTTGGGGCTGGGGAATATTTATGCCTTAAAAAGTGGGAGGAGAAACACAAATGGCCTGCAGGCAGCTGGAGGAAGTGGAAGAGACTAACAATTTGCTGGTGATGCTCACTGGGGTGGGGGGTGCAAGGTGTGGCCTGGAGGGAAAGGACAGAAATGGGGACAGACTGGGTCTTTCCCTAAGTAGGCCCTGGATGGCTCCTATCATCAAGGTGGCAAGAGGTGACAACTGAAAGCTCATCTGTAAAGAACATTCCTGCGCCAACTGTTTTATATGTGAGAAGTGATCTAATAGGATAGCTTTCACATATGAAGGAACGAAACTGTATTTTCCACAGTGATTTCCCCTGGTTCTCCTAATAACAGTACTAACCAGATTGTTTTAACTGACGGTCCCTATTTTCTTGCTCACCAAATCTGACAATGCACACATTCATTATAGGATTTCTGCCTGGAGTTACCATGCCCAGAGAACAGAGCTCTTCTCCTAGGCCTAAAACCAGCTGGCTCGTATGAGGGCTGAACCGAAACTTAACTTCAATTAGGGTCATGATGTTCTCAGATGTGACGCTGCCTGGAAAAGAGAACCTGCAGACCCGGGTGATGAGTGAGGACCGCAGAAACCGTCTCCAGCTGAGGAGCTAATTTTGTTCTCACTTCCATGTTCCTTAATCCTTAGAGTTACCTGCTCTCTACCTACGTGGCACTAATGACAAAAATCGGGTTTGCATGCCTCTGTCCAATTTGTCTCATGGGGGAATTAATCAGCTTTGCCTTATTCACCCTGTGTCATCTGGACCCGAGTGACCTGAGCCATTCCTGGACACCACTCCAAACTCAATGAGAAAGGAATCATCCTATCTGGAGTAGAACCCAGTCTGCATTTTAATCAACTACAGAGTCACAACCAATTGTCGGTGAACCAGTCACAAACCCTCATGGATTCTGCCTTTGAAACTGGTTTATCAGATGTGCCGCTAAATCTCTCCATGACCTCAGCCACTTCCTAACTGGGGTATCATCACTCACCCTCCTCTTTGGTCTCGCCAGTGTATCTGGTCTCTCAAATGCAGACTTCACGGCTACTTACTTAAATAGGCACCACTTAGATCTGAGCACTACCGGCCCCAAGTGCCTGACTCAAGTCACTCTTTTGTGTATTCACACATGATGTAAAACTTCTCCACTACTTTTCAATTGATGAGTTTCAGGTCTGTAAGTTCTCTCTCCCCAACTGAATGTCAAGTTCCTTGAAGGCAGGGCCCACATCAACCCTCTCGATCTTTCCCAGTGCTCAGCACAGCGTAGGTATCAAGGCCAGTGGTGGACTGCCAAACCAGGTTTTCTTGCATTCACCCTTTTCTCATTTTCCCTGAGAAAACTTTCATTTGCTCCACTCCATAACAAAATTGACAAGGGTGGGAGAGAAGATTTACACCGTGAAGGGGACAAGGGAGAAAACAGAAACCATCACTCACAACCTCAACTACCCAGCAAACAGCTAGGAGTCAAGATTGATCTATTCTTCCCAGCTGCCAAAATCTGAGACTGAATTCACAATTCAGAAGAGAACTTCCCAACCTCTTCCACCTCTATCCAACACCTCTTTCCCAGGCCCCTTCCCAAGAGCTATTTTACTCCAACTTTAGATATAATTCTAATAGGAAGGAAATATGTTTTTCCAGGTCACCATAAGTTACCATATTTTGCAGTGTATAATGCGTACTTTTTGCCCAAATATGTGAGGGAAAAATAAGGATGCACATTATACATGGGTAATACTAATTCCAAATCTATAGAAATGTTTTTAATTTTTTTTATTTATAAGTTAAAAGTGTAACTAGAAATGAATAATGATATCTGTATGCAAAATAATACCCTGGAATATGGTAATCATATTTTTATATAAAAAAATTTTATACATAAAATTGCTTCCACCTTGTATCTGTTCTTCTGTTTTGTAATTATTTGTTACATAAATTTCTTATAATACAATGTTAAAAAACAAATGCTGAAATTCCTTTATAATAGTACCTAAATATAAACCAATAAAAATTTGAATTAAAAAATTAAAACGAAAGATTTTTTTCCCTGAAAGTTCAGGCCAAAAACATGGGTGCACATTATAGATGGGAGTGCCTTATACACAGCAAAATATGGTAAGAGGGTGGAAAGGAACTGCTAGATCAAGACACAGTGACAGCCCTGAGAAGCTCTGACTGACAGGAGACAATTCATAAATCCCAAACAGCAGATTACAGGCTTTTAGAGTTGAAATAGCCTTTCAATCCCTCAAAGTGTCCAAGAACACCAAAACAAAACACTTCAAAACAGCACTACTAGTGGCTCCAAGATTACCCAGGGCACAAAGAAAAGGTTATTTCACTTTCAGTGGATCTCCAGCTACTATGTCTCGGGGAGAAGATGCTCACATGGCCAACCTCATGTTCTCAGACCCAAGTGTTCTCAAAAAATGGAATGGGAACTATACCCAACTGCTATGTACTGTCTCTATGGGGTCTCCCATAGCCCTGAGCACAGGGACAGACAACCCTCAGCACTGCCGTTCTGATCAGGAACCTTCCATCTAGCTACTCGGAAATCACTAGACTCATCACTTCTCATCTACCATCTCTTGTGGTGTCTGTAAGTAAGGCCCTCATCAGAGAAACTTCTTTGAGCAGAGAGACTGCATCTTTGCATGAACACCAGGCCCCCATCTCTGCATCTCACAGCTAATGCCTGCTGACCCTTTGCCAGTCCAATTTGTCTAGAAGTCCGAGGGTCAGATATTAAGGGTGGCATTTAAATGAGTGTTTTAAATAGCCCAAGCATTTCCATAGTCTTTAAAGGTTCTGGTTTTCCTGCTTTCTTACGGAGTTAGAAAAAAACTAGGTTTAAATGTTAGATTCTGTGATCAATAGGACAAACTTTAGTTTATCTTGGAATCTGATCAGTATGAAACATAGAGCCATGGAATAAATTCTGCACCATTGCGTGTGTCTATCTGAACCACAGAGGTTTGGGTGTTTATTTTCTTGATCTAAAACTTATCCAATCCAAGTTTCGTGGGCTGCACGTGGCCCAGGACAGCTCTGAATGTGGCACAACACAAATTCGTACATTATGAGATTTTTTTTTTAAGCTCATCAGCTATTGTTAACATTAGTGTATTTTATGTGTGGCCCAAGACAATTCTTCTTCCAATGTGGCCCAGGAAAGCCAAAAGATTGGATACCCCTGAAGCAACCTAACCTCAAATTGCTTTGATCATTTATCTATTCAGAACAGATATTGGGTAACTTCATATTTATGCCTTGATAAGTAATAGCATACAAAAGTACTGACTTGCTTCAGGTCTAGTAAAGATAGTACTTTAATGAATTTAACTGGTAGTTCTGTAATGTAAGGTGATGACGTAACACTTGGTTCAAGGTTCAAGGAATTCTTTTTTTATCTAAACTTAGTTAAAAACTAGATTTAACTAAGTTTAAATTCCCAAAAGTAATTCTCAGTATTGTCTTAAACTCATTGTTGAGAGCGCCACTTACATTCTGTAAGCTCCACTCATTTATAGACTATAATGGCCCACCTGGGTACTGAAAATCTCTCCAGTTAGGCCTGGCCTGCTATTTCAGCTTCTACAGCCCTTCCTACCCCTCAGCTAAAGCCTCTTGACCCCTCACCCCCATCTGCTCCTTACTGGCTCAATACAGTGGGAATTTCTAGAATAGAGATTTAAACCGTTCAGGCCAAGTTGCTTTTGCTGCTTAACAGGCTCTGACCTTGTGTTTAATAACTCAGCTTCTTTCTCCTGCATTCCACAGGCCTCACTCATCTTCTAATTCAGTTATGATCACCAAGCCTGAGCCCATCTCTTGATGCAAGTCCCTGTGGGCGGAGGTGCTGCCTTGTCTTGGAAGTCCCCTCACTGCAAGTCTACCCTGAACCCACCCAGCCCCAGCAGGTCAGGGCACAGGGGTGCCTGTCAGGCCATTCTGATGCTGTGGACCACGCCACACCCCCATCTGCCAGGCCACCAGCACTTAAGTCCCCTGGTCTTTCCTCTTGGCACAATGGACTTCCAGCTGCAAACACCAGGTCTGCTGACTCCACCACATGTCCGCTGCCCCTGGGTGGGGAGTTCCAGGCCCAAATTGGGCCTAACTAGGAAATGACTCCAATGACAAAAAAGCTGAGGGACCTCTGGCCAGAACACAAGTAAGTCACGAGACCTGGATCCTACCCTATCAAAAATTACAACCACAGCAACAAAACATCAACCAAGCAAGAGAAAACAGGACATACCCTCTCCCTGAGAAAAACAGCCCCATGTTGACAAGCTATACTAAAGCCAAAGCACCCTCATTCACTAGCTCTAAGGTGAACCCTGAGGATTATCAAATGACTACAACTGTGTCTTCCCTGGGTGGAGGGGAATCAGGCGGCTTCTTAGAAACCACTTCAAAGTTAACACCTACGGCTCCTGAAATTACAAATAGGAAAATAACCCAATAAGTCTTCTCTCAGAGGAAATCCAGTCATCTTCTGAAACCCTATTAACACAGCTAAACTTATATGCACATTTTTCTCAATATCTTGTTAAAAAAAGATCAAACATTTAAAATCCTAGCAGGCTAAACTGTCTTCCCCTTCAAAATCACATGAAAAACAGCAACCTTCACTTTCTGGTTAAAGCTGATATTTTTGCAATACATATCATTTTTGACAGAATTCTAGCATTTTCTGCTTTCTAACACTATTTTGTTGAAAGACTTTCCCCCCTTGGCTTTATATCTTTGTTTTTTTATCTTGTTAACAATCCTGAAAATTCCAACCTTGCAATTTTTTTAGTCCTGGGAAGTTATAACACACAGTCATTTAAAAACCAAAGGCAATGTCAACACTTCCTCAATGACACAGCTGCTGTGAGTGATCAGTGAATAAAAGTTTGGTTTTCTTTTTTTTTTTCCCCTGAAAATGATGACTTCTCTCCAAAAAAAAAAATTCTCAAAGTTACTGAACACATGATCAAAAACAGTAAGGCATTAGTAAAGCAGGAAGTATTATTAATACCTACAATAAAGCACAGCAAATACACATGAACAAGAGGGGCTGCCCAATGACTCTAGACAGAAAAAGACCCACTATGTATGCCAGGAATTACACGGAATGCAAGTTCCATAGTACAAACCTGGAAAAAAAAGTTTAGGCATATGATCCAGCACTTTGAGATATTTATCCAAAAGAACTAAAATCAGGATCCCAAAGAGATCCATGCACTCCCACATTCACTGCAGCATTATTCATAACAGTCAAGAGGTCGAAGCAACCTAAATGCCCACGGACAGATGAATGGATATAAGAAAATGTGGCATATACATACAGTGGAATATTATTCAGCCTTTCAAAAACAAGGAGATCTTATCACATGCTACAACATAGATGAATGTTGAGGACATGTTAAGTAAAACAAGCCAGTCACAGAAGGTCAAATACTGGATGATTCCAACTCAGAGGAGGTATCCAAAGTAGTCCAACTCACCGAAGCAGAAAGTAAAATGGTGGTTGCCAGGGGCTGAGGGGAGAGGAAAATGGGGAAATGTTCAATGGGTATAAAGTTTCGGTGATGCAAGGAGGAAAGTCTAGAGATTGACTTATGGTTAGTTAATACTAAACACTACATTTAGAAGGCTAGGTTTCATGTTATTAGTTTCTTAAATCACAATTTTTAAAAGGGAGTGAAGGGAAAAGGAGGAAACAGGCTCAGGAATTCAGATTATGCTGGCTTCAAAGTTATCATGCATTCTACTGCTTCATACTGCTTACATGCAAGAAAAGTACAAGTGATACAGATTAGCATATAACTGAAGGCCAGAGTGCCCTCCTACTGGTAGGAGGAATGCAGAGGGGACAGGGAACCAAGGGGGGCTGACGTTGAGAAAGCATGAAAATGGACAGCCACCTAGGCCAACACCTGCGGGATCAAGCTGAGCCTATGGAAACTGCAACAAGCCTGGCATCTGAGTACAGACACGAGCCAAGAAGGAACACTAGGAAACAGCTTTCACAGGCTGCAGGGGTCGTATTATGTAGCATGAACTCCACACTTCCAACTCATGAGCTAAACCCTGACAGCTAAAAACCGAGGCAAAACCAAAGGGGCTGGGCAGAGTCCCCACTTACAACCTACCCCTCAGAGCATTTGCCAAATCCCAGAGAAAACCCTGCTATAATGATAAACAAGTAACACAGAAAGTTATAAGGCAGAGCCCTCTCCACCATCAAGGCCAGTCTGAGTTAAAGCAATCAGAAATAAGACTAGATAAATTTATAACATTTCTAAAGAAAGAAATAAAAATATGACTTTAGAGTAATGCCCCATTTATCCAACATCCCTGAAAATTTAGGTAAGCTAAATAAATGAATCTTTTGGAAAATGAAACTGTTCACTTTAAGTATAAAAACTGTGTTAATAGGGGATACCTGCATATGGACTGGTACTGGATGGGTATTAGGGAACTGTCCTTATTTTACTGTGTGATAATGGCACACAGGGGGGTGGAAATCTTTCCTTATCAGTTAGAGATGCATACTGAACTCTCTACAAGTACAAATACAATGTGGGCTTAGTAAAAGAAGGCTGGCAAAATGTTAGTATTTGTGAAGCTGACTGATCTATGTATAGTGGTTCATTGTATGCCTTACTACTTGTATGTTTTTGACAATTTCTATAATGACCTTTAAAAACCCCAGGTTACCTATTAGAGTAAAACTGTCTCTAACATTTACTATCCAGATTCCAGCTACTGTATTCAAATACACAGATCTCTCTGTACCTGGAACATCTTTTTACTCCACCTGGAAAACTCCTATTCACTCCTCAAGACCCCGCCACCTTCCGTCCAATTCATTCCACAGGAGAAGTCTCAATTTCCCCTGTGCTCCCACTACTATATTCCACCCACCTCTATTCCGTACCCCTTATTAATACATGGTCTTGTATTTGCATATCAAACTATCTGCCCTCCCAGTCTGTAAGAAAGGGACCCTGATTTGTTTATCATCATATGCACATATACCAAATAAATATTTGGGAATTTAACAAGCCCTTGCTTGGCACCATCACAAAAACCCAGTGATGGAAGGGATCTTGCCAAGGAATCTTAGGAAGGCCTATCAGGCTATACAGCAGGTAATAAATATCCTTACACAAACATACCAACTGCTACAGCCTGCCTCCACTTCTCATTTCAGATTGGTATTTCTTATGGCTACAACACCTTTTACACACATCAGTGTTCACATTTCAAATGGCCTCCGGATAAAAAAAAAACAAACTCTAATGCACATAAAAAAGAAAGGTACATATAACACACATGAACTAACTGTTCAGGACTGTGCAGAGGGCTTTTCTGCTTACTTCCAGAATTGCAACTGTGCTCAGGGTGACAAGATTGCCAGGTGATGCACAGCTGTATAATACCCATGCAATATCAACATCTCCTGCCTGAGTAACAGACCACTGAGCACACAGGCTGAGAAAGGGTGGCATTCTGGCACTCCCCTGACAAGCAGTGTCACCTCAAGGGAGTCACATCACTTCCCCTCCATTAGCCTTCAAGTCTTCAATGATCAAAGTAGGAATACCCACTTCTCCCACGAAGAAATACAAATGGCCAGCAGACATATGAAAAAATGCTCATCCTCATTAGCTATCAGGGAAATGCAAATCAAAACCACAATGAGATACCACCTCACACCTGTGAGAATGGCTGTTATCAACAAGACAAGGAATAACAAGTGCTGGAGAGGATGTGGAGAAAGAGGAACTCTGGTACACTGCTGGTGGGAGTGCAAACTGGTACAACCACTGTGGAAGACAGTGTGGGGGTTCCTCAGAAAATTGGGAATGGCGTTACCATTTGACCCAGCAATCCCCCTTCTGGGGATCTACCCAAAAAACCTGAAAACCTTTGTCCGCAAAGACTTATGTACCCCAATGTTCATTGCAGCGCTGTTCACAGTGGCCAAAACATGGAAACAACCGAAGTGCCCTGCGACAGATGACTGGATAAAGAAGCTGTGGTACGTACACACAATGGAATACTACTCAGCTGTAAGAAAAGATGAAATATTGCCATTTGCAACAAAATGGAAGGACCTGGAGATCATCATGCTTAGTGAGATAAGCCAGACAGAAAAAACCAAGAACTGTGTGACTTCACTCATATGCGGAATATAAAACTGAAAGCAAAGAAAAAAAGAAATGAAGAAACAAATAACCCATGGACACAATCAATAGTTTAATGTTTATTTGGGGACGAGTGGGTTAGGGAGGGGAGAAAGGGGAGGGGGTGAGAGAGGAGGGAGGGAAGCTAAATATAAGGTGATGGAAAGAGAAGTCACATTAAGTGGTGAACTTATTACACAACAAGGTGACAATGCACTGTAGAATTGTATGCCTGAAACCTATGTAATCCTTGCTAACAGATGTCACCCCAATAAGCCTAACAATAAAAATGAATTTAAAGAAAAAAAAACAAACAAAAACAAACAAACAAAAAAACCCCAAAATATTTGGGGAGCTTGCATTGTTAGTTTTTCATTTTTTAAATGGGAGTTCACAAGTCCCCTCTCCAGTCTCCTCAAACTTTGACTTATGCCTGTATCACGCACTTTAGTCTTTAATCGTCACCACTCTGTACTGTTTATCCTTCTCTTGCATGTAGACAATATGGTAAAGCAGAAAGACAGGAAGTCTGAAGTCACAAAACTCTGGATTATTGTGCTGGCTTGTCAATTTTTTTCATATACTTTTTTTTTAACTTTAGAGCACTCTTCTATAAATGTATGGGAGACATTAAATTTGAAAAAAAACATTTACCTTAAGTTCAGCAACTCTTTCAGTTTTAATTTCAGTTGTATTCTGTTCAATGCAGTACATTTCTGAATGGTAAAATTACTTTCCTCTGTTTAAAAAAAAAATTGTACCAGAGGCATAAATTACTTCTGTCACTGGGAAAATAACTTTGAAAAATAAAAACCTTAGTAGTTTTCAGTTAAATGAGAAAAAGGTCCAAACCCCACCTTCCAGCTTTCAAACGTGGATTTGAACCACTGACACCTACCAAAGTATGGGCAAAGGGTCAAATACTAAATGAATGTGATAATTATGCTATCACTCAATATGTAAATCACCTGTTTTAAGTTAAACATTCTCATGTACAGTGTGATCTGTAAGATAATCAGATGTTTTAGGTTAGGATCCTGTGTTAAGAAGAACTCAATTCTCTTTTCTTAACCTCTTATAACTCCAGACTCCAGGCATCTCACAAAATTCTGATGGTCTAAAACCACATCTGTATTAGCAAACCATTTTAAATACCCTGGTAATGATCCATAGCTCAGAAGCTGTTTACATGAGTGATAACACATTATTACACTTTAACTTAATAAGCCCTGTTTTCCCTCAGATGACGAAAAGATAAAAGTAGAGGCACGACGATATCTATAAAAATACTATTAGATGGGAGGCTGGAAAAAAAAAAAGGAGACACTGGCTACACCACACACAGATGTGTATCCGTATCCAAGAGGGTTTTATGTCTATACCACTCAACGGATATGTGTATGCAAAGGGCTGTGGCTACACCATAAAACAGATGTACGACCTTGGACTAGTCTCTTAAATTTAATTGGCCCTGACCAGCTCCTTATGCAAAGTCAGCCAATTGGATTAGATGTGTTCAAGCCCTTCCAGTTCTAAAATTCAATCTAAATCCACATATTCTTAATGAAAAGAAATAAGGCATGTCAAATCCTTAACACAGTGGCTAGCATGCAGCATGCACATCATAAATGCTGGCAGCTGTTATTAAAATAAGATGGTTCAGGTTCGGATGTGTTCCACACAGCACATATTTGCATTTCTTTGGTGGGATTTTCTAAAGTTAAAAAAAAAACAACAAAAAAACTTTAAAGTCCTATTTTAATCAGCATTGTTAAATCAAAGGAGCCTAAAATGAAACAATAAATTATGAAGCTCTACATGAAAGGACTTAAGCTTCTCAAAATCGACTAGCTTTGTTTTGTTTTAAATTAGACTTTCGGTGAACTCTTGGCAGCAGGAGGGAAGAAATCATGAATGCTCTAAAGACTCACTTGCTCAGCACCCAGTCATTGAAAATTGCTACATGAAAGTTGCAGCTGGGGAAGGAAAGAAAGATCAGCAAGTCAAACAATGGCAAGTCAGGAGTGACCCAGGGGTACACACTGTGGAGGGGTCTGGATTTGTCACAGGTTATCCCGGAACCTCCAGAGCAAAGGTTTCAAACTAGTCGGCCACAGATATTCTGACAGACCCACAGGCTTTGTTATTGGTTGTAATCGAGTTTAGCTGCCAACACTTGAAATCAAGAAGTCATACATAAATAAGTTCTAGCTGCTGTGGGAAATTTGCCAAGTGCCAGCAACAACTTACAGTAGCTGAGTGGCACCTCCACCTCCACTGCTCCTTTAAGGAACCCCAGCACCGGGCTGAGGATGGGCTGCCACTTGCCATCAGCTCCCTCCCTTGCCCACTCCTTCTGCGCATAATCAAAAAGCTGCTTAGTTGCTCGAGCTCTGAGAGCAGAGACTCCTGAGCTAGAACCTCCATTCTGCCTCATACTAGCCATGATGATTTTAGGCAAGTAATTCACCATTCAATTCCTCCCCTGCAAAACTGGGGTGTTAATAGCATTTATCTCACATGGCTGGTGGGAGGGGAAATGTGTTATTACCTGCAAAGTGCTTAGAGCTGTGTCTGATACACAGCAACTGCTTCATAAATATTAGACGTTACTACTTTCTGGTCCTTGAGGCATATGCATTTCAAACTTCTCTCCTAGAACTTTAATATTATTCTAAAGTTATCTACTAGAGTACTTTATGATGACAAAGAAAACAGCATGTGGTAAAAGCAGTCCAGACACAATGCAAGCATTACTTGACCCACCAGACACAAAGGACAAATATGATTTCATTTATATGAGATACCTGGAAGAGGCAAAATTGTAAAACAGAATGTAGAACAGAGGTTAGAGAAGCAGGGGGAAAGGAAATTGGGGAGTTAGTGTTTGATGGGTACAGTTTCTCCTGGGGATAATGAAAAAGTTCTGGAGATAAGGGAGGTGATGACTGTACAACCATTTGAATATACTTAATGCCACTGAACTAAAAATGGTTAAAATGTAAATTTTGTTATGTATATTTTATTTTATTAATGTTTGCATGTACAACATACCTATTGCTTTTGTTAATTAAATTTATTGGGGTGACACAGGTTAATAACATATAAGTTTCAGGTGTACATCTTTAAAATATGACATCTGTATTTGTTATGTATGCTTTAGCACATTTTTTTTTAATGAAGTACTAAAGCCAACATAATTTGGTCTGCTGCTATTTGCTAGAATTAAGTTGTTAATGATGGCAAAGACCCCAAATGCATTATAAGTTCTTGTTCTCAAAAGCCAACGCCATACTGCATTTCCCATAACAGTTTAGGAAGAACTGTATTAACTATTTTAACAGCTGTGCAGCACAACGGTGGCTTTCTTCTTAATCTGGACACCTCGTGGGAATGCATCTGTAGCAAATACAGTATGAAGCCAGTGGGACAGACTTTTAATACCTGCCTACAGCAGTCAGGCTGTTCTTCCTTCATTATAAAATGCTCCAGACACCTCATTCTCTTTTTTTTCTCTCCACAGATACACTAAACGGGAGGCTTCCTGCCAAGCACTATGGAACTGGCTGCCTCGGAACTGCGGGATGCTGGACAACAACAACAGGTTTTCATCTCCACGCCTGTTCTATAATGGCATTCAAAACCCACATACACACCAAGTCCTGCCCGGCTAGAAATCAACTCCCACAAGAGAATGTCCTGAACTACTCAATCAGGGACTTATTTTAAATTTCTACATACTACCATTTTCTATGGTACCTGTCCTTCACTGAAAAAAAAAAAGTACATAAAAGAGAAGCAAAGTTAAAACTGTTCTGGAAATTGCATTTAACCTGAGAATCATGTGTGTGCACACGCACACGGTATATCAGCATGTATTTGCAGTCTCCCAACTCATAGCCACCGCAAATATTTCTTTGGTAACATTGACATGACCATCCCCTACGAGTTTACAATCTTGAGGCAGACAAACAACACCTAGCTCTAGGACGAAACTGCCTTACACTTGGAGATTTCTTAAAGAAACTGATGCCTTTTTGCCACAGATGTTGTTTGGCAGGAAAGATTCTTTTGACTATTACTGAGCATTCAAAATGATAGGATATAGTAATATATTTTATCTTTTAAATATTACATTCTGAATACTGACCCAACCTTAGGGTGGGAGAACTACCTGGTACCTTGATCTCCACTATTGCCTGATAATAAGAGACCGACTACCCAGGTGGCTGTAGGGCCTACATTTACACCCTCAAACACTGATGATCACGTTCTCCTCCTGGGGCAAATATAGTATTCCAAAAAGACTAAAAGTGAAACGATTATAGGCAAAGTATTCAGTTCATCTCTCTCTAAAACAAATGTGTACATAAAATGACAAGTATTTTCATACTCCAGGGATCAAAGGAGAAGATAAATGTTTTTAATACCCACTAAAACAAAACAAAACAAAGCAAAACAAAAACAGCCTCAAGAAAAATGATCATCATCTAAGAAATGGCTTCAAATGGCTTCAGTCTATAAACTAGCAAGCCAAGAAACTGCAAGGGGAAAGGTGCTATTTCTGTAAGTAGAAAGTTTGGCTTTCCCTCTCCAGGATGCATATGAACCAAGCAACAAATATTAAACAGAGCTGGGAAAGACACTGAATTAAGCGACAAAAAGAGAGTTTAACCTCAGATCTGCTACTATAATGGGCTAAACTGTGTCCCTCCAAAATTCATGTTGAAATTATAAATCCCAGCTCCTCAGAATGGGACCTTATTTGGAAATAGGGTCTTTATACAGATGTAATCAAATTACAATAAGATCATTAGGGTGGGCCCTAACACAATGTGACCGGTACCCTTATGATAAGGGGAAACTTGGACACAGAGACAGACATGGATAGAGGGAAGATGATATGAAGAGACAGAGGGAGAAGATAGTCATCTAGAAGCCAAGGAGGGAGGCCTAGAATACATCCTTGCCTCACAGAGCTCAGAAGGAGCCAGCCCTGTGAACACCTTGGACTTTCAGCCTCCAGAACTGTGAGACAATAAATTTCTGTTGTCCAGGCCACCCAATCTGTGCTACTTTCTTACAGCAGCCCTAGCAGACTAATAGGGCTGTTTACCAAGCATGTGGCCTCAGAATCAACACAACCCAGTCTTGAGGGGCCTTTCCTATCAAGTGGAAGTATGACAACACCCATGCAAGTATCCCTGAAATCTATAAGCTGCTATGTGGCCGTGTCAGGCACAGTGGGTCACAGAAAAAACCCTAAAACACTCTACCCTTTCCTGCAAAAGACCTTAACCACCTCACCAGCACAGAGAACGTATAATGCATCGCAAATTGACCACACTGCTCTAAATCAGGGCTAGGAATGTATTTTTTAAAAAAACAAAAACAAAAATGAAATTCTCTACTTATCAGCCAACAAGCAAAACAGCAGAGCCAAAGTTTAAGATAGGATAATTGGCAAGTACATCGTAAACACCCCCACGTCCTATGAAGTTTCGGGTACATCAGGATGTGTCATCCTCTGTGTCTCACCCCCTTGGGACACAATTTCACTGCAGGCGTATGACATAACTGCCCTGCTTTGTCCACCAAACACAATACAATACGCCTTCAATATGTCAGCCTGTCCCATCTCCCTAAATACATAATTGATTTTCAACATTTTATGCTCCAGTTACTGCCCGAAAGCAGACTGGGAGAAGTTCACATTCCAAGTGCTCCTTCCTTTAAAGTATAAAAGAATGATCAGAGCAAGTAAGGAACAACCATGTTCCATTTTTCCTAAGAGTCATTTGCTAACCACCTTCTCCAGTTTCTGTCACTCATGTACATACCTATTGTGTATCAGAAAGGACACAGACCTTACACAATCTGGCTGAAAAACAGTGTCATGCACACTATGAGAAATGACCAACAAGAAGAAAATGTCTTTATTTAGAACACTGAAAGAGTAGCTACTTACATTCCCAATAGAAACCGAATTAGAACAAATGTCAAATAAAAATTAAAAGCTTAAATTTCCCTTAAAAAAAAAAAGTAGAGCTATATATTTAGGTCATTTTATTTTTAACCACAGCCTTCTAAATGACCTGAATATCCCAACATCTACTGTAAATGACAAGTTTTGTAATTCTTATGAATAATTTAGTTGGGTAAATTTGTTTTACTTGTTGAAGAAAAATGTTGCTTTAGAAAATGGCAAGCCCGTTGCCCACGATAATTTTCAGTCTGCATATCCTCCATTACTCTTAGGAAAGTATAGCATGAGGAGCGAGAACAACTTTAAAACTGGGTCTCCTGCACAGCAGAGACCTGAGCAGCCCTATGTAAAGGGGCAGTTTTTGTATCCCTGACGCTTTGGATCTACCATCTCCCAAGAAAATCTAGAAGACCGAGGTATTGTAAGGTTACAAAAGCCTGTGTTCAAATTCAGCTTCTCAAAGACCTTGCTATTAGCACAATCAATTACAGTGACGTAGAACCTGGGGTGAATTATAAATTCCAGAATATTTTACTTTGACTTCTAAAATGGAAGCAACAGTCACATCCATCAGCCTCAGCAACAACAATATGGTTAGGGGCTTTTTGTTTTGTTTTGTTTTTAAATGCAACTTCAGTTTTACAAAAGCCAGTCCCTCGAGTAGAAGACAATAATTTAGCTGGAATGTTGTTGGCCTTGGAGAACAGAACAGCATTTGCTACTGGCGGAGGGGGGAGGGTCTGCCTGGTTCTTGGTTCCTTTCATGTGGAGACCAGACCTCTGCTTTACCATCTGGGCCTCTCTCCTGCCCCTCAATTACCCCTTCCTAGAAGCCCTGGTGACTTATCTAATCCTTGAAGCTTAGGAACAGAAACTGGGGACAGAGAACCCGCTACTGTCCACTTGCTGGGGGCCAACCCACCCTCCGGACACACGCATTTCGGTCTGTGGAAACTCTGGCTCTCCAGGAGCAGGGATGTGGGAAACGCTCAGTGGTTCAGCACCGCTGTGAGCAGCCCGGCAAGCGCCACTACTGCTGACACGTACTTAAGTCATATTCACCAATTATTTCTGTCAGTAAAAAAAGGTGCAATCTGAATTCCTGATGCCTTCTTTCTCCTGTCTCATCAGAAGCAGTTCAGAACTGAGACAGACGGGAAAACTGGGGTGTCATTTACTGCCCCCTCCCAATCCAAAAAAATGAGTTTTTCCTCTTTAAGGGGTAGAATTCGATATCCAAAGGTTTATTTTGCTTCCACGCAACCCATGAGAAAATAGAACAATTCTAACACTGACTTGTTCTCATTTCATTCAAAACACAGGTGAATCACTGTTACTATTATTATGACCATTTCTCATCATATTCCAGCTCTGCCACTACTTAGTGGTAGCTGAGTGTACATGCCCATGTAACTCAATGCCACCTGGAAAATGGGAATTGTTACATCCCTACCTCATGGGTACGATTTACAGAGTGAATGTGACAATGAGGATTAAATGTCCGTACCTGGAGCATGCCCTGCACATAGTGTGAAACAAGTATCGCCTCCCCCTCTCACCTATTCAAAACGCACACACTCATTCGGAGCCAGATGAGGCTGTAGGGGATCGTTCCAATAAACCTTTCTTTTATCTTGAGATGAGGAGATTGAGACCCAGTGTGAACCCCTGATCTGCCAAAGGTTCCTCCGAGAAAAATGTTAAGTTTTCATTCATTTCTACAAACACATAGTTCTGAATGTCGTTTCCTTCCCACATCCTTGAAATAGAATGGCAGATTATAATCTGTCCACTAGCGCCATGTGCCAGCACTCACTTTTCTTCACCAGCAGCTGTGAGCAGGGCTCCCAGGGTTTCCGGGCACGCCTGCCACGGACCAGGCCCTGCACTGACGCTCCCACGGCTTCTCATTCACGGGGTCAGGAAGGGCACGGCTGCATTCCCCTAATGACTAATGTTTCTGGACTCAGTGTAATGTTTCCTTGAGTCACTCTTTCTCAAGGTCACTTTTCTCAAGGACTCCCTGCAACCCCGAATCCTTATTTTATCAGTTCCTAATTCTCTCCCTGTCACTTCTAAATATTTGCCAACTATCACAGTTTCTCAGATTCCCCATCTAAGCCACAAACGCATCGACTAATTAATTTAGAGTATGTGCCGCAAAAGTGAGCACATCAGCTAGTTATTTATGAGTGACTAAGCCTCTTTTAAAGGTAACATTAAGGACAGGAATATTTACTACTAGTGTTCGCTGAATGATATTATAACTATCATTTAAGAACACTTCCTCAGAGCTGAATGCTACCAAAGACAAGGTCCCTCTCTCTCCCACCTTTCAAGGAAGTTCCTAAGGAAATGGAAGGTACCCACTATGGGTCCATATTTGCTATTTGCTCTGGTTCTTTAATAGCTGATCCACCTATTTCCAGAAGACACCTTTTTCTCTCTGTGGTGCAATGTTCTGCTGAAAATACTCCAATAGCACTTAAGTATTTTATTTATGGATAATCAATAAAATGCCATCGCTGTTGAAATGCTGTCAACTTCTACTTTCCGTTCAATACTAAGTACATAATTTTGTGCAATCTCAAATGAAAACGAAACCTTGGGCAATCTATCATTTATGTCTCCAGTCTGCTTTTAGTTCTTCCAGAAGCAATAATTTGAATTCTAAATCTGTCTGAAATTTCCAGCCTATGACAGGAGTTATACCCAGTCCCAGAGATAAACAACTATATAGAGGAAAGATGTCCACTCTTCTGGCTTCCCTGGACCACATTGGAAGAATTGTCTTGGGTCACACATAAAATACACTAACACTAACGATAGCTGATGAGCAAAAGAAAGAAAGAAAAAAAGAGCTCAAAAAGATCTCATAATGTTTTAAGAAAGTTTACAAATTTGTGTTGGGCTGCATTCAAAGCCGTCCTGGGCTGCAAGGGGCCCGCAGGCCACAGGTTGGACAAGCTTGCTCTAGATCATTGGTTCTCAGCCTTCCTAGTGCCGCAACCCTTTAATACAGTTCCTCATGGTGTGGTGACCCCCATAACATTATTTCCGTTGCTACTTCATAACTGTCATGTTGCTCCTGTTATGAATCGTCATGTAAATATCTGATATGTGTTCTCCAATGGTCTTAGGCGACCCCTGTGAGAGGGTCGTTCGACCCCCAAAGGGGTCATGACCCACAGGTTGAGAACCGCTGCTCTAGATGATCAGTCTACCCCAACCATCATCCCAAATTCACTCATATTCATTGCCACCTGTTGGTCTGAGATGGTCATTGATGTTGCCAGGCTGATGACTTCTACCTTGGAGTGCTATTATAGGACTCTCTCCAGGTAAGCAAACAGTCAGTGGGTTGTTAACCTGAGAAGTCTCCTTTCACGTGACCTTTCAAATCCAGAAACAGGTAAAGTATTTGACAATCTTAGAAAACATTAATTTGGGAGGAAACTAAGACTAATTTACCACCAAATACTCCATATTAACAACCATAAGTGCCCTAGGTTCTGTTCCTGCTTCTCCAGAGACTTCAATAGCCCATATCCTGGCCTCTCCTGGGGTCTGTGATCAGAGTTGCTACCTCAAAGCCCCTCTACACACCCACCAAGTCCAGTGATTTCCACTTCCTCACTTCCAAATGATTAACTTGACTTCCTATCTCCTCCATTCAGTTCTACTCCTTTCAAATAGTTGAAATACCTTTCAAATTCAAAAACAATATTGCATACCTTGTATATGAACTATATGTTTTCCTCTCGTTCAGCACGTCCAGCATAATCAGTTATGAGGAAGTGATTAGACCATTCTAATGGGGATGCTTT
The DNA here is from genome assembly GCA_004026885.1 of Lyroderma lyra. NCBI lineage: Eukaryota > Metazoa > Chordata > Mammalia > Chiroptera > Megadermatidae > Lyroderma > Lyroderma lyra. The sequence continues at coordinate 671,780 of PVJL010000008.1, read as the reverse complement.
AATCTGTAGGAGTATGATCTGTGACATCTCACCAACATTATCAAACAGATGGCCAGGGATAGATTTTCAGTTTACTTCCCAAAACATCCTACACTCAGTCTGCCTGACAGTTGACCTCTCTGTCAATTTCTCATTCACATACCACTAGAAAAAGCTAGCAAATCCTTCTTCAGAAAATGCTATGTGCTTTTTAGATTACTTTCAGAATTTCTAAACCAGATCAAAAGAGGGGGGTGAAAGGTGATCTCTTGGATATAGAAAGAAAATATTAGAATGCCTAATCATGTTTACCTGTCTCATTTTTTTATTTCTATTTTTGTATATTTTGTAATGCAAATAGCTTATTAGTAAGCAAATAAGTGATAATTCATAACTATATAAATGTTGCAAGTATGAGCAAAAAATATTTTATTAATAGGATTGCAATTTTAAAAATGTTTAGATTACTGAGTTAAACAATAACACTCTCTTATAATATACTTTCTTGGTGCTCTATGAACAATTCCTACTAAAATGTTATATTCTAGTTGTTTGGCTAAGGAAATATTTTGTATTCATGGAGTATTTAGATGGTTACATAATATTCTTATTACTAAAATCAGGCCTCACTCTTGGCTTTCTTATTATATGTCTGAATTATATTTTCTTATTCAGGTCTATTCTTAAAAACAGTCTCCACAGCTTAAAAAATGCTTTTGTCTTTACTTCGAAATTAAAACCAAGTAAAAATCAAACACCCTTTTTAAGATAAATGACACTCAAGACAAATTTTCAAACATATAAAGCATTTACAAAGTACAGGCACTATTCTAAGTTTCTCATCAAATCCTTATAATGTGAATATAATTATACAATTATATAATATTCATGTTTAATAAAATTAATTATAAAAATTCATCTTTTTAATAGATAAAGACATTTACTTTAGTAAAACTCAAGATACCTCTATACCAATATAAATAATATTTTCAGTGAAGAGCTTCTAAGGACATTATTCTCCATGCCTTCCACTCCCTACATCTACATACAGTCAAGGAATTCCGGTTATTAATGGTGTGGCATTTGGCAGGCAATTTAACCTCTCGGTGGCCCAGAATCCTTATCTGCATTCAGCTCATTCACTGGAGCACCTACTCCAGTGCCAGGCACCGGTCTTGGCTGGAGGACATAGAATGAAAGACAAGATCCTGTCCTCAAGGACCCTATTAGATAATACCAGAAGGGCACCTGGCCCAGAAGATAGTCCTCGTTAGAATGCTAGCCACTATTATTTCCCCAAACTAAGGGATACCTTAGTTTTCATTATTTTAGCCCTATTTTCATTTTAAGGTAAATTTCATTTGCCTTATTCTACACTAGCCCTCAAATGTTTCCTAACCAGAGAAAAAGGGCAGAGAAGGGGAGAGTTAAATGATTCATCAGAATTTGATACCAGCAAGCATATAGATTCTCTACCTCTCCTTGAAAAGAACTGTTGTAAAGCTCTACAGATCCAGCCAGATAAAAGGGGGTAAAACACATGAGGGATGTCCAAAAAAATCAAGCCATAAATGCCTCTATTTTTCATATTACATGGGCTGGATACTTTCTGGACAGCCCTGGTATTATAGCCAGGAACAGTTTCTGCAAATGACTTTTAATAGACAGCATCCCACTGAACTCCGATCCTCTCAGGACTGACTTTTTGTTGATGCTGATGAAGGTTCAGTTACACCTGGAGATGACAGCTGAGGTGCTGCTGTGCCTCTGACAGCTGCAAAATTTAACTGCAGTGCAACTTAATCCCTAGTGATGCAGCTCCCAGGCTGCCCTTCCAGGACCTGCCATGAGAACGTCTCCTACTTACTCAAAATTATTGTATAATCACAGTTACAGGCCACGCTCTCCATGGTCACCACTGTTACAGAGAAAGCATTGCTCAAGCAGCCTGCCTTTCAGTACAGAATCTAAAAACACCAGCAGGAGAATAAAAGAATTCTCCTGAATCCAAAGTAAACACGTGAAGTAAAATGATAACAGGAACTCTCATGAGAGCACTTCCCTTATAAACAGCTTAGATCACTTCACAAACACCTCACTAAATCCAAATATCTGAGACAAACCCACATCTCTAGCAGGGGTCACAGATACCATTGGCCACCACTGAACACAGGATACACCTTAGGAGTTTTAGGTTCCAACCTCAAAAACTTCAGGAGGAGCCAGGTCAAATCTACTTCCTAATATACATATTTTATACCATTCCGCTAAAAAGAAAGAAAATCTGTAGCAAAGTGTTTGCAGTTTGCTGATCGGCTGCAGAGCCAGGGCTGGCCATGCTCTGACCTCACCTTTGGTATGTGCTGTCAGCATTAGAAAAACAGTCTTTCTTCCTCACAGCTGCCACTGCCTGCTCCCCCTATTCATGCACCTAAATTCAGTATCAGGTTGCTGACTTTAGACTTAAAGGGGCAGCAGGAAGGAAGGACGTTTCAGAGAGAGATAATAACGGGGACACAGGCTAAGCCTCATCTCTGCACTAGCCCTTCTGGGAGTCCCAATGTGGGAAGAATCTTCTACTGAGAAGTCTGTCTAAGATGGTAGATACCCGCCACCCTGGGCCCTAAGCTTCTCTGGAGCCCCCAGCCCCCTTCTGAGACCATTTCCATCATAGCTCATGCTCGATCCGGACACAACAGGACTGTCCTTGCATCCGACGTCTCATCCCTGTGGCCCTGCTGCTCCCCCAAGCCCCACCCTCCTCTCTCCATCCAGCATTGTCCCTCTTCAGCCCTCCCTGTACCAACAAACCACTCCCACTCCTCCTTCACCACAGCCTCTGGAACCTTCTGTCCACTGTTAAATTCCCTAGGGGTAACTGGCAAAGGCTCTGGCATGAGGAGATTCTGGTGAGCACCCTCTCCACCATTTTCTGCATGTATGACCTTGGGCAAGTCGTCTAATGTCTTCAAACCTGCGGTTTCTCATCTAGCTGTACAACAGGCGTTACCTGTCTCTGAAGGTGAGCATGAAACAAAAAATACACAGAGTGCTTAGCAAAAGCCCCAGCACACAGTCATATATTTAAGAAGTACCCATTTTATACCAGGAAAAGTTTTCATAAGTGGTAGCAACTATCATTTTCTCCCTCTATCGCCTTTTTATTTTTTTATTGTGGTAAAATATATACAACTTTAAATTTATGGGGGCTCCCTGGTGGTGCAGTGGCTAGGCTTCGGGGGCTCAATGCTGTGGCCTGGGTTCGATTCCCAGCCAGGGAACTACTCCCTCCCCCCCAAAAAGAAAGAAAAAAACACATTAAATTTACCATTTTAGCCATTTTTAGGTGAACACGTCAGCAGCATTTAAGTACATTTACATCGTCATGCAACCATCACCACCATCTATCTCCAGAACGTTCCCAAATCCGTTAATCCTGTCCAGCCCCCTTTAACTGGCCCTCTCCACTGGGAGGTGCTGGCCGAGTCCACTTCTCTTCCAACCTCACATACAAACCCAACCTTGCTGAGACTCCCACAGTTCTCAGCTCTCGCCTACCTATTTTTGGTCATTTCTCTCAGTCGCCAGGAAAAAAGTGGAAAGGGGCTTACTTCACAATTTTCTCTTCAGGTGTGAGGGAGGAGGTGTGAGGAGGGCTTGGACACCCCGAATTAGAACCCCAGCACTTATAAGCTGTGTGAGCAATTACTTCTCTGAGGGCACAACGCAGTGCTCTTGCTTGATGACCACAACCTCCCACCCTTGCAGTGCACACAGCCCCCTCACTCCCTGCAGTGTGTCCCCTTCTCCATTCCCTACCAGTGTGGACCCCACTGTTGACCATCCGACTCACCCCTTTGCCAGCACCTTCCCTTCCTCCATTCCTGAAACCTTCTCCTTTCACCCAAGCCGTGGGGACCAATACTGCGTACGGCTCAGCTTCCCGACGCCCGAGCACCAGGCCCAAAGGCCGAAACAGAAGACGCAGAGATGCCACCACACCCGAGTGTTTCTGCCCACGAAACGCCCTCAGCACGCCACCAAGGGCCCTCCCAGTCCCCCCAACCACTGTCTCAAGCTTTCATCATCATTCCTTCGACCCTGCTCTAGTGCATACCCTCTCCCCCATTTCACCCACAAAACCAACCCAGAAGCTTGACACCTAACCCCCCAACTTCCCGCCTCGGTGTCTACCCGCCAACGCATGCACACGCTCCGCCGCCGGCCTCTCCTCTTCGCTGCTAGTCCAAACCCTCCTGCTGCCACACTCGGCCCCTGTGCCCGCACACAGCCACCATTTACCTCCCACGCCAGCTCTGCTTCTCGGCCCACGCCATGCATCTAGACCCTCCCTCCAGGTCGCCTCCACCAGGAGGTGACCGCCGCCCCCAGGAGGTGACTGCCTGCCCCAGGAGGTGACCGCGTCCCCCAGGAGGTGACCGCGTCCTCCAGGAGGTGACCGCCGCCCCCAGGAGGTGACTGTCTGCCCCAGGAGGTGACCGCGTCCCCCAGGAGGTGACCGCCTCCTGTCCACTCCCTCCTCTCCAATGCCCCTAACCCACGCGCGCTTCACTCTGCCGTTTCCTGTCGCTGCGTCCCTCCCTGAGAACAGAGGCCACCGGCCCACTGCGAACCCTGGGGGCCTGGCCCGCGGAGGTGCCAGCACGTGTTGCATAAATCCAAGCATGAGAACAGCAGACCCTGCTATCTGCTCTGAAGTGTTTCATTAAATGCTTTATTGAAAACATCACCAATTAGCACCATCATCAGCCCCCTACATATAGCTTCTTCCTCTGATCTAGACTGAAAAACATCCCTCTTCCTCCTGCCTTCCCAGAACAAATATTCCTTTGATGAAAGGAAAAACCAGAAACAAAAATACAACTTCCTCCTCATCCAAAACAGAAAACCCCAAATAGCAAGACGGTTTATGAAAACTATGGGCTGGCCGGGCCTTAGGTGGGGAAAAGAGCAGTTGTCCAGCTGAAGAGGACGAACGGCAGTTTACCTTGGCTACGTGGGGCGGCGACCATGCTCAGGTACCAAGCGGGAAAATGACCAAAATGATGTGAGCCTCAGGCCTATTTATAAGGCAGGAGAGGAAGGGGAAGCGGGGAAGCCCGGGGGAATTTCCTTCCTTCCTCTCGTTTTACTTCAGGTGTGGCTTCCACACTCATTTCCCGACACCGACTTATGACAATTGATTGCAAAGGAAGTCATCTCGAAGGGCCCCAGGCAGCTGCAGATGGTACCGGGGGCCCATCTGTTTAAGGATGGAAGTCGGGCGCACACCATTACATCACTCCGACCTTCCTCAGCAACTTCCTAGCTGACAAAATCTAGATGTTTGCTCTGTCAACAAGATATTTGTGTTTGTCCCCAGCCTCCGGCTTTGGTGGCTGATTAGTTTTAAAATCATTATGCACCCTCGCTGAATAGGGCTACTGTTAGCAGCTGTAAGGTCCTCTGGGCAAGTCCCCAAGGCTGTGGCCTTCAGGGAGTGATTTCTGTCCTCTCTGCACAATCACACACTCCCCTGATTGACGGGCTCACCCGTCCCCCTCCCCACCCCACCCCCTCAGAGCTAAAACCGCGCTCTTCCGGCTCTGTTTCTTCTCCCCGCGGACCGGAGGGGAGGAAAGGGGGTGGGGGGCAAGGCGGGCCTTGCACGCTCCCCAAATAAAGGTCCAGACGCTGTACACTACAGCCTGAGCACTCAGCACGGTCCCTGTTCTGACCCGCCAACCCCTTCAGCCATCTTGAAAGCGTCCACATTGGCTAATGCCATTTGAGGTGCTGGAAACGTGTAGCAGGAAAAGAGCTCCTATTTCCCGGAATCTCATAGACCCCACAATGGCCCGATGCCCCCAAGGACAGAACCCCTTCGGCCAGGCGTGGTCCCCCAATCACGTACGTCCGCGATCCGCTCCAGCTTGTCGTCCTCCCCTACGTCCACAGGGCACACCACAGACACAAGGTCAGCTGTGAGTGCCCGGTAGGCACTGGACGGCAGCCCTGGCTGAGGTTCCGGTTTAAGTAGGTTTCCGTTTTGGTTCTGGGGGGAAGGGGGTTCCCTATACTGATGTTTGCAGCTTACTTTGAAATACATTCTAAAACACGATGGGTAGCTGGGGAGGTATGTAATAAAGCAGAAACAACAAAATCTCAACTGCAGACTAAGTTGTGGGTATGTGGGTGTTCACTGCACATTTCTTTCAACTTTATATTGGGACATTTTCATCGCTGAATGCTGGGGCAAATGTTTTTAGTGTCTTTTTAGAAAATGTACTGAATTCCAGACTTCATTTGGGCTTCACCAGTTTTTCCACACATGCCCTATTCCCATCCCAGGGTCCATATCCGGGACCATCTTCTCTCCTTACTCTCCTCTGGATGGCTGTTGTGTATTATGGGGTCTGACAAATAAGCTCGCAAACTTGCCACCATGCACTTGTGTTGGCAGCACGGTACAGACAACTTGGTAAGGTGTCATAACCTCAGTGTACCCGCATCTTGCAGCTGTGGTCATGTCGGCATGTGGCAGTGTCTTGTCGAGTGGCATTCACTATGTTGTAGAGTATTTTTGTGTGCCGTTGCAAGAATGTCAGAGCTTAAATTTGAGCAACAAACAAACATGACATATTTTGTTAAACTTGGCAAGAGTGATAGTGAAGTTAGGGACATGTTCGTCCAAGTTTATAGGATAATGTCATGAAGAAAAGGGCGTGTACAAATGGATTAAATGTTTTTCTGAAGGGAGAGCAAGCATCACTGAGGAAGAGAGGTCACTGACGAACATTGCGAAAATTCATCAAATTGTGTGTCGAAATCATCGGCTGACTGTGAGAAGCATAGCAGACCAAATAGACATCAATAGAGAAACGAGAAAATCTTAACTAAAAATCTTGTTATGAGAAAAGTGTGTGCAAAAATGGTCCCCAAGGAGCTCACCAATGAACAGAAGTAAAGGGGAGTTGAAGTTTGCCAAGACCTTTTGGAGAAGCAAGACATGTTGTCACTGGTGATGAAACATGGGGGTACCAATATGACCCTGAAATAAAGTGTCAAAGTGCACAATGGAAGTCAGCCAATTCTCTATGACCAAAAATGTTCTGTCAATCCAAATTAAGATTCAAAACGATGTTGCTAACTTTTTTTGATATCAGAGGGATTGTTCATTATGAATTTGTACCAACCGGACAAACAGTCAACCCAGTTTACTATTTGGAAGTGCTGAAAAGGCTGCATGAAAAAGTCTGATGGAAATGACCTGAACTTCTCACCAACAACTCATGACTCTTGCATCAGGACAATGCACCAGCTCACAGGGCACTGTCTGTGAGGGAGCTTTTAGCCAGTACACAAATAACTGTATTGGAACACCCCCCCTACTCACCTGATCTGGCCCCCAGTGACTTTTTTCTTTACCTGAAGATAAAGGAAATATTGAAAGGAAGACATTTTGATGACATTCAGGACATCAAAGGTAATACAATGACAGCTCTGATGGCTATTCCAGAAAAAGAGTTCCAAGACTGCTTTGAAGGGTGGACTAGGCACTGGCATCAGTGCACAGCTTCCCAAGGGGAGTACTTCGAAGGTGACCGTAGTGATATTCAGCAGTGAGGTATGTAGCACTTTTTCCAGGATGAGATCACAAACTTAATTGTATGTCCCTCAATTGGGATGAGTCTGTTGTTTCTGAGGGTTAAACTGATGTTATGAGTTTTGGTAGGAAAACCACAAAGTGCCCTTCACATCACATTATATTCACGGTACATGGTGACAGCATGCCTTAGTTGGTGATATCAGGCCTGATATCAGGTAGTGTTTGTCAGGCTTTTCACTGTAAATTTACCGTTACCCCTTTCCATTCTCTATCTTTTAGAAGCAAACTACTAAGTTTAGCCCACACTCAAGGTGTGGGGGAAATTAAGTAGCAGCACCTGAAGGAGTAAGTATTATATCTACATAAATTATTTGGAATTCCTTTATAAGGAAAATAACTTTTCTCCCTATATAAATTTATGTATATTTATTTTATGCTTTGGATCATAATGTAGCACTACACTGTTTATTTTTATTGCTTAAATCTTCCAGCTTTGGCTATTAGGAGCTCTCTGAGGTTGGCCCCTATGTCCTTTTGACATGCCCCCATTCTTTGCTTTTTGAGTACTTCCTTATATCCTTGCAATACAAGATGCTCCCAGGCATGTCCAACCTGGCACAGGATGGCTTTGAAAGCAGCCCAATACAAATTCTTTAAACATTATGAGATTTTTTTTTTGTAAAGTTTCTTTTTTAAGCTCATCAGCTCTTGTTAGTATTAAGTATATTTTATGTGTGGCCTAAGACAACTCTTCCAATGTGCCTCAAGTAAGCCAAAAGGCTGCACACTGCTGCTCTAGATCTATAATCACCCATTTCTTCAAGGAACCCTGGTTACTTTTATTGGAGAATGGCATTTAGAAACCAAGATCTGGGTATGTTGTTGCTTCTGGGGTGTCACTGCTTCTAAGCCCACTCAGTGCACAAGTCTAGAAATGTATCTATGTATACTAAGTCACGTGCGTCCTATACTACTTTCTGTATATTAAGGTAAACATACAATCCTACTCATGCATCCAACTCTAATGCAGTACAACATGGTGCACTGTAGCCGTCCGCCCTTGCTCATCTGTGACTTCCCTCTCCAACAGTGGGAAATCCAGCTCCCACCACCCAGTATCCACTTAATAATTTGTTTGACTCCTAAATACATGTAATTTTAGAATTGTTAACCTGGGCTCCCAGGAGAAACAACTTTACCAACTAGCATACAGTATAAGTGTACATATGCTGTACACTTATATGTCTTTAGCCCTACAGTCTGGTCAAACACCATCATTCATAGTTACTTAGATTCATGCATTTTGTCTTCCCTCCCTTCATTGTGGGTATGCCATGCTTGTAAATCAGGTAAACTGTTTTGTCACAGTCTGCATCACCCTGAGACACATACCCACACACACACTTCTCTTTGTTTTTTTTGTTTTTAATTTGTATACAGTTCTTGTATAAATTTCTTTTTATTTTCTAGCTTTATTGAAGTATATACACATTGTGAAAGGATTTCCCTTGAGTTAATTAACAAATCCATCCTCTTACACATTTACTTTTTTTATGACATTTAATTTCTTCTCTTAGCAAATCTGAATTATACAATAGTGTTATCAATCACAGTAACCATGTTACACATTAGGTTCTCAGATCTTATTCATCTTAGAACTGAAAGTTTGTATCCTTTTACCAAACTCTATTTCCTGGCCCCCAGCACCTGTCAACCACTTTTCTACTTCTCTTTTCTTTTTATTATTCCACATATAAGTGATACCATGTAGTGTTTGTCTTCATCTGGCCTATTTCACATAGCATAATGTCTTCTAGGTTTATCTATATTGTCACAAGTGACAGGATTTCCTTCTTTTTTAAGACTAAATATTGTTTCTTTTTAACATATACCGCATTATATCTAGTCATCTCCTGATGGACACTTAAGTTGTCTGCATAAATTCTTTATCTAAATAAATAGGCTATTTAAGTACATGACATCACTCTATATTGGTATGCATGTTTTATTTTATCCTTAGTACACTAATACTTATTTCTTAGTGTACCCCACAACAGCTAGAACAGTCCCAGACTACAGTGAGTACTCAGATCCTACTAAAATGAACAGAATCTATAAATGTATTTTTTAAAATGACTATGTTAAGTTAATTTTAACACAGTTTAATTACTGGAGGTCTTTCAATAAAACTGTAGGAGGGGAATGGTCATTAAAGTGTTATTTAAAATTCAGTTAAAATTTATGTTATACCTATAGGTTGGAACATGAATTACATGCAATCATTAGAAATCATCCGTAAACTACATAGTAACATGAGGTGACATGGACCATAGTACCTATATGTAAGAACAACAAACAATACAATAAAAACTACAGCTTATCACTTAACATATACAGAAGGGGTCAAAAACATGTATACACATTTTAAGAAAGGAAAAAACTGTATTAAAATTGTAATATTCAACATATACCAATATCAATCAATCAATATGAGTCACATTTGACTTCTACGGTTACAGTTACAAGAGGTGCTCAAAGGGGTTACCATCAGCGTCCAGACACTTCTGGTTCTGGTGCTTAAGCAGTGTTGACCAAAGCGTCCACCTGTACTGCTATGCGTGCTCTTTCGATTTCTTCCCAAAGTACCGCGAGTGTAGCCGGTTTTCTACAGCACCCCACATCCTTTAAGGTCCCCCATAGGTACAAGTCAGGGGGTTTATGTCAGGAGAACATGGGGGAAACTCAAACAACATCCTCAAATTTCAAACACCACTTGAAAATGGCCTTGTGCTCCTCAAATGACAACCATACTGACCCCTTTTCTTTAACTGTCCTTCCTGCCTGTCGCATGGTGACACCAGCATTCATCTGATTAACGCCATGTTTTGAGCGAACGTCATACTACACATTGCTACCATAATTCAACTCAACTTCAAAAACAATACATAGCTAATAACATCTCTTAAAAAGTATCTCTGCAGGTGACACTGTGATTTATTCTCACAAATAATGCCTATTTAGCTATCAAAAACCAAAATATATAGGCATAGTGGTAATACTTTTCATTTTCCTGCTTCATGTTCAAACCTCCAAGTCATTCAGCCAATGTCTATGTGACATATTATACAATTTAACTGTGCTTCTGCTGAAGTTAGTCATCCTCTGTAATTAAGATGATCAGTGGATTTGCATAAGAAATCTAATAAAATTTTTAAATATTAAAAAGTGTATACATTTTTTGGTATTCCCGGTATAATAGCCATGTCTGTCTATGAAAAATAAACATTGAAGGAAAGACACACATCAAAAAAAATTATTTTTTAAGTTCCCTTTTGTACTATTTTTAAATCAAAATTAAAGGAGAGCAGACTGTTGTGTGGGTAACTTTACAGAGTATTCTTCCAAGACAGACAGACAGTCCTGGACCAGATGAAGAGGAAGAAACAAAATCAGCAGCTGTGTATCGAGCTCCACATCACATCCAGGTAGAAGGTGCAAAGAAGTGTCAGCAATAAGCACATTGCTGGATGCCCTCAGGTCAGCGATCATCTGAGGCTAACATATAAAAGGCAAGGACAGTGGTGCCTGTGCTAATATGTTTAATACAGAAAGAAGTACGAGAGTGGAATTGAGAGCTGACTGGAAAGCATCTTGAGAAAAGTGGGGCATGGACAGAGCCGTAGAGGACAGAAAAAACTGAAATGGGAGGGAGCGAAGGAGGAAGGGACAGGAAATATTAAAAAGTCCACCCCCTCACCTGGAAGTCTTCTCATTATCCCATTCTATAAAAACCCAAGGAAGATCCTGAGCAATGACAGCCACGGGGAGAACTTCAGTTGGAAGTGTCTGGACCTCTGGGAATCCGCCCTCTGGCGATGTTCTTGCGGTCCAGAGGTGGGGGAGGATTACCTAATAGGATCTGGTTAGTCTCTAGCAGATTTGATAATACTCAAGTGGCCGATAACAAGAGCCTAACTCTGGGTTTTCAAAGATTAACATTTTTACATTGGAATTTACACTCCATCCCTTCAAAGGTGCTTTTAGTAAAGACAGGTACTTGAAGAAACACATGGTAATCATCTACTACACTGAAAAGTTCAATGGCAAGAATGACCAACTCTCAGCTTATACATAACTTTCAATGCACAACACTGGGGCCACTAGCCAGCCACCTCCAGACCAGAACTCACACAGGTATGAATAGAGAGAGCTCTAGGACAACCTTACACACAGTGGCAACACACCCAGGGAATCCCCATCTCAACCGTAAGAGCTCAGGCAGAACTAGTATTTGCTGAACATTTAACTAGACAAGGCAGCGGGTACTTCACACACATTGTCTTTAGTCTTCCTAACGAGCCAGGCAAGAAAGGATTAGCCCCCTAAATGGCCCCTCAGTTCAGAAATGGCAATACTTAAATTCACACTCAGCTCTGTCCACCTTCAAGCCTGTTTTTAGGGCAGTATCCCATGTCTGAACAAGCTTAAAAGCAGACTTAAACGTACCTTTAGTATCTAAACCAAAAAGATATTTGATCAGTTTTTTCTCAAGAGTTATTTTACAATGTAATTCATCTACAATGCCAAGAATTCAATTTAGAAATCTAAAAGTGTATTCTCAAGCCCCAGTGCAGTAGCATTAGCCACTTACGATTTAGCAAAATATTACAAAGCCAACATAAACTTGATTACGAGTTGTTTCTGTAAGTGACTGCAAATCTAAAATACTAAAAGTTCAACATTTTTGAAATATAAAGATCTCAAATGGAGACATGAACATTGAGATTAATTTTTTTCTCATTCTCAGTGAGGACTAATCTAGTTTGTATTCTAAAATATATTACCCGCTTCCTCTCTATAGCCTTCTCCTCCCCTTCCCCCCTACTCTCCCCTCCCCACCAAAGAGGTTCTGTTTCTACTGTTAAGTGCAGAACAATTCTATTCTCTGATCTATAAACCATGAAATAAAAAAGGTTAGGACCCATTGATAGTTTAATCTCCATTGTCCTGAGATAGAAACACTAAAGTTACTTTGCTCAAACCACCTGAAAAGTTTTTCATATTAAAATGATTTAATTTTTTAAGCACTCTTTAAACAATGTAGAGCAGGGATGTCCAATCTTTTGGCTTCCCTGGGGCCCACTGGACGACCTGTCCTGGGCCACACATAAAATACACTAACACTAATTGCAGCTGATGAGCTGAAAAAAAAAAAAAAAAAAAAAAAAGGTTGTCAAAATATCTCATAATATTTTAAGAAAGTTCATGAATTTGTGTTGGGCCACATTCAAAGCCGTCCTGGGCCGCATGCCTCCCCGTGGACTGTGGGTTGGACAAGCTTGATGTAGAGAGATATTGTCAAATCCACAATGTAGATATTTGGAGTATCAAGGCCAAACCTTAGTACATTCATTGGAGACACTCAAATACTATTTGCTATGAAGTAAAAGCAAATCAGGATAAAAGACACTGTCCTCCCTTGTGAAAAAACCAGAAGAGAATTTTAGTTAATTAACTTTTTAAAAATTTAAGAAGGTTTAAGCATTGAAATTTGTAGGTGAAGAGAAAGGAAATGCCTGTATTTTTATTTTTTTAAGAGTAAAGAAAGATGTGTTGCATTTTTAAAAATGTGGATTATAAAATACATAAATAATAAAAAGACAGTACACAAGTAATTTTTTAAGTAGGAAAAATTGTTCAATTCTATCACCCAAAGAATTCTCAGACTTCTTTTTTATGTACACAAATACATTAAAGGGGCCAAATTTAGAATGTGCACATAGTACACCCTTTACTGTGTCAAACAAGTACCTAATACATACTTAGAAGGGGAAAAGGGCATAAATGTGATTACAGCATATACGAGCGTATACTATTCTGTAACGTACTGTAGTTTTTCAGCTTAACAGCAGACGGATGGCAGCTTTCCACATGACTCCATTCAGCTCCCTCTCACCCTGTGCAAAGTTCCTTACTATTCCATTGTGCGGGTGGCAAAGCTTTTCACCAAGCTCCTTTTGAGGGAGCTATGTGGCTTTCCCGCATTTTTGCTACTAAGCAGTACTTCAGTGATTATCTATGCAATCTAACTTCAAGTGTCTGTACAATTATTTCCTTAGCATAAATTTCTAGAGCTGAAATTTCTGGGTCAAAGAGTTGGCGTGTTTTAAATTAGCACATTAACGGGTTGCCCTCCAGAAGATTTGTCCCCATTTATTTTCCCAACACAGTATGAGAGTATTCATTTCCCCATCACCCTTATCAACACTGGTAGTATTCTTTTTCATCAAGCGATCAGGAAAAAGAGCTATCTTAGCATTTAATGAGACCCTCCCATATGCCAGGTGCCATCTTTAAAGCTTTATGTGTATTCGGATAACCCTGTGGAGGTTAGGTGCCCACAACACACTTTCAACCTATTTAACCAACCGAAAACTAATGCCCAGAGGTGTTAAAGTCATTTGCCCAAGGTCATATAACTTGTCAAAGGTGTTGCTGGGGGTGGAACCCCTTACCAGGTTCTACCTACACTGGAACAACTACGTCTCACAAAAATGTCAAACTCCTCTTTACTCACTCTAAATGAAACCCAGCCATCCCTTTCCCCAGCAAAACCTACGAAAACTTCTGACTTCAAGAATACTGGACAGACTGCTGGGCTGAGGTCAGGAAAACTCACTTCAAGGTTGAGTTCAGCCCCTTACAGGTAGTTGCTGTGTGACTTTGCGAAGACTGCTTAACCTGAACCTCTTTCCCTGGCTGCAAAGAACCCATATCTACCATCTCTAGGCTGTTGTAAAACCCAAAAGGAATATCCACTCCTTTAAAATTACTTGCTAAGCCACTTCCCTGTGCCCTGCACTCTGGTGACAAAGAGGCCACCCTGCCCCAAGGGTCGAGGAAGAGATGAACATCAACCCAGAAAACCAAACAGCTATGCTAGAGAACAAATGACCGTGAATGATCTAAAGAGGCCCCAGGTAAGGAAATCATGGTGTTCTACAAAATTGCAGCTATTCAAAAAGATAAGAAAAACAACTACACAACACCTGGGAAAATGCATGAAGTCATATTAAACAGAAAAGGCTCTAAGTAAATGTATATTTTAGTTACAATTATATTTTGCACAAGGGCAAATGCAAGGAATGGAGGGGGAATAAGATCATGGATGTTGTATTAAATAATACCATTCTTTTCTTTCCTTTTCCAAACTGTACAGACCATCATTTAACATTTATAATTCTTAAAATATTTTAATTGCTGAGAGCACAGATGGAAGTGATTAATTCTGACTGAAATATGTATGTGAAAGTGGGAAACTCTAACCCCCCCCACCCCCCGAATGGTATTATTGTCAGAACGTAAAATAATCTGGCATTCTGCATAAGAGCATCACAGTGCAGTGGCACAAGTTATGTTTACACTGTGCTGCTTGGTTTCCAGCTCACCTGATAATGTACAAGGCTAGTCATTTCTTTACATTATTGTTTTTAAAGAAATGCATGCATGTGAAAAATAGCCAAACAGCACAAAAGGGTCTGCAAGACTGTCACCTATCCGAGACCCCCATGTCGCTGCTAGAGGAAATCGCCACACAGTTTCTTATATATGTTTCCAAAGATACTCCATGCATGTATTTTTCATTTAATAATATTCTTGGAAGTTTCTTCTTAAGAGCACATATAAACCTATCTCATTCTTTTAACAGCAGCTGATCATTCTACTACTATATGGACGCACCATTTATTTAATCTGAGTGTGTGCTATAAAAATGCCTGACAGTGCTATCGACACTATTCATTTAATTACTTGTCCTTACATTTTGATTTTCCAGCCTAGCAAATTTTACATCTTCCAAGTTCTCACCAGGCCCACCAATACCTTCACAGACACCAGCCTGCCTGGGCTCATTTCCCAGGACTCCCTGCTTCCATCCAAACCCAGGCCACAGTTGTCCTACATACTCCATCCATTGCACACACTGTTGCTTAGGCTACAACCCACCCTATCACCTTCCTTTGCTTGGTTAATTCTTACTCTGTTCTTCAAGAGAGTGTTTAGGTATAACCTCCTGGAAGGAAAGGATCTCCCAATCCTCAGGGCAGAGGAAATGGTCCCATGCTCTGCTCCTGCCACAGCCCAGGTCCTTGGCACTTACCCTCCTCATGATGAATTTGCAGGTGTCAGCCCTGACCACCAGATTCTTAAGTTCCCCCAGGACAGAAACTATTACACATCTTACTAATCACTGTGACTGCCAGAGTTTAATCCAAAGCCTGGCACACTAAATAGGTTTAATACCCACTGAATCAAGCTGAAATGAGTAAGGACACTTCTGAACACCTATTAGGTGTCAAGTCCTACTCCAGATGTCCTGCACAACTTTATTTATCACTGACTACAATGATCCTTGTTTTACAATGAAGAAACCGAGGGCCTGAAGTTAAGAAACTTCTCCGAGGGCATTAAGGGCAGCTGAAATCTGAAACCAAGTCTGCTTTACTCCAGAATCATTGCTCTTTCCATTATGCTGTTTGCCTGCATGTTTTGATGCTGCAAGTTAAGTGAAGAGGTCACAGACACAGTCCTAAAAGACCAGACATGATCATTACTGTGAATAACCTAAGGGCACTGTGATCTCCCCAAAAAGTCAGTCACAAGCAACCTAGAATATAGACTGAAATGGGAAAGAACCAAATGGAGGTTACGAACAAGCAACTCTTGTGTACAGCACCCACAAATATGTACTCTGTATACCCAGGCAGAGTCTTTCCGGAGCTACTAACAGTAAAAAAGAAAGAGCAGTCTTAAGCAACTGCAATATTCCTGCTTAATTCCACCAGCCTGCTCTCCCTGTGAGCACTGTGGGTTACATCCCGATGTGTCTCTCCCAATTCCCCTATTCCACAGCATCTACAGCCCCCACACCACTCACTAAAGCTGACCTTTGGGCCAGCACCCTTAAAGGAATTCAAAGTTGACCAATTCTGCACAGACACAGTACATCAGTGGGCAAGGGGTGGAGCAGAAGTGCAGCAAGGCAGTAGTAGGTACAGGGTCCTGTGAACCAACTATGAGACCTAGGGCCACACAAGGTCATCTGCAAAGTGGGTCTAGTAAGAAAGAATGCCTGCCCACTCTTAAGCCCTTTAAGAGAATGAAATCAGATTATTTAAGAAAAGACACTAGCACAGAGTCTGGCAATAAGTAAGGGCTCAGTTGCCTTCTCCACAGTGACTGAATAAACCCATCAAACAGCAAGCCAACCTCCTCCTGTCCCTTCCATCATGACAGGGATGAAGGAAAGGGAGCTGGGAAGCCCTAGAATGGATGAAGGAAGTAGAAATGCCATTTAGCAAAGGTGGAAAAACAAAAGGAAGCTGCTCTTCCCTCCCACACATGAGAAAAATGAACAAATCCGCAGCATGCAGTTAATGAATCCAAACCCTGTTCACTCAGGGAGACAAAGAAGCAAAAAATATCCTACCTGTAGCCAAGCACCAACAAGAGGTCAGACAATTAATTTCACGAACTCCTCCTAGAAGAAGTGCTACAGACCTCACTGCTGAATGTCACTATGGTCACCTTGGAAGTACTCCCCTTGGGAAGCTCTGCACTGATGCCAGCGCCTAGTCCACCCTTCAAAGCAATTCTGGAACTTTTTCTGGAATGGCCATCAGAGCTGTCATCATACCTTGGCAAGGTTATGACACCTTACTGAGTTGTTTATACAGTGGTGCCAACGTAAGTGCATGGTGGCAAGTTTGCAAACTTAATTGTCAGCTTTAGGGCACAATGACAGCTCTGATGGCCATTCCAGAAAGAGAGTTCCAGATATGCTTTGAAGGGTGCACTAGGTGCTGGCGTCAGTGCATAGCTTCCCAAGGGGAGTACTCCGAAGGTGACCATAGTGATATTCAGTAATGAGGTATGTAGCACTTTTTCTAGGATGAGTTCACAAACGCAATTGTCCGACCTCATCTATATTGCAAAATGATCACGATAATTAGGTTAGTTAACACCACCATTCCATCACATAATTACCATTGGTGTGTATGTGGTGATAACATTTAAGTTCTACTGTCTTAATTTTCAAATATATGAGGGCTGTCTGGGAAAAATCCAGCCATAAACGCCTTTATTTTTCATATTACATGGCTAGATACTTTCTGGACAGCCCCCATATAATACAGTATTGCTAATTAGAATCA
Source organism: Lyroderma lyra (assembly GCA_004026885.1). Classification (NCBI taxonomy): domain Eukaryota; kingdom Metazoa; phylum Chordata; class Mammalia; order Chiroptera; family Megadermatidae; genus Lyroderma; species Lyroderma lyra. The sequence continues at coordinate 653,981 of PVJL010000008.1, read as the reverse complement.
CCGTGTTGCTTGCACATTAGATCCCCATTCAGTGACTTTTAATCTATGAGAACCTAGGTCAGTGGTGTCCAATCTTTTGGCTTCCCTGGGCCACACTGGAAGAACTGCCTTGGGCCACACATAAAATACACTAACACCAACGATCCCAATGAGCTAAAACACAAGGTCGCAAAAAAAAAAAAAAAACCACAAAAAACAAAAAACAAAACTCATAATGTTTTAAGAATTTGTGTTGGGCCGCATTCAAAGTCGTTCTGGGCCACAGGTCAGACATGCCTGACCTAGGTCATCACTCCTCAGCATACCAAGAACCCCAGAGGCTATTACTCCCCACTGTCCCAGAATCCCCACTGTCCCACATCCCAGGATCCTACCTTCAACTTCTTTTTCATAAGCAAGAAAAATACTGAGAGTCTAATTTCACTAGAAACCAAAGGTCCACTTAAAAGGCAAAAACAAACCTAATTTTTAGGCCTTCTGACTTTTGAGCATTAATCCAAATAACTAGAAAGCATCCTTGCAGAATTAAGTATGAATGTACATAAGTCCTAAGAACAAGCCATTTTCCTAAGTGCTGCTTTTTACCAAAGACCAACATCATATTGATTAAGCAGCTACCAGATGCTCCCTGAAAGAAGTGACATTGAATGACAGCCTGAGCCATTCAGAGCCACACATCTCACAGTATGATCCTGTTGTAATCTGCCTCGCTCCACGCAGGACCCGGATATAAATGCAGACTGCCAAACCCCACTCCAAACCCACTGAACCACTGCCGATGGGCGAGGCCTGGAAATGTGCTCAGAATAAGTGCCCAGGTGATTCCAACGTCCACCACCACTTAGGACCAGGGTGGACAGAGATAGGGGCTGGTTACCCAGCCCCTCCTCCACAAGTTCTACCCCAAGCCTACCCAGAGGATTAAGGGAAGCTGGGATGCTGCTCCAAGCACCAAATTTCCACCTGCCTCCTGAGCATTTCCAACTGGGCATCCCAGAGGGGCCCCTAACCTTGCCTCTCCTCTCCTGAAAGAATTCTCCGTCACCTTTATCATTCATTGTCCACATCCTGGAGACAGCCATGGCTCTCTGCCTTCAGTCAGCTAAGTCCTCACTTAACATCATCCATCAGTTCTGTGACTTTAGGTGAAGCAATGAACCGTGGACTCTCAGTTACCCAGCGCCCATGGGGATTGGTAGAAGCCGGAAATAAGTAAGTAGACTCTCAGTTAACCGGCCCCCATGTCAGATAAATGCAGTATTATTTCTTCTATTTTTTTGCGGTTGCTTGAGCTCTGGCTAACAGAGCCTACTGCGGAAGGACACCAATTTCACCAGAGGCTAATTTATATACACAAGAGGTAAGTTCCTATGGCATCCCAATGCATCATATGTATCAATGTTATAATGAAACAAACTTGGACAAAACGATGTTATTGGAGGACCTGCTGGTCCTCCTTTCTGTTCTGGAAGAAGCTTTCATTCCACCTCAAAAACCATCTCCCACGCACAGCCTTCTTGGGGTTCTCGTTCCCTCTGTTCTAAAAGCATGGCGTTCCTAAAGCACAGGACTGTCAACCTGAGTTCGAACCTTGGCTGACCCATGTTACTTTGAGCCCGTTTCCTTCTCTGCAAAATGAGGATGATGACAACACTCTCTGAGAAGTTCTCTGCTTAGAGTACATGAGCTAATGCACCACAAATGCCCAATAAAAGGTATTCAACTGACATTAGTTCTCTCCCTCCCACTTAACTCGGCCTCACACGTCATCTCTCACCTGACCCACTTCAAAAGCCTCGTAGCAGAGAGCCTGCCGCCCATCTGTCCCCACGCCAATCTCTCCACACCACCACGGCCAAAGCTCTTCTCCGACATGCAGCTCTCATTACATCATCCCCCTGCTTTAAAACCTTCAACAGCTATCGCTTGCTTTACAGGATCAAGTCCATACCTCTCAGCCTGGCATGCAAGGCCTTTTGCAATCTGGCTCTCTCCTCCCTGCCACTGCACCCAAATGCCAAGCACCATCTGTCCTAGTAAAAACAACCCAAACATGACTTGTATTTTCATGCCTCGCAGCCTCTGCTCATGGTGCACCCATCATAGCAAACCCCTCACCCTGGCAAAGGGCTCCTCCCCGCCCCCCGCCCCGCTCCCCTGCTGCACATGTGTCTAACATGTGTACGATGCATGCACTTGTCTCCTCAGACTGCGGCACAGAGCTGGCCTCACACCAGAGAGGTACGACCACAGCCATCGAGAAATACTTGTTAGGAAAATTAATGCAACACTTCCACCACCCTTTGACAAACGAAAACAGTTTCTAATTTGTCAAACAGTTAACACCTTCATGGTAACTTTTCACTTTTAAAACTCATAAGGATATTATAGTCATTGCGCTAAGACTGCTCTTAATGAAGGAAGCAGAAAAGCCCCCTGAAGGTGAAATGTCTAAAAATTTCGTCGGCTTGGAATGCGATCACTAGCCCTCTGGGAATGGCATCTCCTCACTACTCCATGATGGGAGGGAGAGATCACACTCATTGACTCCTCCTGGCTTGACTTCTGGTATGTGGAACTGGACAGTAGTAAACAAAACGTTTCAGAAAGGAAGGGATAAACCAACTGTTGCTTAATGGTAGGGGAAGACCGTACAAAGCTCAAGTGCAGATGACCTCTAGTTCATTCTCAGACAATCAGCTGTACTACCCAGACGGGGGGCCGTGTGAGCTCTTGTCTCCCTAAGACCTTTTCTGATACAGGCCACGAACGGAGCCAAATGTCCTGACACTTGGAGACAGCTGACACAGAGGAACACTTCTTGGTACACCCATAAATGCCAAGAAGGCAAAGCCCAGAAATGTCTATTTAAGCAGCCTCCAAAATGTTCCGTGACTTCTGCTGTTCAACACAGGATCTATTCATTCCCCATTACCTGAGTCTTTAATAGTGCACAAAGCCATTAAGAATACTCCCTCCTCGTCCACCGTGAGGGTGTGAGAGAGTCCCCTCCTCCGGAGGGAAGCCTGTCCTCCTGGGTGGCGACAGCCCTGCCCATAAATACACGTTATGACGGGCAGAGTGCTACACACTGACTCCATCTAAGTAACGTTACGGTCAAAACCACACTCAAAACTCTACTGCAGTCTGTGGGGTCTCATGTTCTCACAGTCTTATTAAATACATAGATTGTTAAAATGCTGATTTTCATGAAAACCAGACAGTTCGTTGGCAATGTCCTCAGGCCAATAAATAAAAGAGCCTCTTTTCTCTGGGTCCTTTTCTTTTCTCTGTAAATTACCATCTAAAATTGTCTCAATTATTTGTTCAAAATATTTCAGATGAACATCTTATTATTTTAATATAAGCAACGATCTCTACAGGTCATCTTGAAATCAAGGTCTCATCTGGACTTCTGTAACAAGTACCTTACAATTAGAAGTTTCAAAAAATCAGAAGGAAGAACACTCCCATTCAACGACTGATCCAAAAAAGGTGAATTTTAAAATATGGCTAAAAGGAGAAGAAAGCAAGCGTGCCCGTGTCTGCCCCGCTAGCACCAAGCAAGCATGGTGCTAAGCATTTTATGTAAATTCTCACCGTTAGTCTTGGCATAAACCCTGTGAAACAGGAATTACTACCCCATTTACAGACAAAGAAACAGAGGTCAGAGCTACACACAAAACCACAGGCCGGCTTCAAACAACATGCTTTTTTCACTATATTCTATATATTTGTATTTTCACAAGGGAAGGGGAATAAAGGAGTATGTGAGGCCAAGGGCTGTCCGGAAAGTACCCAGCCATGTAATAAGAAAGCTAGAGGCCTTCATGGCTGGATTTTTTCCGGACAGCCCTCACATATTTTTAATGTACTACTCTAGTTATAAAATACCTATTCTAAGGCACCTTATCATTCAAAACAGACAAATTTTAATGTATATAACAGTACTCTTGCCTGCTAAGAGATTAAATGTAAGAATGTGCTGGGAACTGCCCATACTGTGATAGCTACCATTCATCAAACAAAGCTACTTTATATATACCATACTATTCTTCATTAAGGCTCACAAAATTCCTCTCAGTTTAATTTTTCCCAGACATACAAAAGCAATTGGAAAGACATCAAGGGGAAAAATATTTAAATAGAAAACTAAGTTAGCAAAGCCAGCTATAACGGAAACTTTTTTATATGTCTGCGTTTCCAAGACAACGTACATATGAAATTATCACCCTTGTCACTTTGTAAGTTAGACAAATGTGCAATCGCTATGTTGTACACCTGAAACTAATATTGTATTGTGTGTCAACTGTAATTTAAAAATTATTTTTCAATTTTTAAAAAGAAAGAAATTATTACCGTAAGGGTGTACTTAGATTTATGGCTGTATTTCAAATTAGCATAAGCACTTATCAGAAAAATGTTGTTAAAATTTATTAAATAGAAGTAGAATTAATACATATTCCTAAATTAATGTGCTTAGAAATAAATCTTTATGGAGTAGTGTTTTACCATTACAATTGAGGGACCCTGTCATTCTGAATCAAATTCAACCACTAAAAATGTGTAACGCCCACTCTATTTTACCCAAGAGGCATGCAGTTTATAGTCTTAAAATATACTGAAAATGTATATCCATTTAACCAGGCCAACTATTCAAAATACTACCATGTTTCAACCACAAATGGAATAAATTAAACTAGCATGCCCTTGATATATTAATAAAATTAATTTCCAAACATACTTTAAGCCATTATTTCTTTATATTTAAAAAAAAAACAACAAAAACAACTACTGATGCATCACTAAATTAATGCCTCTTCCTGGCAATCGGGGAGGGGTAGAAGGAAGGGAGAAGCAAAGTGTAGGACCTATTCTTACCAAAAATATCTACCCTGAATGTAAACATGCCTTTAGATGTAACCTCTAGTTTATAGGAAAAACGGGAGATACAGAACAAGGTAAACATCACCACAAGGAAATAAATTCAGAATGATACATAGTATCAGTTCTCTTCTAAAAGTCAGGAGAGTGGGGGGAAGGGGTGGTAAGATAGTATTTTTCTACACTTAAAAAGATTAAAGAGACAAAAACAACAACCCACACTGCACTAGGTGAACCTTAATTGAATCCTTGTTCAAAAAAAAAAATGGTTATAAGTGACATTTGGAGGGCAATTAGAAGATATTAAGAAACTACCGTTAATTTTATTAAAAGTGACAATGAGTGGTGATTTTTTTTCTTAAGTTCTTAGTTAGAAATGCACACTAAAGTTTGTCAGGTGAAATTATATGATGTCTGTATCTCCTTTAAAATATTTTAGCAAATTAAAGAACCCAACATTGTTCTCTGGCCAAAAGATGCTTTGCAAAAAAGTGTCTATAGTTCAATGCATTTGGGCAATATACTAAATACCCTGTTTCCCTTCAAAGAGATTCAGAATAAATATTAGAAATAAGCACACTCAAAAATCTTGTAGTTAAAAACAAAATTACCTGTTTTACCTTGTTTAGCCCAGGTTTTCCCACTTACTTGAACATAGAACTTTTCCTTCGTAACATCTATTAATTTCCTGAGAATCAGTTGTCCATGGAACCCATTTTAGGAATGAATGCTTTATCTAGATAAGTCATTCTGAGGTAAGGCTCTCTAAGTCACGTGCTTCAAGAACTCTGAATAACAAAAAAAGGCATAATTGTATCTATTTGCAACTTAGGTGCTGCTCACTTTTTCTGTCTTTTGCATCTATAAATAAGTAGATGCTTCCTCTACAAGTTAACAGGTTTTAAGTCAGACTCTATAATATGAAATTGCCACTGCAAAATTTCCCTTAAATGCAGTTAAATTTTACTGATTCAAATCCATTTTCTTGGAAATCTACAATGGAATATATTTCAAGTTCATCCAAGTTGTCAACCACACCTAGTCTGCACTTTCAAAACTACCTTGAGATTTTTTCAAAGGCTTCCTCAACCCTCTCCAATAAGTTACTGGCTTCACACTAACAAAACAAAACAAAACCTGAAATCAAAACTCTTTGATAGTCTTTCAGGTGGTACTTAAGGGTTTCCAATAATTTACCTCCAATTCCCCAGATTTCCATCTTTATGCACAAGAACTGGTCCCATTTTTCTAAACGGGTCCTTTCGGTACTTGAACAACTAGATCCCTAGACACAGTTGCCTTATCACAAATTCTACTTACTCCATGGCTAAAAGTTTTATAGCTAGCTTTCAATATCTGGGTTTTTGTTTTGTTTTTGTTTTTGTTTTGTTTTATTGTTTTTTGTTCTGGGGACTTTTTATTTATTTATTTTTTTTTTTTTCAGAAAATCGCATCCTATGCTATTTAAGAGGTTTAACACTTTAAAACTTTGGAAACACTCTTAAAAGAAGACAAAAATTGGCTAACAAAGAAAGCGAGGAGTCACTGCTACAAGGAAACAATCAAATTTGATATCTCCCCTTGCATATGGACAGCCATTTACCATGTTCAAAACCCTTTCATATACATTCTGTCATTTGACCCTTAAAAATCCCTGGAGAGATGTCTGTTTTCCATCACGATAACATATATTTAACATGGCTCAACTTGAAAGCCAACAACTTGTCAACCCTCAATTATCCTTACCATGAACAGAATATCAGCATAAATAATTTGATTCAGCTGAACAGTGTAGAGTGCAACAGGGACAGTCCTGTCTCCCGACAGGGACACTTAAGCCAGACTCCACCAAAGAGGCCTATCTCCCGTGAATGTGCTTGGTAGTACCTGCAGACAGCTAACTGTCCACAGGCATTTAGATCTTCATATATCTCATCCTTTAGGCCTTTCCTGTCACTCCACAAGGACAGAAGACTCTCCTTTTAACTTACTGCACCTGCCTAAGAAGGTCCAGGAATGCTTTTGCACAATCATCACAGGGAGTTTTCCATTTTCACCCATGCCAATGTTTCCACATTAAAACAAACAAACAAACAAAAACAACAATGTATAACTGCAGGCAATATGTGTGAGGGCAGACAAAACAGCCTTGGAATAAAGCAGACTGGAATCCTAAGTCCTCCTGTCTTGGCCTTGTGGGCTAAGCGCTCTCTCTACCTCCTAAGGCTGTGAAGGGCTGGAGGTGAGAAAACACCCCCACAGTAACTGGCACAGAGCCATGTTTAATAACTGGGGTTCTCTGTCTGCCTTTCTCTCAGAAAGGGAAACAAATAATTTAAAATACTGACCAAGACAAGACAGGACCCCTTCCATCAAGAAGCCTACAACCCACAGGTAAAGCAAACTAGTGAATAAATTAATAATAAAAGGAAAAAAGAGTAGAACATTACGAAGAATGTACAAGCAATGTGCTTGAGCTAGGCTTTGAAGGACAATGAAAATTTCAGTGGTGGGGGAGGGGAGAACAGTCTCCTTGGAGGTAAAATCAACACATAGTACATGACAGTTATAGAATGGGCAGGAGCTCTGTGGGATTTGCAGAGACACAGAGAGGGCAACTGGGTCTGGAAAAGGAAAGTCACGAACCACATCACGGAGAATCTTGAAAGCTATGAATAAAAAGGTAACAGCCACTGCTCCTATCTGTGCTCGCATCAGCTATGGTGCTTTCGGCTGCAAGTAACAACAAATAAGTGATTGTAAATGACTTAAACTGTGATCTCAAAATGTTTTTGCTCATGCAGCTCAAACCATAAAATGATTAAAGATGTACCCCCCCCCAATAGGCTATAAGTTGTACAAAACTTATAATTAAAACACTAGTGTTATAAATTATACATATATACCATTGCAATGAGTACATTATAAACATTCACTAAAAACTTTTTAAAGCCACCTTATAACTCAGCAATTCCACTTCGGGGTATTTATCTGAAGAAATACAAAACACTAATTCAAAAAGATACATGCATCCTGATGTCCACTGCAGGATTATTTACAAGAGCCAAAATACGGACGCAACAAACTTGCCCATCGATAGACAACTGGATAAAGAAGCTGTGGTACATACATGCAATGGAATTACACTCAGCTATAAAAATGAAAGTTTACCATTTGTGACAACATAGATGGACATAGAGGGTATTGTGCTAAATGAAATAAGTCAGAAAGACAAACACCATATGAACTCATTTATATCTAAAGAACAAAATAAATGCACAAACAAAATAGAAACAGACTCAAAGAGACAGAGAACAAAATGATGGCTGTCAGATGGGAGGGGTGTTACGGACTGAGTGAGAGAGGTAAAGGAATTAAGTATAAATTGTAGTTACAAAATAGTCATGCAGATATAAAGTACAGCATAGGGAATATAATCAATAATATTATAACAACTACATATAGTGCCAGATTGATACTAGACTAACTAGGGGGATCACCTTATAAATTTTATAAATTTCTTTTTTTTTTTAATTCATCTTTATTGTTAGACTTATTGGGGTGACATCTGTTAGCAAGGATTACATAGGTCTCAGGCATACAATTCTACAGTGCATTGTCAGTTTGTTGTATAATTAGTTCACCACCTAATGTGACTTCTCTTTCCATCACCTTATATTTAGCTTCCCCCCTCCTCTCCCACCCCCTCCCCTTTCTCCCCTCCCTATCCTACTCATCCCCAATAAATTATATAAATTTCTAACCATTATGCTGTACACCTGAAATACAAAATAATGCTGAATGTCAACTGTAATTTAAAAAGTGGTTTAATTGATTTAAAAAACTTTTTAAAGGATAAAAATGATTCAAACAGTATTGTTAAGTTTATTTTAATTTATTAATACAAATCTATACACAATTTTTGTACCAACTTCTTATTAAATTTGATTCAAAACTCATTTCCTATTCTTCAAATAAGATATTTTCTTGTTTCTATATACTTACATTATTATCATTATACTTTCTTTGCAAGGACCTGTTTAAACTATATGTGCCGATTTTGTGGAAGTCAGTTTACTTAAAACTAGACAGCAATCCATAAATCCATTTACATAGATAGTCTCCACCAAAGGCAAGAATAAAAATGAAAACACTACTGCCGATTCCACCAGGTTGTATAATAACCCGCTCCTCCCTCGAGTGACCTCAAATAATCTAAGTGACAGGAGACTTTCCTATATATCAACTGGCATCAACACATCTATTAAATATTAATGAAACTTAGTTTTTTTCTAGTTAAAAGTTTTAATATATTCTTCCTCACATACTAGATGATCCAGCACACTCCACTTTGGAGATCCCTGTCTCAAACAATAATAAAACGTTTTTTTTCTTTTTTCAAATTAGTTTCAAGTATACAAAGTAATGATTATTTACACCCCTCACAGAGTGATAACCCCAACAAGCCTCTTATCAATCTGACACCTCACATAGCTATTGTGATACCATTGACTGTATTTCCTATGCTGTACTTTACATCCCATGACTCTATATATATAATTTTTAATTATAGTTGATATTCAATATTATCAATAAAACCTTTTTTCTCACATGAAAAGTTAGGAGTCATAGGGGTTCTAGGGTTGGTTAATTCAGCAGCTAAAAAAGTTATTGTGGCCTTAGGTACCTTCTATCTTTGATCTCTGGGAGCTTCAGAATGTCAACTTGTTCGGTTTTGCTGACAACCTTAGGTTCCCAATACGGTGGGACCCAGTAGCTATCATGTATCTATTCATTAACCAGTCACTGGAAACAGGAATGGTTTTACTCAAGTTCAAGTGCTTTAATCAAGATTCACTCTCTGGGCAGGGGACATGCCTACTTCTCCTGAAGTACAAGGCCAATGGAAAACTAATCAAAAGAAGGATTATATTATCAGGTAATGTGGTAAAGTTTACAGCAATGGCCCCCACACTAAATCACACGACCACCAGAGCATGAGTGAGCCTAGGTGCAGGCAGAAGAACCACCTGGCTGAGCCCAACTCCAATTTCTGAATCCCGAGCAAACAAACAGTTGTTCATTTAAGTCACAAGAAGGAAAGGGGACCAAGATGGAAAATGCTATGGTATGGGCAGTAAACCATCCTGCTATATATGTATTAATAGAACAATGGGGGAAGGAAAAAAACTACACTGTTTCATTTCCGCAGATTTTTTTTTTAATTCAAACACTGGAGTCAACAAGCACTCAATCAACATTAATAATTGATGTTACTAATCCCAAGTAATTTAGAATAAAGCATGGCAGAAAGAGGCATGTCTAATGGGTTAGATGGGAATGATGACCAACTCCCGAGTTTTCTGCAGTACTTCACTGCTCTGTTACAGTAGTGCCTATAAGTGCAGCATGCAAATCCCAACACTGTGTACGACACAGGAGCATTAAAAATGTCCATACCCTTTGGCATACTGGTATGTTGTTATGACGAGCAATACCACTTCGGGATACATATCCTGCATTAGAAACACATCCTGTGTTTTGTTTACCCAGCTCCTCCCCTCTTCCGTTAACAGTAACTCCCTCCTTTGTGAGACACTTTGTCTTCCCACAGCCCCACGTCGTGGGTCAAATGGGGGGGGACTGCCAACCATAACTCTCACTTAGCTGGCATCAGGCCAGTCGGGTTCTCTCCAGGGTTTGGAACTAAGAGCAAAGAGTCAGTTTCTTGAGGATGTCCAGGTTATGAAGCCACTAGCAGCCAGGTACCTTATGTGTTGGGCACTGTGATTTAATTCTGAGTAAATGACAGCTCAGCCAAAGGGCTCTGGTAGCCTAAGAGATATTTCTTTCCAACATACTTAAATATAAAAATGGACTGGCTAAATAAATTACATTAATGTATGTAATAGATTTACTAAACAGCAATTAAAATAGTGCCAAAGAAGAATGTACTGATATGACAGGGGGGGAAAGCACGTTACAAAGGATATACTATACTCTAAATTATGTAAAGACATTATATTGCACCCTTGTATGGCCAATTTTTTTCATATTTCTTCAGGACCCTGTTTTTGCATGACCATATATGCATAAAAAGGTCATAGCCAAGTGTTTCTTAGAATCGGCCCGGCCCCACCCCACCCCACCCCGACTCATAGAGGTAGTAATAAGCCAGTGTTCATGATAGGCAAGCAACCTTCAGGGTGCTGGGGTGGGGCAGGGAAGGTGGTGAGTCATCATGGCTCCAGGCTATCTGGATGAACATCCTGAGTTCACATCTACATCCAACAGTGGCTGGAAGATTTTTACTAAAATTCCCCCTTGGTCGTGGCAAAAATTTGCGGTAAAATCCAGGGACGATGCCATCTCTCTGCAAGACTTTTCTTGCCCTTGACATTCTTGCCTATGGGATTCTGCTTTCCAAAATGTTCTCCTTGATTCTATATACACACCTGCAGGAGCCTCTAAAGACAACATCAAATCCCCACATCATCAGTGACACAGCCAGCCAAACCAGAACCCCTTTCACTCTCCACAAGATAATGTCTTCCGAAATCCTTGCTGACCAAAAAGTCCTTTTGTCATTCAAAATCCATTCTCCTGATAATAAAAAAACCAGAAGCCATTCTTGGGCTTTGGTGCTCCTGTCCCTTCTGCGTAGTAAGCACACTGAAAACAAGGCCTCCCATCATGCTCTCTTTCCTCACACACAGGGAAAAGGCAGCCTTTACAGTTTGCAGGTACTGATTGACATCCTTTTTTTGTGGTTGAGACACCATTGCTGAATTATTTTGAAAAAAAAAAAAAAAACATTCTTAGACGATGTTTAAAAAGCTGAAAATGGATGCTCTGCTCAGACATAAAAGAGGCTACAGTTTACAACATAATTTTATTTAGAACCTTTTAAAGAAAGTCCATACCAGCTTCCAGATGAGTGCCAAGTTGTACTCACTGCTCTCAAGTAGGCAAGCAGGACAAACACTTTGAACCCTGCAAACAGTTAGTGAAAATGGGTCACCTGCAACTTACTACTTCTTCACTGTTAAAGCCATAGTATTATAAGGGAAGAATTTATACAGCACTCAAAGTGCTGCAAAATCAGATTTATCCAGACATCAGTAAAAAGAGCCCAAGAAGGATGACACCAAAAAAGGGACATTTAGCCAGACTTTGTATATTAAGCCGAGGGATACCAAGATGAAAGACAAATGGCATGTACATTTCTTGTTTTTAAAAAGGACATAGAGATTTGAGAAGTGATTTCCTTAGGAATGCGGTCTGGGGTACTAGTCCAGATTATAAATCACACTTTACCCTGAAGCTTACTTAATAAAACAGAAGTTGAGAATAAACAAGTAATTAGTTTGAGGTATGTGAATTTCTGAACTCTCTTAGGGGAGAAAGTTTTATTACTATTATTAGTGAACTGTTTTTAATCTTTGACATCAAAGCCTAGATGTTAACCCTGAGGTTCTAGAACTAGAATAACTCATAAAGGAAATACTGTAAGAAACTACAACATAGTAACATTAATCTGTTTGGCAGGTTTTAGCCAATTCCCAGGTGATGCCATGAATAAAGAGAGGTACAGGCAAGGGAGGAATCGGGAGAATCAGAAGACCTAAGTTCAAGTTCAGCTCCACCATTTATAGATGATATTGAGCAAAAACTGATCTAACTTGCCCACCTCAGTTTACCTAACTGAAGGTTCAGGGATAAAATATATAACTAAAGCCCTTTAGAAACCCCAAAGCACTGTTCCAATGTTACAGCACTGACTCCAGAATGCCTCATTTCTCAAACTCTTGGAGAATCTCAGAACTTGAGAGCTGAAAGGTAATTGCATTTTAAGGGTGTTAATGATGAGAAAACCAAGGCCCAGAAAGGCCTAAGAGCTTTGTACAGAAAACATTTTTGTCAGGGCTTTGGGGACAGGTTCTAGTTTTTCCACCACTGAAACATGCATTTAGACAGTTCAAAACATTATTCTAGAACTAAAACAAGCCCTCCCCATAGAAAGATAAACAGAAAGATAGACAGACACACAGACACACATACACACAGCATGCACACATGCACGCACACACGGACCCTGTCTTATGATGGCTCGACAATTTTTATTTTATGATGTGAAAGTGATACACATAATAAATTACATAAGATATTCAGCAATTTATTATAAAATAAACTTTTCATTAGGTGATTTTTCTCCAGTGTAGGCTAATGTAAATGTTCTGAACATGTTTAAGGTAGGCTAGGCTAAGCTATGAGGCTCTTGTTTGGTAGGATAGGTGCATTAAATGAACTTTTGACTTGTGATATTTTCAACTTATGATAGGTTTATTGGGATGTAACCTCATTGTTAATTCAAGAAGCATCTACATATCTGTATAAATATTCTGCATTGTTTTGCTTTTGTAAACTTTATTCCTGTAACTCAAAAGTTAAACTAAATTTTTCAGCAAAAAGATAAAAATAAAGTTATTTCTCTGGCTATGAGTCTCACAGCCTACTTTGAACCCAACCTAGGCAAAACCTTTAAAATAGGGTTAGAAATGTCTAATGGAAACATCGACGTAACATTAACCTCCAGCTACGTGGGCAGGCATCATTATAATATGGATTCCAGTTCTACCAGCTCAGGAACACTGGTTTTAATGTTCCCTGGGTGATAAAAAATTAATCAGCAACTTAGAAGGGCATGTGGTCTAAAAATGGACATTTAATGGAGACAATTCCATTGTCTTTAAAATTGTGCCCTCAATCACCCAGTATCAAAAACCCACTATGGCACCAAAGAAATTGTATGTGGTTAAAGAGACAAAATGTTCTTTTTTTTCTACAGGCTGTTATGGGAAGCAGAAAAAGGCTGACTATGAATCAGTTATGTTTTAGTTCCACAGTGGACATAAATTACAATAATTTGAACATTCTAGTGGTTAAACCAAGAAAGCAGGAAAACCATAGTTTTCAAGTCCCTGCAAAAGTTAAGTTTGTGGCAACCCAGTTGAAAGACAGGGCCATGAAAAGTGACCTGAAACTTAATTCTGGACTTTCCTGCCTCCGCTAAAATCAATGACACTAATTCCCATCCCTTACTGTCAAATCACAACAGTTTGGAAGCCTGGACAGAGTTCACTTGGCAGGTAAAAGGAGCAACTCTAGGAGGAAATCCTGAAGGAAGTCAGATACCATATTTCCTTTTCTCCCACATATGTTTCATCTTAATACCGCCAGGATACATTTACCATGCATTCTGACTGATACTCACCAAGAACTTTGGCTGACACAAACTTTGCAGAAACTGGCATACTCTGGGGAAGCTCCCTCGTGAGATCCTTAAGTAGTTTAGATGAGTAAAACAGTCAGACTTACTACTATAATGAGCATCTCGCAGTCGCTCATAAATTCTTTCATTCCCAGCAATTAAGAAGCAGCTTGTAAAAATCCAGGAATTTTCCTAGTAGCAGATCTGAAATACCTTCAAGCTGGCCAGAGAAGCTTCACAACTGGTTTCTTCTCCTTCCCCTCCCCCATCCCTGGAGTGCCAGCCTGGCAGGAATAAAGATGACCCAGGAAGGAAAAAGAGAGAGAGCAGCCGATCTGGTGAAAGCAGAGATGAGACTCCCTTCACTTCCACCATAGAGAAATACCGAGTCTGCACCGACTAACCAGGTTTCTCTTTTCCTCTCCCATTCCGACCCTTCCCAAACACAACACTAACTTCTGCACTCTGGTGGTCTGGTGTCGCAGAGTGAGCGACCTCTAGGCCCCTTTCCTCAAAGATTTTGAACCAGGCACTTCCTTTCCGTGTCAGAGCTCGAGGCCGATCCCATGGGAAGACTCAGCTTCTCTTTACCTCGTAACACGCGCAGACGGCGGCGCTGCAACTCGGGTCAAGTTCAAGATGAAGGTGCCCTCCTAACCTCTCCGAGTTGACTCCCGCAGGGAACTGCGCTACGGACACGAGTCCCATCACATTCCAAGGCACGGGGACCTGGGGCGGGCTGTGATGGGAAGCCCACAACCCCTGCGTCCTCCAACCCCACTGGCCGCGGCGCCGTCTGTCTACCTGGCCACCGCCGCATTTCCTCCCGGAGCCTTACACAATAAGTTTTGAGAACGCCTGTTCAGAGACGTTTCTGTCTGCAAACACAACACACAATGCCCAGGGCTTCCTTCCTCGCCAGCCGTTCCGGAAAGCTGCTGCGCCAAAGCGGGGAGCCACGCACACCCCCAGCACTGTGCGCCGGCACCCCAAAGTCCTTCAGAAGGACGGTGCGCCCTGACAATAAGTATCCCCAAAGTGATCCTTCGCCGCTCTCCAAAAACAGGGGGCTTCACAATCTTGATCCAAGTACTCTCGTCTTTCTATTTCCCCCCACCGTCTAATCCTACCTAGCTCACCCCCCACCCCCACCAAGAGAAACATGGATATGCTAATTGCAGCGTTCATGGAAGCGCAGCAGCGGACTTTCAGCCCAGACCGGGGCACTAGGACACTAACCCCCTCTGGTTTAAGTTCACCCGGCAACTTCTCGACCCACGCTCCCCTACACTCCGGGGTCACCCTGGACCCCGCAGTGCAAGGCGCGCCTCTCCCCCATCTCGCCTGCCCCCAGGTACCAAGCACAGCCCAGGCCCTTGCCAAGCCCGAAGGCTACAGAGCAGGCGAGAAGGCGGGCTAGGAGGCCGGGTGGGGGTGGTCTCGAAACCCGAGCTTGCCGCGCGCGTCCCGGGTGCTCCCGGACCCCAGCTCCGCTGGGAGCCGGTTCGGTCCGGTGAGGAGGGGATGGCGAAGGGAAGGCGCAGATTCTCCAGAACCGCCAGGACCAAGGCCCGGGGTGCCCAACATGTCTGTGCCTATCCCCGGAAAGCTCCCGGGTGTGCCAGCTGGGGGCAGGGGAGGCTCCAGAAACTTTCCCACATGCCTTTCCATTCTCCCCATCGCCCTCTCCTCTTCCCGGGGACCCTCTCCTCCCAGCGGGACCGCTGCATCTGGCCCTGCCCCGCGCGCACGGAGGCCCGCAGCGGCGCCAGGACGGCGGGAGTTACCTGCTGGGAAAGTTTCCAGCTCCTCCGTGCGATTCCCCACCCCCAGGGCCCGGCCTCCGGGCGCGGCCAGCTCGGTGCTCCGCGGCTGCCTCTCCTCGCGTTCCCGAGGCGGCCGCTGCTCCGGCAGCTGCCACAGCTAAGGCTGCGAGCCCGCCCGTCCCCCCGCCTCGTTCGGCCCACACCCGGGCCCCATTGGCAGCCCGAATCCCCGCCCTCGCGCGTGTTCCCGAAGGCACCTTCCTCTCGCGCGCCCGCCCGGGCCGCGCCTCCCGCGCCCCTCCCGCCCTGGGATGCCGCGCCTCCCCGCGACCCGCTGGAGCGCGGCGCTCGAACTTTCCGCGGGTGTGGGCGCGGCGCCACCCGGCCGGGTCCCCAGCTCCCCTCAAGGAGGCTAGTCCCTGGAGGCTAAGCCTGGACACTGCCCTGCCGGACTGGATCCAGATGGGTGCTTGTGTTTTTTTCAATCTCTTGAAAATCAGTGAAGTGACCCGGCCTCCCCTCCTTGCTGCTTTTCGAAAACAACCCGAGAGAGCCATATGGGAACAATTAACCCAGCTGAAGTTTTGGTGGATTCTTCAGGGTGACTTGTGTGGCTGTCTTACATTTTTTCTGCCTCACTACACACACACACACACACACACACACACACACCACTTTCTGGGGCAAGAATGTGCTAAGGGATCTGGCCTGCTGTGTATTTTTCTTTCCCCAGAGCGAATTAGGGATATTCAGGGACCGGGGATCGCCCTGGTGTCCCCGGGGCCCCGTGTACACAGCCTCCTCTTTGACAGCTCCAGGCTGGCCGTGTGCTGTCTGTGCTACATCCACGGAGGGACAAGGACGTGCTTGTATCGGCAGGAGGAGTAGGTATGGAGCGGGGAGAAATACAAAGATGCTATTATTGTTTTGATTGGTAGCAGTGAATGAAATTCCCGAGTTCCCCAATTGTTTTGTTATTCCCCAGCAGAGCGAAAGCCGAGGGAGAGCCTACGGATTCAGGAGTCCTGGTTTCGCCGGCTTCGCCTAGGAATCCCCAGCAGCCAGTCCGGGCTGGGGGGCTCAGCCCACTCCAAACCCCACGCCCTTTAGACCAGCCTTGGCCCCGAAGGATCAACCGGGACTGCTGTGACTTGCTTGTGTGGCCTGCGGGAATTGTGCACGAGTAACCCCAATGGTGTGTGTCTGGAACAGGGAATACAGAAGTTGCTATAAATGGATTTATTGGCAACCCCTAACCTTGCTGTGGCAAACCCGCCTTTAAAGACAACTGTTTTAAACCAATTCCTCCATAAAAACTTCAACCTCATGCAGAGCTTCCCAATATAAAGATATCCGGGGATGGGAGTGACCAAAGTTCTTATGAAAAGGGGCAAGAAACAGAATGCCACACAATGCCACACAATGCTGAAATTTGATGGCATTTTCACCCATAGTTTCAAAGGACTGATTATTACTGTGCTGATATTTGAGCAGTGAACATAGCAGCAGCTTTGAAGTTCTCCTGAAACAAAGCAAGATATGAATATTTAAAATCAAATATAAACTTATTAAACCAAAAAAGCTATTGACTTATTTCTTCATTCTGAAATGTCTCATTGCTGAAAAAAACCTGGTAATGTTTTATTTCATTTCTCTTGAAATAAATAAGAGTTAGCAGTCTTTCAACAACAGATGAAAAAGCCAGACAGCAACCTCTGATAAATGAACAACACAAACAAAAGGAAGATTAAAAAAACTCCATGGTAGCCTTAACTAATCTGAAATATTAAGATATAAATGAAACAATCCTAGAGAAACAAACTGGGTGACTCCTGCCTCAGACTTCTTTATAATGGATGAAATCTACAATTTGTATCACGTTCTGTCTTTGGCTCTTCTAAGCTATATTTGCCAAGTTTTTGATGAAATAGCGTAGTCAAATTGGGCTTTGCAGACAATGAAATTCATTTTTCTCCCTCTATCTTCAGAGCTCCCTAAGTAGCAAGAAGAAAAACACATAAAGTAAATATGTTAATTACTGGCATCATCTTTAGATTATTTTTAGTCAAAAAAAGTTTTGTCTTTATGGTTTCAGAAGTCACAGTCACTAAAGAAGTAACTTCATCACTGCCTAGTTAGGAGTGTTTAACATTCAAAACAGGCATGGAGCTAGCAATCTGAAATTTGTACACAGAGGGCCCTGTCTCCCCTTCTTCCTGTAGTGCTTATACAATCCAAACTACATATGTTATTATGCACAATCTGATCTCCAGCTTTACACAGCTAACATTACATACAGTGTGTCATACTGAGAACATCAAAGCTGTCTGAAGCTGTGAGTGAAAATGGTACACTTTTTAGAAGACAAGGCCAAAAACACGGCAATAAAAATTCATGAATGAGGGAAACAAGGGGGGTTCGTTAAGATCAAATCTGTAAGAAAATATTAGAATAATTTCTAAGTATCTAAATATGTGAACTATTAGCTGAGTACGGGTTCAAAAATGGGTTTTAATGCTTTTTAAAAACTCTGCTTTTCCGTTTAAAAAAATAAGATATTTTTAGCTAGTTGTTACGTGATCGTTTATTTGTATTTTTAGGGGGAGGGGAGAGCAAGACTCTTTTCTTAGGGTATTTCTGCTCATACCATTTGGTTTTAAAAGCTCACTCATTATATTTCTGTTGATTCCAGCTTTAAAAAAGTTAAAAGAAATAGATCACATGAATATTATATATTGAACACATTCACCAAACACACATACAGTATAATGGATTCCATTTTTGAATTTTCTGTCAGTCTGCCAACAATGTAGTTTTTCTCAGTAGAGTGAAAGAAAACAGCAAATAAACTGGTTATTTTACAGTGCAATTTACTGCCCAGGGCAATAGGCTGAGGAAGGCGTGAGAAAAGAATGTGGCTTGTGCCTGTTAGAACGCTTTTTTCCCTTGCTCAGATTCTTAAGTACTTCTATTTTAAATCATGCCTAAGTTAGGATCATAGCCAGTGTTTATTATAGTATATGTAGTATAGAATACATAGTGAGAAGTGAAATGTTTAAAACAGTGTAATACTTAAATACAAAAACTGAGACAAGACTAAAAAAAAAAAAAAAATTAAGGCAAGGTAGGATATCCAGACTCAAAATAATTCAGCCCACAAACACTCCTCACCTACTTTGGCATGTCTCCTAATGTTTACGGAATTCATTCTGTTTTGGTCTATTCATTCTTCCTTTCCCTTTTAACATTTTGGGGAGGAAAAGAATTTTTAAAGACATGGGAAATAATGACATAGTTGGATTATAGTTAGAAATCAGTTGGAAAAAGCCATAAAATTACACACCTCTACATAGTTCCTGCACGTGTAATGATCCGTGGTCACACACGTATACCAATGCCATGGTCAGAGGCGGGCTAACAGAAGACATTTGTCCAGGGATGTTGAAAGCCATAGTTGTGCACAGTTAACCAGGCAGTTAAATTAAAAGAGTCATCTAATGGGACATATAAACCCCTCTTCAGGTCTAGCATATGGCCTGGCAATATTGTAGAAACTCATCTAACAGGGGCTAGGCAGTGAATTATTTAAACCGATAAGGAATCCAGTGAGGAAAGAAAGTAGGGAGATAGATTCAGGGGTTCACATTTCCTTATAAGAATGTAGGAGTAACTAAAATCCCAGGGGAATCTGGTTTAAGATGGCATGCCATCTGACTAGCATTTTAAATATAGATTTCGACCCATCTTCTGATGGTGAAATAATCTGTAGGGGAAATAGAAATTTCCCATGCTCAGGAAGGGTGAGGTAACGAAGTCAGGTAGCGATCCCTCCAATAGATGTTGCATCTGGCTGAGATGGCTTAAAAAGAGATGTGCCGTCTAACTCCGAGTATAACAAAGCATTTTAATAGTCTCCACCCCAAGAGCGGTGCCTTCCCTCTCCTCAGCAAGCTGTATAAAAAGGCGCTGCCATAGGAGTCATTACATCCACACTCCAGTTATGACTCTGGCAGTTGTTCATAATCCCTGGCAATTCATCCCTATTTTTTGAGCCTCAGGTCCCTCATCTATGAAATGAGGAGGATAGCTTAGGCTCTCTGCCTCACAGGTTTTTCAGGAAGTTTAAATAAGGTGACAAGCACTTCATAAATTAGAAAATGCTGTACAAAGTTAACTTTTATTTAACAGACAATAAACTATGTTTTTCCTTCTCCATTACCTGGGACCAGTTTGGTTGGAATACCAGCCTAAAGGCTTGATGATTGGAGCAGTCCAGAATGCCACATTTGCCAAATGTGGAAGGAAGCAAGCCTTACAGATGATTTCGTAGTAGATAATAACTCCAATTAAGCTCTCACAGGCTCATCTGGGGGTAAATTGGCAGTTCTTGCTCAAACAGTAGCAGTCAGGAGCCATTCACAGTTATATTTTTTCTCTGTGTTAATGTTAAAGAGGATAATTTTAGTATATCTACAATACAGGTATATCTCACTTGATGCAAATTGGGATATGGAAATTACTAATTACACAATATATTGACTTAAAGGAAATGTTTTCTTTAAAAAATTCTTACTGAGATTCTTTGTAAGTGCCCCTACAATCATGTTTACATTTTTAATTACTAACCATTCTCTCAATTTTGTGAAACTGTATTGATATGCACTAAGGTGAGAGATTATTAGCTTGAACCCATACAGTGAGGGTGCCAAAAATATGTATACACATTTTAAGAAAGGAAAAAAACTGTATTAAAATTTTAATACTCAATATATACCGATAACAAAGGATGAATACAAGTCACATTTGACTTCTCCAATGACAAGAAGTGTTCAAAGTGGTTACTATTAGCATCCAGACACTTTGGATTTATGCCAAACTACTGCTTAAGTAACATTGACCAAAGTGTCCACTTGCATCGCTGCACATGCCATTTCAATTTCTTCCTGAAGTACCACCAGTGTAGCCAGTTTTCTATGGTACACCACATCCTTTAAGGTCCCCCATAGGTAGAAGTCAAGGGGTGTATGTCAGGAGAACATGGGGGAAACTCAAACAAGGTTCTCAAATTTCAAATACCACTTCAAAATGGTCTTGTGCTCTTTAAACGACAACCATGCTTCTGCCATTTTCTTTGACTGTCCTGGCTGTGGCATGGTGACGCTAGCATTCCTTTGATTAACTGATTAATGCCATCTTTTGAGTTATCATCATACTACACATTGCTACTATAATTCAATTCAACTTTGAAAAGTAATACATAGACATCTCTTAAAATGTGCATACATTTTTTGACATCCCCAGTATTTTCTGTAATACCAAGCACTAGTCAAAACTCCTTTGCAGCTCCTTTATATTTGTATTTATTTGAAGAAATATAAATCAGAGAATAGCACCCACCAAAAGTTTTGGTTTAAGAAGTGAGGGACATAAATATGAAGAACTTAGCCAAAATGGAAACTTTGGTTTTATTTAAAAATCAGTTTGCTGTTTTCCCTTTGATGATCAGACAACCTAATCCAGAAAAATATGAGGAATATTGCTACTATTGATGATGATGATGATGATGATGATGATGATGATAATGATGATGATAATCAATTTTCTAGAAGAGAGGTGTCTCCGCTAAAGGAGACAGCAGTCACTTCCAAGCCAAAATGTATGCAAAGCAGGATTCTTGCATCTAGAAAACTAGTTTTAAAACTAATCTTGGGATTTTAATACAATAATTAGAAGTTTTATTAAAGAGCTGAACATTTTAGGTTTAGGCCAGAAATGTTTAAATATAAACATTTGCTCTCTATAACTTCCATGTATGTCATATCTAAATGTTTCAATGGCTTTAAGAGGAGTCATGTCTGCCTAGGAGAAAATAGGTCACTGAGTAATTATCAGGAGAAATTAAACTACTGTGCTTCATTAGAAAAGTCTCTCCTTACCTAGAGCATTTGCTCTGAAAAACAGCTACTTAGTCAAGATTGATTTGACTACCTAGTGAGCTGTAGTTAAAGCCCTGTTACCTTTCAGTGAATTCAAAGCTCTTCCTAAGCCCTTTTGCTTTTACAGCTAATCTATTGCTTCTGACTCTTCAAGGTTTTTAGTGCCTTTGAAAAGACCACCTGAAGGGAAAGAGATTACGGATGCAATTACAATAGGAACAGGTTAAAACAAGAGTCAGGAACCTGAAATAAGACAGCTATCACTGGGGGTTAAAAGTAGATGGTGTCCTCTTGGCTTTCCTCTCCTGCTAATTCTTCACACCCTCATCCCATCTTCAGGAACCAAGCAGAATGCTAGAGGCCCAAATCCTGACAAAGAATCAGCACCTGCTATCGAAAAATAAAATCGTCCTAATATTTATCTGGGATGCTATATTTAACTTATTATTCAAAATCAGATGGCATTTGGAGAAACTGCATCACTCATACATTGCTGGTGGAAATATGAGTATAAAATGATACAGCCACTCTGGAAAATGATTGGGCAGATTCTTAAAAAACAAAACAAAACAAAACAAAACTAAACATGAAACTATGATAAGACCCAGTAATTGCACTCCTGGACATTTATCTCAGAGGAATAAAGACTTGTATACACAAATATTTGTAGCAGCTTGATCAGTATTAACCAAAAAGTTGAAACAACCCAGACATCCTCAATAGATGGATGGTCACACAAACAGTGGTTCATCCCTCATGGAATACTAGCAGGCGAAAGAAAGGAATGCATTATCGATGCACACAACCTTGGTAGAAACTCCAGGGAACTACACTGAATGAAAAAAGCCAATTCTGAAAAGTTACATAGTGTATGATTGGTTTATGTAACGTTCTGGAGGTGACAAAATTCTAAAAATGGAGGACAGCTCAGTGGTCGCCAAGAGTCAGGGATGCCATGAGTAGAATAGAGGAAGGGGGTGTGGCCATAAAAGGACCCCAGACGAGATCCCTGCAGCGATGGAAACGTTCTGTTTCTTGACTGTGTCAAGATCAATACCCTTGTGTAGTATAGTGCGGTATAGTTTTGCAAGATATTACTGTTTGGGATAAACTAGGTAAAGCATATAGGAAAGACCTGTATTATTTCTTACAACTGTGTGTGTTACTAATACATGATGATGGAAAGAAAGAAAAACTGATCTAAAAACAAAAAGCTTGATATTACAAAAAAAAAAAATACTCAGGAAGCTGGAAACCAAAATACTAGATAAAATTCCCCTTTAAAAAAAAAGGTCTTGTGTATTGCCTCTTAAAATGACCAATATATCAAAAGCAAAGACTGTCTCCAGATGTTGATTAAAACATAAGATCCAGAGGCCCTTGAGAAGAGCTTTCTGTACAGTAAATAAGGCTGATGACCAAATGGCGGAGCGGCTTAAAAGCTGGTCATGGCGCCTCACAGCTTTTTCTGCTAAAATCTGAGTTCCATAAGGACAAAGAACATGCCCTATGATTGAATGAATACAAATTGTGTATTTTTCCCAGTTACCTATTGCTGGGTACCAAACGACCCCAAACTAATGTCTTTGTATAAAAAACCAACCAGGGCTTGATGGAGCTGAGCGAGGTGGGTCTCACTCAGGATCCCTGATGCAGGTGCAGTCAGAACGTGGCTCCAGGGCGGTCTGGGGCCTGGACCGGGAAGACTCAAGAGGAGCTGGGGCCCCTTAGGCATCTCTCTGTCTCCTTGCGATTTCTCCACAGGGTGGCGCCAGCATAGCCAAAACCTCTTACATGGCAGCGGAAGGCTCCCAGAGCGAGTTCCCAAGAGCAACGGAAACTGCTAGACTCAGAAGTCACACAGCAACCTTTGATACTCTTGTTGAGAGTTGCCATGGCGTAATGAAAAGACCTTGGGCTTTAGAGACAAGCAGACCTGCATTCATAACCCAGCTCTCCCCTTCTTAGCTATGAGCCCCAGGACAAAGTGATTTAACCTCTTTGCAACCCAATGTAAAACTTATCTTAATAATTGGCATCAGAACTCCCCTTTAGAAGGTCTTTACTGGGAAAACACTCATTGGATCAGGAAGTGAGACCTTTGGTCCTGAGTATGAGTGAGGGGGCAAGGCAGGATAGGTAAGGGCCAGCTTGCTCTGAGTATGACAAGAAGAGGAATTCGTGCTTACTTCTGAGGAGAGGAGTTAAGAGGGAACTGCAGGATAGCAAAAGTCACAAAGCAGTGTGCATGAAGAACCACCCTCACTCCAGAAGTTCCCTGCAATGGGGTGGCTAAGGACATTTTAAGAATGAAACCATGCCTATTATTAAATTTAAAGTTGTTTGTGATAATGTGTTGCTTCTGTGTGTCCTGTGCTATACTTTTCCCTCTGCAGTTGATGCAAGTTATATTTTTAATGCCGATGATTACATGTAACTACTTTCCAGTAAAATGGCACAAAATATGATAATAAATGGTAACAGGTATTATTGATTGAAAATACAAATTAACATGTTTTAATAAAAATGACATATTAATTATTACTTGATATACCAGTCAAGGCTAGAATCAAAGAAATCTCAGCTTAAAGGGCTTGCCAACAATAGAGTGTTATATTGGCTCACTGAAGTGGCAAGGCCATAAGTAGAGCAAAGATCCATTTTCTTTCCATCATCTGCTCGGCTATGTACAACAGGAGCTTCATTTTTCATCTTAATGCCAAGTCCCCTTGACAATGTAACATGGTTGCCAACTTCAAAGGGCCTGTGTGCTTTTGTTTACATCCAATAGAAGAGAATGCACCCTGTTTGCATCTAACAGAAGAGAATGCACCTTCCTATTCCAACAGTCTAAGCAACAGTTCTGAAATTCCCCTTGATTGGCCACCTGGGGTCCAATGTCCACTTCTAAATCAAGGACAGTGGAAGAGGACTGGAATGTGCCAATTGGCCTATGTCAATCCTAACCGATCTCTGCCGTTAAAGGGGGTGTGTGTTCGGCTTGCCTTAATGTGGAGGCTACACCAGGAAAGGGTACATCTCCAAACAATATCTGAGGGAGAGGGAAACCAATAAATATCCACCACCATTGGCAAATATGAGTTACAGACAAAAGTTATGAAAGTCTCCAAATTTGAACAACATAGGGGAGAAATAATCTAGGGAATCTTTAGTGATTTTTACCACAATTAGGGAAAGAAAGGGTTGGAAATCACAGATACAACAAGAAGCAAAATAACGGGAAGAGAATCGAGTAACAGATGGATTGAAAATGAAATAAAAAGAAGTAGAAGGAGAAAAACAAGATAGGCAAAGATAAATTAATTGTGAGAGTCTTGGCTCAACAAGAAGCTAATAGGTTCCCCACCCCCACTCCCCAAACATGGATGACACACAGGCCTAATTACAAGACAAATTAGAGTCATCAGCAAAATGGAAAAGAACAGAACCAAAACGACTAGTAGTAAACCTCACTTTAAAAACCTGGGAACAAATACTAAATAAGAGATGGACAAAAGTGAAGAAGTATCTGAAACTCAATGATCTAATATTTATGTGATTCTTTTCCTTGTAATGTACTTTGAATACTACAAAAATAGTTCTTAACAATAAATATTGAAATTGTGTACCACTTGTATTAGTTTCCTATGGCTACTGCCCCAACTTGCCACAAACAATGGTTTACAACTACGGAAAATGACTTTCTCACAGTTCTGGGGGCCAGAAGTCCAAAATCAAGGTGTCAGCAGGGTGATGCGCTCTGCTCCCTCTGAAGGCTCGGTGTGAGGACCCTCCCTTCCTTCAGCCAGCTTCTGATGGCGGCTTGTGGCTGCATAACTCCCGTTTCTGCCTCCGTCTCCACGTGGCCTTGTTTACATGCAGTGGGCATGTTCCTGTTGGCTGCTTCTTCGCTTCTGTCTGTCAGACATCTTTCTCTGCCTTTCCCTTATAAGGCTGCCTGTTATTGGATTCAGGGTCCCTATGCAGATCATCTAGGATGATCTAACCACCAAATCCTTAATTTAATTACATCTATAGAGTGTCTTTTTCTAAGTAAGGTAACATCCAGAAGTTCCAAGTATTTGGACATGGACATATCTTTTGAGGGGAGGACCACCTCTCAACCCACTACAATATTTGTGAAAATGGAAAAATAAACTAACAAAACTGAATAAAGACCGTAAGTCTAGATTTAAATTATTAATTTAAATCAATTATTAATATATTTGCTAATGAAATGTTTATGGTTCTATTTTTGTTTTTTCTGTTGAATACAAGTTAACTTAAAGTATTGAAATAATGCATAGATGTAGTCAACTAGAGATTTTTATCATTACTCTTAAAAACATGCAATTAAGTTGGTGACAAATGGGTGAAAATGTTTAAGAAAATTCATTTCCACTAGTAATTTTTTAAAATGCAAAATCAAACTTTGGGGAGCCATTATACACACATTACCCTAATAAAATATATATTAGGATTTTAAAACCCAGCTTAAAAGTCAGAGTCTAGTTAGGAAAATGGAAACCAAGCCAGGTATTTCAAAGAGAGAGCATTTATACAGAAAACTATATTGTTGGGAAAGCTGAAAGGTCTAAAAGGGAAAAGTATGTAACCTCGAGATTAGCATCAGGACAGAAAGACCGAAAACACCTGAGGGAATAAAAAGGAGGAAGAAATGCAATGAGAGACCAGGACCGCACTTCTTACTGTGTCCCCGGGAGTGCTAACCGGGATGGATGCTCGGAACACTGGGGAGAGGGCATCCAGAAATGAAGTCATTTCTCGAGATACTGCCAGAAACAGAAACCAAGGGAACTATGACTTCTCCCATCTTTCCTCTGAATGCCTTCTAATGGTCTGCTGGCATCTTCTATTGGCAGAACCTAATGGGAAGCAGCTAGAAATGAAGGCTAGGAAATGTGGTTTCCGGGCTCCTCACCCTAGCCAGCATTTCAAAGCACATTATAGAAGGGTTGCTGTGGAGCGAAGGGACAACAGGTAAATAATCAGCATGCGCAGTGATAAGGGAAAGCCAGTATGATTCTTCATCGCTGATGACACCGTAAGTCAGAATACCCAGGTAAGTAACTTCGTACCCATTGACTAAATTATGCCACTCAGGGGAACATGATGGAAAGAAATAACCTCAAGGCAAAAAAATTAAAAATACAGAAGTTATACAAAGATGTTGAAAGTGGCATCACTTACAAGAGCACAACCATAAAAACAACACATTTGCTCAACAATGAGATGATTAAGCAAATCATGGCAGATTGATGTAATAAAATACTCAAAAGCTTAAAAAAGAGAAGTACATATGTCAAATAGGTATGAAAATGTTCATTGGAAATAAATTTACATAAAAATGTGAACCCCAAATTGTGTGATGACTATAATAATTATCATACAATTGTGTACAAATGTATGAAAGTATATGAACAAAGACCAGGGTGACTTGGCGTGAGGTAGTAACCACTTTAGAGCTTAATGCTTCTTAGTCTTCTTTTCTTTTATAAAGTTGCTTAAGTTCTTCATTAAAAAACAAAAGTAAATGAGTCTTGAATTTTATTTTTAGGCTCCAAACCAACTAAAAATCATGTTTCATGTTAAACTGCTTTGCACACACACACACACACACACACACACACACTACAACCCCCTAACCATTCCTACCACAGCACTTTTTACAGCTCTGGCATTAATCACTGCCATGGCCTGAGGCCAGTGTCTGATTGGTCTAGAGATTTTATTTTACAACCTGAGAACACTGGCTGGCTCCCAGGGCCTCTGCTCCCCTGCCCTAAGTTCAGCCTTTCTTCTTGTTGCTATACTTCATGAATTTTACTCTATCCAGGAGCTGTTCAAGTAAACTAGTGAATAAAGATAACACTGTGAATACCAAAAAAAAAAAAAAAAAAAAAAAAAAAAAAAAAAAAAAAAAAAAAAAAAAAAAAAAAGCTAAAAACACCATTTTATTGACTATTTGAGATTTTGTAAGTATTAGCTGCTCCGCGACCATCTGTTCTCTCCCTGTGCCTGCAGTGCCTTCCACCATGCCTGAAACAAAACTCCCTCAAGGCGGAGGGCAGAAAGGCCTCACCTTTGATTCGCCCTTCCCATAATCCATGCTGCTTCCCCAAATCATGATGAGCCAAGTTTTTTGGCCTCATGAATTCTGCCTCATCAGTAGGCTCAGATAGATGCCTGTCACAGCTGCCTCAAGGCTATTTGGGAGTCTCAGAGTGTGTGGGTACAGCAGGGAAGTGTGACAGTGTAACTGCCTCCCGTAGGAACCTGCTGGCAGATGGCCCCAGAGACCTTGGCCATGGCTTGGGCTGGCTCTCGGTGTGATTGATTAAGCAATTAGAGGACCTTCAGGAGACCCAAGCTCCAAACTTGATCAGCTTTCCACTTTTGCCTTGTGATTCCTTGAGAATTATCTTCCGAGGAGTACCTGGCTTGCCAGTCCTGTTTCGCCACCTACCATCTGTGTAAACGTAGGTAAGTGTTTTTGTTCTTTCAATTGGTTTCCTAATGTATAAAATGAAGGAAATAACAGTAGCTACTTTACAGTTTTGTTGCAAAGATCTGGGATAAGGCCCTCAAAGCTTACTGGATATTGTTAGTTGTCTACCCAAAGATCCATTCTACCTCTTTTTTATTAACAGAAACACCAGTTTGTTTGGGGTGGCACAGACTCCCTTACAGCTATGGTGACCGTATGATTTCATTCCATTGGGAGGGGCTTCCAGAAAAGTGACAGGTCTGATAAAAAAAAATTGATGAGAAGGACAGAGCCAGTAGGATGCGTGCAAGTATTTTGCTCATTGCCCTTACTTTTTAATTCTGTATAGAATAGGGATACCTGGAAGAAAGACAGTCACCTTGCAACTAAGAGAATAAAAGCTACATGCTAAGAATGGTTGATCAGGGAGTGAGGAAGAACCCAGGTCTTTGAGCACTTTCCCAGGGAGCTGTGCCAGGAGGGGCTGCCTACCTCCGGACTTCCTGCTACACGAGAAAAATGAACTCCATTTTGGCTAAGCCCCTGTGGTCGGGGTTCTATTACAGGCAGCTGAATACAATCCTCCTCTAAGCACTCAGCATACTGCCTGCCCATAGCAATACCTTAATAAAGGTTACCTTTTATTCCTCTATAAAGTATCATGATGATCAGTCAGCTGTCATTGCACTGAGCAATAAGTGAAGTTCACAATTATTGTTCTGAAATTTAGTTATGGTAAAAAGTGCATAAAGCCCTCCATTAGCAACTAGGACTGGTAAACATTCTCCTTATTCAGAGACACTGACTGTAACAACATTTTTAGACACAGAATTTGACATGCTATTGTAGTTTTGTTGTTGTTGTGGCTGTTAGGTTACATCCAGCTGGCAATCTAAGGAAATGATTTGATTGATAAATCTAGTAAAGTTATAAGCGGGAAGGGAATAGGACATTAAAATGTTTTGATTGACGTTTACATTTTTCCAAAATTAAATTTTATTTTATTTTGGAAAAAAATATTCATTTCCAAGAGATGCTTTCTTTATTTTTATTTATGAATATAACAGATTAGTTTCTTGGGAACTCAAGAACACTGTAATGCTTTCTTAGTAAGACTGGTGGTGAGAGGTAGAGAGAACAGAATGTTCTTGATTCAACCAAGAGTAAATCTGAAATACATAAAAGCCCTGGGAGAGTTCTTAAGGGTTTTTCCAAGACTTAGTATATGATACCATAGTTTTCCCTCATATCTTTGCTTCCCCAAGCTCCTCTCCTTGGGCTGAAATGTGGATTCATCCCCAACACCAGAAAAGCTTCCATCTGGAAAAATAACTTCACCTTTTGACCAGGAAACAATCAGAAAACCTATCAGATGCCTCCTCAGGACACTAATTACATTGTGTTCCTCTTCTCCCA
This sequence comes from Lyroderma lyra, assembly GCA_004026885.1. Lineage (NCBI taxonomy): Eukaryota > Metazoa > Chordata > Mammalia > Chiroptera > Megadermatidae > Lyroderma > Lyroderma lyra. Next base: position 624,200 of record PVJL010000008.1, on the reverse strand, counting down.
GCTTTTAGACTTCGTTGTTCAAGTGGAGGAAAGCAACAGTATAGGGTGGGTTAGGCTGCAATAATAATGAATAAAAACGACCAATATTTGTTTCTTCTTCATCCTATTCACCCTTCATGGGAATTCAGGGACAGCCTCCTCATTACAGCAGGGAACCCCAGTTGAGAGAGCAGCCACCATCTTTAATGTTGCCAGTCCCGAAGGAAAGGGGTTTGCCCTGCCAGTTCCCAGAAGGTGTTGCTTTTGCTCACAGTTTATTACCCAGAACCAGTCCCACAGCCTCGCCCAACCGAAAGGGGGCCAGAAAGGGCAATCCGACCATTTGCTGGGAAGAGGGACAGCAGAAAGAGCTGCTAAATTGCACCAACATTAGAAAAGTAGCATTATGGAGTGCCCGTCATATACCTGCTGTGTGTCATATCACTTATGTAACTCTCATAATAAATTTTGATATTGTTGAACTTTCATTTTCAGACAAGAAGGCTGAGATTTAGAGAGGTAATGTGACCAAGAATTCCATCTAATCTATAGATTTGGTTTCAGTTTCATCTGATTCCAAAATCTGTTTTTCCATAGTTCCCAAGTACTTCGTAGTACAACATGCTGCTCACAACTTCGTAATATTGGGGGGCTGGGTGAAATAGGGGGAGAGTGGAGAAAAGGGTTTATTGTTAAGAAATACTTCTCTCCGCAAGCCCCAACGGTCGATACTTCTTTGGCCTCATTGGTATAATGAGGTGACCAACTGAACTACCCTCACCGGAATCTGAAACGGAGCCCCACAAGAACAGAAACAAAAATGACTAAAACAAGTTTATGGAGAAGGAGATACTAGAGGGAGGATGACAAGCAGGTCAGACATCAAATTGAGAGGCAGTAACATGCTATTTTTGTTCCTCAAAAGCCTTCAAGTGATCCCTTCAGAATGTATCCTATTACCCAGGGTGATGCTCAATTATTTTAAAGAGCTCTCTTTGATATTATATAATTCTCATCTTTAATCCCTAAAGAGTTTTCGAAATTTTGAGAAGTTCACCTAAAGCGTTATGTATGTACTTTTATTTCTTCTTAAATGTACTAATTCTGAGAGGGGTTCCCATTTTTAAAGTGAAGTACCAACTCAAGTATGTCAGAGACGCTGATTCTATCTAGAAGTCTTAGGCAGAGCGTGGTTGGGTGCCACTGACCTGCTTGTACCAGGAATGTAATTTTCAACAAGGAAAGGCTGACCCTTTAAGCTTTTAAAATAGTTTTTACATTGTGTCTCATTTCTACTACATAGTTAACAATAAGACCTTAAATATTCAACCAAAGTTGATATGTTGGTATAACTAGATTTTGATTTTTCTAAGTATACTCTAAAAATAAATATAAACCTGAAGGAAAATAATTTCTTCTATTATGAAGACTGCCTAAAAATGCTTGTGATAAAATGTTGCTTGGAAAAGGCAGCCTGTACACTTTCACAGCAACATCCATTCCAGAGTTGCTAGGCAGCAGTGCTCACTACCTTCAAAACATCGAGCTGGAGGTACTGGGATGGGTCAGTGCCCCACCTCACCTCTGATTAGGTCTATTTTAGCAGTATTTGTGTTTGAGTTATAGATAACAGATGATCCCTCCCAACACACACACACACACACACACACACACTGCTTCTCATTGTTTCTTTAGCATTAATTACTTTCATGACAAAATACTTTTAAAGAGCATTTATAATATGCATTAAAGTACGTCATATTACATGCTCCTAGAGTTCCATAGATTTTTAAAAGTGGAAATCACTGTGAAGATAGAGTGTCAGAGAATCAGATAGTACCCTTAAAATAATCAGTAAGGCATGGAAGTCAAAACTCAATTTGAAGAGGAATGTCCTAGGGCTGAGGGTCAGCCCTTCCTTATAACAGCCAAAATTTAAGTCACCTGAATAAATAGAGAGCCAAGAAGGAAAGGGCAATCTGAACTCTGCAACCTCTCATATTGAAAAGAAGAAACAGAAGAGGTAACTCCAATTGACCCTTTGTGTCTTATGGGTTTTGCATCTCAGGGAAGGTTAAGATGACAGCCCACTCTAAACACACATTCATTTACATTAGCAGCATTTTCTATGGATGACTTAAGTGCATATTTGAAACATTCCAACGGAGGAAAAAAAAAGGCATCAAAGGACCAAATGAATCCACAAAAGCATGGGAATTTCAGAGGCAGTTCATTTGGACTTGCTCTTACTCTCATTTGCCCACCACACCCCAAATGAGACCATAAAACAATACCCTAAAGACCTGCTTTCCACAGCCAAAACAGTATATGGGTCTTGATTCACTTTTGGAAATGTTACAGTGGATGCTCTGACTGTGTTAGCAAAGGGGACCAGGGGAGGACACTGGGACAATTGCTTTACTAACGCATATTAAGTGAGTCAAATAGGTGTCACATTCCTGTCTGAACACAGTTAAGCCTGGATACCAAAAATGAGCAGAAACAGGTTGAGAGCAGATTTTGTACCACTTGGGTGGTTAGCTGGAATGGCCCTGACAGGAATGTCCTGAACACCCCAACTTGGGTTGATGATGTAATTCCAGTTGAACAATTATTTTAACTTTCAGACAGTTGGTCTAGGTCTAGATTCCTTTGTTTTAGCCTAACATTCTCTTTTTAATGACTTTCCCACTTCTTCTCTTACACTCCTTCCTCCCTTGATGGTATTGTTGCATATGGAAAATTGCAGATGTTTAGTTTCTATAACAGGCGAGATTAATACTCACTTTTTAAAAGATCTGGTACATGGATAAAATCCATATAATAGCACATACGATACTCACATGAAGAACTCTGGGGCCCTTAATTTTAGTACGAGCTAAAGAATGTTTTAAGTGGAAACAAAGAAATGATGGGAATATTGGCTACAGAATGCGACAATCAGTCCCCTGGTGTTGTTAGCTCAACAGGAATTAAATGTAACTCTGAACAGGGGGAGTCATTAAGTCAGTGGTGTTTATTAGAGGTTCTTCCTCTGCAAACTGGCTAGTCTGATTTGGGGGTTTGTCCAAGAAGCACAGAGATAAGATAATCGGTAGAAGAGAAGAAATGATGTGAGCAAAGGACAAACACTGAGGTTCTAATGGGTATAATTCAGAGGAAAGCTATGGAGGTGATGAAAAAGAAGCAGATGCTAAATACTTACCTTCTTAATAAGCTGACCATGCGTATTGTTTTACGTGGGACGGAAGACAACGGTACTGTCTCATTTCAAACAGTACGTCGGGTCAGCCTACTGACACCTTGAATTTAGCCCAGTGAGACCAGGCTGACCCGATGTACCATTTGAAATGGGACAGTACCGTTGTTTTCTGTGCTGTTTAAAATGATATGCCTGGTCAGCCTACTTCTTAACTATGTCTTAAAGAGTGGCATCATTATTAATCAATATTGCAAATGTAAGTACTGCTTCTCTAAGGAAAAAAATCAGAAAAGGGTTCTTTGTCCTTTGTTAACACAAACATAAACATTTATACAACTGCAAGAAATACCCTTCTGTGGTTTTCTCCTTTGCAAGTCAGGGATGACCGGGTAATATTCAGTCAGAAAAACATAATAATGATTGATGACTGGCAGCGCCTTATGTTTTACGTCACTAGAAGCAGATATTTTATATATTTTTGTTCTGTTTATATATTTAACCAGTCATTGGAAGAATTTCTTACATGTTTTTTGAAATAAGTATTACTCTTTCTAGGTCCAGCAAATGATGAGCTAGTACTTTTCCTTAAAGATTGCCCTTTTTGTTTTAACTTATAAGTATTTTGTTTAAAAGTTACAAATGCTAAGTTGACAATGCACTGTAGAATTGTATGCCTGAAACCTATGTAATCCTTGCTAACAGATGTCACCCCAATAAGTCTAACAATAAAAATGAATTTAAAAAAAATAAAAAAATTAAAGTTACAAATGCTAATTATAAAAATATAAAAAATGAAGACGAATATAAAATTTTTCTTAGGTAAAATGTTCTCCCCTATTCCTCTTCATACTCATTTGAGTTACTCATTGCTGCAGGATAAATTACCCTCCAAAATTAATAACTTAAAACAAAAAACATTCATTATTATCTCACATGGTTTCTGTGGGTCAGAAGTCCCAAGTGGTGTTTATCTGGGTGGTGCTTGGCTCAGAGCTTCTCACAGGTTGCCACCGTGGTGTCAGCAGGGATGGTAGCATCCGGAGGCTTGACTGTGGCTGAAGGATCCACGAGCAAGGTAAGGCACTCCCACACTCACCGCTGGTTGTTGGCCGGAAGCCTCAGTTCTTCGCCATGTGGACCTACCATGTGGCTGCTGGGTGTTTGCACCAGGGAAGCGAGCTGTGCCCAGGGTGACGGATGCAAAAGACGAAGTGAGGAGGAGGCCGAATGACTTATGACCTTGTCCCCACAGTATCTCTCTCTCTCTCTCTCTCTCACACACACACACACACACACACACACATACACACCCCAAATCCAGCCCACATTCAAGGAGAGGGAAATTGGACCTCATCTTTTGGAGAGAGGAGTGCTGAAAAGCTGTGGACTACTTTAAAACCCTAACAATACTCCTATTCTTTAAAGTTAACTGCTACTAACATGTTGGTATATAACTTTCTAGACCTTTTTCTATGCACATGCAAATATATATGATGTGCACTCATATTTATATATTATTACATGTTTTATATATATATTTATATATTGTTTTATAAAACTCTCAGAAAATGCAAAATTTTATTCATTAAATAATTTAAAGACATCATTTCTCCTCATTTAACACATACCTGTTCTTTCAATAGCTGCATAGCATTTCATTAGAAACTTACAATTTACTTAATAATTTTTCTAAAGATGTATATTTGGTTTGTCTATAGTTTCTGGTTACTATGAATAATGTTGCAGTGGACATCCTAGTGCATAAACTCTTGCCTACTTGTTTAAGTATTTCTGTATGATACATTCTTATAAATGGATTTGCTGCATCAAAATAATTCTATTTTTACTATTTTGATGGGTACTATCAAGTTTCCCTCCAAAATTGTAGCAACATTCATTTAATCACTATATTGGTTAGGCATCCGGTGTTGCTGTTAGGAAGTCTAGAGTCATGTTTCTACATATTTATTCATGTGTCATCTGTTCTTTCTTTCTTGAAACCTTTAGACTCTTCTCTTTTCCTCTGGTGTTCTGGAATCATGTGAGGATATGCCACGGCTTTTGGTTTGCTTGTCTCATTTGTTTCCTGAGTGCTTGCTCAGTGGGAACTCACCCTCTGAAGAGTCCCATCATCTAGTTGTGGGGACTTTTCTTCTACTATTTCTTGATAATTTATTCTACTCCATCTCTTTCTGTTCACTGTTTTAAAAAATCTCTCTGTACTGTTAGTCAGATGATAAACTTCCTGGATTGATTCTCTAACTTATTTTCTCTGTGCTATTTTTCCATCAGTACTTTGGAAAAAAAAGTTAACATACAATATTCATTGTCTGTAGGTCAGTCTTCCTTGATCATTGTCTTTGTAACCTGGTCATCTGTTCAAATTTAGAGAGAGAGAGAGAGAGAGAGACTGAACTACAGAGAGTGGACTAAGCTTAGCACCAGGAGTTCTGCAGCTTCCTGGTCATTATGGGAACTCAGTGCCCTGAAATCTTGGCTGTCGGTACTCCTGCCAGTGCCATCTAGGTAATTTGCCTTCTATTTGTATCCAATGGGTATATGTTTTCCATTCACAGTTACTTTACTCTTACTCATAGTCCCTGCTTATTGATGACTTCAACTGCTAAGGGTATCTGTGTACAACTTTCTCATCCCTGGTGTCTTTTAGATTTTCCTGTTATAACAACAGCTTCCTTGTATTTTTCACATAATGTTCTCAAGATAATATCACTATCATTCCTGTTTGGGCAGATGTGTTTCTCCAAGTGTGTATATATATATGTGTGTGTGTGTGTGTGTGTGTGTGTGTGTACACAACCATACATTCACACACACATACAAAAACACATACATACAAGGTCTGACAATTACGTTCGTGACTCATCCTAGAAAAAGTGCTACATACCTCACTGCTGAGTATCACTATGGTCACCTTCGAAGTACTCCCCTTGGGAAGCTCTGCACTAACGCCAGTGCCTAGTCCACCCTTCAAAGCAATTTTGGAACTCTTTTTCTGGAATGACCATCAGAGCTGTTGCTGTATGACCCATGATGTCCCGAGTGTCATCAAAATTTTTCAATATTTACTTTATCTTCAGGTAAAGAAAAAAGTCATTGGGGGCCAGATCAGGTGAGTAGGGAGGGTGTTCCAATATAATTATTTGTGTTCTGGCTAAAAACTCCCTCACAGACAGTGCCCTGTGAGCTGGTGCATTGTCATGATGCAAGAGCCATGAGTTGTTGGTGAAAAGTTCAGGTCATTTTTGTCTAACTGTTTCATGCAGCCTTTTTAGCACTTCCAAAGAATAAACTTTATTGACTGTCTAGTTGGTACAAATTCATAATGAACAATCCTTCTGATATCAAAAAAAAGGTCAGCAACATCATTTTGATTCTTGATTTGTACTGACAGAAATTTTTTGGTTGTGAAGAATTGGCTGACTTCCATTGTGCACTTTGACTCTTTGTTTCAGGTCATATTGGTACATCCATATTCATCACCAGTGATATCATGGCCCAAAACGGTGTCTTGCCTCTCCAATAGGTCTTGGCAAAGTTTGACTCTCCTTTGCTTTTGTTCATCAGTGAGCTCCTTCAGGACCATTTTTGCACACACCTTTCTCATGCCAAGATTTTCAGGTAAGATTTTCCTGTTTCTCTATCAATATTTAGTTGGTTTGCTATGCTTCTCACAGTCAGCTGACAGTTTTTGACACACATCCAATGAATTTTTGCAATATTTTCGTCAGTTCTGCTTGTTACTGGCTCCCCTGACCTCTCATCAGTGACATTTTCTCTCCCCTCATAAAAACATTTAATCCATTTCTTTTTCTTTTTTTAAATCCATTTCTATACTATTGTTTTTGTCATGATATTATCCCCATAAACTTGGACTAACAAGTCCTTGATTTTACTTCCATTCTTGCCAAGTTAAATAAGAAATTTAATATTTGTTTATTACTCTAATTCAAACTCCAACATTATCATGACAACATATTATATATAATCGTGTGTGTGTGTGTGTGTGTGTGTGTGTGTGTGTGTGTGTGTCTGCCCTATAGCTTGGCTGCCCTGGAGTCAGGTAACCACTCTGACAAAATCAATTGTGAACTGGGAGTTGGGGGGCGGGGGGTCAGGAGACCTCATGAAGCAAACCTTGTCTGAGGAACTGCCTGGGAGTACTTTTCTGCCAAGAGGCTGTAGATATGGCAAGTATTCAGAGGGATGGATAACCCTTTACAGTAACTGCAGGTAAGACACACGGACCTCAGCAGCCTCTTTGAAAAGTGGAAATAATTCAATATCTCCTCTCTATTTTATAGGATTGTTAGGAAAATGAAATAAAATGTTGTAAATTATAAAGCATTCCACAATGTAGAATAACTAGCACCATCACTGGCATAAAACAGATGTTCCATCAACAGTGGTGTAACAGGATGTGAAAAGTGCCCAGTACCAAAATGGGCTATTCCAGCTCACTGCTGAGAGCTTCAGCACTGAGCACCACACGTTCTTAGTCCAGGGCGCAGCCAGGCCCTGGGGCGGCCAACTGGGCTTGCTCACAGCGCCTGTCAGAAGAGTCATCAACTCTCCCGTCATGCCTGCCCAGAAGGCCTGGCAGCCTTTGGTGGGGGTGGCACAGTTCTTGAGGAGAGGATATTCCCTCTTCTCACCAACCTGGGAAGAGAAATAAAGGTTCTTCCCCCTGAATCCCAGGGAGGGAAGGCCCATGAGTGCGTGCTTGTGTGCGTGAGAGCGGGTGTGCGTGCGGGTGTGTGTAACCACGTAGCACCTGCTCTATTGAGTCAGGGACATGTGAGAGTCTCTAGTGGGAAGCTGCCAGAGCTGGAACTAGCAGAGGTCCTGATGACACCCCACATAGAGAAAGGGGTGGGAGAGGGATGATGGAACCGGGAAAGAACAGATGGTCTTTTTAAAAAGTTTTCCCTAAAGCTAAATTTTTTTAATTAAAAAGACTATTTTCCCTTTTTAAATATCCTTTTTTTTTTAGCAAAATAGAGCATAAAGACAGAAAAAAACTTAAAATGTGCAGCTCAGAGAATTATCAAAGCAAATCTGTGTAACCACCACTAAGTTCAATAACTAAAACACTGCCAGCACCCCATTGGTCTCAACCTGTGTGTCTTCACTGTCAGAAAACCTCTCTCTCCTCAAAAGTAACCACATCCAGACCCTTATAATAATCACAATTTTTCTCTTTTTTAGAAAAACATTTTTCATCTAAACATGCATCCCAAAGCACTATAGTATTGCTTACTCAGGGACTTTATATGGAATCATATAGCATGAATATACATATAAATTTGTGTGTCTATGCTATTGTTAATAGACATTTGGTGTGTTTCCAGGTAGGACTATTATTAACATGCTGCTATGAACATGTTAACGATAGTACATGATTCCTGGTACATGTGTACACATTTCTTTAGGGTATATACCTAGAAGTGGAATTGTTGGGTGATGGAGTATGTGACTCCTTAACTTCACTACAGAATATTTTCCACATGGGTTCTCAATGGACACTCCCCCAGCAGTTTAGGAGAGATTTCCTTGTTCCACATCTAAAATGTTATGTCTTCATTTTCAGATAATGTATTTCTGTATGAGAAAGTTCTTTTATAAAAGAGGGAAAAATATTGATATAATAGTAGAATTAACAGGGTGCTTTTCTTTTGAATGATTTTTACATGGCAACATAAAGACCTAGTAGTGCCATTTAGGCCCTATATTTTTCCACTTGGAATTCTACTAGACCATGACATCTCAAATGCTGGAAACCATTGTCCCACAGAACATGGTGCAGATTGTCTCTACATGTCTTTTTTGATAGAATACACAGCCTCCAAGATGGCCCCCAATGAACCACATACTTTTGTGAGGAGTTCCCACACTGACTAAGGGCTGATTTTGTGACCAGTAGAAAAATGTCAGTGTATGAATTCACAAGCTAGATCACAGAAGACATTGCGGCTGCAGCACTAGTCTTTTGAATTAATCACTTCGGGGGAACTCAATCATCATGTTCAGAGGAGACTCCAGCAACCCTGTGGACAGGCCCATATGAAGAGAAGTAACTTACCAACACCAACTTGCTTAAAAAGGAACCTTCAGCTTCAGTCAAGCCTTCAGGTGATTTCAGTACTGAACCTCTGAGACCCCAGCTTCTCAGACCCCACAAGTCATAAATCAGAGACAAGCCATCCCCTGTGTCCTGTTTGAATTTCTGGCCCACAGATACAATGAGAGAATGCATGATCATTATTGTTTAAAGCCACCAAGTTTTGGGATAATTTGTTACAGAGCGCGAGATAACTAACATAACATTATATGACCACCTAAGAAGTACCCTTGCAAAAATTTATTTATTTATTTATTTTTAAATTTTTTTTATTTTTATGTGGGTAGCTCCCTGGCTGGGAATCGAACCCAGGCCGCAGCGCTGACAGCGCCGAAGCCTTAGCCACTACACCATCAGGGAGCTCCCACCTGGCAAAAATTTAAACCTGATCATGCGTCTATATTTAATTACAGGTTTAGAAGACAGAGATGTGACAGAAGAACATGTTAAACAATTGCACCACTGGGGCAATTAGCACAATCCAGAATATACCAAATTTTATAGCACAAATGACCAAATTTCTTCAACTAGTAAATTGAGAAGTGGGGGAATATGAAGAGAGGAACCTGTACATTAAAAGGGATTTACAAGGTGCAATAGACTGTATTGTCCCCAACATGTGCTGCCCTCTGCTGTGGGACAATTTTACTTCCCTTTTCCCTGGTGACATCAGCTTTGGCCATGTGATTTGATTTGATCAGTGAAATGTGAGCAGAAGTGATGGTTGCTACTGCTGAGCAGAAGTTTTAAAAGTCATTGTATGTCTCAAGCATTTCTTATTCCGATCTGCTAAGCAGTGAGTGTATCCCAAACAGGGACTGACTGCTTTTCAGTCCATGGCTGGGAGTGGAGAGGACAGGAGGCTGACTCACAATGGAAACCCACGTGAGCAGGAAATAAACCCCAGTTGCTGTAAGCCACTGGGATTTTCAAGCTGCCTGCGACTACAGCACAACCTAATGTAATCTGATTCATGCAAGAAATAATTCAATCAAATACAACAGCTAAATCTCATTAGGCTCCTAGTTTATGAAACCATTGTAGAAATCTGAATAGAGACTGGATATATAATAATAATTAAGATTTGTTCTTTATTTTTTATGTGTGTTGATGGTATTGCAGTTATGTTTACAACAACGAAAAAGAGTTCCAATATTTTAGATACATGGTTCAGGGGGAAGGCAGAATAGGTGGGGATATAGTTGGATCATAAGTTGATCATTGTTAAACTGGGTGGGGAGTACATGCCAGCTTATCACAGTATTCTTTCTACTTTTGATTATGTTTGAAAATTTCCATAATAAAAACTTTAACAAATAATTTGTTAACTTGAGTCCCGGAGTTGTCCCTGACTCCCAAAGGGGTACAGAAAACAAGAGAACTAGGAGGAAGGAGGTGACCCATTAAGATTAGTAAGTATGAGTCAATAAAGGAGGTGTTTGGATCAGGTCTCAGCAAGAAGACGTCAAAATTGATCATTTTCAGGGAGAACAATGTTTCCTCAGTACATTATGTCAGTGTAGAGCAATATCGGAGAAAGATTCAGAGCCCTGGAGAGGTATGGGGAGCTTGGGAGGTGTCAGCCCCACCTCAAGTGTAAAAGGGGAAGGGTATGGCTTAAGTGGGATCTTTATCTTTTTTCTGTCTGTTAGCTCAAATCGAATGTGGTGTCAGTTAAAGTATCTGATGCGTTCTCCATCTGTAAAACCGGCGTTAAATTATTGTTTGGAATTAGGAGATGGAGTGGGGTATGACTCTATCCACTCCTTGCCTCAGCCTGCAATTGCACTATTTCCAGGAATGGTGCATTCCTTTTAAGTTAATGACAGATTGTTTCCTACTGTTCCCCTTGTTTTCTATGAAGGGCTCTAATTCACTCTCAGTGAGGCTCCAGACTACTGCACTTCCACCATTTGCTCTGCGAGAACAGAATTTCCTGTCAGTGGAGCAGACAAAGTAGCTGAGCTTGAGCCATCTTATCTTGCCTGCACCGCACGCAGGAGGGTGTTGGACAAGAAGAGCACTTAATGAGGGGGAGGCCTAGGCTGAGAGAGAACAGAGGCTGCGCTTGAGCCAGACTCCATATCAAGTAACTGTGACCCCAGGATATGTGACTCAGGAACATGTGACCCAGGACATGTGACTCAGGGACATGGGCAGCTATAAAGGGGAAAGAAAATCTATTGGCATTAGAGAGGCAGCAGCAACCTCAGTGGTAGCACCCACCGGCCCCCTGTCCAGGAAGAGTCAAGTAAGGAGTTCTGTGCCTGCCTGCTGCCCTCGTGCGATTAACTAGAGCCACAGTTTTGTACCATCGGGGACACTAAAAATAAATATTTATAGTCTTTTAATATTTTGCCTACTGTGGCCCACTTTTAGTTCAATTTCAAAAACAAGGGCTGAGGCGTGTTCTAAATAAACACGTCAATGAACTCTGTTCTACCATTTTGGCTGCACGGCTTTTATACCATAAACCAATGTTGTTTTCTACAGATAGTAAAAGTTAAAAACATCTTTTGTGTAAATACATTGATATTTAAGTTCCAAGATTTCCTTTGTTCCATCAAAAATCCATTTCTTTGAGGACTGCTTCCCACTGATAATCTTGGGATTAATGAACTCTAGTCAGTCACCTCTGACGTGCCTGAGTCACATGCAGAATCACTGCCAGCCCACCCGCACATCTGAAAACACTATGGTGACTATAAAATCAAGTGCTTCCTTGCAAAGAGAACACTTTACCAGTTGATGTTATTTTAATTATTCATTTTTGATGAGGAATCTATGAATTTCTTTAAAAAAAATTGGAGTTAATAGGTAGGCTATTACCTAAAAAAGAAAACAAACAAATTATGTTCTGGGGGTTTCACCAAACTTAGGTGATTACTGTCATCATTTAAATACTTCAGCTTAGATAGCAAAATATATGTGTACTTTAAAAGTTGGTTTTCCTACTTACCCCAGGAGACGCTAATGTACTTTGAAGGGCTCTAACGGAGAATACATACCCCAGGTGGTGGTCTAGGAGCACTGAAGGACCCTAATCAGGAGCCTAGTTTTGGAATTTGCTACAGCTTCTTCAGCTATTTGTTTCTGCAGTTACATAAGGGGACTTATTCTTTGGCATAGGAGATGTTAGAAGAAACTATTTACTGGTGAAATGTGTGGTTTTGAGGAATATATACCAAACAGGCACCTCACCCTTAAACAAATGGGGCATGAGTTTGGGGTGAGCCCAGAACAGTGCTCTGGCCCTGAGTGCTCAGTCCTGTGCCCACCACTTGATACAGGATTCTGTCACCTGATTGAATGAGAAGTGTGGCTGAAAATCGTGGCATCCTGTTTAGGCAAACATTTCACAGCAAGTTCTGTGGGGAGCCTCAGGCTCACGGAATCTACAAGGGCGATTTGCCTGACTCAGGCGTATTTGCTGTCAGTATTTGCCGTGAGAAGGCTCAGGCTCTGAGGCCATAAATCGGCAGAGGCCACACCAAGACGCTGTGTACCATCAAGCTGGCTTAGGCCAGTTAACAACATTTGGTCCACAGATAGCTACAAAGAGATGTATTAGAAAAAAAAAAAGTGAGGGCTGAAAAAAATGACAACAATGACAAAGATTCAAAGGAGATTTATAGAGAAATATGGTTTTGTCTATGTAATAATACCAGCAAAAAATTATAGGGTTTACTATGTCAGGTGTTTTTCTAAACATTCTCTCTCTCTCTCTCTCTCTCTCTATATATATATATATATATATATATATATATATATATTTTTTTTTTTATATGCCTCTGTTTTTTATATTACCTGGGTGGATACTTTCCAGACAGCCCTTGTATACACACACATATATGTGAACATACATATTCATTTAATATGTACCACAACTCTACGAACAGACACTATTACCATATTATTAACCTCATTTTACTGATGAGGAAACTGAGGCACAAACTTGCCCTAGATCAAGTAAGTGGGGAAGCGATGACTTGAACCCAGGCAGTCTGACTCTAGACTCCAAGCTCTTAACTGCACTAGACACCAGAGTTTCCTTTCTCTGCAATAGCAGTCAGTACGTGACCAGGAGCCGCAGGAGTTTATAGAGTTAAAGAAAACAGAACTTGCTGTAAGAGCCCAGGGGAAAACTAAGGAATTCTGAGGTTTCCCTTGGCTGGAGACAAGGCCCTTACCAACAAGAGATTTTTCTGTCAGGCATCATTTGGGCAGCAGAGCTTCTGTGATGAATTAAAAATAAAGACCTGTCACTTAGTTGATGATGTGTATAACAGTTTTCCTAGACACAGCAAGGCTGCCAGGCATTTGAAGACGTTAAAGAGAAAGGCAGGCAGCAGCCGAGCTGCTTCTCTCTTTTCCATCTTTGACGCCCTTTCTCTTCTGTCGCCCTAGATCATCCTGTACTGGAACAACTGCTCACACGTGTGAGGTGACTGATGGAGTCCGCGGCTAAACACTCCTTTACGAAGCTGTGTTTTTCTCCATTCCTTGCAGTCCCTCGGCTAGGGCATGAGTTGGGATCACCTGACTGCGAGCAGTTATTTGGCGAACTCTCTACCTGCTGGTACACGTAAATCTGGTCTTGCATTTCTTTTGCAAGTTGCTCTCAGGACATGGTTCTTAGAGGGGACAGAAACCACCAACCCACAGCCAGCATTCTATGGATGTTCTTCACCCACTTCCATTTCTGCAATGTAGTTTTATCCACGGATTGTATAAGCAAGTGCTTGGAGGTCTCCTCAGGGCCCTGTGCCATTCCCCTGTCACAGAGGCAACACAGCATGCATCTCAGCAGTCAGTCCTCTGTCCTCAGCCTAGCTCTGTGTATTCTCAGGATCCTGGTAAACCACTCACTCAACCACATCACACAGAACTGGAAGCTGACCGTGAGCACAGCCGACTAACGAAATGGCTCTGGGGGCTGCCAGATGACCAAACTTTATAAGGTTCTGCGATTTTTTAGGGCTCTTGTAACTGGTACTTATTTGACAAGCTACCAATTCTTTAAAAAAAATCCAATGTGTGCATATATTGGATTGCTTTTATGTAAAAATATAACAATTAATTAATGTGTTCATCAAATTGAATTGAGTACTAGGAATTGAATCCAGTGTTGGAAATTCAAGAAGAATAAGATATGGACCCTGCTGATTCGTTGGAGCTGTTTAGGTTGCAGACGGTAAGCATGCAAGCACGCAACTTAAACTAGCTTGAACGAAAGAGGAAATGTATTGACTCATGTAACTGAAGAGTCTGATGCAAATTTCAGGCATGGCTGGATGAAGGGGGCTCAGATTATTTCATCAAGACTGCCTTTTTTCATTTCATCTTGCTCTTTGTGTGCTGGCCTCATTTTCTCTTACTAAAGATAGTTTGCTCCAATATGACCTGAACAAATGGCTATATAAGAAGCTTCAGCTTATATCATTCCTAGAATCCAAATCAGCAGAGTAAGAGGGACCCCCCTCTCCCTCCACCTTCCTCAGAATCCATACATCACAAATCGAGAAAGAAAGAAATAATCAAGGAAGATTCTAAGTGGTTCTAGTTCATTACACGCCCTTTTGAGTGACCACCCTGGCCACAGGCATGGAGTATTCAGACTGGCCAAGCCTAGGTTACCCACTTCCCCTTCAGAAGAAGAAGGTGTTTTACCCCAGTTATGTAACATTAAATGTGTTCCCCACACAAAGAAAGGGGTGATGGATGGACAAAGAGAACAGATATTCAATATGATTGCCAGCCTCCAAGATGACTCCAAATGACCCTCATTTCTGGTATTTACATCTTCGCATAATTGTTTCCTATACTATATCTTGCCTAAGTGACCAACAGGATCCTGCTGGCTATCTGAGTGTGCCATCTTTAAAGTAAATTTTCCAGCCCTAGTCAAGCCTTCAGATGACTGCAGCCCTGACCTACAACTTCACAGCAACTTCGTGAAAGACTCGAGCCTGAACTACTCAGCTCAGCTGCCTCTGCATTCCTGAACTAATGAAGCTGTGAGATTGTGAGATGAAAAGTTTTTATTGTTATTTTAAGCCAACACATTTTGGGCTAATTTGTTACTCCAGAAGAGATCACTAATACAGCCACTACAATTTCTGTCAAGTAGGTCACTCCTAGCTTAAAGACAAAGACATTTACATGACTAACTCTCATATGTGAGTTGAAAGGAAGATGGAGGAGTTAGAAGAGACGCCTTGGTGAAGCTTAATATCGGAGTAGCCCAACCAGATGTCCCATTTTAAATAGGACAGAAAGCAATGGTACTGTCCTCTTTCAAAGTGTAAATATGGTCAGCCTCGTCTCACTGGGCTAAATTCAAGGTGTCAGTAGGCTGAGTGTATGTACCATTTGAAATGGGACAGTACTGTTGTTTTCTGTCCCATTTAAAATGGGGCATCTGGTCAGCCTATATTGGAGGCCACCTTTGAGCTGTGTGTTGAGTTGGATAGACATGAGGAGAAATGGGAATCCAGGCCGAGGGTACAGCACAAAGGTGCTGAGATTTGAGAGTGAGCCATGTGTTCAGGGAAATGCAGATAAAATATTATGGTTATAGATAAGGCAGTGGTTCATCAGCATCACCAGGAGGGCTTAAGAATCTATAAATATAGGTACTCAGATCCCATCCCCAGGGAATCTGATAATTAGGGAACATTGGGGTGCATTTCCAAGGCTGTTTTTGGGTTTTGTTTGGTTGGTTAGCTGGTTGTGGTGAGGGAGGTGTCTGTAGCAATGTTTCTCAGTGGTGCCTCTGGACTACATGCTACAGAAAGTGGGAAATGTAGGCTCTTAACCTGAAACCGATTATAATGAAATAGGATCTTTGTGAGGTGGGAGAATGGAGTCCGGGCATCTCAATTTTAATAAGCACTTTAAGAGATTTTTATGTACATTAGTGCATTAGTGTGCAAGTTTGAGAGATGGGTGAATTGTGAAAGAGCTAGGAAAGAATTGTTTTGTGGAACTAAAGAGAGTTTCAAGAAGTAGGTCTTGAATTCAAAACTGGATATATGCCTACATTCACAGCATGATGATGTAAAACTCTGCTTAAGTAAAAAGACGAGTAGAAAAGTTACCAAAATGGCCTTGGTTGTATATAATAGTGGCATTGTTGATGATGGTTTTTAATTTTTTGCAGAGTAGGTACATTACTTTTATAATTTAAATAGTGCTTTCAGAAAGTTTAGGGATGTGTGTCAATGTTGTGGAGAAGTCCAATTGGATGAGGGCTGAAAAGAGGTCACTGGCTTTGACAAGCAGGAGGCTATGGGGACCTCTGGGTGGCAGAGTGGAAGGCAAATCACAGTGGTTGGATTCAGTGCACGGGGAGGAAGCGGAGCGGGCCATCATAGACCACTAGTTCCAGGAGTTTGGCAGCAAAGGCAAAATTAAAAATACAATTGTTCTCTGTCTCTTTTCTTTTTACTGATTGTAAAAGTAATACTTGTTCATTATATAAAAATTGGGTAATACAGAACAAAATGATAGTCCCCCATAATCCCACCATCCAATGCCAACCATGCTAACAGTTTGGTATATTCATTGAATGAACATTTTTCCCTCACAACAGTAGCGAGAATAGGTCAAAATCGTTCACATTATTCTCAGTTGAGGAAACCGAGGCTCAGAAAGTTACTCTCCTGAGCCAGTAAAACAGTCCATAATAAAGGGTTTGGTTGCCATCATACTTTGTGGCTTCCACAGCACTTTGACTTGCATTTCCTGGTTGCTCTGCCCCATGTCTAGCCCTTTCCTTGGGTCCTATTGTGTCCTGAGCAGATTTCAGCTGCCTGGCTTTAACATTTCAGTGCACCTAAGGATTTACATACTTAAATCCCCCATCAGGCCTGTACTCTGATGTAGGACCTGAGTATCATTCACCATGGTACTTTCAGCATCTAGCACAGCATTGGACACAGAATCATTGTACAGCTCCTGCTTTGGGAATGATGAGTGAGGGGTAAGGTTTGGGTAGAGTAACTGATGCAGTTTTAATGCCCAGTATTTCCCGCGTCTAGTCCTATCCCCGCCATTCCCGCAGCAGGCAGGGGGTTCTGTGCTCAGACTGCCTCACGGTAACAATAATAACACTGTAGAACCAGAGTCAAATTCTTGGCTTTTGACTTTCAAACGCTCATGTGGGACATGAACAACAGATTTAGGAGACTGGCTGAAAAGCTGTGTTATCCATCACCTGACGAAATTTGGTTTAATTAGGAGGAGAAAGGATAGTCGAGGAAAAGAAAACAAAACAAGTGAGACACTGGTGCATGTTTCTGAGGAGGGGGCCTAGGCATTCCCTCCCACCCTACCAAATCCCATTCTGGGGGAGACCTGCTGGAGCTGATAAAACACCAGAATTCTTCCTGCCTCCATGTGGCATAGAAGGGTAAGGAAGAAATGGCCATGTGGAAAGTCTAGACCAGCACACTGTCCCACAGGAATAGAATTTGAGCCACACATGTAATTTTCAATGCTTTAGTAAGTAGCCACATTAGAGAAAGTGAAAAGAAACAGGTGAAATAAATTTTATTAAAATATTATATTTAACACAACGCAGTAGCCTCTCCATGAACTGGAACTCCTCAAGCAACCGCCAAAATGTTTTTTTGTTTTGTTTTGTTTTGTTTTGTTTTGCCTGTTGCTTGAGATTTTGCTGGTTGCTTGAGAGTGCTGATTGCTTGAATTTTGTTTAACAGAGAGACTACTTACATTTATCTGGCATCTACCAATCCCATGGGTGCCAGTAAATTGAGAGTCTACTGTATATCCAAATACTATCACTTCAACATGCAATGAATATAAACATTGTTAATGAGATACTTGTATTCCTTGTACTAAATATTTGAAACCCAGTATGTATGACACATCTCAATTTGGATTAGCCATATTTAATTGTGTTGAGTAGCCGCCTGTGGCTGTAGACCATATCGTTTAGCTCAGGTCTAAACAATCAGACCTACAACAGGCTCATGGAATGCCTAGCCCCACTGCTGAAAACTGAAGCCATAGAATGACTCTTGTGTGCTCAAGAACATCACAGACAAAGCCCAAAGGCCAGATGACCTAAGGAAATCTGCATGGGCTGACTGGACAGAGGGCAATATGAATGTCTCAGTGAATGCCATTGAGGCTTGGTAGTGTAGGGACTCAAGATCTACCCTCTATGTGCATTTATACTCTGCGAACACTCAGGGACATGGATGCCACTCTGGGGAAAGACAAAATTGAACCTCCAAACTCATCATGATGAAGTTTCCACTATTGAGTAGATAAGGGCAGGGCTCAGAGTATTCTGTATAGAAAAAGAAAATTACACATATTTTGTGGACTGAGATTCAAACTCACCACAAAAAGAATGAATGAAGATGACTAGAATTGAGGCTACTATAAGTCCCATCTGCTATTTTCTCATAGGCTGCCAGAAGATAGCAGGAAAAAAGGGGTGAGGTATGGTATTCTTTTACTTCAGTGATACTCAGGAGACATAACGACCAAATGAATACATTAAAACACTGTATTGCTTGGATCCTGGTTTGAATAAATAAACCATAAAAGGCATTTTGAAGAAATTGGAGACATTTGTATTTTCATTGGGTTATTAGATGGACTGCAAATTTGGATTATAACATGGCTATGTAAGGAAATGTCCTTATCTCTTAGAGGTGAATATAAAAAATTAGGAGTGAAATGTCACAGTACTTATAGGCCAATGTTTATAGCAGTCTTATTTGTAGCAGTCAAAAAGTCAAAACAACCCAAATATCCATCAATTGATGAAGGGTTAAATGAAACATGGTATATCTAAACAATGGGATGTTACGTAGCCATAAAGTGCTGACTCATGCCACACATAGACGGAGCTTGAAAATATTATGCTAAATGAAAAAAGCCAGTCACAAAAGGCCACATATTGTATGATTCCACTTACATAAAATGTCTAGAATAGGCAAATGTCTAATAGAGACAGAAAATAGATTAGTGGTTGCCTGGTGCTGGGGGTATGGGGAGAAGTGGGGTTAACAGCTCAAGGGTTCAAGGTTTCTTTTGGGGGTGAGGAAATGTTTTAAAATTGATTATGATGATGGTTGAACACATCTGTGAATATATTTTTAAAAAAACCCTTGCATTGTACACTTTAAATTGTACTCTATAAAAACAACTTTATTGAGGTATAATTCACATACTATATAATTTACTTTAAAAATGTCAGGCTCTGTAGTTTTGTTCAAAATTATTTTTTTTAAAAAAGAAGCAAATATGGCAAAGTTAATATTGTTAAAACTAGGTGATAGATATATGGGGTTTAAAATACTATTCTCTCTACCTCCTTGTATATCTTTAACATTTTTTAAATAGAAAAAGTAGGGTGGTGGTTCTATTTAACATCTATCCTGTGCCATTAATGCATGTACTTTAAAAGTTATTCCTTTGCCTTTTACTAATTGCAAAATAAAATGGAGGAAGAGAGCACTTCCTTCCCATTTGTGGGTGTCTATGATATAAGGGACTGCCTAAGGTGTAGTAGATATTATTTAATTCCCTATTGATAAACTCTCTGGGGAGCTGTCATGTGATAACTAGGGAATTGGGCTATTGGGGGGCCAGTGATGAAAATGACCCTTCACCCTTCCAAGCTACCACATAGCTAAAGAGAGCCCTGCACTTGGCAGGGCAGAATCATGGGGAATGAAATGCAAAGAAAGGAGATGGAGGGAGGGAGGAAGGGGCATTATAGTTACATCTAACTAAAAAAATTTTATTTATGAAAGTAAAATCCCAGAAAGCAGAGAGACTATGAGATAATTATTTGCTTTATAGAACATTTCTAACAATAAAAATGCCAACTTAAAAATTGTTTTCAATAAGTAATACATAAAAATACAGGTAATAATAAAAGCCAATAGTTGTAAAGCAGTCACTATGTTCATTGTTCCGTTTCCATATAATAAGCTCATTTAATCCTCATTATAATCCCCATTTTACAGCTGAGACCATTGAAGGTTGAAAACCCACACAAACACTACAGGACAGACCAAAGCTTCCAGGGTCATGCTCTTACCCGCTACACTTGACCACCCCCTGCAATAAGACACAAAAGGGCTGTTCCCCTCCCCAGAAGCCACCACTGTTATCAGCTGCCTGGGAATGCTTCCAGAAGATAGATAATTCAAGGAAACGTTTCTTTTGTAGGCTCATTCAAGCCCATTTTTCAGTCAGCAGTTTGGAGAATGGATTGAGAAGCTCCTTCCCATCCACAGGGCCAGTTCTGTCCCATAAACTGTGAAGTCCCTGAGGCGCCCGCAGAGAGGCCCAGCCTGTTACATGGCCACCTGTAAGCCCACAGACCCACAAACAAGGGGCCTCTGATTTACCAGGCTTCTCCCCGCTGGTCCACAGAGCAGTTAATCTTTTGCTCTGGGGCAGAGTTTGACAGCTCCCGAAGGTCCCATGAAACACTCTTTTCAAAGTGAAATTGTCAATCAAATAAACTTGAAACAGACTTGGTCTGGATCCAGGTACAGACCCTCCCCCACAACCCCCCCAGGCAGCAGTTGGCTACACTTCACTTCCTGGGTTTTTTGAGTCCTCTGGTGCAGACCACAGTTTCCCTTCAATAAAACAGTGATTTAAAACCTTCATTCTTCCTGTTTTAAAACTGTGCCAGGGCCTAATCATTCTGTCTTCACCAAAGAGTATACAGAAATCAGCGGGGGGCTCTGGTGGGTTAACAGGTAGACACTTTATTAGGAGCATCGACCTGCTTTTCTGAAAGATCTCTTTTATCTACTTAGAACTATGTTCTCACTCCTCCTTTGTTTCCTCACTTGAAAATTTATGTTGATTCTTTCTAAGCATTCTGTTTTCCCTTAGGCATGCAGACTATTTCTTTTACATGTACCTTCAAAGGAGAGACAAGATGTGAGATACACATAAGAAAATTAGTTGAGAGTTTGTATAAGGAACAACGAGACCCCTTGAACTTCTACCTCACTCCCTGAAGCCCAGTGATTACACACTCACAACCCCAGCAGGAAACGGGAGGCTTGCTTCATGGAGAAATTATGCCAGAGACTCTGGACTCAGACACCATGACAGGCACAACTGAAAGTGAGACTGAGTGAAAGGCTATGTGTCACATGATGACACCTCAGGCCTTCTGCCCTCCTCGGCCTCCAGAATGCTGGTGGGAAGGCTTATTATAAACCTCACTCAGACTGAATAATTCTTTGGAGAACTTCCAAGAAAAAAGACCTATTGACGTTTAGGGTTGTCCAGTAAGATGTCCACGTTCCACATGATTACCCCACAGTGACACTCCCCAGTTACAAGCCCTATTCATGTAGTTAGAGCTTCCCATCAGCCTTTTAGCACATCACTTACCATATGAACAGGCAGACTTTTGAGGAAAGCCTCTGACATGAAAAAATCGGAAGAAAACAAACAAAAAACAGGAACGCCAAAGAATCAAACACAGTGCATGGAGCAGAAGAAAATGTCAGACCATTCATAGCCTCAAAAAGGTAAGTGACGATCTTGCATCCATGAAAAAATAAAAACAAAAACAGGATGCTAAGACAACCAGATAACCAAAGAAAAAGAGCTTTAGAAGTTAAAAATATGTTGATTTAAGTAAAAAATTAAATGACGGGTTGAAAGATAAAATTAGAGAATCCCTCAAAAAAAAAAAGCTAGAAAAAGAAAGAAAAGAAAAAAATGAGGACAGTTGAAGAGCTTCAATATCTGATGAATAGGGATTTCGGAGAGTGGACAGAAGAGAGAGGCAGAAATTGTCCAATACACTATATTCATCTTGGTTCTCCAGAGAAACAGAACCAACAGGAGACGCATATATTGTGAAAATGAACAAAGGAAACATGAATCAAAATGGAGTCAGAAGCCATGAAGGGAGGGCCCCTACAATATCACTTACTCATCACAGCTTGCAGACCCCAACAGGAAGAAAGAGGATTTCCTTCTGACACAACAACTACAACTGCCCAGTTCTTGCAGCCAATAAAAACCGCACCACAGCCCTCCCCAATTTCCTCTTAAAACCCAATAAAAGCTGACCTTCCCTGTGTTTCCTCAGACTTGCCTATGGTCCACCATAGTTTGCAGGTCCCAAACTGCAGTTCCTCTGCCATTCCTGAATAAACTCATGTTGGTTAGCTAAAGACTTCATTATTGCATTTGTAAAGCCAATATATAAATAATATAAATGGAGCCACTTTAAAATGGAGTCGGAGCTGACATCCCAGAGGAATTGCTTTGCATGTCTTTATTCCTTAAACCTTTGGAATGTCAGAGCTGGACAAAATAAACTTTGCACGGGGCCTAAAATGGCATTGTATTTCAAGCAACTGTTTGTTATGACTACCAGACTGAAAATTAAAGGCATTCTTTAGAATTAGCATCACCATGTTAACTTATCTGTACCTATAGAAGTTTCTCCCTTACCTTATTGACATGTCTAAAACTCACTCCCTTCTAATCATGTAATTATTCCCCTTCTCGTTTTCATAACTACCCCTTGCCTTCACCTCCTAATTGGAACACTATTTGGGTTTCTGCCTGAATCAGTGCTTCCAGAGTAGCTATCCTTTTGGAGCTTGAATAAACACTTGTTGCCTCTCACTTTGGCCTTTTATTTTAGGACACACACACACACACACACACACACGTGTGTGTGTGTGTGTGTGTGTGTGTGTGTATGTATCTCCTAAAATAGAAGGATATATTTTTATATTACATGGCTGGGTACTTTCTAGTATATAGGCTGTCTATAAAGTATTCAGCCATGTAACATAAAATATAGAGGCATTCAGCCATTGTCAATATAACAAGAATGGTTACATGGCTGGATATTTTCTGGACAGCACTTTTTTTTTTTTTTTTTTTTTTTTTTTTTTTTTTTTTTTTTTTTTTTTTTTTTTTTTTTTTTTTTTTTTTTTTTTTTTTTTTTTTTTGTTTTTTTATGTGTGTTTAGCTCCCTGACTGGGAATCGAACCCAGGCCGCAGCGCTGACAGTGCCAACGCCGAAGCCTTAAGCCACTACACCATCAGGGAACTCCCCAACACATTTTATTTATATATATATATATATATATATATGTATACATACATATATATGTACGTGTGTGTGTGTGTGTGTGTGTGTGTGTGTGTGTGCCTGCGCACATGTGTGTGTATTCTGGCAGAAGTAATGTCTGGACCTGAGTTATTTTATTGCAAAATGATAACCATACATGAGTATGGTTACACAAATAACGCCCCTTTTTGTGAGCTGGTAATCTATACCAAATCTTTTAGTATAAAAACGTAAGCACGTATGTTTAGGATTTTGTAATAAAATCATAACACGAGTCTGGGCATTACTTCTGCCGGATCCTGTGTGTATGTGCGTGTGTGTGGGTGTGTGTGGGTGTGTGTATTACCGATCCCTCACTAAATTTATAATAAGCAATCAGCTCACATGATTATGGAGGACAATAAGCCCCAAGGCCTGCAATTAGCCAGCTGGAAACACAGGAGAGCCAATGATAGAGTTCCAGTCCAAATCCAAGTGTAAGGCAGGAGAAGACCGATGTCCCAGATAGAAGACAGGCAGACAGTGAACTCTTTCTTACTAATTCTGTTTGTTTTTTTCAGGCCTTCATTGGATGAAGCCCACACACATTGTGGAGGGCAATTTGCTTTCCTCAGTCAACTGATTCAATACTGGATGTCAATGCCATCCACAAACACCCTCACAGGCATAACCAGAATAATGTTTGACATAATATCTGGGCTCCGTGTGGCTCCGTCAAGCTGACACATAAAATTTAGCATCACAGATACAATATAGAAATCCCAGAATAAAGCATGTGGAGGGCCCCCATGAGAACAAGAAATAAAAGGATCCATACCAAGGCACCTCACTCTAAAATTCTCATTAGAGGTAAAAAGAATCTAAAATCTCCCAGAAAGGAAAAGAGAGGTTGCAAGGAAATAGAAGGGCATTGCACTCCCAACAGTACTAGTAGCTAAAAGCTAATGGAGCAATCCCTTCAAAAACCAGAGAGACATTCTTTCCAACCTGACTCTCTGCTCGGGCCAACTATTAAATATGAGAACAACAAAAAAGATGTGGATGTTTTCAAACAAGCAAAATCTTAAAAACTTTGCTTTCTTTGCATCTTTATTTCAGGAAGCTTCTGCAGCATGCAAGAGCCCACCCCCCACCCCCCCACACACACAGGAATAAAGCAAGAGGTAGATCTGAGTAAGGAAACAAGGGCAAGAGGCAAGTTGAATTACTAGAGTGATGATGAGGAAGTGTCCTAGGGCGACAAAAAGTAGCAGTTCTAAAGATCAAGACCAGTCCTGATAGAAAAGGGAGAACGGAAGCATCCGGAAGAGATGACTTCATTTAGAAGAAAAATCAGCTACTAGAATATTTGAGAGACTTGACCACATTGTCGGGAAGACAATTGGAAAAGCGTACGAAAAGTTTGTATACACAAAGTGCACTCACACACACATATACACAATAAAACAAAATAAATAAGCAATATTTAACTCCAGGAAAACCAAAAAACGTATTAAAAATGTAAACAGTATTCCTTACTTGTGAGCAATATTTGCATTATTATTTTATTATAAAAACTGAATATTTATTTAATACAAAATTGTGATTAAAACACACAGGAAGGGAAAACTGTGTGGGGTGTGTGTGTGTGTGTGTGTGTGTGTGTGTGTGTGTTGGGGTAGTAATAGGGTGTTAAGTCCTTATCTTCCATAGTGAAAAACGAGTATATTGTGTTTAATATTATTTACTCAATATATGACAACATAAAGTTATTACTAAAAACAAGGAGTTAAGTATAAGGGAATGAACAGCTAACTGACTTATAAATTGCCTCTGCCTTTGGAGAATCTTAATTCTGGGGCCAAGAATTATTTTGTTGTTGTCATTGCTATTTGTTTGTTTGTTATTATAAATTTGTAGTATTCATTGGCTTTTAAAACCATGTGTAGCTGTTTTTAATTGCCCAAAATATTTTATGACCAAAATAAATTGTGTATAAGGTGATATAAAATACATTCATGTTAAAAATTTTCTTACTCTTTCTAAAATAAGGTTGGATCTAGAAAAACAATATATCTTAATATTAATTACCTACTAGTTATTAATCATATTTTTCTTTAATTCAAATACTTAAACAATTCAAATCGCTAAATATATTATGGGATATAATTTATTATATTATTTAGAAAGCATCTCTATTAGAGTAAAAATTTTTTTATTAATATGATAGAGGTGGGAAAAAATAGTTTCCTTCTCTCCTTCTAGGTTCTTGGTGGGAGCTCTATAACAAAAGACAGATTAGGAAGAAAAAAACATACAAGTGTATTTAATATAAGTTTTATGTGATACAAGAGCCTCCATGAGGAAGTGAATAGCCCAAGAAATGGTTAAACCTGAGTGTTTTTATAGTAGGTTTGGTGAAGTAGAAGTCACGGAAAAACGTAATTGAACGAAAGTGTAGAAGCCAAGGATAGTAAACTGGGGGACACTTCGCAAGACCTGCTTGTACAGATTCCTCTCAATGCTTCTCTGTCTTTGAAGATAAGAATGTTCCTTTTCTGTGTGTGTGTGTGTGTGTGTGTGTGTGTGTGTGTGTGGAGAGAGAGAGAGAATTTATTGCACAAGGGTCTTATGCTCTGCTTCAGGGGAAAAGGGAAGGTCAGCAAGTCCTTCCTGCACCTGCTGCTTCTCAAATTCCTTCAGCTTAAAATATTCAGTATGCCAAGGCACCATAATTTGAAGTAGCATGTTCTGAACCCTGTCACGATCACAAACTTTTAAAAATATTGCTGCTAAGAATCTTTATACAGAATCAGATAATTCTGTAATTTTATTTTACTCTTTTACATAAGTTTTCTATCAATTCTCTTAATAATCACCAAAGGAAACAACCCTAGATTCATACTTTCAAAGTTAATGAATTATTTAGACATATCTTTTAGAGAAATTAAGATATATCCTCTCATATAATTTCCTCCTTCTAGTCATCATACAAGTATTATCATCCAGTGTCTATGTCTTGGCTTAAACTTCTTTAAATTATCTTCATAGAAGTAATGCTCTTAAACATGTATTGCATAGAAAACAATGTGGAGGAACACACAGCAGACTCTCAGTTAACTGGCAGTCATGCGATTGGTAGATGCTGGACACATGTAAGTGGGCTCTTCATTAACTGGAACTTTAAGCAAGTGGTGCTTTCAAGCAACTGGCAAAAAAGTGCTGATTGCTTGAGAGTGCCTGTTGCCTTAGTTCTGGTTAATGGAGTGTCTACTATATAATAAAAAGCTAACAGTGGATACCTGGGAAATGCAATTGGGGAAGCGTTTTTAAAAATGTTTTATAGCCTTTGTGTGTTATTTTTATAATTAGAATATATTTGTGTATATGTGTGTATGTATACTTGTATATGTAAAATAAAGTAAGAGGTCGTACATAGTCGGTTTGGGCTCTACTATTGCATAGTCTTCACCTTCATCACAAAGATGTTTCACTAGCCCAAGCCTGAAAGGATTTCCTGTTGAAGCTCACGAGACTTTTCAAGATCTGGTTTAGCCACTTTGACCACATGACTCTGAACTGAAGTTTTCAAAGGCAACTGCCCAGCTGTCCCCGTGAGATCCACTGGGGTCAGCATGTTAACGGTAAACTAGGTTAATGGGCAATCACTTGTCAGGTCACGACCAGCCACAGCAAATTATGTGCAAGCACAGGAAATAAACTTTGCAGATTAAAAAATAATACAAATAAGTTACAATGATTTAGTATTAATAATAAATGTAACATGTTTCAGGCATTCCCCCCTCCTGCTTTCCCTGTTAGGCCATGTTTTCCTTGACCAAAAAATACAAGTAACAGTTTTGTCTGTTTGCTGTTGTCCTTCCGGGGTGGAAAGCATCTCCCTCAGAGATGCTCTTTGTATGGGAGAAGAACTTGACGGCATTAGTTCTTTGTTCTTTAATTTCTTTCTTTTTTTGTTTTTTTAATTTGCAGGGGTGGGGGGTGGTATGTGGGTAGCTCCCTGACTGGGAATCGAACCCAGGCCTCAACATTGACAGTGCCAGCACCGAAGTCCTAAGCCACTACACCACCAGGGAGCTCCCTGTTCTTTAATTTCTATGACACCAACACAGAGATTCTCTCATGTTCTCCGGTTTGTGTAGTATCATTCCAGTCCTTAGGACACACTTACAGACTCAGTTGGAGGTTCTGCAGGTAATTCATGGTGGCGTTAGGAACAGAGTTGTGTGGCATAATGCTACAGACGGAATGTCTGTGTCCCTTCACAATCCGTGTGTGGAAATCCTAACCCACCAGTATGACGGTATTAGGAGGTGGGGCCTTTGGGAGATGACTAGGTCATGAGGGTAAACCCCTCAAAATGGCATTTGCCCCTCTTTAAAAGAGACCCCAGAGAGTTCCTTGCTTTTTTTCTGCCAAGTGAGGACACAACAAGAAGATGGCTATCTATGAACAAGGAGGTGGGCCCTCACCAGACAGCTAGTCTTCCAGTGCCTTGAACTTGGACTTCCCAGCCTCCAGAACCATGAGAAATAAATGTTTGCTCTCAAAGCCACCCAGTTGATGGTATTTTCCTTATAGCAGCCTAAACAAACTAAGATGCATAGGAAATTTTAAAAAAGATCTTTCTTTTTTTCCCCTGGTGCGATCCCATCTGCGCTCTTGTTCTGTGGAGCAGTAGTCATGATCTCTGTGTGCCTTCCCTCTCACCTAAATGCGTGCCACCACCCCACGGAAGACTCAATGGGCATGGATGTGGGCCCCCTAAGGCCCCGGAACTACCTTTTTGGTTTTGAACTAAAGGCTGACGAAGAAGATCACTTTAAGGTGGATGATGATGAAAATGAGCACCAATTGTGTTTAAGAACGGTCCATTTAGGGGCTGGTGCAAAGGATGAATTGCACGTTGTTGAAGCAGAGGCAATGAATTAGGAAGGGAGTCCAATTAAGGCAACTTAGAAAACGTGTGTTCAGCCAACTGTGCCCCTTGGAGGCTCTGAAATAACACCAACTGTGGTCTTAGGTTAAAGTGTGGTTCAGGGCCTGTGCACATTAGGGGACAGCACTCAGTAGCTGTGAAGCAAAGCACAGAGTCAGAAGGTGACGAGGAGGAGGATGTGAAACTCCTAAGTATTTCTGGAAAGCATTCTGCCCCTGGAAGTGGTAGGAAGTTTCCCCAGAAAATAGTAAAACTTGATGCTGATGATGAAGATGCCGATGCTGATGATGAAGATGCTGATGAAGATGAGGAGGAGAAGAGTTATGATGATGAAGCTGAAGAAGAAGCTCCAATAAAGAAATCTGTACGAGACACTACAGCCAAAAATGCACAAAAATCAAACCAGAAGGGAAAAGGCTCAACACCAACATCAAAAGGTCAAGAATCCTTCAAAAAACAGGAAAAAAACTCCTAAAACACCGAAAGGACCTAGTTCAACAGAAGACAGTCAAGCAAAAATGCAAGCAAGTCTAGAAAAAGGTGGTTCTCTTCCCAAAGTGGAAGCCAAGTTCATCAATTATGTGAAGAATGGCGTCCAGGTGACTGAGCAGGAGGCTGTTCAAGATCTCCAGCAACGGAGGAAGTCTCTTTAAGAAAACAGTTGAAACAGTTTGTTACCATTTTTCATCTTATTTCATTTCTGTTTCAGTTGGTTTCTGGCTGTCCTTTTCATACTGCAGAGTGAGCACGTGCCCTGGCGTGTCTGACAAATGCCATCCAGGCTCCGTCGCCGAGAATGTGTTGTCCACAATGCCTGTTAGGTTGTTAAAGCTGGAACCCCACCCTTTGCTTGGTTTTGGTTTTAAGTATGTATGGAATGCTGTGATAGCACATTGTCGTCATGGTGGTCAACACAGGGAAATGGTGGGGAGACAAAAATATACATGTGACATAAACTCAGGATTTTAATAAAAAAAGAAAATCTTTGAAGTCTTCTTTGATACCTGTAGGTCGCTCCTCACCCATGTCCAATCTGTTAGCAAGTCTCCCCACTTCTCACTCCGAAATGTCTCTTGCGCCTGCTTCTCTCCATCTTCACCGCCACCCTGGTCCTGGTGCTGCTGTCAGGAGAAACCCCTGACCAGAACCACGGTGACAGCTGCAGTCTGGCCTCCTTTCTTCCAGTCTTTTTACCATGTAGCAACAAGACACCTTTGCAAACAGAAGTGTGAACACGTCGCCCTCCTATTTATTATTCTAATTTTCCAAAAGTCAAGTTTCTTCAGCTATAATTTATATACGGTAAAATTTATCCCTTTGAGTTACACAATTCTATAAATTTTAACAAGTATATGCTATGGCATTCACCACCACCATCCAGATACAGAACAATTCGATCAGCCCCCAGAGTTCCCTGAGCCCCGTTGTAGACAAACCTGTCCTCCCCCACAGCTCCTGGCCACTCATCTGTTTTCTGTTTCTATACTATTACGCTTTCTACAACATCACACAGATGGAATCTTACATTATGTACGCTTTTGAGTCTGGTTTCTTTCACTTAACAGAATGCATTTGAAATTTATTCATGTTGTTGCTTGTATCAGTAGTTCATTCCTTTTTATGGCTAAGTGGTATTGCACAATA
The DNA here is from genome assembly GCA_004026885.1 of Lyroderma lyra. Classification (NCBI taxonomy): domain Eukaryota; kingdom Metazoa; phylum Chordata; class Mammalia; order Chiroptera; family Megadermatidae; genus Lyroderma; species Lyroderma lyra. The sequence goes on along the minus strand of PVJL010000008.1, from coordinate 594,181 downwards.
TAATTATTTACGTATCCACCAGTTAGTGTACATTTGCATTGTTTCTAGTCTTTGGTGACTATGATTAAAGTAAATAAAAACTTTTGTGTATGGGTTTGTTGGGATTTTATTTTGGGGGGAAACACTTGTATCTATTTCTCTTGGTTAATATGTAAGAGTGGAATTGCTGGAGCATATGGTAAATACATGTTAAACATCATAGGGGACTGGTGCTGCCTTCCACAGTGACTGTACCATTTTGTATTCCCATCAGCAATGGATAAATTCCAGTTGCTCTACCTCTTCCTCAGCACTTGATATTGTCAGGCTTTTAAATTTGAGCCATTCTGGTTTTAATTTGCATTTCTCTAATGACTAATGATATTGAGCATCTCTTCATGTGCTTAGTTTGGTATCCATATCTTTTCTTTGGTGATGTGTCCAAATTTACTGCTCATGAAAAAAATTGTCGTTTTGTTCTTGAGTTATACTATTATTTTAAATAAAATATTCTGAATAGATAATACATTCACATGGTTGAAAAAACAAAACTGATTTTAAAATTGACTCATTGAGATGTGCCCATCTCTGTTGCTATTAATTCTTGACTGTGCAGCCTCAGTTAGGGAACACTAAAATTAATTTAGGTTTCCTCCCAGAATTTCTTTAAATAAATCCAAATATAAATTCCTATCTCCACTCCATTCTCATACCAGAAATAACACACTATGTCCACTGCTCATACCAGCATATCTTAAAGATCATCCTCAGATTTAGCAGTTTTTTTATAGTTACATATCATTCTATTGTGAAGATGAGTCTTATTTAATTTAACCATTCCCCTATTCATGATGCATGACATGTTTCCAATCATTTCCTGACTTACAAACAATACTACAGTGAATAACTCTGTCCCCAGGTTCCCCAGTATGTGTGCAGTTACTGCTGTAGGATATACTCCAGAAGTGATTTTCACGTCACTGTTCCCTAAAGCCTGGCCTTTCTTAAATCCCAGGCAAATTTCCTCTGTTCATTTCAGCTCAGCTCAAGGGCCTTGAGTAAACCCTATTTCTAAAAAAGCAAGCGGGTGTGTGTGAGGGGTGGTGTGTAGGGGGACAGGGTCAGCATGGGAGGTTACAAATCGGGAGCTCCTCGTAATTCAGGATCAACCTGCCAGGAAGGGTGTACAGGAATAGGGCCGACAGGAGTCACCCTGCGCCACAGAGTTCTCTCGTGATTGTGACATGCTTAACCCCACTCCAAACCTTCCTGTTTTCTCTCGATTTTAGAGTGGATAGTTCTTGCTAATATCTGTGGGTTTTGCTTCTGATCTTTATTTGACTAAAGAAAGTATTTTTTTCTGATCTATGATGCAGACTCACCAGCATTTTATGGAGTTGGCTCCCTTAAGTTTCTTTTTTGATCATTGTTCGCCCTCAGTGAATTTGCTCAAGTGAAGAGCAAAATCTTGGGAGGCACTTTTAGCTTTATCAAACGAAGTGTTTCTGAATTTGATCATTCACTTCTCACTCAAGGGGGAATTTAGGGTGTGCTAATAACCACTTGGATATTTAACAATCTCACTGATTGTCTTGGTTATTTATATGTATGTTAAAGATCTACAAGGACTTTAAATTATTCTTGTAAACTTTATTCATATGCTAAAAACAGAAGTTGAAAGCAAAACAAAAACACTAATCAGTCTGCCTTCTGGTTAGTCCTAAATTTAACTCCCATCTTACCTTTAGTATTAAAGAGACCTTTTAATTTTGGCTTCCTTGTGTGCACACAGGTATTTTGGTAATCCGTGAGCTGGTTGTTTATTAGGAAGTGGCAACAGTGAAAGTGAAGTCAGAGATCTTCACCTAGGTCTAGGCCTCTAGGGCACCTCTCCTGCACAAGTTATTTTCAGAACAAAATGCTGCAAATAGAGACCATAATATTTTTCTTTCTACACTGTTTATTTCAAGAGACACGGGAATCGTCACGAAGAAGATTCATAGGCTTGAAATGTAAACCCTGCCATGTCTGCTTTGTTTGAGTTAATGAAGATGTAATTTTGGAGTCTCACCTCTGCCCCGAGAAAATGGCAGGGACAAAAATTTATGGGAATTCTGACCTAAGGGGCCAGGAAGTGCATGAGACTGGAGAAGGTGGGTAACAAGGGGAATGGCCCCGGAGAGACTGCATTTCCCAGGAGAGAAAATAGTGTTACCTGCAGCTCTGGTTTCCACAGCACTGTTTTTAAACACTTGGAGATTTGTTACTCTTCTTGAAATAGCCTAAGGCATGTGGTAGACAGAAGAATTCATTTAAGTGACTTCCCTTCCTTTCCAAGTCTTAAGGCTGATAACCTATCATTTTATCTGTGGGAAAAAAATCTCGAAGCATTTAGGAAATCCCTAGTCTTAAAGCTGCAGATATGAACTGCACATGCCGAGTGCAAACAAAGTTTCAGGGAGAAAATGTTCGCTTTTCAGTGACATTCACTGGAAAATTTTATTTCAAAAGATCAATTTTTACCAATTCTACTAAGCTAACAGGGACAAGGTTGGAGGCTGAAAGAAGCCTTAGTCATAAAAGTTCCAGATTAAAAAGTATTTTTTAAATGGTCTCATTGAGAAATTTTTTAAATGAGAGTCACACTTGAATGAATCAATGCTGTATCAAATTATCCAGAGACAAAGAAGAGAAGCCATTCTATCAGAACAAATGCAGCCTGCTTTGTCCAGAGGACAAATCACTCTTGCAACCAGTTTGGAAAATGTCACTTTTAAGTCAATGAGAGTTGTGTTCAAATAAGAGGGGGTTGCAAGACCCTATTATATTCACTAGGATGTGATGTTTTGCCTCTGAATGGTTTCTACAGTGCATGAAAATTCCTCTTTTTTTTTTGAGAGGGGGTGTGTGTGTCTTTTTAATGTCTTAAACTGTTTTCATGTGTTTTACAAAGTACTTCAGTTTTTACATTGAAAGGGAAGACAGGACTACCCCGGAACACCAGTTGTCCAGATGAGGAAGTTCTGACTTTTTGGACAAGTCTTTTGATCTCCTAACTTGGTAAAACTGCTTCGTTGGCTCACATGGGGAAGTGTTCTTCTGGAAGTGATCCAGGGCTCACAGCTGTCCCACCCAGCCATGTTCTACGTCTCTCTGTGATGCCACCACTGGAGCTCTGGCCACAGTGGGGCTGATATGAGCAGCGATGGTGTCCAGTGGAATAGGAAGTGCAGAGGTGAGACAGAGCAAAACTGACAGGGAAGTCAATCCATCGCCCCAAATAGACCAGACTGGCTGGTAACTGGGATTTTGACTGTTTTTATTCATTTTGGCAAACTATAAATCTTCCAATACTATTGATAAGCTCATGAAGTCAGTTCTTTTTTGCTGTCAACATTAAAAAAATTTTTTTGGGGGGGGGGATTACTAACAAAGACTACATGCTAAGCAACAATCCAACCCCACCAAACTCTTCTGACATATAATAAAACACTTAAAATGACTGCTGATGTTTTGGCATCATTTTGAAATATGATGTTTTTAAAAAGACAAGCCTATTCATGGAGATAAGAGCATGTAAACCAGGCCGCCAATGCTGAGCCATCTTTGCTCAATGATAGATAAGATGTAGGCAGACACTAGCTAGAGGAGAAAGCAGGTGCTCAACGCTGATCTTGAAAGTCTATCCAGAAATAAACAAAGGAAGACACCTTTTGTATTATCTTAGCGCAGAAACTCCAAGTTATTGAATGACCCAAAAGGAAAAGAAGTTTTAAAGGGGCACACATTGTTGACATTGTCTGTTGACAAAAATCAAATTCTCCACCTAATTGCGTAACTTTCCATTTGGGTTTTCTGGTGGAGACAAAGCTTGAGAACAGTGGTGAGCAGGCTGTGGTCAGGAGGCCTTCTAGCTTCAGGAAGAATCAGAAAATCTACTCTATGTTGCTATTTTTCACATATCCCTTAAGGCAAGCTTGTCCAACCTGTGGTCTGCAGGCTGCATGCAGCCCAGGATGGCTTTGAATGTGGCCCAACATAAATTCATAAACTTTCTTAAAACATTACGAGATTTTTTGTTTGTTTGTTTGTTTTTTTAGCTCATCAGCTATCGCCAGTGTTAGTGTATTTTATGTGTGGCTCATGACAATTTTTCTTCTTCCAATGGCCCAGGGAAGCCAAAAGGTTGGACACCCCAGCCTTACGATAAAAAAATAAATGGCACAAATACCAGTGCTAAGTTTTTTCTTGCAGGTCTAATGATAACATCAGTAGTAATTATAAAACGACTATTAAAAATAATACTAAGTATAAACATACATTACATTTTACTATGTGCCAGGCACTCTGCTAAGTGCTGATGTACATTTAATCTTCAGGCAGTTGCCATAGGGTTGATATTACTAGCCCTATTTTACAGGTGAGAACACTGAGATCAAGGAAAGTAATTTGCCCAATATATCAAGCTATTTGTTTAGCTCGGTAGAGCCAGCATTTGAATCCAGACAGTGTAACTCCAGAGCCAGACCTGTAATAAGAGCTAGCACTTAATGCGGCACGGTCGTTGCGTGCTAGGCAGGCCCTGTTGTAACTGTGTTACTGCTATCTATTTTACAGATAGAGAAACAGAGCGGTGGAAACACTTGCCCAAGGTCACGCTGCTATTGCAGGTGGAGGTGAGATTCAAACCCAGTCACTCTGACCCTAGACTCTGAGCATTTAATATCTAAGGTTGTATAACTGGTTAGAATATATATATTTCTCACTAGAGTTAGTAAAGATATTTTCGTTTTTAAAAATTAGGACTTGAACTGTTTTTCTTAAATTGGCCGCTGGTTATCGTGGTTTACACCGCCGCTGACTGGATGACTGGGCTTTTTGCTGGTTTGTACTGCCCTCTAGTGGTTAATAGAAAAATTCTGACTACACGACTATTTGATGACAAAGAGAATGTTCTCCTTTTTAAGACACCTTCTAAACATAAAGGTAAGTCATGATCCTGTATTGGCAGCATTAATCCTTTTGACTGAGAAAACAATGACAAAAAGCTACTAGGAATTTAGCACCTCTTATATGTGAATGTATTTTTAATCTCTAAAGTACACAGACACATTGGAAGCAATAATATATATATGTATCATTGTTTTTCTAATGTACATATATATATATATATATATCTTATTTCCAAAGTATATGTATATGTACACATACATATACGTACATATATACATACACATGTGTGTACGAGATCTGAGAATTAAGTTCGCAAACTTGCTACCATGTGCTGTCCTTGGCAGCACTGTACAAGCAACTAAGGTTTCATCTTTTTTTTTTTTTTATGTGGGTAGCTCCCTGGCTGGGAATCGAACCCAGGCCGCAGCATTGAGAGTGCTGAAGCCTTAGTCACTACACCACCAGGGAACTCCCTAAGGTTTCATAACTTTGGTACATCTGTGTCTCACAGTTATGTTCGTGTCCATGTGTGCCGGTGTCTTGCTGAGTGGTGGTCATCGCTGTTGTTGTGTGTTTTTGTGTGCCATCAGAGAATGTCAGAGCTTGAATTAGAGCAAAAAACAAACAATAAATTTCTTGTTAAACCTGGCCAGAGTGGAAGTGAAATCAGAGACACATTAATCCAAGTTTATGGGGACAATGCCCTGTCGAAAATGGCAGTGTATAAGTGGATTAAATGTTTTTCTGAGGGGAGAGAAAGTGTCACTGGTGAGAGAGTTCAGGGCAGCCAATAATGAGCAGAACTGATGAAAACATTGGTAAAAATTTCTCAAGTTGTGTGTCAAAATCATTGCTGACTGTGAGAAGCATAGCAGACCAAGTAAACATGGCTAGAGAAACAGGGAAATCTGAACTGAAAATCTTGGCATGAGAAAGGGGTGAGCAAAAATGGTCCCGAAGGTGCTCACTGATGAACAAAAGCAAAGGAGAGCTGAAGTTTGCTAAGACCTTTTAGGGAGGCAAGACAATGTTTTGGGCCATGTTGTCACTGATGATGAAACAGGGGGGTACCAATACGACCCTGCAATAAAGTGTCAAAGTGCACAATGGAAGTCAGCCAATTCTCTACGACCAAAAGAGTTTCATCAGTCCAAATCAAGACCCATAAAGATGGAGCTCCCTGATGGTGCAGTGGCTTAAGGCTTCAGTGTTGGCGCTGTCAGCACTGCGATCTGGGTTTGATTCCCGGTCAGGGAGCTACCCACATACCAAAAAGCAAAAAAAAAAAAAAAAAAAGAAGACCCTTTTTTGATATCAGAGAGATTGAATCATGAATATGTACCAATTAGACAGTCAACCAAGTTTACTTTTTGGAAGTGCTCCAAAGGCAGTGTGAAAAAGTTACGTGAAAATGACCTGAACTTTTTGCCAACAACTCATGGCTCCTGCATCACAACAAGGCACCAGCTCACAGGGCACTGTCTGTGAGGGAGTTTTTAGCCAGTAAACAAATAACTGTATTGGAACATCCTTTCTACTCACCTGATGTGGCCCCCAGTGACCTTTTTCTTTACCCAAAGACAAAGTAGAAAGGAAGACATTTTGATGACATTCAAGACATCAAGTGTCATACAATGACAGCTCTGATGGCCGTTCCAGAAAAAGAGTTCCAAATTGCTTTGAAGGGAGGACTAGGTGCTGGCATCAGTGCACAGCTTCCCAAGGGGAGTACTTCAAAGGTGACCGTAGTGATACTCAGCAATAAGATATGTCACACGTTTTCTAGGATGAGTTGGAGAACTTAATTGTCAGACCTCTTATTTATAAGTCTTAGCTATAGGCAATACTTGGGGTTAATTGATAGATTTGAAACCCCTCACAACAGACTATTCTTCTAGGCTCTTTGGCTAGAATTTCAACAAATACCCATGCCTAAACCAATCACAGGTGTGGGGAATAGTACATTCTCCTGAACTGGGCAGAGGGTCCCCTTCCCTGAGAGGCAGAGACCTAAAGAAAAATGGTGTTTTGTTTACAAGGAAGAAGTCCTGCTGCTGGAGGACACTGCAGTTTTACCTAATTCTCTCTCATCCCCAATCTCCATTCCTGGCTGACTTGAGGAGGTGGAGGTCTGCAGATGGGAGGGCAGTGGGAACAATCCTTCTCATGCAGGAAGTAAGGGGCACGTTGTGTAAGGGGAATTTAAAAACAATAATAAAGCCAACTAGAAGATGGTCTGCTTTTTATTGTTACTTTCTGCTCACAATTCTAAACAATGGCAGTGATAAAATAGTTCTTTCTGAAAAAATTTTTTCTGTTTTAAATTCTAAACAACTACTTTGGTTTCTGTTTAGTTTTAAATATATATGTGTGTGCGTGTGTGCGCGTGTGTACACACACACACACACACACACGTACACACACACATGCACACACATGGCTATCCAGAAAAGTATCCAGCATGTAATATGAAAAATAGAGACATTTATGGCTTGATTTTTTTCCGGACAGCCCTCATGTATGTATGTATGTGTGTTTGTGTGTGTGTGTATACATATAATTTTATTTTGATATATATATCTTCAATTAGCACATTTTATTACTTATCCTTTTGCAAACATTGTGTTTAATGTCATGGAAGTTAATTTGGAGAACTTCCTGTTATACAGTTAGCCTATGGCATGTACAGACTCAGCTACAAGAATTTGTTTCAAGAGTAAATTCATGATATACTAGAATCATTAGACCTCAGTTTGGGCACAGCTGAACCACATATTCCTGAGTCTAAACTGTATATTTGAAATAATCAATGACACAGTGATTATAAAGACAAACAGAATTTCACTAACTTTAATTCTGTCATTCTACCATACAGACATACTTGTAAATAGCCAGAATCAACTCAGAACAATGCACAGTGAAATGCTAAGTTTTAGAATTGTTCACTGAAGACTGGCACAGAAAATTGTGCAAAATACCATCGCAAAAACAAAGCATAAGGAAATGGACATTTCAAAGAAGAATGTCTGGAGAAACAACAAAAGGTGCTGGTCTTACTTACATTGCCAGAAGAAATAAAAAAGATAGTGTTTGAATGCCTCAATCATTTTCACCAAGAACTGAATTCTCATTCTAAAGTAAAGGATCACATACAATCAATATTTACTACCGTTCTGCCACTTTCTCTGATTTTTGCAGAAGTAAAATTGGGGAAGTTTATCATCAAATGCGGTAGAAATTCATGATGAACTTCTGTTAAATATATTTTAGGGGATTTTTCTTTTAACTGGAATGACTTTTGAAAACTGCTACAATTCATCCTGAAGAAACAAAGCTATGGACAGTGTTACAATCTCTGAGGTTTACTGTGAAATGGGATTATTATGAACCTCCGCCACCCTCATTCTTAAGTAAGTTTTATCTTAACTATTTACGAAGGCGGCTGTCCGCAGGCACGGAAGAGGGCCCTTACCAAGAAACTAATCTGTAGGCACTTTTATCTTTGACCTTCTAGCCCCCAGAACCAAGAAAATTAATGTCTGTTGTTTAAGCCACCTGGTCTATGATATTTTGTTATAGCAGCCCAAACTAAGACACACACTAAGGACAAATTGATAGTCAATTGTTTGGATAAGTCAAATTTTCAGGAAATTCAACTTTTTAATCCTCGTCAGGAATTCTCTGGAAGAGTAAATTTATGTGACTGCAGACAGTAAACTGTAGGGCTGTAGCAGTTCTCAATATATGAAAAGTTCAATGAAATACAATTAATACTGTGCATTTCTTTTCTGGCTATCACTTTTACTCATTGCATTTCATGATTATTTCCAAAAATAATTTTGTTGTTTAGAGGAGGGGTGCTAAAATTAGTTATTCTGGCTGTCACCTATGCAAGGGAGCCCTGTTGAAGGGATCATACAAAAAGAGCCCACAGAGGCATAGGGTGGGAGCAGTGGGTCCTGGCCTCCTGCCCATAGCTGGAAATGAGCTTACACGAGTCATCCTAGAGGTACTCTGGAGGCCCAAGGGAGTTACTCATCATGTAATGTTTTTGTGTGTTCACACCAGCATCACTCACAATAGCCAAAAAGTAGGAGCAATCCAAGTATCCATTGACTTATGAACAGATAAACAAAAGGGGTGTGTGTGTGTGTGTGTGTGTGTGTGTGTGTGTGTGTATGATGGATACTTCTGGCACAAATAACACCCCTTTACTTCTTTTGCAATGTAAAAATAGCCTGCACAGCCCAACCAGAACACACACACACACACATACACACTAAGGTCCACAAACATGTCATAGTATAATTTATGAAATATATTTTAAACCACCCAAATTTTGTCTTTACTTCTGTCAACCATATATCTCCATATATCTCTATATATACCTATATATCTATATATAATGAAATATTATTCAGCTTTAAAAAAGAAGAAACTTCTGTCACATGCTGCAGCATGGATGAACCCTGAGGACATTATACTAAATGAAATACGTCAGTCACAAAAGACAAATACTCCATGATTCCACTTAGATGAGGTGCCTAGAGCAGTCAAATTTGTAGGGACAGAAAGTAGAAGGGTGGTTGTCAGAGGCTAAGAGGGGAGAGAAGTGGGGATTGTTGTTTGATGAGCATGTAACTTCAGTTTTGCAAGATGTAGAGTCCTGGAAACTGGTTGTACACCAGTGTGCATGTATTTGACACTAAGGGGTGCTCACTTCAAAATGGTTAAGATGGTAAATTTTGTTATGTGTATTTTACCACAATTAAAAAATGCTAATTTGTTACATGGAAATATTAACCACCTATCACAATTTGCAGATCCCTATTTTGGCATAGTTTTCTTTAAAGAAAGGGGGAGGCACCACTGCAGCTGACATCATAGCATCTTTGTGTGCATAAGAAAAGGCACCTTTTTCTCAGATCCCTTGCTGCTTGCTTATCTGCCAAAAAGTTATCCTCATGCACATACACATCTACAACGATCTCGGGATGAAGGGCACCCCTAGAGCCGTGCCATGTGCTGCCTGCCCAGGCGTTCCCAGGCCCTGACGGAGAGCTTCACAGAACGCAAAGGTCCGGGCCTCTCTACCTCTAAGACGCTGTGCAAACAGTCCAGGATGGGAGTGGTGGCGTTTTTAAATTTCAGGAGATGGGAAAACACAAGACATTTTTTATATTGAGAATTTGGACTATTCAAGTGGTAGCAGTTGAAAGGCTGTTGCATCCAAGTGATTAAGTCAACAGTGACATCTCCAAGGTGCACAGCTGGCTGCTCAGGAGGTAGCTGTGGGTCAGAAGTGGTGGGAGGTGATATGTCAGGCCAGGAAGGTGATCACCAGGGAGGGGTGGGGGGCTTATTCACAGATAAACAGAGAGGCATTGCACAGAACACTGAAAAGGCCCTCTGCCCAGAAGGAATTTCTAAATATTTGAGACTGCCTAGAATTTCAGTGACTTCCTTTATGACTTATAGGTTGGTAGAACTACACATAACCTTAGACATCACCATGTTCAAATCTCTCATTTCTCAGATGAGTCTGGAACGTTAAAGGACTCACCCATGGTCACATACTAACAGGTGGTATTGGGCTTTGCTCTCCCTCTGCGCACCTGCAGGAGAGGGTTCCCAAAGGGGGAAAGGGCATCCAAAAAAGAGCAGATAGAAGATTCTGGAGATCTGGATGCCCCACTTCACAGTCATTATAATTCCTTTTTCTTAGAACCCCTAAGCCCCAGGAAAGGTGAATGGGGAGGAAAAAGGGAGGAACATGACAATATCGATGATATTGAGAAGCATATTAAAGCTTAAGAAGAAACTATAAGTAGTGTGCATTAGACTTTTTATTAACTTATTCACTATGCATATTGAACATCAGCTTATGATAGGAATTTTATACTTGAGGATCTTCCCATCTAGTGGGGCAGAGAGATATGTAAACAGACAAATTATGAGAAAAATCTAACATATGTGGTATTACATGTATGAATCTAGACGTTGAGGAGGGAAGAGCTATCCTTCCATGAAGGCCTTTGTGAAAGCTTTCCAGAGGAAGGGATTTGGAGTGGGTTTTGAAGGGTGAATAGGAGTTTGGCAGGTGGGAAGGATGAATAGGGCAGAGGCTCGAGAGTGGCTGCAGGTGTAGTAACTTGAGGAATGACAAGAGGGTGATGTGACAGGAGCCCTCTGTGATTAGGAGAGCCTGGAAGGGGACCTGGGCCCAGCTGAGGAGTCGGCATTTTATCCTATACCCTACGGAGTCAACAAAGGCTGCTGAGCAGAGATTGACAGGCTTCCCTGTTGAAGAGGAGAAGGCCGGCCTCCGTGGAGGCCAAGGGTAGTGGCAGAGCGTGGAGGTGGGGAGACCAGGAGGGGGCTGTTCCCACTCCCAGGCTGGGCTATGGCAGTGAACTTGCCAGGACAAGCCAGGCAGGGCGGGAGCGCCTCGGCCTCCACCGCCCGGGAGCCCTCACTCCTTCACACGCAGCCTGGGCCTCCTCGCACTTCGGAGCCGGCAGAACAGCCGCCGCTGACGTTTGAAGCAGTGGGGACAGTGCAGAGGGACAGAGGCCTGCGGTGAATGCTCCCCCGCCCCCAAACTTCCACCTTGGGGGTGGGTCTGGAAGTGAATGATTAGAGCTTCCACATATAAAAAATTTGATACTTTTCCTCCCACTTTTGAAGTTCTACGACATGGGCCAACAATGTAATGAACAGAGATAGATTAACAGGAGAAAACCAAATGCATAATACGTGCACAAGGGGAATGAAAATTCCAAAGACAGTGAGGCGACACTGGGTACGTGAGACATTTTTGGACAAAGAGGAAGGGGGCGAATGGGGTTACAGATTGCAGAAGTGAGAATGGGCAACGTCCAGGTACTGGAGGGTGAGCGGACCATGCACGGCAGGCAGACTTGCTGGGCAGCTCAGAAACGATGGGGCACAGGGTATCTGCCTAACAGGCTTGGAACCTTCCTGACTAATGCTGGGGTGAAGATTCTTAAGGTGATTAAGCCAAGACTCCCTTCCCAAAGCAGGCTTTTCCATCTGAATCTCTTAGGCAGGAAAGTGGGGAGGGCCAAGAGCTTAAAAATCAATATCCCAAAAAGCAGCTTCAGGGTGGCAAAATTTTGGTTGTCTTCATGTCCAGGCCTGCAGCAGTAAGGAGGTGAACAAGGAATGTCTCTTCATCCCTTCCAGGGAAAGAAACTGCATCTAATTCAAATAAAAGCAAGGGAAACTGGCCATGGGGCACAAAGGAGAGAAGACGACTAGTGGAAGACAAAAGGCTGAGGCTGTGGCTACCTTGCATGTCGGAACGGGCAGGGAGCCAGGGAGTGGGCTGAGCCTTTTTTCCTGACAACCCAGAAGAGCCTGGTGCAGGCAGCACTGAACCTCAACCCTAAGCAGAGTGGACCTGCTGCTGTAAACACACAATCTGTGCTTTAACCACGTTGATGGTGCGTAGCTGCTGGGACAAGTTCTCAACCGTGGTCTCGGGGTGCTTCACCCCATTATCAATTGTTCTGAAAGGCAACAAGTTCCCTTTGAGTGTGCTGACCAACTACAGAATAATTGGCACCTTACAATTGTTTGGAAGTGGGGTTACAGACTTTAGAAGAGAGAGGTTTCCTTCTGGGGAGTCATTCAGATTCAAGGCTTGCCTCGTCCTTGTCTTAATTCTCCCTCAGTATTTACATAAAAGAACATGCCATCCTCTTAGATAAGCACCCCCTGAACAGTGCTGACCAGTCTCTCCCATGTTGGTCGCTACTGTACGGGGTGTCACATCACTACTGTTAATATGTGTGCTCTTTGTTCTCGTAAGAATCTCCTGTGTCCAGTAAAACATCATCATCTGAGTTTGCATTGCACAGGACTTTGCCACAGCTCAATTATTTATAAAGGCTTGACTGTAGCAATACTCAGATGTGCATAATGGCTACACTGGGCAAAAGAGTTGGAAAGTGCTATAAAACTTCAGGGGACAAGGGGCTTGGGAAAGCCTGAGTGCTCAGGGTGGCACAGAACTCTGCAATGAAGGGAAAGTCAGGGCTTTCCTAAAATGATAGGAAAGAGAGAGATCAGGGTCGAAGCCCCTGCCCGACAGGGGGGCTGCGGAAGGCGGTGCCCCTTTCACCGAGGAAGCTGTTTAATGTGCTGTTGACTAAGGGTGAAAGAAGTCCTGGGAATGTTTACAGGGCTGCTCTGGAAGTTAACCTTCCTCGACCAGTTCCTTGAGCGCCGGGCTCCTAATGAGCAAGGTAGAGATGGGATAGCCTTTGCCTCACTTAAAATGATTCAGCATTTACCTTGGCTTGACTGGTCTCGGAGAAATCACGTTACAGATGTGCAATGCTTTCTACGGCCATTTCCTGAAATTCACCTTCTTTTCCACTCGCTCTTAAATGCAAAAATTCGGAACCATAAAAGTCTACTTACTCTTTCTGGCCATGTGGCCTTCTGTTGGAGTTAAAGTCTGATAAAACAGACAGACAAAAACATCCCTAAACCTTTTTGTGTGTGTGTGTGTGTGTGGGGTAGAAATATCAAGGAATTTTATTGGTAACTGATCGAGTCTAGTTCAAGAGAGGAGACTATATGTATGGTACAGCAAAAGGCATCCTCACTGGCTGTGATACTTTGGGTTAATAACTGAAGCTTTTTGAGGTTTCCTGGGGGTGAGAATCACATCTACCTTATATATTCACGACTGACATGAAATGAGATAATCAATGTACAAAAACGCATCTAGCATATGGCAGCCCTCAGTGAATGTTAGTTCCCCTTCCTTTTCTGGCTGGGTTTCACTTACTTCATCTGTAAAATAGGATTTGCCTTACCCTTGCATCCTAAGGCTCAAAGGACAAAAAAATCTCTGTGCAGATACTTTGTAAGCTGGGAAGTGGTATGTGCAGTAGTTGTTATTGTGAAACAGGTGATTCTATTTTCATCATATTTGAGCAAGTCATTCCTCTGTGTTTTGTAGATTCCTTAAAGTCAGAACAGAACATGGACAGAAGTTATGTGTGGGGCCCTAAACCTCCCTTTTGAAGGGACTGTAATATAAGGCGGCAGAGTTAAAAGCCTTAAGAATTCGTACAAAAGAGAAGAAAAGAGTTTAATGGGAAGAAGAAGAAGAAGAAGAAAAAAAAAACATCCTAAACTCTTCCAGACAAAAGGACATTTACAGTACTACCTTCAAAATTCAGCTTGAAAAGGTATTGGATTATACAGATGAATTGTGTGTGCTTTACAGTGCTGTGGAAACTCAGAGACCCAGGGATTTTGGCCATTGAGACAGCAGATCTAAATTGTTTGTTTTGAAATTATTCTCTTACTTTCTGACCACAATTTGATGTTAAAATAGAAGTTTCAGCTAGGTACCCAGATGCCATACGTGTAACATTCCAAAAGGAAGTCACAGTCACCACATGCTGAAGGAAGCAGTTCCCTGACTCTTGAAGGCTCACCCCAGAGGGAGGTGAAGCCTGGTGTTGGGGAGGGGGTGTGTGCGTGCGTGCTCGCGCGCGTGCATGTGTGCACGTGGGTGCGTGCGCATGCGCGTGCTACCAGGGAACCAGGGACTGAGGCGGTGTGGTGTTGAGAATGAAATGCATTCCAAAGTTCTTGAGAGACTGCCAAATGGGAATCTCCAAAAAACCCACAACAGTGCCCCCCACCCTCCAGAAAAGAGAAACTCAGTTGTGATCAAGCCATCAGCCTGAAACTTGGGAACTTCTCTGGCCCCTTCCCGGTCCTTCCCCACTCAAGTGAGCAAACCGGGGCGAGTGGGGTCGGGGGAAGCAGACCACAATCCTCACCCCAACTGCTGATTTCCCAGCAGCAGCCCCAAATCCTTCATGGAATCAGGTATCCTAATGATTGAACATACACAATGTGCATGATCTCAAGGGACAACAAAACAATTACTTCTCGAGGGCCTGAGAGTGAACAGGTAAGTCAAGGACCTACCTTAGATTTTGGGCCATCTCACTTCACTAGGGATCATTAGGGGATGTTTGGGAGTGTGTTTTGATTGTCACTGTGATTAGCAGGGAGGGTGCTATGGCACTTAGAAGGCAAGGGCTTGGGAGGCTAAATATCCTAAAAATTGTCCTACTAGAAAGGCTAACAGTGCCCCTACTGAGATGCACCCGTGAAGGCGGGGACAAGATCACCCTTTCTCTGAACAAATTTTGAAAGCACAGTGGAAAACAAAAACAACAGTGTACTTTGATGGTATCATAATTCGTGCTTATTCACCATATCCATTTCACAGGGATTGAAATGTATTTGTGGATTCTTTGCAACGATGCCTCAGCTCTTCTCCACGGCCATGCAGCTATGTCCTGGCCGCTGTGGTGAATTAGAACAGAAAGAAGCAGGTCGTGGAGCGGGCCAAGGATCTAGTAGAAGGTATACTGACTGGGGAGCTGCAGAGCCCTGGCCCAGGTTAAGTCTGCTCTAGTGACTGAAGACTAGGATCAGTCCCAGGTCTGAGGCAAACGTCCAGCCCTGGTGTGGGAGGCCGAACGACGTCCATGTCCTAATCCCTGGAACCTGTGACCAGGCTCCCTTACAAGGCACAAGGGACTTTGGTGATGTGATTAATTTAAGATCTTGGGATGCAAAGGGTTACCTGGATTATTCGGTGGGTCCAGTATATTCACAAGGATCAAAGTCAGGAAGAGGAGAAGTGACCACAGAAGCGGAAGTTGGAGTGATGCATTTTCAAGATAGAGGGATGTGAGGGACTTCCAAAAGCTAGAAGAGGCTAAATAAATAAATAAATAAATTTTAAAAAAGGATTCTCCTCTACAGTCTCCAGAAAGGAGCACAGTGCTGCCAACACCTTGATTTTGTCTCATTTTGACCCATTTTGGACATCTGATCTCCAGGACTATTAAGATTATGTTTTTCAATAGGAAAACAATGCACCTGGTTTAAAGTGTAAGAGAAACCTTCAGGAGATCTTAGTTCTCAGGATTTTTCCTGAAGAATCTTCATGCCACAACACACCCCTGCAGTTTCGAAGAGTCCAAGGGCATAGGAAGGCAAGCCTGGCAACCCCTCCTGCCGGACCTGGGGAGCATTTGCAGTCATACCACACTCCTGTGTGAATGGATCCGCATGCTGACGAGAGGCCAAAGTAAATAGAAACTTTTCTACGTTATCAGCGGCTTTCCTTGTTAAAACCTCCCCCTCTCTACATGGATAATGGAGTATGTCACTGCATCCAAAGTGTCAAACTCCTCACTTTCATTTTCGCAAGGACTTCCCTCCCTCTGCACATTTCTAGATTAGATTCCATGCAGCCTCAGATCTTGCAGAAGTCTCAGTTAGCAAAGTAAAATAAAAATTAGAGAAAATAAGTGGCCATTACTGGGAAAACAAAAAGAACTTCCTTTACCAGGCAGACCTGAGCATTTTAAACCAGCAGCAGTTGTCAACTATGTGGTGATGGAAGGAGCACAGACTCTGGGTGGTGGGCACACAATGCAGCACATAGATGATGGATTACAGAATTGTACACCTGAAACCTGTATAATCTTGCTGAGGTCACCCCAACAAATTTAATAAATAAATTAAAAAAATAAAATGGCAGTAATTATATCACCATGTTCCATAGTGTCTGGTAATGTGTGTAGAAATGCATTCTATCACAACCACCTTGACCTTCCCCCTTTCTTCAGACCAGAGATAAATATTTAGCTGCAAACCTGAAGATGGAAGAAAGCCAGACTTTAAGTTTATTTGACAAGAAAGCTTCAGCAACAGATACTGAAATCATTAGAGAGAAAAGACAGGCTAATGTGGTGGAAAACTAAAGATTAACTAGGAGTCAATTTGGATTCTCTTTAGCCTGTTTTCTACTCATCTCCATAGGAAAAAGGGTAATTCACTCAGAATTGGACGGCATGGCACTGAGTTTGGATTCCCTGAGAAGATCTGTTTTCTCTCAGGAATACTTAGTCTGGTGCAGAGAAAATGAAAACAAGTTAAAAAAAAAAAATCATTCCTGGGTAGTAACTTTCTCTGGAGACTTAGAGACATTTATGTGAATAAAAAGTTCCCTCTGTAACCTGACTTTGAATGCACAGAACGGGATCCCCTGGTAGCTTGGATCCACCTTTAACTGCTTAAAAGCAAAAATTTCAGAAGATAAGAGGTTTTCCTTTCATCAACTAAAAAACTGAGAAGTTTTTATGGGTGTTTTATGGGAAACCAAGTAAGTGATATGTATACTACAGAGTTAACATTTCACATTGATCCTAATTTTGCTGAAATCTGACAAACATGAGAAAAATAATCAGTGTTATTTATTAATCAATGTGTAATTATGTTGGCATTCCAGGTAAACATATTACTCAATGTCACATGCCTCTGGGGCTACATCAGATGAAGGTCCAGTTATGGAAACGTATGGCTAACCGGTTACACCCAGAAAACTGAGGGCATCCAGCATCTATCTGTTCAGCATCAGGAAGTTCTCTGCCTTCGTGGAAGACTGGCCCCTGACTCACTGTCTACTCCATCCTACAACGCCCTTTGTTCTGGGTACCTGTTCAACCACTTGCCTGCACTTGGCCACGCCCTCCATGACCACGCTCTCCACGGCCACGCCCTCCACGGCCACGCCCTCCATGGCCATGCCCAGAGCCCGTCCTCAGGGGGCTTCTGACCGCACCCCTTCTTACAGCCTCCTTCCCATCACACAGGCTCTCTGACCTTCAACCCAGGAGCTTTGCCTTTTCCTCCCAGTGTTACCACCTTTTGTTCCTTAGTTTATCCAGGTAGGACCATACAGTTACTCACCTGAAAATCAGGGCCAGATTAGATGCCCCAGGCACTGAACAAATTATGGTGCCTTTGTCCTAGAGGCAATTCAAAAGGTATAAAGAAGTCCAGTTTCTGATTTGTTTTTCATGATTAATGTTTGTTTTGGAGAGGGGCAAAGAGGAAGTCGGGGAGGATAGAATATTCTTAAAAATTTTTTTTTCATTTTTGATGCCCCCTGTACTGCTGGTACCTCGAGTATAGGTTTAGTCTGGTCGCTGGTTCACCGGAATCCTTCTTTTACAGTATCCTCCTCTCCACTGCACCCTTGTACCTCCAGGGAAAACGCACGAGAGTTCCGTTTTGCTGTCACTTCAGTATGCGTCAGAGCCACCTGAAATGCTGTATTACTGTTCGTTGCAAACGAGGTGGGGGTCTGCCGTGCTGTGGTCAGTCCCCCGCTAAGACCCCGCTACAGCGCTGTTCCACGGTTCACCGCGGTGACCCCTTGCCTAGCACGCCGGCCTTCCCGGCGGGCGTCTCCCGCTCCTCCCAGGCCTAGGGGAAGTTCTGGTACCAGCCAGGTCCCTGGAGTCAGAGCTTGTCAAAGCAGAGGCTAGCTCACGCCCTCTTCCTGTCTAGACTCGACGTTCCTACTGGAGTAGTGCAGCCCAGGGGTGTGGAGGGGCTTCAGGCGGAAGGCAGGTCCTAGTGCCCCACCTCACCCAGGGCCCAACTCGCTCCCTGAGGGAGAGCTGCCCTTCCATCTTGCAGCGTTCTTGCTCCTTCGGGCTCCGAGGGAGCCGGGCTCCTCGTCTAGAAATCTAAAGGGGCGCTTTAGAATACGGAAAACCTTTCTCTCAAGAAGCTGGTTTTTGGCACTGAAAGCTTAAATTTCAAAACTATTGTTTCTGCTGTGTCCTTTTGTAGAGGAGCATCACAAACGGAGCAATGACTTTATTTTTTGGTTGTTATTCTGAGATGTATCTTACCTCCCCCTGAAGCAAGCTTCAGGGAGGTAAAAGGTGTGGGCCTGTAAGAACAGGGGAATAAAAATGCCTAGGGTAATATTAGGGAGCAAAACAAAACGACTCCCCTACGACCCCTGGGCCCACGGTCAATGGCTGTTCGGTTTTGTTTTGGCCTAGACCGCGTTTGACACGTTCTATCAGTTGCCAGCATTTTCAGTTGGATGATTTCATCTAAAAAGGTGTATTTTTTCCTTCTCTTGGAGTCATGGCGACATCGGGCGGTGGTAGTCAGTCACCAGGACCCATGCTGGGTAATCCTGGCCCACCCCCTCCCCCCCCAGTTAGCTGAAGCCCCCCTCTGCCACCTCCCACATAGTCCCATGGCCCAGCTCCAGGGGGCATTTGTCACCTTTACCCCTGACGTGCTGTTCAGGGGTCCTTCCTTGGCACACCTCTTAGAAGTTGTTCCAGATTTGCACTCCTGACACTCCCCAACATCCATTCTCCTACAGGCTCACCAGGTGACTTATTTTAATGACACAATTGAGGCTGAAATTACTGACCTTTCTTTCTACTCTCCAACGTATGAGGTTGTCTATATTGGTACAGATCTTGCCTGCACTCTCAGATGATGAACAGTCGTCCCTCTCATCGAAGCAACCTCATAAGTTACGCAATTTAAAAAACATGTTTTTATAATTGCAGAAATGATATACCCTCATAACGATTCAAACAAAGTTAAAAATAAAAATAATTCCCTCCACAAACCCACAATGACACCATTCCCCCCAAATAAATGCTGTTAAGTTACTGTTAAAGATGTGGCTGATATCCTGGTTTGCACACCCACACATACACACGCACACACAGAGACATCCCCACATACCAGGGCTGTCTGGAAAAAATGCAGCCATAACTGTCTCTACTTTTCATATCACATGGCTGGATACTTTCCAGACAGCCCTTGTATACCTAAATATATATGTATATACTTAATTTTATTGTATTTTTTCAAAACTGTGATTGTATATTGTTGTATAATTTGTCTTTTTCTACTTAACAGTTACTGTGAATGCTTTTACCATAGGTCTTAGTAGATGCAAATCTACTTCTAATGGCTGTACAGTGTTCCATTGTTTGAGCATGCCATACTTATCAAACCTTTCAAAAATTACACAAGTAGTGTATGCTTACTAAAATCACCCAAAATAAGAAGTAATAAAAGTCAAAAACCCAAGTTACACAGAAGAGTAAACAGTGAAAGATTCTCCCCTTCCCCCACTTCCTCACTCCCATTCTCCAAGGGGTAACCATTACTAACATTACTATGAAGCTTTATGAACTTTTTAAAAAGTCAGGTATTTTGAAGTATAATTCACAGACAGTAAAATTCACCCTCTGTAGTGTACAAAGGCATGCAGTGTGGAAGCAACACTGCGGGTGAGATATGTAAGGTTTCCATTGCTGCAGACCTCTTCATCGTGACCTCCTTGCCCACCCCCAGACCTGGCAACCATTGTTCTGTTTTCTGTTCCTTTAGTTTTGCTTTTTCCAGAGGGTCATATAAATAAGATCACACAGGGCACAGCCTTTTGAATGTGGCTTCTTTCACTTAACATAATGCATCTGAGATTTATTCCTGTTGATTGAAATGTGTATTATCGAATTCTTATTTTGTATAGTATGTAGAAACAGTTTTTGTTTCTAAAAATGGGATTATGCTATACCTGGAATTCAGCTATGCATGCTTTTTTGTTGTTGACTTAACTATTATACACCTACTTCATACAATTTATCATATCTAGATCTAATTCTTTCTTTTTAAATGCTTCCCAGTAGTCCATTGATATATTTGATACATAATGCATCTAACTGTTCTTCTCTAACTGGATATTTAGGTCACATCCAATTTTTTCACCATTCCAGGCATGTATAAAAGTCTGAACCAGTGAAATACATACTTAGTTATAATTTTTTGTGTATGTGTGGAGGTATTTCTATAAGATAGATTCTTAGAAGTGGAATTGCTGAGTCAAAATTCAGGTACATTTAAAATTTTAAATGCATAAAACTTAAATATATGCAATAGTTTTAGAAAACAATTTGGGAATATCTATAAACCATGTTTGAGTGTCTTTTCCTTCATAACCTTACCAACAGATATCAATCTTTCTCATTTTTGTCTTACAGGCAAAATGATGGTATCTTATTATATGTGTCTTATTCCTAATGAGATTAATCATTAAAATATATATTTATTAGCTATTTGATTTTTTCTTCTATGAAATGTCAGTTTATAGATTTTTGTCAATATTTCCACAAGTTGTCACTTAAAAATAAATTTGGGGAGTTCCCTGGTGGTGTAGTGGCTTAAGGCTTCAGCGCTGGCGCTGTCAGCGCTGCGGCCTGGGTTCGATTCCCAGTCAGGGAGCTACCCACATACAAAGAAAATAAATAAATTAGATAAATAAATAAATAAATTTGAAGGAATCCTTTATATAGTAGGGCAGCTAGAATTGTTTTTTCCAGTCTTTATTTGTTTATAGGAGTCTATAGAAGCTGTATATTTTGTTATCAATTCTGTAACACTGCCTTTTATGATGTCTATATAGAGAGAAACCTTTTCACTCAAAGGTTTAAAAGCTATTCTCAGTGCCAGAGCTTAACCAATTCTTTTCTAATAGAAATGTATGCTGTTTCAAGTTTACCCTATTATAAGCAACATTATTATATATACCTCTTTGCCTTTGAACAATCTTGTACAATTTTTCCCTCCTATGTGAGCATGTTTATAAGACATTTTTGGTAAGATTTTTTTTTTGTAAGATAAATTCCTAGAAGCTGCATTAAAGGATAGGCCCCTTTAAAATTTTGTTTCTCTTTGCTCTTGGAATCCATCCGCCTATTTTTGGGCCCTTGTTTTGTAATAGCAGGTATCCCCCTCCTGCATAAATCTTGCGCCTCCCCCATCTACGGGCTCTTTCTTGATACCCTACAAGTATGATTTCAGATTCGTGTCTCCTTAGAAACAAAGCAAACAAAATAACTTCCCTGAGTCTGTTTTTTTTTTTTTTTTTTTTCTAGTTGCCATCACATCTCTTCTTTTCTCAGCCAACTTTTTGAAAGGGCGGTCCGCCCTTCCACACCGCCCAGTACTGCTGTCCACTGCCACGTGATTCTGCTCCTGGCCTTCACTCGTGCTTCATGGAGAAGATGCCTAGGCCCTCCAGATGGTTTTCCCAGCTCACCCGTTGACTCCTCCCTCCTCCCTGTTATGCTCTACGCCCCTCCTCTGGGACGCTGGCCCTTCCCCGGTGCCCTCCTCCCCGGTCGGACTTCCTCCTCCGTATCCCGCGGGCGCCTCCTTCCCTTGCTCACTCCCTTATTTTTGGTGTTCCCAGAGCTGTTCTTCATCTCATGCTCTTCTCCCCACGCACACCGCCCCGCTGAGTGGAAGCACGCTCGCTCACTTTATGCCAACAACGAATGTCGTCGGCTGAATGAGCGTGCCCACATACACACAGGTCCCACCCTTTGGAACTTGTGAGTATTACCTTATTTCAAAAGGGACTTTGTAGATGTGATTAAGTTAAGGTGCCTGAGATGGGGTGATTATTCTGGATTATCCACGTGAATCCCATGTAATCAAAAGTGTCCTTACAAAAGGGAGACGGAGGGAGACTTGACTGTAAGAGAAGAAAGCAAGGTTCTACAGTGCTGTCTTTGAGGAGGGAGGGAGGACCAGGAGCAAGGGATGTGGGTGGCCCCTGGAAGCAGAAAAAGGTAAGGAAAGCTTTCTCCTCTAGAGCCTCTGGAAGGAAGCAGCCCTGCTCACCTGGACTTTTAGCTCGGGGGGGATGGACTGTAGCTGTCTGACCGCCAAAACTGTCCGAGCATAAATTAGTGTTGTATTTAAGCCCCTAAGTTTGGGGTAATTTGTTACAGCAGTCTCAGAAAGCTAATACAGTGTCCAAATCTAGATCTCTAATACCAGAGATCAACTCTCCTCTGATCATCAGTCATAACTGCATCAGCTTACTATTTTCAAATGCAACATGACCCAAAGTCACACAAATCAGAACGCAAGGGTCTTCCTGGCCTCTTCCCACCCACAGCCCAAAAGCATCAAGCCCTGGACTGTTCGTTGCCTTAAAAAATCTGCGTCCTCATCTCTATCCCTATGGCCCTTTGCCTGCGGATTGACCTCTTCCTCAAATCCATCCACCATATCCAAGCCAGGAGGAGCCTCCCCGAAGGCAAGCCTGCCCGAGCTCCTTCCTTTAATAACTGCCCAGCCTCACGTCCCAGCCCCTTGGCAGGCCACACAAGCCACCTATTCTGCTGTTTCCTGACATGAACTCTAACAACACTGAGCCATTTGCCCTTTCCCCATCTATACCAGGTACTTTCATGTTTTCATGAAACTCCATGACCTTCACCTCTGCTGCCCCTATCCTCTTTCCAATCAGCTTTTACTCATCTTTATATCTCAGCTCATTTTCTCTAATGAGGCAGGGCTGAGGGTCCTTCCTTTGTCCCCTGCGGTATTTACAGTGCCTGCCTACAGAACATAGCAACTCCCACATCACAGTCATGCACCGCGTAATGACGGTTCGGCCAGCGAGGGACCGTCTGTGATGGTGGCCCCAGGAGAGTATAATGGAGCTGAAAAATTCCTGTGGCCTAGTACTGCAGCCATCCGAACGCTGTGGGACACACATCGCTCAGGTGTTCGTGGCGGTGCTGCCAGTCATAACAGTTTAGCACATACAATTACGTACAGTACATGAGACTGGATAATAAACGACTACTGTACTGGTTTATGTACTTACTACATTATACTTTTTAACCATTTTAGAGTATACTCTTTCTACTTATGAAAATAGTAGGCCACGTTATACTGGCAACCGTCGCGTATGTCTTGTATTTCCCACATCTCTTGATTACATCACTTTCTCTTGTGCTTCATTTCATCTTGTGCTGTTTTATAAATTTTGTGTAGCCTGAGTGTGCAGTGTCTATAAATTCTAGAGTAGGGTACAGCGTGGTGTTCACACTCCTCACCAAGAGTAATTTCCAGTCCTGCAAGCTCCTTCACAGTGAGTGCCCTAGGTACATGCACCATTTTTATCTTTTATACCACATTTTATTGTACCTCTGCCGTGGTATGCTTAGATACACAAGTACTTACATTGTGTTACAATTGCCTACACTGTTCAGTCCAGTAACATGTTGTACCAGTTTGTAGCCCAGGCTATACCATCTAGATTTGTGGAAATGCACTCTGTGATGTTTGCACAATGATGAAATTGCCTAACGACGCATTTTCCAGAACATTCCTTGGTTGTTAAGTGGCGCCTGACGATGCTTGTTAAGCATCTTGAAGCCAGATCCAATGTCTTACTCAACTTTTAAAGCTCAGTAGCTTGTACAAGGCCCAGTAAATGTCTGTGAAACTGAAGTGAACTGAACTGTATTGCAGGCAGAAAAGAAAAAGTATTTCATTGGGTCATAATATTTTAAAAACTTAGAAACCTTTCTTTTACAAACTTAATTTCCTCGGACGGTGTTGGGCTACAGTTACGTATAGCGAAGAGCAGGAACAGAAAACCAATATAGTCTGAAAATTCCCGAGGCATTTCAAGAAGCAACAATGAAAATGTAAGTAAACTCAGCCCATCTTCTCCGTGTTCTTCTTTCAAGAAAAATATTTGAAGTTTTATTGTTCCTTGATGTTCAAAACTGGTCAGAATGTTAAGGACAGCGTCTAGGCATTTTGAATTT
Source organism: Lyroderma lyra (assembly GCA_004026885.1). Lineage (NCBI taxonomy): Eukaryota > Metazoa > Chordata > Mammalia > Chiroptera > Megadermatidae > Lyroderma > Lyroderma lyra. Next base: position 569,708 of record PVJL010000008.1, on the reverse strand, counting down.
GACCTTTGACAATCTAGAAATGGACTTTTCTTCTAGTTAGCTGTGAAATGTAAATTCAAAGCACATTAATTTAACCCATAGCCAAGCATTAGGTTGAGCACACGTTCTGTGTTAAGTAAAGGAAGGAGTTACTGTGCCCATTTCTTTATGAGAGAGCACCCTAAAGTAATATCAGGACGAAGAGATCCGCAGGATACACTGCCGTGTGACCGAAGCAAAGCACAGAATGGTGTGTACAGCATCCCCCATTAAGGAAAGGGGAATAATATACACTCACATTTGCATCAGTGATCACGGGAAAGATAAATCAGAAGCTAATAAATATGGCTACTGGTAGGGTGTAAGAGGTAACTGAGCGGATGGGGATGGGGCAGGGGTAACATTTCACAGCATCCACCTTTTCATGGTGTTCAGATTTTTCAATCATATAAACATAGAATCTATTTAAAGTAATTATTTTAAAAAGTAACAGCAGATTGTGGGTAATATTCCTGCTATGATGTGTTATCATTTGAGAAGCAACAGTGTATTCTCAGTCTCTTTTTATTTTTAACCCTTGATATAGAGATGATTTCAATTTTTTTTTAAATTATAAAAATAAAAACAGTGCAAAGGAGATATCTGTGCCCTTTATCAGACTAACCTGTTAACATTTTATCCTATGTGAACTATTTATCTATCATCTATCTCTCTCTCACTGATTTTGTGTCTGAACCATCTGAGGTGCATGGTCCTCTACCTCTAAATACTCCAGTATGTGTATTTTCTAAGCATATCATCTTAGTACGGTTATCAAGTTCATGAATTTATGTGGTATGAACAAGAGAGTCTTCTTGGGGAAACAAATGTTTCCTAAACAGAAGACCCATCTTCATTTATGTATCGAATAAAATGATCATTGGGCAATGTACTGTTAATATTAATAGGTGAGAAAGGCAATTCAGCGTGATACTATGAAGCTCATCAAACACTCCAAATAGTACTCACTCATCACTCAGTTTCAGAAGATTCTTTTCCTCTTCCCTTTGGCACAAATCAAACCATTCATGTCTAAAAGCCTGTGGTTTCCCCAGTGTCTTAAATAATAAAATTTGTACATGCTCCCGTAATGGATCAGTAAAGGGTTTAGAAGAAGATTCCTCAATGACACTTTGTCTTTGAATAATTAAAAGTAATTTTAAAAATGTAAATGGCACCTTGTTTCAAATCCATTTGTTCGCTCCTGTCTGCAACAGTGGGAAATGTGGGCAGGCTCCAGACCTTCCTGTTTTGTTCCTGACTCAAGGCTGAGCTTGCTCCTGTTGGAGACAGAGGACAAATATGGATGTGGGGATAAGCCTGAGGGGTCCAAGGAAGGAGAGGGGGCTGGCCTTCCTGCCACCCCTCGCTGTGGCTTTGTCAAACAATTAGAGTCTCATACAGCTGCTTCAACCTACTTAGAGATAATAGTTGGAAGCCCAAGGCCTGGGTAGCTTTCCTCTCCCCCATATTTCAGAAGCATTCCACAAAGACATTAATGTCAGATGTCACGTTTCAGGTAAACGACATTGAAGAATGAACGGTTCTGTCATTAATACAATCCTTGTGAAGACTTGGATGGTGGAAAGGTGATCTTCCTGAGTGTGAAACGTGTCTAGGCTGGGATTCATGACTGGTTTGGGGGAGTGTTCTCTCTTCCGGCTCCCCTAATTATTCTTACCACCTCTGCTTTCCCCAGTTACTATCCACAGAACCTGCGTTTCCTGAACCAGCCACTGTGGCAGAGGGACGTGTTGTGCTGTCATTTAACCCATCCTCTGTGGATAGAAATACGGATTTTTCTTGAAAAAAAATGGTTTTTGCCTATTAGTGTTTATATAACTCCTCGATGAAAATCCTTATGTGTGTGCATCTATCTATATCTCTATATCTCTACCTATGTCTTTATCAATGGGTCCAGTGATTTCTGTAGATAAATTTCTATTAATAGAAGTGGGGTTGCTAGATCAAAAAGTACACCCCTTTTCCTGACGTTGGTATACCCTGCCTAATCATCCTCCAGAAAGTGGGCAGCGGTTTCCAATCCCGCTAACAGGACTGAGGGTGAGGTGTCCTCCTCTTAGGCGCCACCTGGAGCCTGGCAGGTAAAAATCCTGGCTGAGACATCAGGCCCTCTGGGTTTGCACTCTGGCTCCCTGACATCCTAGCTTCACATTTTAGTAAATGATATAATCTGACTAAATTCTTCCTCTTTCTTCCAAGGGAAATGATAAGAATACCCCTCTCACAAGGTTGTCATCGAAGTAAATGAGATACTGTTTGTGAGTGAGTATGTGACACCTGCCACTGGTGACTGCTTCTAGCTTCGATTCAAGGCCCGAGAATCGATTTTTCAGCTGCCCTACCTAGTTGAAGGCTGGGGGCAGAGCCGGGCCCCAATACTGAGGGCAGTTGGTGAGGGAACTAGAATATAAAAATAGTGCCAACCCTTATTGCCTTCTTTATGTACTTCATGACACGTGACTGATGCTGCAAAACTATTTCTCTCTCTCTCTCCCTCTCGCTCTCTCTCTTTTGGTAACAGTTTATTTATTAGATGCCTTATAGGTCACATAATTCACCTATTTAAGCATACTGTTCATGATTTTTAGTATTTTAATAGTCGTGCAACCATAAATACAATCTCTTTGTGACTGGCTTCACTTAGCATAATGTTTTCAAGATTTATCCATGTAGTAGCATGAATCAGTATCTCATTTGCCAAATAATATTCTAGCAAATGGACATACATCTTGTTTACCCATTTGTCAGTTGATGGACATTTGGGTTGTCTCCAATGAATAATGCTGATATAAACATTTGCATGTAAGTTTTTGTGTGGACATATGTTTTTATTTCTTGGGTACACCTTGCAAGGGAATTACCTGGTCATTTGTTGGTTTTTTAATGTTATAGATAATGTTGCAATGAATATCTTGGCAAAAAAGACTAGGGAATGATTTCCATGTCAAAGGAAAAGCATAAATAAAGGCCTGGGGCTTGGGTGTTTGGGGTCTTAAGCTCTCTGGACAAACACTCAGCATCTATAAAATATGTTGTGGTAAATATTAAGATTAGCTCATGGGAAGGTCCCTGGCATACAGTCAATTCTCAACAAATGACAGCTACTATTCTATACCTTCCAAACCTTGAAGTAAAAATCCTCGTGGGCCTAGTCTCTTCTTCTGTTCATGTCATCAATATTATGTTATCAGATTTCCCCGGTGTTTCATGTATTACAACCTTGTATTTTCTTTTGTCTGTTGTGGCATAAACGTTCAGTGATGACCAGAGTGGTACCACCTGAGGAAACCAACGCTGGGCTGTGCCTAAAGAAAGCTGTCCCCCTTCCACCTTTGCATCCTCCTTTCAGCTGAATTCTTGTTGTCCACTTCTTTCCCTGCACCCCCACTGAGTAAGCCCTACCTTTACCTCCCTCTCAAGTCATCAGAAACTCGGATCACTGTGCAACCCAAGGTGAAAATCACGGCTTGTATAAACTGGTGGTCCTTGGGCCAAATCCAAGCCGCCGGATGGAATTGTTTGGTCTGCACAGTGCATAGTAAAAACATAAAAAGTGGACTCAATATATAAAAACCAGAAGATTTTCCACAAAACCATGTTTCGGATTGCTTTTGAAAAAAATTAGACGTGCCAATATTGGGCCTTTGTTCTTGCACCAGAAAAACAGCCTGACAAATCCTACCCCGGCCCCTCCTTTGGTGTGTTCAGCGCGACAGGGAGGGGAGGGGAAGTGGCGGGCCCATGGAGACAGAGCAAAGACAATTGTTTCACAGTTTCTCGTGTCACCAAAGCACCACCCACCCTCTCCCACCTCCTCTCCCACTGTGTTAACCCTGCTAAGCCCCTGGCATGTTTCGTGACTTCACACCATTCCAGACTTCTTTTCCGTTCCCTTTCTTCTTTTTTCACTTCGTTGAGTAGTCTGTTACATTGTGGAAAATCCCCTGCAAACGTCTCCTGCCACGCTTATAAAGACAGTGGCGCCTCGCTCCCAACATCTACCTTCTTTCCTTTTAAACGTATTATCACGGCCTCCTGTGTCACTGTGCAGGTCACGACATCGTCCTCTCAATTGTCTGCCGTGGAGGACAGCGGTTTTCTCAGCTCTTAGGGGCCTGGTGGAATGAAGCAGCGTGTCTGCCAGACCCGGAGTGCTCCGGTGCTTCAAAACCCGGCTCGCTTTGAACCGCTTGACCCGTGCCGTCCTCTGTCAGCTCATTTGTTTCTTCATCAGCCCACAGCCACGCTCGTGGCTCAATCTTTCCTTACACTTGATACGTTTGGTGAAACCTTTCCATTACGTCTAGGCTCTTTTGGCACCTCATTCTGCCCATTTGAATCTTGCAACACTGTCTCTTCTTATAGACCTCCGAGTTCTGAAGGGAGTGCTTTTGTTCTTGCATGACCTTTTTCTGCTCTCATCATCTCCCTTCTGTTTCATCTGCTCTTTGATTTTGCTCTTTCTGCCCCAGTGTCTTCACCTTGGTTTTCTCTCTGTGCGCTCCCTTAAATGCTTCTGCAGCAATATCGATTTTATTATTGAAAGCCTTTGGCTGTACTCATTTGGAAAGCTCTCTTTTTCGTGTCATTTAAAAAAATGTTTCATTATTCTGAAATCTTTAGGGAGCACAACTTTGGTTCTTTACGCAATCCCCTATGTTTTAAGAAGTTAATTTGAACCTCTACCATTGCATGAATAGAAATGATAGAACCTCATACTTTACATTTGATGACTCCTCGCATTTTTGCTTATGACACTCTCAATCCTAATATATTCAAATGGCTAGCATTGGCAGCTAAATAAATATCCCTCTCTCCAATCTAATAATGATTTTTAAACTTGAATGATTTGCTTTAAAAACAGAAAGAAAAAGTCTTCTAGACCCAAATAGTTGACCTAAATTATTTTATTTATAATAAATTTGAGTTTTAATATAGATACAGTTCTGGTTAATTTGGGCAGTTTCTTGACTTTAGCAAGTCTAGGATGTCTCAATTCTCTTGGTTTGTTTTTTTTTTTTTTTTCAAACTATCCTGAAACTTTTGTTCATGAGAAACATTTATGTGTTAAGTCTTCTTCTTTTCGCACAGGTCTCTGAGAGTTTAAGTACTGATATTACTACTCCAGTGGGGTTGAAAACACCCGTGCAATCTTGGTCCCATGGCACGCCTGCTCATACCTTAGGCATACAGCTTTTGTAATTATTTAGATTGACTTGGAAAGCCCTTGTAGACAGTATTCACATCTCTGTGACTGCATCTCACACTGCAGAGGTCACCTTCTGTTTATCCACGGCCCTTGCTGCTTTCCCAACACGCACTTGACATCTCCCCCAGCCTCATGCCCGCTGTTGGACACGGGAGAGGCGTCCTGCACATGCTTTCCAGAGTTCTGTCTATACAGTCCACCTGTCCTCCCAATTTGATTCACTTCCCTGCTTGTTCAAACTTCCATATTGTATCTTTTAAGCAAAAATCTGAAAATCTGAACTTGAATGGTTCTTCCCCTACTGAGGAAGTTTGTCCCAAACAGTCCTTTCACACACAGATTTCTCTCTTCAAATTCAGCTCCATGTCCTAAATAAACACTACCACACCCAATCCCTCCTTTTTGGAGATTTCTAAGTGTCGGCTCAGCTTGTGTTCTGCTGCGGTAACACACGCTCTGAATTTGGGATTAAGAGATTCCCACGGAAGTGCCTCCATGTAACAAGCTAGCAAACCTTGGGAAACTCTTTCTCTTCTGTTACAATGGGATAATGATAGCTACCAGCTCTCTTGATTCTTGTAAAGATTTCATGAAATACCGTATGCAAAATCACCTTCAAAATTCTAACTGTATGACATATTTTTAGTTGAAGTTTTCTGTTTGTCTTAATTTTGTGTGTGTGTTTTTCTTTCAGCTTTTCAACATTTTCTTTGAAAGTTCTCTTTTTCCTTTGGCTCCTCATTTTTCTTGGCTCTGGTCCTGTGTCACTTTGCTCTAATTAATTAACTAACCATTCACCCATTCTAACGTATTTGAATGAAAATGTTTACTTCCTGACAGCTGATGTCAGACCGTTAGAGGCAGGGAGATCAATGTGGGGAAAGGTAGCTCCTGAGGATGTGGTCTTCCAGGTGTCAAGACAACCCAGGAAATACTAATTGCTGATTTGAAGCTGAACAGGAATTAGGAGGAGGAGAAGAGGAGAAAAGCAAGCAAAGGGAGAGCAGGGTGGGGAAAGCATCCCGCAGGACGGTGTGAGGAATGGGGCCGGTGGGGGTGCAATGAGCCGTGAACAAAATCCCGGGTTGGGGGCTGTGGGAAGCAGTGGGGGAATAGATGAATATATATAAAATCAGGGATAGTTCATGTTCTATTGCAAACGGTCTATTGTGATGTAAACAAACTGTCTACTAAATCTTCTACAAAGGTCCGTATTCTCTGAAGAAGGCTTTTGGGGAAGTAATGGAAAAGGGCTGAGTCCCCAGCCTAGATCAGGATGGTAGGACAGAACCAGCACGTTCGTGTACACATGTGTTGGAAGTCAGAGGTGACCATGACAATATAAGCCTCCTGGATATTCACAGACTTCATGGGGAGACCTTTGGACATCCACTAGGGGGAAGATGGGGGCTTGAACTAATCTTACTTACTTGAAGGGTGTGGCGATTCCAACCATTCAAACCAGTAAAATGAGTCTAAGACATTCATTTGAAAACATAATTTGTACCAAATGCTACATCCTCCTTGGACTTGGAATCCATCTAAGGAAAGTCTATCACACAGGGGAAACCTGATAAATGCTTGTTGAATAAATCAATTTTAGTTTTCCCGGACATTAATTGATCTTCTTTTGTTCCTATATTACCTCATTTTTTTCCTCTGTGTGATCTCAGAATTAGTTATTTTTAAATGTTCTCTATATCCTTTTCCTCAGCAAGAACTAATTTTCTGCAGTGTTTTCTTCCCGTACTTCTTACTTACTCCCACCAAGTTCATGCTTACCTTTGTCTTCCTTTCCACCTGAAATCCATCTTACTTTCTGCCTCCCCTGCTTTCTCCAATTTCCCAGCAATCATTTCCGTGGGTGTTACTGGCTCAGAGGGTGTGTGTGTGAGGGTGTGTGCATGTGTTTTGTTTTTGTTTTTGTTTCTGGTGCTTGTGGCTAGGGTAGCACTGCCAGTCTCCCATTTATGGAGAAATATTCTTGGATGGTTTACATAAATACTCCCTTTTGCTCCACTATATTTGTAAAATTCAGTTTACACAGAGAGAAACAGACACAAAGACAGAGCTAGATAGAAAATGAGTATGTGCACCCTCAAGTGCTTATCTCTTGGAGCTAACATCCTGAAGTATTTCTATGATGTTTGGGATTTGATCTCAAATAATCTGGAAGGATAGAGGGAAGAGATGGAGGAAGTGGGGAGGGGGGAGGCTGGATGCTACAGATAAAACAAGACTGGCCACATTCCTGAAGCTCTGTGATGGGTTCCCAGAGGTATAATATTCACTGGACCTTGGTGTGTGTTAAGTTTCTATAATAAAAAGCTTAAAGTTTGCTTATTAAAGATCTGCATGTGGGTTATTAATTTCTACAGTCAACACATTTTTGGACAGTGCATGACCATCAGGTGATTTCATGAGCTTCTTCCCCAGCACATCCCTGTGCCCCACCCCAAGTCATTTCTAAGCTTTCTCTTGGTATTGATTTGTTGGCATGCTTATTTCCCTTTGGTCTAAGAGCTGCTGGTGGGCAGGGGCAGTGTGTCTTACTCATCTTTGTGTCCTGGTGCCCAGCAGAATCAAAATGATTCTGAATCAAAATGAAATGAGCTAAAGGATCTGCCAGTGAACCACAGTCCTGCCTCTGCGAACATCCCCTCTCCCAACGCCATGGCTTTTGCTGGGCCTGTGAACACATCACAGGGGGCTTCTGAGTGGAGCCACGGCCCATCCACGCAGGGCTTCTTCCTCAGGCGAGAGCAGGAACAGACCCCTCAGCTTCCTGTATGTGCAGCCCTGTCACCAGAAAGTCCTCTTATTGGCCTATTCCTTTTTCTTCTGATACATTCTCCAAGGTAATTCCAGTTTCCTTTCATGTCGGAAGTTCACATCAAACTTCTTACTTGGTGATTTGGTGATTTACATGGCTGCAGTTGTGGGCCTGAAGTAATGCTTGGGTCCTCAGTGCACAGTCTCCCTCTGAGCAGCCTCTCTTCCCCTGTGATACATCTTCCATCTCTAGACAGAGAGAAGGGCTCCTTCTTTTCTTCTTCCTTCCTTTGTAGGTTGGCCTCCCTCTCACCCTCAGGGAAGTCAGATGTAGCACTGTTGACATCTCTGTTTCCCATTTCCCTCATCGTCCACCCCAGTTTCCTCTCTGCTTCCATCTGGCCCAAATCTTCAGCTTTCCCTTGAATTTCCTCTTCTGGGCTCAGCTGATACCATCTCCTGTAGTTCTCCTACGATTATACTTCTGGCAGCTTTTGGAACAGTCATCCAGGCACCAACTTGCTCTCACTACTCTTAAAATGACTCATTACAGATCTCATTATCCATTCTGGGTTCTTCCCAGTATGTCACTGGGAAGGTTTAACTGGAAAATCAAGTGTTGTTATGCTTATGTGACAAGGATCAGAAAGGGTGAGTGGCTTAAGTTTACAACCCAGTAAGGGTCAGAGGTAGAAGCCCAGTTCCCTAATCTCAGTTCAATAGTCCCACTAGTACCCACCCTCTGGCATATACTTTGCTACTGTCCCCTGAGGAAGTGGTGGCTGCCCTTGAACTTCTGTGCCTTTATTTGCCTTGTAACACTTACCTTCTTGCAATAGTCCCAGAGGACTAGAAACTGAGCTAAGCCGAAGTGGGGTGGTGAGCACTAACTATCTTATTGGCTCATGTTGTCATTGACTGAGGTTTGATATTATCTCAAACAATCCTCTTCTTCCTGAAAAAGAGCCAAACAACACAGGAAAGGAGGTGGAATGCATCATGCTGACCACAGGGCCTTTCGGTTTTCGGCTCTAGGAATCAGAGACAGACTTGGCACCAGGCCATACTCAAAGGACCGTCAACCTGTAAAATGATGGACTAGAGTGCTGACCCATTCTTGGGTACAGAGAAATGCCGCCTGCCAAATAGCATTCTTAGTTACAGGTGCAGGATGGTGGCACTCGTAAGTGACAGCTAACCTCAGTGGCAAAAGAATGGGGTTGTCCCCTACCATCTCCCCTGGATGGCTTTGGTGATTCCCATGTGAGTCTATGACCAGTGTGTCTGTACACGCAGACTGTGGGCGTGTGCACGAGCGCATGCGCTGTGGAGGGTAGGAGAGCTAGAGCAGGTTTCGCTATGGCAACACTTTCCCTCTCACCCCCACCTCTGACTAAAATCAACTCCTGTACCCCAACCACAATGCCCTCAGGTCTAGAGCATGAACCGCCTGGGAGCCCCTGAGCAAATCTTCCACTGAAACGGTGATTCATCCTCCCACCCAGATTGCTTTGCGGAAGAGACTATGTTTGTAATAAATCTAATGTTTTCATTTTCCCTCACTAAACCTTCAAAATAAATTATGTATTTATGTGTGAAACTGGAAGATAACATTCCACCTCAAGACTAACACACGGAGAATAGCTCTTATGTTTGCACAGAATACTGGCCTTGGCCAAGCTCTCTAACCTTTGCCATCAAGGGGCACTCACGGTGGGTGGGACAACTCAGGGTCAATGTCAAGGAGATGAGAACTTGTCCAGGGACGTGGGGTAGGAAAGTCAAGTATTCTGAATTCTCCATTTATTCAACAGAACTACTTACGTAAATATTAATGGGATCTTACCCTGGACCAGAGGGAGGCCCTAGAAGGCATTGGGTTTACAATTTCAGGTGCTTTATTATCAAAAGTCAAAAGAGACAATACAAAGGCTGTTTTAGTTACCAACCCAGGGCACGAGGCCTACGGAGACGTTTGGCCCTTTTTGCTAAGCTGTCGGATGTCCGAGGCAGCTGGCCGGACGGCTGTGTTTTATGTTCCAGCTTAACATTTTCGAGGCTGTTGAATAATGTAGATCCGTTTCAGTGGAGTGACCTTCTCCAGAGCAGGTCTGGGTTTTTGATGTGCCACGTACCCCATTGCTGGAAATTTATGACTGATCTAAATGTGAGAAAGAAAGAAAAAAATAAGCATACTAGACCTTTCTGGCTATAAAGTACTAGAAAGTACTATAGTTGTTCAGGGCAATGTCACAATTTTGTTTACTTCCTTGATAGTGTTTCTTTATTCCGTATCACTTTGAGCTCTGGACCTATGGGTGTATGTGTTAAGCTGGATTATTAGTTTGTCTCTAATTTGTAAAATTATAAAATGTATTATATAAAATAATATACAAGATGTATATGTACATATATGCCTATGTTTTGAAGGTGATATTTTTAAAGGTAGCGATGGTCCTTATTTTTGCATCAGTTCTGTACTATGAGCAATTACCCCAGCACCCGTACGCACGTATGGACCCCCACGTTCTGAGAAGGCTGTGGGAGCACTGAGGGGGAAGAACCTCTCCATAATCAAATGATCAGGAATAAAGGACCCCTGAACAAAGTGAGGAAGGGTAGGTGTTATTTATTAGGTTGAAACATGTGAAACTGCTAATTTTACAGGTTACACAGTGGTGTCATATTGGGCCATTTCCTATGGTTCAAGCTAAACTGCCTGGGGAAGAGAAGGCTGAGGAAGGGCTCAGCAGCCTGAGGCACCGAGAGTCCCCATCACGCGTGTTCACAGAAGATGGACAAGGACACAGGCTCAGGCAGATTTAAATCAACGCAGATTGAGACTAATGGACCACAAGGAGAACTTGACAGGGAACCAAGAGTCCCCATGGAATGTACACGAGGGATCGCCTACAATCCAAAGGCTGCCCGAACGCTGCGGGCACTTCCGACGGAATTTTCCTAGGAGGAGAGTTTGGACCTGTGACCTTTTGTGTCCATTGCAGTTCTTGGTTTTCAAGCTCCCTGATGCCGACATGGAGGTGCCCAAGGAGACCTCCTTAGCCAGCAAGGGAGAGATGCCTCAGCTCACTAGGACTTTAACTTATCACTATTGGACTTAGATGCCCTTGCCTTGACACTCAGATTAAATACAAGGGAGATAAACTGTTCGTGACCCCAAGCATCACATTGTTTATGGTTTGTTTGGGCTCCTTTAAGCCAAGGAAAACATATGTGCCTTATATCTCTTCTCAAATGTCCCTGAGCTCTAGGCACACAGTATTTATTCCCTTTTATGTGAAACTTGACTCCAGAAAGTCCTTTCTTCTTGGTCTTTAAAAATTAAACACACTGGAAGAATACACACTGGAGTGCTCACAATGGTTATCTCTGAGGGATAGAGTTATGGGCAACCCTAGTCTTTTTCTTTATTTTGCCTATCAGTATTTTTCTAAAAAATTCCTGTTACAAGGAGCAGGTCTATAAGTTATATAATAATTAAACCCAAGGAGGGTTTGTGCTGGCATTCTAGCAGAAAGAAAGAAACATATTTGAGGTATTGGTCATAAGTGCTACCTTAGACTCTAAAAAAAAAAAAGAGCTTGAGATTCTGTCAGATCGACGATTGTCAGGCCGCATGACATGCATTTTATAGTGCGGTAAGGGCAGGGTGGCTTGTTCCGTTTCTCTTTTAACATTAGAACCAGAAGGACACCTCAGAGGTCACCGACTGCAGTAGTTTTCTTTCAGACCGGGTGTCTTTGGTGTCCACTAAGACAGACGGATTATTTCAGGTTAGCTCTAAATCACATTCAAGAGGTGACAGGTAGGAAGCGCAACCCGACAAATTACTTAAAGTCCAAATGTAAAGGAGGTGGGTGAGAAAGGAAACAAACCAGTAATTCTGATGGAACAGACATCTGGGCAATTAGCCAAGGTGAGATGGGGCAAGGTGACAAGCTGAGACTGAAGAGAGAAAGCCACAACACTGACTGGTTCTTGAGGCGTGAGGCTGGTGGTGCGTGGAGGGGACAAGGGGAGGGAGAACGGAGAACGGCCATCCCCAGGGTTACCTCCACAAGTGAGGGGCTACGTTGATCATTTAAAAAACTGTGGTAAAAGTCCCTAACATAAAATTTATCACTTCAACCACTTTAAGCATATTGTTTAGTAGCACTAAATACACTTACACTGTTGTGTAACCATCATTACCATCCATCTCCAGAAATGTTTTCATATTAAACTAAACTTTGTATCCATTAAACAATAACTCTTCATTCCCCACCCCCTCCAGCCTCTAGCAACCACCATTCTAACTTTTGTCTTTATGAATTTCACTACTCTAGGTCTCTTGCATAAGTGGAATCATGCAATCCTTGTCCTTTTATATCATTAGCTTATTTCATTTAGCTAATGTTTGCAAGGTTTATTGATATCATAGCGTGTGTTACAATTTCCATCCTTTATAAGGCTGAATAATATTCTACTGTATGTGCATATACCACATTTTGTTTATTATGTTAATGGACACCTGGGTTGCTTCTACCTTTTGATTTTTGTGAATAATGCTGCTATGACCACTGGTATAAAAATATCAGCTCTCGGCTTTCAATTATTTTGGGTATGTACCCAGAAGTGGAATTGCTGCATCATATGGCCATTCTATTAATTTTTTGAGCAACTGCCCTATTGTTTCCATAAAAGGCACATCATTTTATATGCTCACCAGTAAGGCACAAGGGTGAGGGGTTACATTGTAACTAAGGCATTCTCAGCAGGTGCATGCTACCGATCAACGTGAATGGGAGACTGCCCCTGGAGCCTGTTGGCCATGTGTAACTTGTTTGCAAAAAGGTTTAGTGGAAAAAAAGAAAATCAACAGGATTGAGAAGGAAGTGGAAATAATTCTGGCAAAGGTAATAGCATTAGTGGAACTGCCCATTATTAAATTACAAATGGACTTGGGCTTCCCTGGTGGTGCAGTGGCTAGGCTTTAGCCTCTCCATGCTGCAGCCTGGGTTTGATTCCCAGCCAGGGAACCATCTCTTCCCCCCAAAATTACAAATGTACAGGGGTTTTTTGGGGGAGGTAGGGTGGGACAGCAGCAGGGCTTCAGAGCAACTCTTGAATATTCAAGAAAGTCAAGTTCTCTTTCTCATATATCCACCCGCTCAATCAGGAATACCCTAATGCAGAAGGATTTGGATTGGGGTGGGGTGTTGGTTGTGGAGAGTCTATAAAGAGTCTTCCATTAGAATCGGTGTCCTAGTTCTTTGTATCAATGGCGATAGGAAGATTTTGCTTTCAAGTCTGAATTAGAAATAAGTAGGAATAACTTTCCAGAGTAAAACCCACATATAACCAACTGTGTTTCAGTTTGGCATCTGAACTTTGGGGAAGCTTTGAATTTTTCATAACTCATCTTTGTGAAATGACAGGGTTTGTAGAATGAAAGCTGTTTCTTGTCTGATTCATTGGGGCAAGAGAATCTAGGGTAACACACAGGAGAAGGGGATCGAGGTGAGCGTATGTGTCAGGAGCCTGCCCTGCTGTGGTTCTATCTCGTAAGGGCCAACTTATTGAACTTGAAAGCGGATCAATAGAAGCTTTCACATTGAGAATTTACCTTCATCTTGGGTAACTGTGACCTCAGAACCTATATTTTTAGTTGCAGAGAAAAAGCAAAAGAATTAAGTTAAAAGGTCTCTACAACTGGAGCTGTGAAGGACATTCTAGATGCAGGAAAATCGGCGGCAGGTTTTGGTTTAGAGCCTTAGGCTGGCTAGTACTGCAGACTGGCAGCTCTTCATTCATTTTTCCAGGATTGATAACTTCCAACTTGGACGTTGGCACTTAAGATTTCCATACCCCGTTAAGCAAAGTGCTTAAAACAAAACATTCAGCTCAAGTCAATGAAACTCAAGGCTACTCCTACAGTGATGTTAATCTACAGAACAAGAGAAACCTTTTTAGATTTGCACATGTCTTTGATAGTTTCCTCTCCCCCAGGATCTCATTTCACATCCGTCTCACTAACTTCGGCAGTGGCGATGCATCAAGTGACTTGCAAAGTGGCCCCAACTTTAACTAGGCTTTAACATTCACCTCCCTCCATGCTAGAGCACAACCCTGTTATTAATGTTTTAACTGGGTACTTTTATGTTCAGAGAAGCATCACAACTATTGCCAAATTTAACTTCTATGACCTTCCAGAGAAGTAACGTATTTAGCAGTATCATTCTCACTCTCTGTCTTAAAAAAAATTAGTAAATGAACAACCATAAATCTCAGAGGAGCTTTGTGACTTCTAAAAGGTCAAACAACCTCTAAGAAACAGGTGGAATTTGGTCTAAGTCCAGGTTTCCCACATTTTTAGCCTTGAGAGCTTTCAGAGATACATAACTCCTTTTCCACTAGGAATACCATGTCATGTGGCCTGTCACTGGGCAAGATGAATTTTCTCATTATTTAGGGAAGAGGTGGGAAGGGCTGGCTGGAGAGGTAGGGAGGGAAGGAGCATGGTGGTGGTCAGAGAGGTCTGTGTGCAGAGACGAGTGGGGGAAATAGTGAGACGGAAATTTGAGGCTGCTTCCCACTTAGATTTGTACAATTCCAACCTCTTGGGGACTGTTTTCCAATCTTGTAAATCTTAACTCTTAGGGTGTTGGTTTTAAAGTAGATGAACAGCATATGGATAGAGATTTTGTGCCATGAGTAAATGGTTGTGATCCTATGCATTGGGCTGTCCTCTCATTGCCTTAGACCCTAAGGTCTTAAATTGGTATATGAATAAGCATGGGTTCTTGGAACTAGACATAATTATAGCTGAGGGCATGAAAGAATATTAATAAGTGCAGAAGATAGGACTCTCATTTCTGCTATTCTATTGTATTTCTTCTGGATAATTGTATATTACTAGGTCTGCATTATAATATATTTTGTGGGGGGGGGGAATCATTATACTGTTGGTGAAAATTTATCAGCAGATATCAATATCTGTATATCTTTTATGTCTTAATTTTTTTGGATGAGGCTTTATAATTTATGTATTTTTCCATTAAAATTAATATATCATTTATCCACAGTACAATATGCCCTTATACAGGTCAATGAATTTTCACAAGTGCATGAAGTTTGTGACCACCAGCACAATCAAGCTATGGAACTGTTCCATCACCCCCCAAAATTCCCTCCTTTCACTTTGTGGTCAACCCCTCCACCCACCCCCAGCTCCCGACAACCACTGATATCAGTAGATCTATTTTTAAAAAGGCACTGCTCTTTCCGCCCCAGGTTGACCTTTATTATGAAATCCTATTACACTTCAGGTTGAATTATGGATTCAGGGAGTAATTTTTCTTAGCTCTAAGGAAATATGTGGATCCCACTGACTTCCAAATTCAAGACAGTCATTTACAGTAATTTTGGGAATTGATTTTTTGGCTTCTTATCCTTTGCCTGGGATTCCAAATAAGGCCCTATAGGACATGTGCCTGGGTATAGAAGCTATAACAACACTGAGGGCTGTGTCTGGCCCTGGGCTGAATACTTTGCACTTTATTCTCACAACAACTCTGTAAAGGGTATACTTCACATTTGCATTTACAGATGAAGGAACAGAGACATAGTAAAGTGAAGAAACCTGCCTAAGAACACCCAGGGAGTGAATGACAGAGCCAGTGTAAGACCCAGGCATCTGATGTCTGATGCAAGAACCTGTTTTAGCCAGTATTATGTGCAGCCTCAGCCACAATCCTGCTCCAGTAAACACTGAGCTAGGTGATACAGTTTGTTTTGTTTTGTGTTTTAAATAGGTAGAGTTGCTATTAAAAATATTTGTAACAACATGCCATCTCAATGTTTTCTTATGGTCTCCAAATACACCTTATTATTATTGTTGTTATTTGAGTCTTCTTCTTATCACAGAAATAAAGAAGTGATATTCTTAACTTAAAGGGAAAGAACCCCTTTATGTCATAAACATATGCATGTGTCTATAAAAAATAATATACACTCTTGCGTCATATTTAATGTAGCGAATAATCAACTTTTATTGACCTTTCTCTTTAATTTTTATTTTGGGCTAACATGCACTGTAGAGGAACATGCCATGCAGTTCTACTTACAACTGTGGCATTCCCTTGCCCGTGAGGAAGCGGTGTTCAGTGGGTGGGAACAAGAGAACGTGGGGTGCAGGGCGTTGTCCTAGGGGGGCATCCTCCATCCCTGCCCTTCTTGCAAAGCCAGCAAGGCAAAGTGTCACTTAGGACCCCTTCTCAAGTCTATGTGATGAGAGAACCAAGCCCCCCACATTAGAAAACTCCATAGCTACAGCCTGTCATCAAGATCTTGCCCTGCGCTCTCCACCTTGACTCCATGGACTTCGGTTGTATTTTTTTATCTCACTTCCATAAAACCAGAGCAGAGAGAACGAACAGGTTACTCTGTGCCAGGCACTGTTCTAAGAGCTTCCTGTGTTCAAACTCATTTATTCCACACAACATCCCTGTGAAATCTATTTTCTTCCTTATCTCCATTTTACAAGCAACGCGTTTGGAGCACACAAATAACTCATTCAAAGTCATACAGATCGTGAGTGGAGGAGCCGGGGCCTCATGGGGCCCCAGAGGTCTGGCTGCACAGTTTCTGCTCTGACATTTTCAGATGCCAAATTTTGGCAGAAATGGCAAGTTTTCTCTCTATAAAGCCACCCCATGTGGGAGCAGCAGAAGGAGTGCTTCTTCATTGCCTTACATGTAATACCTCTGCCCCCGGAAGAAACAGGGATCCTCACTCAGTTCACCTACAAAATTTAAAAACAAACCCTTGAATCCAAAACCCAACCACTGTCTCTCCGGTAAGAATCTTCCGAGTTTCTTGAGCTACTTGGCAGAAATTCAAGATATACAGAAATAAAAGTAATGTTCGACCACCTGCATTAACCAACTTGACCAGATAAGCCCAGCCATTGGCCAGCCCCAAACCGTGCAACCCTCCACCGGCCAGCCTGGCTTCCTGCCCTTCGAGAATGCCGGGGGCGGGGGAGCCCGAGATGGCTCAATCCCCGGTGCACAGGCTGCCTTCCCATAAGAACAGGCCAGTGCTTCCGAGAAATAGCTGAGATGGCCAAGTACAGCTCTGCCCATTTGGTGTCATAATTCTTACTTTATTTTCTACCTTATGTTTGAGGTGATTTATTAAATAGATACAAGGAATTTGGGAAAAATAGTTTTCCTGACCAAAACCTGCTTGTGTCCCTCGGACTGAGAGCAGACTCTCTGACAAGGACATCAAACCTCTGAGCTGGAAGCCAGCGTGGCGCTCGCGGGCCCGCTCACCCGCGCGGCCTGACGGCTGGGTGAATGCCGACCGGGGGCACCCCGGACACCCCGCGCCCTGGCTCACCTTCTCCAGCGTGTCAGCCAGGGCATCCATCGTCTGTATTTTGGCAACATTTGCGATGGCACTGCGAAGATGAAAAGAGACTTCATAGAGCACCCGAAAACATTCCCACGGAGGAGGCGCCGGGATGTATATAGTGGCTTCTCAGCCTTCACTCTGCTTGGCTACATGGAGAAGACAAAAAGTCCTGCCTCGGTGTACCCAGGTGCTACAAGTTTTGTAGGCCAAGTTATTGTTATTACTGCTTTTTTAAACTTTTCATCGAAGGATAACATACAGGCAGCACCGTGCACATAGCATCAGTGTGTAGCTTGGTGAATATTCACAAACTTAAAACACCTGTCTAACCAGCTGCCCCCTACGATAACCACTGCCGTGACGTATAGCCCCATAGATTCGTTTTGACTGTTTTTGAACTTCATAACATGAATCATGCAGCATGGACTCTATCGTGCCCGGCTTTGTTTCTCAGCCCGAGTTATTTTGCAGGAGAGTTTCAATCAGGCCCGAGCCCACAGTACAACTTCTTGAAGGAAAGTCTGTACTTGACATATTTTCTTTCCTGGATGGTTTGTGTTGGTTGGCAGAAGTTATTAGGAAATGGACATAGATTGATGATGTCTAGAAACCTATTTTCTAGGAGATGTTTTTCAAAAGCTATTCTCCAAGAAAATGTTGAGAGAGATGTTTGTCCGGGAAGATGAGGCCCTCCTGATACAAGCGCACTCTCACGGCCCGCAGAGGTGAGGATGGCGGGGCTAATGGAGCTTCAGTTCGGGGCCTCTCACCATGCAGGCTCCTTCCCAGGCCCTGGGAGAGGCCCTAGGCATTTCACACCTGTAATTTTAAAATTATTTTCTGTAACCTTCAGGCCTCACATACTTATATCTATGTCTGATACAGAGAGAGAGAGAGAAGGAGAGGGAGAGGGAGGAGAGAGGGAGGGGAAAGGAGAGGGACAGGGACAGGGAGAGGGAACTATTTCTTGCTGTTAAGTTCCACAGTAGTTCAATTCTCATCTTTTAATGACTACTAGAAAACAATTTTAAAAAATTTTAGGAGGGTTACAGTCGCCACTTTATTACTCTCTAGCAACTCGGCTTTCTGCCTTGTTCAGGTGACATTAGAATGAATAGTAAGTAGGTCCCCATGTCCTGAGGTGCAAGGAAACATGACTTGTTCACTGGCTGCCAACTAGAAAGTCACTTTCAAGCTATGATTCCTTAGCTCCTGAGCCCCTTGCCCAAGCATGTTAAAGGTGTCACAATAAATAGGGTTTATGCCAGTACAAGTTTTAGTAACAGAATAGGCTTTCACAATTAACCAGACTGCAATTCAACAATAGTCTGGTATCATCTAGAGACTGCTTTCTCTGTCCTAGGAACTGTTCTAGAAGCTAAGTCCGAAGAGAAATAATATGTGACACTCCTCCCCTCCCCTACTCTTGAGGACTTACAGCTTTGCTTTCATTATGTGACAGTGAGTGTCTGGTATCAGAAGAAACAAAAACCTACTGCTCACAGGGCCAATGAGTATTTTAATTTTAAAGTAGAAAAGATCCTCCCAAAATTTCCTTTACAGAAATCAGACAGAAAACTTTAGAAATGATCTAAAAATATTTTTACGTGAAAGAGCCAGAGAAATTCCATAGTCTGTTTTCCTCCAAATTCTCTCTTTCTGAGACGGTTGCCATTTGAACTCTTGAAGAGGTACCCTGAGCATCCTCTAATTGACTCTTTTGGAAACACTCATCAACTCATCTGTGGAAATCATCTTGAAATGAATAGGCCCTGAAGCGCCCCCTTATTACGCTACTTGAAGGAGCCGGTTCGGTGCGTTTCTTTCCTTTTGAGTGCACTTATTTCCCTTAGCCAAGGCTTGAAGTGGTTGGCCCAGTTGTGTACTCAGTCCAGCCCACAGCTCTCTGCCCAGCTCCGGGTATGTGTGTCACGGTAATGACGGAGGCGCAGGGAGAAGCCGGCCTCGCTGCCTGTAGGCCTTCCGGCTGTGCCAAGTATGGTGGCCTTAGCAGTAGTTTCTAAATAACTGAGACGAATTGAAAACCACCAAAAGGCCTACAGACCTTAGGAGAGTTGCTTCAGCAGAAAGCATATTAGGCAAACAGGGCGGCCCAGGGAGACTATCTTAAAGGCTAACGTGAAAATAGGAAAGAGGCACGGGCTTCAGGTTTGAATGCATTCACGATCTTAAATACAAGAGGGCCAGGCTGGACTCCGAGAGCAGGAGGGATAGGGCGGGTTAGGGATGGGGGCCCGAAAGGGGCCTCCGAAGGTCGCCGACCACCTTTACTTGAGTGTGTCGTTCACGTCCAGCCCATACCACCGCTGCTCTTGACCTCCACCCCCATCCCCTCTCCCCACCCCAGCGTGGTGGCCGCCTTTAACTCCGCTTAGCAAGTGCCTCAGGGGACCTTGGTTTGTCTTAAAATACAGGGAGGCCTCCAACTTCCGGAAGGAGAGTTACTCCAAATTGAGCTGATGGAGGAGAAGAAATGAAGCAGTCTCCTACCTTGTTTTCCCTAATCCGGGTTTTTTGGTATGTCTCTCCAAGACGCCAATTTCTTGTTTTTTGGAAATTCGCATTCCTCCCGCTTTTACTATAAACAAATAAGCATCAACACACGGGTCATGGTTAGGGCAGCAAAAGAAGGCTTGCTTTGTTTATTCAAGGTATGAATTTACATTTGAAATAAATTTTGGAACTTGCTATGTTAAAAGTCTAAACTTCTCTCTAAAACAACACAATGCAAGAACTATCCAGAAACTGCACAAAAGAGGAAAAAATATGTCGGGGCAGGGAAGAAGCGCTGAGGTCTGCTTGTTTAGAGCAGAGAGAGGGAGGTGAGGTTAAAAAGGCAGCAGGTTACATGTCCGATTTACAAGGGAGAGAAACATCCCCCCTTAGGCACTTCAATGGAAAACATCTTTTCTTGCTATCAAACCAATTACATTCTTCATGATAGCAACCGACAATTACAATGTGACCCTCCTGTTTTCCCACCAGATTGAAGTTTGTGCAAGGCTTGCATTTTTTTTTTTCCAACTAAAGCTTTCAAAAGCCAGATTCTGAGAATGAGCCAAAAGTCAGGGCATGTAGTGGTAGCAGGCATATTCAACAGAGATGCTTCTGATCCCACCGGATACCCACCTTTTATCCTAGACCCGAACCTCAGATGTTGGCCAAGCTCAGATATTGTAATAAGTAATTAAACTGCATTAATAATCCTGCCATTCAAGAGATCAATTAGTGTTAATTAGGCTACAGATGACCTAACAGCAATTCAAGTGTTTAACAATGTCAGATGAAATCAACTTTTGAAAAGGAACAATCCATTTCAGATTGCAAGTCAAAGCAAATACTTTTTTCTGTTCCCAGGAAATTTGCACATCTAAAACCTGACAAGCTCAAATGAGAAAAAAACGAAATGGACATTGATTTGTTTGAACCTGTTAATTCTTTTTATGGGAATGTCAAATGGGCAATTTTCTGAAACTAGCTCCAATAAACTAAAAAATAAGGAAAGCCTGTTCTATTTTACCATGCCCTTGTGAACTGGCTTCATCATTGTTCTCTTAAAATTATTATTTATTTGTTTGATTATACACATGCATAAAGTACACAATTCAAAAAGCATGAAAAAGTCTGCAGTCTCCCGCCTGCCATTATTTCCCAACCCCTGGTTCATCTCCTTAGATACTTCTAATCTTACAAGTTTCCTATGTATTCAACCACAGATATTCTACATGTATGAGGTCTGACAATTAAGTTCACAAAGTCATCCTAGAAAAAATGCTACATACCTCATTGTTAACTATCACTACAGTCACCTTTGAAGTACTCCCCTTGAGAAGCTGTGCACCAATGCCAATGTCTAGTCCACCCTTCAAAGCAATTTTGGAACTCTTTCTGGAATAGCCATCAGAGATGTCATCGTATTATCTTTGATGTCCTGAATGTCATCAAAATATCTTCAATATTTCATATATCTTTGGGCAAAGCAAAAAGTCATTGAGGGCCAAATCAGGTGAGTAGGCAGGGTGTTGTAATACAGTTAGTTGTTTACTGGCTAAAAACTCCCTCACAGACAGTGCCCTGTGAGCTGGTGCCTTGTCCTGATGCAAGAGCCATGAGTTGTTGGTGAAAACTTTAGGTTGTTTTCATCTTTTTCATGCTGCCGTTTCAGCACTTCCAAAGAGTAAACTGGGTTGACTGTCCAGTTGGTACAAATTCATAATGAACAACCCCTCTGATATCAAAAATGGTTAGCAACATTGTTTTGACTCTTGATTTGGACTGACAACTTCTTTGGTTGTGAAGAATTGGATGACTTCCTTTGTACACTTTGATGCTTTGTTTCAGGATTGTATTGGTACACCCATGTTTCATCGCCAGTGACAACATGGACCAAAACATGGTCTTGTCTCTCCAAATGATCTTAGCAAACTTCGACTCTCCTTTGCTTTTGTTCATGAGTGAGCTCTTTCAGGACCATTTTTGCACAGACCTTTCTCATGCCAACGTAAGTGCACGGTGTGAGGTTAATGAACTTAATTGTCAGACCTACATAGTAGTTTTTTAAATGGCAGTATAAGATACACATTGTTCTGCATCTTGTTTGTTTATATTTTTCATTCAATCACGTATTTGGAGTAAGTTCTATTTCAATACGTATAGAGAAATGTGTCTTTCTAGCAACTTTAAAATTTCATTATATGAGTAAAAAAAAAAATTTCATTATATGAACATCCGTCTTTATTTAACCAATTCCCAAATGCTAGACATTTCAGATGTTTCTATTGCATTGTCATTACAAACAATACTGAAATAAATACCCATATGTGTGTGTGTGTGTGTGTGTGTGTGTGTGTGAATAAGATTTGACAATTAAGTTCAAGAACTTGCCACTGTGTGTTTACATTGGCAGCACTGTACAAACAACTCACTAAGGTTTCATAACCTTGGTGTGTCTGTGTCTCACAGCTGTGTTAGTGTTGATGTATGGCAGTGTCTTGCTGAGTGGTGTTCATTATAATTGTTGCATGTTTTTGTGTGCTGTCGTGAGAATGTCAGAGCTTGAATTAGAGCAATGAACAATCATTAAATTTCTTGTTAAACTTGGCAGGAGTGGAAGTGAAATCGGGGACATGTTAGTCCAAGTTTATGGGGATAATGCCATGAAAAAAGCGGCAGAGTACAAATAGATTAAATATTTTTCTGAGGGGAGAGAGTCACTGAGGAAGAGTGGTCAGGGTGGCCAGTAATAAGCAGAACTGATGAAAATATTGCAAAAATTCATAATATTGTGCATCAAAAGCATTGGCTGACTGTGAGAAGCATAGCAGACCAAGTAAACATCAATGAGAAGCAGGAAAATCTTAACTGAAAATCTCGGCATGAGAAAGGTCTGTGCAAAAATGGTCCTGAAAGAGCTCACCCATGAACAAACCAAAGGAGAGTCGAAGTTTGCTAAGACCATTTGGAGAGACAAGACCATGTTTTGGTCCATGTTATCACTGATGATGAAACATGGGTGTACCAATACAATCCTGAAACAAAGCATCAAAGTGCACAAAGGAAGTCAGCCAGTTCTTCACAACCAAAGAAGTTGTCAGTCCAAATCAAGAGTCAAACCAATGCTGCTAACCATTTTTGATATCAGAGGGGTTGTTCATTATGAATTTGTACCAACTGGACAAACAGTCAACCCAGTTTACTCTTTGGAAGTGCTGAAACGGCAGCATGAAAAAGATGACAACAACCTGAAGTTTTTTTTACCAACAACTCATGGCTCCTGCATCAGGACAAGGCACCAGCTCACACAGCACTGTCTGTGAGGGAGCTTTTAGCCAGAACACAAATAACTAACTGTATTGGAATGCCCTCCCTACTCACCTGATCTGACCCCTAATTACTTTTTCCTTTACCCGAAGATATATGAAATATTAAAGAAAGATTTTTTTTTTTGCTTTTTGGTATGTGGGTAGCTCCCTGGCTGGGAATCGAACCCAGGCCGCAGCGCTGACAGCACCAACCTGAAGCCTTAAGCCACTGCACCATCAGGGAGCTCCCAGGAAGATATTTTGATGACACTCAGGACATCAAGGGTAATATGACAACAGCTCTGATGTCCATTCCAGAAGAAGACTTCCAAAATTACTTTGAAGAGTGGACTAGGTGCTGGCATTGGTGCACAGCTTCCCAAGGGGCGTACTTCGAAGGTGACCATAGTGATATTCAGCAATGAGGTATGTAGCACTTTTTGTAGGATGAGTTTGCAAACTCAATTGTCAGATCTCATACAGAGGGTGCCAAAAAAAATACACACACACACACACATTTTAAGGAAAAAATTATATTAAAATTGTAATAATCAATATATACTGATAACAAAAGATGAATACAAGTCATGTTTAACTTCTGCAATTACAAGAGGTGCTCCAAGTGGTTACCATCAGCAACCATACATTTCTGATTATGATGAACTAGTGCTTAAGCAATGTTCACCTAAGTGTCCACTTGTATCGCTGCACACGCCATCTCAATTTCTTCCTGAAGTACCACCAGTGTAGCCAGTTTTCTATGATACACCACATCCTTTAAGGTCCCCCATAGGTAGAAGTCAAGGGGTGTTAAGTCAGGAGAACATGGGGGAAACTCAAACAATGTTTTTTAATTTCAAATACCACTTCAAATAAGTTTTGTGTTTCTCAAAGGACAACTGTGCTTTCACCATTTCTTTGACTGCCCTGCCTGTTGCATGGTGATGCTAGCAAGCATTTGATTAACGCTGTATTTTGGGTGAACACCATACTACGCATCGCTACCGTAATTCAACTTTGAAAAGTAATACATAGATAACATCGTTTAAAATGTGTGCATATATTTTTGGTACCTCTGGTATATATGTGTATGCATGTGTGTGCATTTGTGTGTATGTATATAAACCAAGGTGCCAAAAAAATGTGTAGACATTTTAAGAGATGTTATCTATGTATTACATAAATACTGATAAACGCTGATGGTAACCACTTTGTGCATCTCTTGTTGCAGAAGTCAAATGTGACTTGTATTCATCTTTTGTTATTGGTATATATTATTACAATTTTAATACAGTTTTTCCCCTTTCTTAAAATGTGTATATTATACATTTTTTGGCACCCTCTGTATATATACAATTTTGCACAAGTACAAATATATCAGTGGGATAAATTCCTAGACGTTATCTTGTTAGTTCTTTAGAGTATGTATATTTGGAATTTTGCTAACTCTTGGCAAATTGTCCCTCAGAGAGGTTATGCCAGTTTACATTCCCACCAGCAGTGAGTGATTGCTCCTCCTACTCTTCGCAACAATGTGAGCTAGAAAATGTTTGATTGTATCAATCAGTAAGTTTAAAAGTAGTCATCTAAATGTTTTATTTTGCAGTTCTTATATTTTATTAAAGTTTGAGCTTATATCTTTGTTTTAGAAAGCCATTTATGTTCTCTTTTTATGAATTGTTCAAACTCATTTCTTTTTTTATATTGGATTGCTAGTCTTTTTCCTATCCTTTTCTTATTGATTCATAGGTGCTCTTTATCTATGAGGTGCACCACGCATTTAAAATATTTTACCACTTACTGCCTTTTTTGTTAATGATGATTTTGCCATCAGAAATTTGCTGTTTTTGTCAATTGATTTTTTGTTGGTTTTTTATCACTAAGAAATTCCCCACTCTGGTAGTTTATAAATATTATTCCATGTTTTCTTCTAGAACTTTTATGGTTTTATATTATATAACCAATCTTTGATCATATATTTAAATTCTTGACCTATTAGAATGTATTTTGTATAAGTCAAATGTTCACATCATCACTGACTCATCTATCTAGAGGACTCAAATAGGAGGTCCTGAGCTTGGGCCTTTAATGCCCTTTCTAAGAGTATTTTTCATTCTCTTTGACAATTTGACAAATGCTTTTAAAATAAGATGTATTGAAGTTATTTTTTTTCCTGCTTTTTTTCTTTTCCCTTATGCTACTGTTTCCATACATTTTCTTCCATCTGTCCTGCTTATTATCTCCAACTACAGAAGTGAATTGTTATCATTAAAATAAATAATAGTTAAAACTGAGAAGGCCTTTGGAATGCTGAGTTCTGTGTCACTCATTTGAAAGGACGTTGGCATCCCAGAGAATGTGCAGAGGAGAGTGCACAGAGTGGAGAAGGGAGCTGTGTCACATGAGGAACTAGGGAATCTAGAAAGATCACTTCTGAAGAAGCACTCAATTTAAGGTGCCATCTTCAAGGACCTGAGGGGCTGTCATGTGGGAGAAGAAATGGTTTCTTGGTGAGGAAATGTTACATAGGGTCATAGCGCTCTACCCCTCCTGACCTCTGTGACCTTGAGCAAGATACTTAAACCCCTCTAAGGCTCAGTTTTCTGGATCCTTCAAAAGGGACTAATACAGGTTGTTCTAGAGAATAGAGGTGACATAGGCACCTGGTACATAATGGGCACTTAAATATTTATAGTTGTTATTATTTATATTTATTTTATGTTTTTCCAGAGGAGAGAATAAAGACGAAAGAATGAAAATTCCAGAAAGGCAGAGTCTGGCTACATATAACACTTTGTATTTTTCCAAGTGAAGTAGATTACCTCGTACATCGGTATGTCCTCTGCCCTTTAGTGTGTTAAGAATATCCTAGGAGTATTTTGGTGAATTTGGTAGAAGTTGAACTAGATGACCTTTAATACAAAATCCTTATATAAGAAAACCTACTACATCCTTCCTTTCAGAAAAAATGTAATGCACTTAACAGAGAAACAATCCCGAAAGACATGTAAAAAACCCCACAAAAATGGGATTCCCTCTTTCTTAACAATAAAATAGAGACATCTGAGGAAAAATTAACAATCTTCCCAGAAGATTCCTACTTCCATCCAGGAGTCTTTGAATCCTCTCTGGTATAGGGCTATGGGCTTGAATAGGACTTAGGAAGCCTGAGTGAGGCACACCTTGGATTTCCAGAACATACTTCTTGTACCAAACTTGTTCTGGTAGGTAATCTCACCTGGTCAGTCATGTACAGCAGGTAGAAGCAGAAGATAATATTCCCATACTATCATGGTTACATTGAGATATAGATTAAGGCTCTCACTACGTTAGGGGACTGACCCAGATGGAACCAGTTTGTGGGAGGGTCATCTTCAAAGCTCTGCTGGGAACACTGCTCACCCTGGCCACCCAGCATCTAGATAAATGATTGTAAATAAACATTACAACCCAACACAACTACGTTCTTGCCCATTTTGCTTATAACAGTTAGGTCTGACTCATGGGACATCTTCAAAGTCTAACTGTAACTAAATTAGTTCATTTAAATTTGTACTCATTTACATAATTCCATGTTAGGGATCATATTGCCTTTTGAATCTTTGGAGAAGGACGAATGAGAATTGGGCGAAGTGAAATATGAACTGATTTAATATTTTAACAGGCCTTTGAATAAAAACACATAAGGTAAGTCTTTAGGCCCTTTCAATAGGCAAAATGAACTAGAGAAAAAAATGTAAAAGAAATGCTTTTAGATAGTTTCATTAGAAAACCCAAATTTATGTGGGGAAATATGAAACTTTGCTTTCCTATCTCTGAGTAAGAGTTCTACTCTCATGGCTTCTTTTGTAGTCTATAATGTCAAAAATAGACTCTGGAGTTTAGAATGCTATATAATATTTTTCCAGTTAGGCCATTTTACATCGTTTTTGGTAGAGGGTAGTCAAGATAAAGAAAGAAAATCCTGCAAGAAAAATTAAGCTTTTTTCCTCCATTATCAGTGGAGAGTGTATGTGAAAAAGCTGAACACCACATAGGTTTGTGCAAACTCTGAATTGCGAATTAGAACTTACGTTTGAAAACTTTAATTAAAAAGCTTAGATGTTACAGAGACAACTACCATGTTAATAAAATACTCCATGTGAACCCCTTAACAAAAAGCTAGATGTTCGCAAAATGCTTCCTTTGCATTTACATTGGATTTTTCAGCAAATTTTAAGCTGCCAATCAAGTCCCCAAAGACCTTAATCAGAAGGTTATGGAGCAAGGAGAGGGGTCTTTTGAGCAGGAGCATGTTGACAGGGGCCCACTTTATTGTCAAATCTCAGCCTCACTGCCCTCCAGCTGTGTGGCTCTAGGCAAGTCCCTCAGCCTTGCTGACTTTCAGTTTGGTTCTCAGTGAAACAAGGATGATGGTACATCATCAGTCTGCAGGGCTGTTGCCATGTCTACCAGGTTCTGTGCAGTGCCAGGAGCACACACAGTGGTAGCTGTTCTTGCAGTCATCAAACCCCTGTCCTCAAGATGCTTGGGGTGGTTGGTCTCTCAATCTCACTCCTGAACCTCACAGATCAAACCCCATATGTTGATCTGAGCACACTGGTGTTGAGGGAATTAGGCCTTTGCTCTTTTGTTTTTATTTATTTATTTTTAATAATGCTGAACCTTATGCAACTGTGGTTCCCTTCATTTTCTACATTAGTTTCACACTTGGGGATACACTCCCAAAACTTCTCTTTACCGAACCAGAAAACTGATTTTCTCTGGGGGTTCAGTGGTGGCCCCTCTGATGGCTCTGATTTAAATCAAATTTGACTTAAATCAAATGAAAAAGTACAGGGAACAAGGAAACACTCATGAACTCCTGGTTTATTACATACTTGGCTTCCTCAATCACCTTCTACTCACATATTTTTGGCTGTTTATATAATGGGGTTCTTATAAAACTGAAAGTGAGGCAAATCAAAAAAGCAGAAAATCCAAAACTAAGCGTACTAGAGCCCAGGCAAGCTCATGTTTAATGTAGCCACGTTTAATGTAGTCTAACATGAAATTTATAACCAGGGCTAACAGAGGTGCAATATATTATATTAATATACATGAAAGAAAAACCGCTAAGCACTCCACATGTAGGTGGGAAGGAGTTACAGCTGGCTGACTTTTGAGTGGTTTCATTACTAACCATGAGGGGCGCGCCTGTGTATCTTTTGCACTGCAGTTTGCTTTGGTTCTGACTACTGCAGTGCTGCCTAATGCAGCCTCTAACACCCGGATGAATTGCAGCTGGGGAGGATAATTTCTTCCGACAGTTTTGTGCTTCACTAGGCCTGCGTTTTATGGGAATTAACATTCATGTGCATAGGTTATCTCCTTTAATCGTCATGGCAACCGTATAATATCAATGGTACTTATTACTTCCTGTTTTCAAGATGAGAACACTGAGGCTCAGAGATATGAAATGAAAGCTGGGTTGAAACCCCCCATCTGTCAGACCCTCTTCCCATCCTATCATGTCTGCTTCCCCCTTTCAGGGATCTGATTATTGCTTATAAAAAAATCAGGTGACGATTTAATGGAATTCTGGTGACAAATTATTTTTGTTCCATAAATAAAATTTTGCACCATAGCAAACTGGTTCAGACTTAAAATAGCTAGTGAGACAAACTGAATGATGAGGTTTCTTTGTTCCCTTGCTCTCAGTGGGGAGGCAAAAGTCTCCCTTCATCTCCATTCTCATTATCCCAAACCTCTTATCGGGAGTGTCACAGTTCATAATAATTAATTGTCATGCCAGAGGCATTGTGACATGCTTGATGGAGTCATGGTGTGCTATGTACACAGAGTAATTAGCAATCATTAGTGGTGGGGACAGAAAGTTCCTGGTGGTTTTATTCAAACTTTCATTCGGTTAAGTTTAATCTCTGTGCTTTTTGTGCATAAATGTAATCTAGCAAATCAGTTTTTAGCTTAACCATTTTATGAAGGACTGAGGTGGAAGTGGTAGAAAGAGAATGGTGCTCTTTTTTTCTTTTGTCTTTATGTGTAATGACTTCTCTTAATTTGTGTACATAGTTCCTGACCACTAGGTAATACCATTAACTTTAAACACAGATAATATTAAGTATTGCTAACTTGAAGTACAAATACAAAATGTCAGGAGTCTGCCACAGGAGAACAGGGCATGGTGCCCAGAACTGGAAACACAGAACTAGTAGTAAAAACTCTGACTCTTCAGCTGGGCTGCCCACCAGAAAAACCACTGAGGCTCTGTCAGCTTTTCACATTGTGCAAAGTTTGTATCTACCACCATCCTCTGCAGCAAAGATGACTGAAATAACCTTGGCTTAGAGGTTATTATACCAATAAATACATTTTGTACATGGAGAAAGACGAAAACGAAGTGGTCAACTTTTGAGATCTTTCTTAAAGGAAAAATGGTAGGCAGTTGAAAGAACAATCAACTGGCTAAAAATAGGCCTGCCTCAGTGTATATGAACATACAGCTAAGTACAATAGAACTAATATCCATATTCCAGAGAGTTGATATAAATAGCATACGTTTAAAATGAGAGAGAGAGAGAGAGAGAACTAAAGAACAGTGGATGTTTTGCAAAACACCTTGATAGCTGATAGCTGCCTCTCCCAGCCAGCCCCCCTGGTGACTGGGCCCTAATTAAAAAGCGCTCCTCAGCTTGTTGACAAACTACATTGCTGATAACACTGCCCAACCCACATGAGGAGGGAGAGAGCAATGTGGCTGCTCTCCTCAGTGTGGAAGCTGGTTTGCTGGGTTACAAAGTCAAATGATGTACAGGCATCTTGGGGAGACCAAGTCTTAGAGCTGAAACCTCACCTACAGCCAGGAAGAAAACGGCAAAACTCCTACCCGTCCCTTTCCTGAGCACCCAACCCCTTGTACTCCCAGATCTAATTAGGTTTTAATTCAACTGGAGCCTGACAAATTTCTAGGTGGTCTTATACACAAGCCTGGAAAGGTCAAAGACATGAGAGGAAATCAGGCTGCATGAAGTTGGAAGTAACAATGGCAGGTTGAGCTCCTGTGCTCTGCTGGGAGCCTCTGGCGATGGCATAGCTGGAAGGATGGGCAGCAGCCGCAGTGAGGCCCTTGCTAGCTACAGGACAGAGGACAGGTGGGCAGCCTACCTGCGGGAGGGTGTCCCCCCTTCAGCGGGGAGGGCAGGACTTGTACTTCACCTGCCATAGTGCGTGCCAGTGCCGGTGCCGGTGTTCTGGAGGCTGAATGCCAGCTCTGGAGGCTGAATGCCAGCTGTGGCTGTCCCACTGCACCCTGCTTTATACAAGCTGGGGGCGGGGCCCCTTAAGGGCTGTGCTGAGCAGCAACAGGGCTTGTCACCCAGTTCCCTGGGTACATGCATCTCCTTAGCAAGTTTTCTCTCAGAAGAAAACTTTCTTCGTATTCCCTCCATCTGAGAAGGCAAGGTAGATGCCTAAGGGGACCCTTATTTTCTTTCCCAGGAGGAAAGGGAGAAGGTAAAGTTCAGTGGAATTCTTTTTCTCTCCAACTATTTATCCGTTAAGTATACTAGTATATGCTGAACCCACAATATGACAGGCTCTTGGTTGTATATTGGCACGTGACAAAAGGGGAAAGACGAGACCTTAGCTTTCAGACACCTGTAGTCTTTCAAAAGAGACAATTGCAATACAAAGTGCTACGTTTTTGTCCCAGTCTTTGCAATTGTAAGCAGGTACACTAACCAAATCATTAGAGATGTGTACAGAGATATTGGCACGAGGATGGTAATCATATATTGATTTTTCCTTTTTTCTTTCAGTATTCATTATAATCAACATAAATATCCAAAATAGAGGGGGACAATTAAATAAATTAAACTATAGCCATAAGAGTACTATATTTACAAATATAGAGCACATATTTACAAATCATGCTTTAAAATAATATTTAATGATGTGCAAAACATTCATGCTAATATAGTAAAAAAGTTAGGCTAGAAACCAATAGGTGATTATTTTGTTAAAAAATAAAGTATGACTTTAAACTTAGGAATTATCATATCTCCTGTGCTGATCAAAATTTAGCTGATGACTGGTACTCTGAAATCTTTCTTTATTCTTCAATACAATTAAAAACTTCATCTCTTCAAAAAACATTGTTTAAAAAATGAAAATCAGCTACAAAGTGGGAGAAAATATTTATAGAACACAGTTCTGATAAATACTAGCATCTAGACTATATTAAAAATTCTTACAACTCAATAACCCAATTAAAAATTGAGCAAGACTCAAATAAAAACAAGAGATGTTGACAACAAATAGTCACATAAAAAGATACTTTGCATCAATAATCAATAGGAAAATGCAAATTAAAAACACAGTGAAATACATTACATATGTATTTGAACAGTTCAACCAAAAAAAAAAAAAAAAAAGAAAGAAAAATACAACATGTCGGTGAAGATGCACAGCAACTGGAACTCTCATACGTGATTGGTGGGAATACAAACTGGTAAAATGACTTTGGAAGTCTGTTTGTCAGTTTCTTATAAAATTAAACATACTTACTACATGACCAACAATCCAATTAGTAGAAATTTTCCCAAGAGAAATGAAAACATATGCAAACATCAAAACCTGTATATACAAATGTTTATAATAGTTCTATTCATAATTGCCAAGACTTAGAAACAATCTGAAGGTCCATCAACTACAGAATGAATAGATAGATTGTGGTATATCCATACAAGAAAAAGGAATGACCAGATAACATAAAACAACAGAGGTGAATCTCAGAAGCATTATGCTAAATGAAAGAAGTGAGATTAAAAATACCTACTTACCGTATAATTCTATTCACATGACTTTCTTAAAAAGTCAAAACTGCAGGAACAGAAATCAGATCAGTGATTGCCAGAGAAGGGGGTGGGGAGAGTGGTTTGACCACAAAGAGGCAGGAGAGGGCTTTTGGGGGCTAACAGAAATGTTCTGTATTTTGATTGTGGTGGTGATTACATTCATCATACATTATATATACATCATACAAAAATGATAAATTTTCCTGTATGCAAATTCTACCTCAGTATGTACTTCATATTATACCTCACTTATACAATAAAAATATCTACTTGTTAAATAAATAAATGAAAATACTTGAAAATATTAAGGGTCTATAGGTAGGAGTATTATCTGTTGATTTTATTATCTTCTCTCAGTTTTTCTATATTACTTTTTAAATCAATAAAAACCAATTAAGATACCAAAAGCAAAGGCAACAAAAGAAAAAATAAACAAGTGAGACTACACCAAACTAAAAAGCTTCTGCACTGTAAAGGAAACCATTAACAACATAAAAATGCAATCTACCAAATAGGAGAAAATATTTGCAAGTTATCTGTCTAATAAGGGGTCATAACCAAAATATATAATGAACTGATACAACTCAATAGCAAAAAACAAACAGTCTAATTATAAATGGGCGGGGGATCTGAATAAACATTTTTTTTTTTTAAAGAAGACACACAGATGGCCAAGAGGTGCGTGAAAAGGTGCTCAACATCACTAATCCTCAGGGAAATGCAAATCAAAACCACAATAAGATATCACCTAACCCTTGATAGAATGAAAAGACAAGAAATAACAAGCATTGGCAAAGACGTGGAGAAAAGGAAACCCTTGTGCACTGTTGGTGGGAATTGATATAGCTACTATAAAAAACAGTATGGAATTTTCTCAAAAAATTAAAAAGAGAACTACCACATGATCCAGCAATACCACTTCTGGGTATTCATTCAAAGGAAACAAAAACTCTAATGGAAAAAGATATGAGAGGTGCCAAAAAAATGTATACACATTCTAAGAGATGTTATCTATGTATTACATAAATACTGATGGTAACCACTTGGAGCACCTCTTGTAATTGCAGAAGTCAAATGTGACTTGTATTCATTTTTTTGTTATATTGAGTATTACAATTTTCGTATTTCTTTCCCTTTTTAAAATGTGCATGCACCTCCATATATGCACCTCCATGTTCACTGCAGCATTATTTGCAATAGCTAAGATGTAGAAGCAACCTAAGTGGACATCAATGGATGAATGGATAAAGAAATTGTGATATACCAGTACTGTCTAGAAAAAAATCCAGCCATAAATGCCTCTATTTTTCATGCTATATAGTTGGATACTTTCTGGACAGCCCTCATATATACATAATAGAATATTACTTAGCCATAAAAAGAAGAAAATCTTGTCATTTGTGACAACATGGATGAACATGGAGGCCATTACATTAAGTGAAATAAGTCAGATAGAGAGACAAATATCATATAATCTCATTTACAGGTGGAATCTGAAAATACCCAAGTCATCGGTACAGAGAACAGATAGGTGATAGCCAGAGGCAGACGTTGCGAGGCGTGATCAAAATGGGTAAAGGAGGTCAACAGGTACTAACCTCCAGTTATAAAATAATTAAGTCATGGGATGTAATATACATGGCAACTATAGTTAAAATACTGTATTGTATATTTGAAAGTTGCTAAGAGAGTAGACCTTAAAAGTTCTCACCAAAAGAAAAAAAATTTTTATAATTATGCATGATGATGAATGTTAAGACTTACCATGGTGATCATTTTACAATATATACAAATATCTAATTGTGTTGTATACCTGAAACTAATATAATGTTTTGTGCCAATTATATCTCAACTAAAAAACAATACGATTTTTTTGGGGGGTGGGGGAAGTGTGCTAAAGGGTGTGACCAAGATAGGTAGACGCTATGGGAGCAAAGAGAAGGGAGCATTCATATCATCTGGCAGTTATTTTGTGAGTGGCTTTCTCTGCAGAGCCCTGGACTAGGAGGTGGGGTTCAGAGGTGACAAAAACCCATATCCTTTTTCAGCAAACATCAGTCTCATAGGAAATGTATGAGATGGGAAGGCGAAGGACTCCTTTTATGGTTGAAAAGGTTTATAGCAATGGCATTCGACTGAAATTTTTGTGAAGATGAAATGTTGTATATGTGTTCTCACCAATATGGCAGCCATAAGCCACGTGTGATTTGAGCACTTGAAAGGTGGCTCGTGTGACAGAGGAACTGAATTTTTAATTAATTTATATATAAATAGCTACATGTGGTTTGTGGCTACTATATTGGATGGCATGTGTCTGTACTGTATAACCTAGTTGTGTGAGTGTTGCCCAGATCTCACTGATTATCTGCATGTTGCAGAAGGCAAGGAGGACCTCAAAGGACTACCACCCCTTAGGAGAAATACAAAGGGCATTATAAATAAATAGAACACATAGGGCATCTCCTCTCTATTCTACTCTCCCCAACCCTACATATTTAACATGAGCTTCATAGTAGACTAATAGGTAGCATGCTAGCTTTTGTTTTACTATTAATCCCCAAATGGAAAATATCTACAAGTTAATAATAGGACTATAATAGGGGATATAATAAAAGAGTGGCATAACTAACAAAATGACAAACAACCTGTTTAACTGTAGAAATATCAGTAGAGAAGGAGGAAAAGGGAAAATGTGGTGGCCTCTTTTAGCCCATTCTTCCCCACTTCACCACCACCTGTACTTCCACAGGAATAGAAGGTCCAGAGGCTCAATTTTGCAATATATACAAATATCTAATTATGTTGTATACCTGAAACTAATATAATATTATATGTAAATTATATCTCAATTAAAAAACAATAAAATTTGTTTGGGGAAAAGTGTGCTAAAGACTCCTTTGGTACATGTGCACCAACACAGGGCATCCTCCTCAGGGTGGTGGGGTCTTCCATTGCCCTACCTTATGTTAGTCATTAAAAGCCCAGGCCTGTTGTGCACACTGAGAGGTAAGTAGAGCCTGCATTATTTATTTTGAGGATGTACAACAGCCTCCATCAGGATCAAAGTCTCAACCAGAAAGGGCAACATGTTATTACTCTTTAAATAGGCTTATAAACCTCATTTTAAGAGAGTCATGTGTCTAATTAACTGCAACGGGAGAGTAGTCCATGCTAGGACCAAAGTATTTGGAATTGTGCTTAGCAATGCTAAAAGCCCAGTAAAATGGCTTCTCACGACATTGAGGTTGCCAGATAGCTTTTTGTCTTTTAAATGAAAGGATAACATAACATCAAAGACATTAATGACACTTCAAAATTATACAAAACTTTCATTGAGTACTTTCTTCTTTTAATTTGTGTGTGGGGAGCCATTATTATCTTCTTCATGCACCCATAGTTTTGCAGTGTGCATCTCATTTTCATATTTTACTTTATTCTATTAACATTAGTTACGTACTGTATCTAAAGGCCAGTTCTAAAAGTATGAGAAATCTATGTCAGAAATGATAGGCACGAAAGCTAACCAGGAGGGTAATGACTTTCATGTGGTGAGATGGTTTTGAGGGATGCTCCTTTCAAGGGGCCCTGGCCCTGTTTTGTATTACAAGATGCCTCTGAGCTTCCAGGGCCTGCTTGGCTTCACCAGCTTCCTCCATTGGTTTGTAACATATAGTGTGCCTTCGTCTCCCCTCTCTCTCCAAAATACCAGGATTTTCCTTTCCACCATGGACATTTTAAATTCTTAGTGTTCTTTAGCAGCAAACTTGTGCTGTCTTTTCTCTCTGTTGCTGGGCCCAAAACAAAGAATCCATTAATAATTTGGAGATGTATGTAGGGAACTTTGGGTTGTCATACAGACAACTTTGCAGATGGGGGATTTCCTCGGAAACAAAATGAGTCTTGATTCTGCATGCAGGATGGCAGATGGGCGTAGTTTTGAAGTTAGTCAATCTTGATAACAAGGGGAACAGTGAAGAGTATACTTTCTTTTGCCTTAAGCCTTGAAGTTTTAGTGGTGGGTGTTAGAGCAAATAGTCTTCATTAGAAGATAATAATAGTGAGTTGGTTATAGAAATACACTTGAGAAAAGATCAGAGAAAACACTAATTTCTGTAATCCCCTACCTTCCCCATCTCCTATGAAGTAAAAATGTATTTACTCCATTTTATAGGTGGGAAAAAAATCATAAAAGGAGATAATGAGAGGCAAGTTAGTTGTTAAGCATTATAAAATGGCAGAGAAATGATTGAAAGCTGCTATTAATCCATTGTTGGCCCAATCTTTATTATTATCCAGGAGTTTGAGACACCCATCAACCATCTAAAATGTCAGACTGGGAATCGGTATAACACACTGATAAGAAAACAGGCCAAGGGCAGCATACTCTTTGAGCAGCAAATGCTAATAACATGCTATATGTGTGTCACAGGGATGAGTGTCCTTTCCATGTGTTAAGAAAATTTCAGGTACCACAGATTTTGAAAGGAGTTCCAGGGTACCCAGACTGGATCATGGGAAAGAGATGCCTTGAAAGGTTGCCAGCCAGTGTTTTGTGGACCAGTGTTTGACTGTATCTGCTCTGCTGATGGCTTGCTTCCCTCCTACCCAAGCCTCTCCCTGCCTTTCCTGTTAAAAGAAAAATTAGAGCTGGAAATTCTTAGAGAACATTTTTGCTATAATTTTTTCTTTGGTCTCTATTAGTTTATATTAGCAATTTGTTTTCTCTTTTGATTTCATTCAGTGTCTCCTCTGTTGCTTCCCCATTGTATGTGCTCTAGGTGTGGTGTGGCACATGAGGGTGATTTTATGGAGAAAACGTTCACCTGGTCCTTGGGCTTAAAAAACTATGACATACTTGCCTATGAGGTCCTTTTCTCAGAACTACACATGATGGGGGGCATTTCTGAACCTGGAGATCCTTTTACATGAACCCCAAACCCCTATATTCATGATGTGATAGCCCCTTTTCCTCTGACAGTTCCATCTACTGTTGAGAAAACCATCCCATTCAAGTACTTCTGTTTCTTTTTATTGACAAAGCCCTGTCGTAAGTCTCCTACAAATTAGCCATCTAATTTAACATCTCTAAATATTTTTACATTTTTATTTATTTAAACAGATGATACATTCATTTTATTCAAAACTCAAAAGATATAAAAAGAGACATTAATGAACGAAATTGAAGAAGACTCAAATAAATGGAAGATATTTTGTGCTCATTAGAAGAATTAATAATGTTAAAATGTTAACAGTACTCAAAGCAATCTAAAGATTCAATTCAAACCCATCAAAATTCCAATGGCATTTTTCACAGAAATAGAACAAGCAATTCTACCATTTGCATGAAACCACAAAAGACCACAAATAGCCAAAGCAATCTTGACAAAGAGCAAAGCTGGAGGCATCATGCTCCTAGGTTCCAAACTATGTTACAAAGCTATGGTAATCAAAACAATATGGTATCAACATATAAAAAGATACATAGATCGATGGAATAAAAGAGAGAGCCCAGAAATAAACTTATGCATATATAGTCAGTTAATTTGTGACAAAGGAACCAAGAACATACAATTGAAAAAGGACAGTCTCTTTAATAAATGGCATTATGGGAAATGTGAAGTTGGGAAAAGTGGACAGCCACATGCAAATGAAAGAAACTGGGTCACTATCTCACACTACAAACAAAAATTAACTCAAACAGGATTAAAGACTTAAAAGTAAGACCAGAAACTATAAAACTCCTAGAAGAAAATATAGACATTAAGCTCCTTGATATCAGTTTTCTTGATAAGTTTTTAAAATCTTACAGCAAAGGCAAAGAAAGTAAAAATAAGTAAGTAGAACTACAGCAAGCTAAAAAGCTTCTGCACAGCAAAAAAAAATCACAACAGAACAATAACAACAATAAACCATTAAACAAATGAAAAAGGCAATCTATTGAATGGGATAAAATATTTGCAAATCATGTATATGATCAGGGATTAATATCCAAAATATATAAAGAGCCCATACAAATCAGTATCAAAATTAAACTGATTAATAATGGGGAGGGAATCTGAAAAGACATTATTTCAAAGAAGTCAGTCATACAGATGACCAACAGGTACATGAAAAAAAGGCTCAAAATCATTAATCATCAGGGATATGGAAGTTGAAACCATAATTATTATATCACCTATTAAAATGGCTGTTACCAAAAAGATAAGAAATAAGTGTTTATGAGGATGTGAAGAAAAGTGCACTGCCAGTGGGAATGCAAATTGATACAGCCACTATTGAAAACAGTATGGAGGTTTCTCAAAAATTGAAAAGAGAACTACCTTATGATCCAGCAATTCCACTTCTGGGCATTTATTCAAAGGAAACAAAAGCACCGATGGGAAAAGGTATCTGCATCCCCATGTTCAGTGCAGCATTATTTATAATAACCTAGACATAGAAGCAACCTAAGTGTACATCAATGATGAATGGATAAAAAAGATGTGATATATATATATATATATATATATATATATATAGAGAGAGAGAGAGAGAGAGAGAGAGAGAGAGAGAGTTATATACAGTATATGGAATATATATAAAAAGAAAATTTTGCCATGTGTGACAACATAGAGGACATTTTGCTAAATGAAATAAGTCAGACAGAGAAAGACAAATATTGTATGATCTCAATTATAAAATCCAAAAATATATATATATAATAAAAATATATATATAATTATAATCCAAAAATTAAAAAACAGAAACAACCAACCAAAAATAACAAGGTCAAAGACATAGAGAACAGATAGGTAGTTTCCACAGGTGGGGTTTAGTGAGGAGTCAGCATAATGGTTAAGGGATCAGAAGCTACAAACTTCCCCATATGAGAGAAGTCATGGGGATGTAACATACAGAATGGTGACTACAGTTAGAAATATTGTACTGTATATTTGAAAGTTGCTAAGAGAATAGATCTTAAAAGTTCCCATCAGGGAAAACAATTCTGTAACTATATATGGTGACGGATGTTAACTGCTAGAGATTAAAGTTTTTTTTCTAATCCATATTATTTCAAGTAATGTTGCAGTAAACAATCTTGTATAAATGCAACTTTGTCCATGTGTGTCAGTTTATCTATAAGATAAATTCCTAGAAATAGATTGCCATATCAAAAGGTATGTGCATTTGCAGTATTTCTGGAGGGCAATTCCCACCAAAAATATGAGTGACTTTCTCCCCACAGTCTTGTCAATATGCCAACTTACAATTTTTGTCAAGCTGACAGGTAAAAAATAGCATTTAATTTTACTTTTCATCTGCATATTTTTTAGTATGAGTGAAGTTGAACATCTTATAATGTTTAAGGCTTTTTTTTGTTGTAAATTATTTATTTATAAATTGATGCTTCTATTTGTTGGTATTTTGATCATTTTTATTATTGCTTTTTAGAAGGTCTTTACATAATGTTATCAGCATAACAAGCAACACTGATAATTTTCTTGAATAAATTAAAAAATACGTATAAATTATTGATCTATAGATCAAAAGTCTCCTCTAGAGGAAATTTTGCTGTTTTTAATGTGGTTACATATTCATTCAACAAAAACTTGTTATGACTGATACCTTCAAACATACAGCAGTAGAGAGATTAGTATGACAAACTACCATGCCCCCATCGCTGGGCTTCAGAAATGACCCACATGTGGCCATCCTTACTTCCTTTATAGCCGCCCCACACACAGCTTTCTCCCTCCCTCTTAGACTATTTAGATACAAAATCTCTGGTAGTATGTATTTTCACCCTAATGATTGCTATTGTTTTAAAAATATTACTATTATGTCTCCTAAGCAA
Source organism: Lyroderma lyra (assembly GCA_004026885.1). NCBI lineage: Eukaryota > Metazoa > Chordata > Mammalia > Chiroptera > Megadermatidae > Lyroderma > Lyroderma lyra. Next base: position 529,754 of record PVJL010000008.1, on the reverse strand, counting down.
ATTCAACAGTCATTCTCTAATATCAATATTTAGTCAGTATTCAAATTTGCCCGATTTTCCCATAAACACTTTTGTTACAGTTTGTTCTCATCATAATCCAAAGCAATATACACATTGTATTTGTTTAATGTGTCCATTAAATGTTTTTTTTAAATGTATAGGTCCTCCCTTTTACTTTTTTCTTGCAATTATTTGTTGAAGAAACTGGGTCTGTAGTCTTGTAGAACTTGCTATAATCTGGACTTTCTTGGGCTTGTTATGTTCTTATTGAACATGTTCTCCGTGCTCTATATTTCCTGCAAACTGGTGTTTAGGTCTAGAGGACTGATCTGATTCAGGTTTATTTATTTATTTGGCAAGTATACTTCAGAGGTGAGCTGTGCACTTCCTTTCGAATCATGTCAAGGGGCATATAAAGTCTGGATGTCTCTCTGTGATGTCCAGGTTGATCTGTCAGTTTAGCTGACGTTCTGCTTTTAAAGAATGCTATTAGATATAGAAAATGAAGCTTGTTTCTCTACAGAAAATAAAGTGTCAAAGGACAAACCCACAACTTTATTTTGGGAGGAGAGAGTATGCAAGTGGCAAGCTGACTTTCACATTCAACACAGTGAAAGGCTCGGAACAAAATAGTGTTCTTTTGGTTCAAGTCCCCTTTAGGCCCCAGTTCAGGTGTTTGTGGGACATACTAGCAGGTGCTGGCTTGCTGCATCAAAATGTGGTTGGGCAGTTTTCTACTTTCTTTTCCTTTTCATTTGACTTGGTGTAAATGTATTCATCTAAGCGTATTATACCTCACTTTAAAAAATGCTTCTGTCTGTAAAATGTTAGTGAAGTTTCGGGGGCTTGGGACATGTCTCTTCAGGAAGTCTTGGTGGCTGAGGTCTCTGCTATGATCACACTGATTGCTCACTCTGTCTTCCTGCCTCTGGGCTTTCACTTTTTTCTTTTCACAATGCTCCCCTTCTCTGATCGATGCCCTTGGCCTTCCATGACCCCGTATCTGTGAGATGCTCCTGCAATCATCTCATCCTCCCCTTTTTTAGAGCTTCATGGGGTTGAGGAATAAAATTTCATACTGTCCCAGATTTGAGCCAACCCACAGGTCCTCAAGGAATACTCGTTTAAATCAAGTTTCTTAGTTTGTGCTTTAAAAACTACATTTGTTCAAAGAAAAGTAGCCCATGTGGATTCTCAATGGAAAATGACTTTCCTCAAAGCCTTCTGCAATAACTGATATTTCTCATGCTTAAACATGTAGGGGAAGCAACTATCAACTTCATGGTCATCTTGGGTAAGGATAATTCTGTTATTCAAATAAAGAAATAGAAATACAATTTTGAATAATCTTACTTTTCTGAATGGTTTTGAAATCTCTCAATCCTATTAGTTAATCCTATTTTGACTATAAAAAGAACTTCCCTAAATATTTGGTAATCGTGTTATAAAACGTGAATAAAATTATGAGCAAAGTCTCTTCTTTGAAAGGTTTCCACAGGTGCCCCTACCTGGGCCTTCTCTCTGCTGTGGGTATGAAAGAAATGGCAATAATCTGTCTTTAAGGACAAGATGTGTGCTTGTGTGGGTGGTGAGTGGATGGGCTTGGAAAAGAGGTACTTATGCTCTGTTCTCTCCTGGATATTGTGCTGTGGGAGTATGTGGTGAATGATGAGCTTCAGAAATTGAAAAATTAATGAAAATCTGAAGACACTGATAGGCCTTGTAGAATTTGATTTCAACTGTTGCTGAAAAGAAGTTGTGAGAGAACACTCACTTTCTGCTCTTTAATTGGTTGGAGGCTAAAACAAACAATTACACACACACACACACACACATACATGTACATCTGTCTTATTTTTTTAGCCTGCAACCAATACTATTTTATATATAAAATTTTATGGCATAGTATTAACAGATTTCATTACCCAAGAATCTGGTTTCTGAATAAAAAAACCTTTTCAAGGTAGACAATATTAAAACAATTCCTTCTTTCCTATATGACCACAACTAAACATAGAAAAATTTAAAAACAGTCCCTTTATTTTATTCCCTCTGCTTTGGAGTACTCAATTAGATGCTCTTTGAAGTCCCATGTCTGCAATGGGAGCATGGGAAATACAAAGTCAATGGATTTTAAGATGCAGAACAGTCAGGAGAAGAACCTTGACTCTCAATTCTGGGTCTCTTCAGCTCCTGAGTGGATATTAACACAGGCTAACTTGCAACATCAGCATTTTAATCTCTGCATGTGCTTTGTGGTGGGGGAGGGTTGGGAGAGTGGAATCTGCTTATTATTTGGATCACATGATATATGGTTGGCACAAAATAAAATGCATGTTATTGATGCTGAGAATACCAGGCAGGACAACAGTGAGAGATGTTTTGATCTAATTGTGTGGTATGAGTAATAGTCAGCAGGAAAATTGGGTGTTCCCATTTTCTAGAATTCCACTGATTATCAGAAAGGGAGGGCCACCAATCCAAGTCACCAAACAATCTTACTGATACAGTTGGAAGACAAAAATGACAAACATTTGTGATAAAGTCATTTCAAGAGATCCCCTTTGCAACCAGTGTGCATTCTATGAAAATAGAAATGACAAGAAAAGAATTTGCAACCTGTGCACTATGGAAAACGGTCAGAAAATAGCTATAATACCAAGGCAAAGAATGAAAATGTCAAAAATTAAGCTAAAGAGAAAGAAGTAAGTAAAAAAGAAATCCAAAGAATACCTTATGTAAAATGGGAGTTGGGTGGTAGAACCTAGGTGTCAGGCGGGCAGAGGGGCTGATTTCAAAAGCAAAGCCACATAAAAACTGTACTTTACTTAAACACCAGCATTGTATGTTTTTAAGCCAGCAGAAGATGCTTCAGAAAAGCAGTACATGAAGTCTGACAATTAAGTTCGTAAACTCATCCTAGAAAAAGTCCTACATACCTCATTGCTGAGTATCGCTACGGTCACCTTCAAAGTACTCCCCTGAAGCCAGCAGCTAGTCCACCCTTCAAAGCAATTTGGAACTCTTTTTCTGGAATGGCCATCAGAGCTGTTGTATTATTCTTGATGTCCTGAGTGTCATCAAAATGTCTTCCTTTCAATATTTCCTTTATCTTCAGGTAAAGAAAAAGTCATTGGGGGCCAGATCAGGTGAGTAGGGGGGGTGTTCCAGTACAGTTATTTGTTTATTGGCTAAAAACTCCCCCACAGACAGTGACATGTGAGCTGGTACATTGTCGTGATGCAAGACCCATGAGTTGTAGGCGAAAAGTTCAGGTCATTTTTGTCTAATTGTTTCATGCAGCCTTTTCAGCACTTCTGAATAGGAAACTTAGTTGATGATTTGTCCAGTTAGCAACATCATTTTAACTCTTGATTTGGACTGACAGAACTTTTTAGCTTGGGAAGAATTGGCTGACTTCCATTGTGCACTTTGACTCTTTGTTTCAGGTCATATTGGTACACTCATGTTTCATCACCAGTGATAACATGGCCCAAACACCGTCTTGCCTCTCCAATAGGTCTTGGCAAACTTCGACTCTCCTTTGCTTTTGTTCACTGGTGAGGTCCTTTGGGACCATTTTTGCACATGCCTTTCTCATTCCAACGTTTTCAGTTAAGATTTTTTCTAACTGTTTCTCTATCAATATTTACTTGGTCTGCTATGCTTTTCACAGTAAGTTGACAATTTTGATACATAATTCCATGAATTTTTGAAATGTTTTTGTCAGTTCTGCTTGTTGGCTGCCCTACCCTGTCTTCATCAGTGACGCTTTCTCTCCCCTCAGAAAAATGTTTAATCCATTTACACATGGCGTTATCCTCATAAACTTGGACTAACATGTCCCTGATTTGCCTTCCACACTTGCCAAGTTTAACAAGAAATGTAATGTTTGTGCTGTAATTCAAGCTCTGACATTCTTGAGATGGCACACAAAAACACAACAATAATGAACGCCACTCACCAAGACACCACCACACATTTCCAACACAGCTGTGAAACAGACACACCAAGGTTATGACACCTTACTGAGTTGTCTGTACAGTGCTGCCAACGTAAGTGCATGGTGGCAAGTTTGCAAGCTTAATTGTCAGACCTTGTAGGCTTTGCTGAAGCCCATTCAGTTTAGAAGTGAAAATGTCAGTAAGACTTGTGTGCCTGTACCTTCCAAACCAGGGGCATCATCATGCTTTGTGCAGAGCCTCTAAGTCTCAGGAGTATTTATTCTAAAAATAAGAAAATTACTTTTCTTGCACAACTAAAATGCATTCTGGTTTCTAGCATGCCAGATCCTGATTCCTTTGGAGAGAAAAAGAGTTCCTTTCTAAGCACCCCTTTCGTTGTTTTCTATTGAATGGACTCTATGTTCTGAAACATTTTGTCAGTCAAAGGGCATTTGATAAGCAAGTCATATTTCTGCTTTTCTTCCTCAAATGTATAGACCAAAGCTTTATACAGGCATGTCCTCACTAATACTAAAATTCCCACAGTCTGTGTCTGAGCTAGCCTGGGATGCAGAGCTACATTTTGGCCCTCTGACTGCCCATATTAATTCAGAGTCTATTTGGGAAGTTTTGTTAAGATTGAATTTGAATATATTTAGGTGGGATGAGGTTCTCTAGTCTGCCCAGGGCTACGCCATTCCCTATGGTGTTCCTTCCCCTTCATGCATTTAAATGGATGGTCTGGTTTCTGAAGGCCTTGCTGTCAGAGGGTGTAATTTCCCCTCACTGAAAATAGTTCTGGATCCTGAGTGCCAATCTTTATAGTCCCTGAGCAGCCTAGAGATCCACGAGTGGGGACTACAGTTGTTCCTTCAAGGTAATCCACGTGGGTGAAATGGTCGTGTTCTGAGGGCATTTGATCACCAGTCACCTCTTGGAAGAATGGGCTGTTTTTATCAACTTTTTCATATTTTGCTTCACTGCTGAGCACCCGTTTGGTCACAACGTCCTTAGGGCAAACTATCACTTGGGCAATACAGAAACTCTCTTATTACAGGTCTTCTGTTCTCTGTTTGCTTACTTGGTTCTTCTTTTCATTTTCATTTTCCTCTGACCTCTGGAGAGCAATATAAGGAAGAACCAGCTCTACCCAGAAAGGAAATCAAAGTACCTCTTAAAAACATACAGTAATATCCTCCTCTGCTAGCACCTTAGGTTAAATATAAAGAAAAAAGAAATTTGATCTGAATATGAAAGAAAAAAATATACTTTAAACATTGTCAGCCTCAAACTGTCACACCTAGGTGATACTGTGTTTACCATTGTACATTTAATGAAAATTTGTAAAAAAAAAAAAAAAATAGAGCAAGTTCCTATGCTATAATCTTAATTGCTCTTTGTTTATAATGGGACTTGTTTTTTAATTACTCTGGTGTCAAAATATATATTCCAGGTTAGTTGAAATTCTGCCTGTATTTAAAATAAGGCAGAATAATATAATTTCATATGAAGCATTTATCATAACAACAGGAAAGAAAACAGCAAGTAGTAATAACATTCAAGGAAAATCACAGGCTCCCAGGGCAGAAAGAGACCTTAGAAATCAATTAGATTAACTGACTCATTTGACTTTATTTTGGATGACAGTATCATTTCAGCAATACCTCCAAATTTTAAGTTCCTTCAAGACTGAAAATACTGTGTTTTTAAAATATAGCTAAGAGTTCAAAGATTCAACTGAAAGAAAAGTTGACACCCTTTGGCCTTAACTCTGTAAATCGGAGCATAATAATTTAAGAGGGGTAATAACTCATGGGTTTTGATAGCTGAAGGATCTGGAATTGAATACTGTCTTACTAGTCGCAAGAGCTGGAAGATAATTCTCTATGAGTCTCTCACATTTCTGCATTTGTGAAAGCTTTTGTATTAGGTAATCTTTTCTAGGATGTTTGCATAGTGAAGAGTCTCAGAAGATACAGTGTCTCTCTCCAGGGCACCGAGCAGATTTGTTTGCTACCCAACATAATTAAAATAATGTCTTTTTTGAGGGGGCAAAAGTTGGGCAAATTTACTAACAGTACCCTTCTAAGACTAGGGGGTTGTTAAGCTTGGGATTTCTCAGCTGTGAGTCTGGCCTATTGTGTGGACATCACACCTAGGGTTCTCCCTATTGTCTCTCCTATAGGACTTGGAGGAAACAAGGGGAACTAGAGTGACCAACTGTCCTGGTTTGTTTGGGATGTTTAGGGTTAAAGCTGAAACTGTCCTGGGCCACATGAGATGGTTGGTCACGCTAACTAGGTGGCTGATGTATACATGAAGCTCATGCTGTTGGCCATGCTAGGAAAATGAAGTCCTTGGTCTCTGACCCAGGAGTTTTGTTTTCTGCCAGCATGCATGAAACAGTGGCAAGTTAACTCATTAGCTGGCAAGTAGGGTAAAAACCTCAGACCCTTCACAGTTCTTGACAGTGGGATGTTTGGCTAGTAGTTCCCTAAGCCTCCATTTTCTTAACTATAGAATGGCGATAGTAACACCTGCCTCAAAGAGTTGTGAGGATAAAGGATATGGTACAGGTAAAGCCCAAGGCAAAATAGGTCCTCAACAGATATTGATAGCTGCCCCTTTATTAATATACTTCTTTTTAGATAGGCTTGTTCTAACCCAGGCATATCATTGGTTGGCTTGTATGTGTGGTTTATGGGTATTTTCCCTCAGTGTCTTTATACAACAGAATGTAATAGAGTTTTTAAAAATGCTCAGTTAAGTATTTTTTATTATTTTTATTACCAAGATCAAATGGATTTATGATTGAGTCTAGTTACTGATTAAAATGCCCCCCAACTGGTTGATTCAGTGATGCTATATAGTTATTGCAGTTTCTGTATAGCTCTTTCTATTAAATACCTGATGGTATTTAATAAATGGCCTTTGGTGTCTTCCCTTAAAGATCTCCACGAGACAATACAATTAAAGTTCCAGATAACACTCTTCAGAGATTATTTGCTTACCATCACGTGCAAGCATTTCACTTCTGTCATACAGTGCCACATACAAACCTATTAATTTCAGCTGTGACAACAAAGCTAAAAATAGCATTTCATCATTATCTGTATTTTCAAAAATTTATAAAACTTTTTTTTATGAATATGTGATGTATTTATAGTCTTTCCTTTGATTTGGAGGGTTCAGAATGACAAACACCTGGGCAGGCTCTTGCTCATTTGGAGATGTGGATAATACTCCTATTTTGTGTGGCAGGGGTATGGAACATCCCTTTCATGGGTTACAAGAAAAGTACATTTAAATTGAATGTGGTTATGAAATGATTCGCAACTGTCTAGGAAACTATATCCACTTGGGGCACTATGATTACACCTCTGTTATCTGGCTCATTTATGCGTGGGAAAGACAAGAATAACAAACAGAAATGAAAACCCAGTGCCTCTACTTCTGCTCAGATGTGATCCAGAGCAGAGAGAGTTCATGCATTATTCTATTTTCGCTCTGAAACACTGATTTCCATTTCCATTCAGTTCAGTTCTGGTTGTTTTACAAATGTAACATGAGACTCAGAAAATTCACTCCTAGGCCATCAAGACGTTATCTTTTCTGAACTGGCAACTGCCTTGGTGTTTCCCTTGGATCAAACATGCAATTTATGACTTGATGTTTATCTGTAGGAACTAGAAAGCACTCAGAAATGTTGCCTAAAGGAGCCAATTAAGTTCTTGGTGTGATGTAACCATATGGGGGTACCCCTCTCTGGCCAGAGTTGAAAATCCTTCAACAGCCTCAAATGTTCTGCTGGTTTCTGTACATAGTAAGGAAATTAGACCCGCCAACAGTGACAACTAATACACATTTTAATTTTTGTCTTAGTTATTTTTATGGAGGCAAACTGGACACATTTTTATTTTTGAAGAACTGTTTGTTCCTATTTTCCTTCAGCTCACTTGCTTTGACTGGCATCAAGAACACCTCACTCCATCTCCAAATGGCTCAAACCTCTTGGCTCTGAGTGTGCTTTCCCGAATCCCAAAGCCTTGTCTTTGGATCTTGGTCCCTTCATTCTACAGGCCCAAGACCCTATACTTCTGTCTAATTCTGATGCTCTGGTGAGATGTCTGCGGGCAGCTCTCTCTATAGGCCTGGAGCCGGCAGCCCCTGACTCTGACTAGACTTCTGTGCACCCCTGACTTTCCTTCAGAGTTGGCCTCCTTCCCTTCCCCATAGGTTTGCAGTTCTACAGCACTTCCTCAGGCTCAGTTTTTGCCTCAGTTACCCGATTTCCACAGCCTTGGGAGACAACTTGGAGCAAATGTGGCCTCTGTTGAATCCTCACTTCCTGGTTCAGATCATGCTCAGGGCTTTGCATTCTACAGCAACCCTACTGTTTGTCTCTGTATTCATTTGCTAGAGCTGCCACAACAAAGGACCACAAACTTCATGGCTTAAATGACAGAAATGAATTGTCCCCTAATTCTGGTGGCCAGAAGTCCAAAGTCAAGATGTCATCAGGACTGTGTTTTCTCTCTTTCTCTTTGTCTCTCTGAAGATGGGAGGGAATGATCTGCTCCAGGCTTCTCTCCTACCTCCTGGTAGCCTCAAACATTCTTGGCTTGTAGATGGCTGTCTTTCTCTGTGTCTTCACAATGACTTCCCTTTGTTTGTATCTGTCTCTGTGTCCAAATTTCCCCTTCTTATAAGATTACAGTCATATTAAATTAGGTCCCAACCTAATGACTTCATGTTAACTTCAGTTTGGGTAAAAACCCTATTTTTCCAACAAGGTCACATTCACCAGTAATGGGGATTAAAACTTCTATATCTGTTTTTGGGAAGACTTAATCCAACCCATTACAGTCCCATTGCCTTTATATCTCTACACTCTGCTTTTTGTACGGGACTGGTAAAGCCCATCAGGAAACTGATCTGGGACCCAGGCCACAGGATGAGCCCAGGCACCTGGCTAGGGATAATGGACCAACCAGGACCCTTACCAAGCCATACACCCTGGGGTGTGCCTTCTTTTGCCACAGTGCACAGCCTTGTTCCCCAAGGTGTCAGCCACTCAAGAGGGGTTGTCCTCCTCTAACTTGTAAAGCTGTTCTACAAGCTAGCTGAAGTCCCATGAGGTCAACTGCTAATTTATTCACAGCTATTAGCTATACTGAACATATATTTTTCCCCAATTCAGTAATTCTTTATTCATATTCATGTATAAACTATATCTGTTTTGTTTTTTAAATGGACTTTATCTTTCTTTTAGCAGAAATAGCCTTATTTTCATTATTTTTATATTCAGTCCAAAATTTATTTTTTATAAAACTTCAAGGTTCAAAGGAAGAAAGCACAACAAACCTGTATTACGTGGCAGATGAACGAAGATCCAAATATGTGACTTAGCCCAGCTTCTTGAATCCCCTTCCGCTCTGGTCTCACACACACCCCACAAGCTCAGCATATGAGAATCTGGAAGGAACAATTATTGCCACTATTTTCTCACAGCATCCAACTGTGGAATGAAAATTTAGGTCTGGACTTACTCATTATTTGAAAAAATTTAAATATAGTTCACTAGTGGTTTGTAATTAAAATAGAAAATTCCATCTACTACGGTGAAAACCTTTTCTGTAAGATCGTGATTGCATGCTGAACACATTGAATCAACTTCAAATCTTATCACTGTCCATTGAATTCATTGGACAGCAGTTGCCCAAGCTCAGCTTTCTAATTTTGGAGTTTGGCAAGCATGGGCAGTATCTCGGCTGTCATTGGGGATAGGAATGCCAGCTTCAGAGATACCAGCCTGAATAGCATCTGCCTCTCCATGTATTGCTGACTCTATGCTAGGTCTTCCCATAGATTCACCTGCCTGGGCATCTTTGCCAAACCAGTAGGGTAAATTTGAATGAGACTGAAGAACATGTTTCTCTGCCCATAACCTCTCCAGAGAGCTCAAAGGCGCAGGACTCTGAGACAAAGACTTACTGATTTGGCAAGGACAGTGGCTAATGTATAAATCCCAGGTTGTGCATTGTCCTGAAGCGCTGAACAATGTCTGTAAAAAATTGCTCAATATGAACCATAAAAAGCCAAGTATATCAGAGTTTACTATGGGGATAGATTTAGGACTACATTAATGATATTTTTGTCAGTATGTACCAGGTCTGGGCACATCCTTCTGATATGTTTAGATTAAACAGAGGATTTTTATGTTACCTTTTTCTTCTTTATTTATAGTGATGGTTTATAGCCTCAAAGGAAAGACTATTTAGTGCTCATTAATTTGCATGCTCAAACAATACTGTAATAGAGCATTCGCAGATGGTGAAACCAGAGACCTGGGAACTCCAATGTGGATGGCAGAAGAGTTTCCAGGAGCTGGGGCTAAGAGGGCGGTGTAGAAGGATGCTGAGCATGCCCCCTCCCAAGAACACATCAAATATACACTTATATTTTGAGCAATTACTCCTGAGAGACAACTGAGAGCCAAATGAACAGCTCCTGCATAATGAGAGAGAGACACAGAGAGAGAGAGAGAGACAGAGAGAAGACTGGGGAACTGCGAGAGCTCTCTGGGAGCTATGGAACAATTCAGGACTGGAGGAACAAGGGAACACCATTGTTTACATTTCCCCTGCACTTGGATAATGGGTGGGAGCCTCATCCAGGCTCTCTGGCCAACCTGTATGGCCTCTGTAGCATGTCCATAGCCACCCCTCCTGGGGCTAATTCCAGCAGAAACAGGAGGCTGCCACAGCATGCATGCAATGGGCCCCTCTACCCTGAGATTGATTCAGTGGGTACAGCAGAGTGCTGCTTCATACACCCACTGGGTTTCATGTGCATGTAAGGTTCTCCTACATGGAAAAAGTGTGGAGCTAGCAAAAGATTGCAGTAATCTTTTCTCTGGGCTATACTGTCCAGAGAAAGAGTAGTGGGAAGCTACTGTGTGTTCACGTGGGGCTGCTCTTCCAGGAGACGGTGCAGAGCTAGCAAAACATTATGGTACTGACATACAGGGCTGTCCTGTGTTGAGTGAGTGGGGTGCTGCTGTGCATGTGCTCAGGACTGCCCAGCTAGAGAAGGTGTTGAACTAGCAAAGTGAGGCTGTGCATACACACAAGGCTGCCCCACCCAAAGAAAGGGCGAAGCTAGTAAGGCATTGAGACACAAGCACTTGGAATATCCCTGGCAACAGACAATTAAATCAACAGGGCATTTGAAGCACACACAGAGCAGCCTCACCTAGACCCTGCTCTGACAACGGACAAAGCAACAAGGCATGCTAAGTGTGTGTACCAAGCAGCTCCTCCCACACTAGGCAGTCCCACCTGGATCACAAGGGCAAAGAAGCTCACACACACCAGTATGCCCTACCCAGAACCCACTCCTTCAGGCCAGGCAATACTCCAGGCACCACACATGCATGCCCTGACAAGAACTGGCTTGCTAAATCTATCTGGTGATACACAGTCTACAAAGAGACCACAATTTTATAGACTGGGAGAGATAGCTATTCCGACTAACTCATAGGAACAAACACAGAAAGTCAAACAAAATGGGGAGGCAGAAGAGTATGCCCTAAATGAAAGAAGAGAAAACCCCAGAGAAAAACCCTGATGAAATGGAGGTAAGTATTTGTCTAATATGCCTAATAAAGAATTCAAAGAAACTGTCATAAGGGTGCTCGATGAACTTGAGAGTAGAAGAATTCACAGAGCACCTAAACAAAGGATAGAAAAGTGCAATAAAGAATGAATCAGAGATGAAGAATACAATAACTGACATGAAGACTACATAGAAGGAATCAACATCAGATTAGTTAATAAAGAACAGATTAGTGACCTGGAAGAGACAATAGTGGAAATCACACAATCAGAACAGCAAAATGAAAAAAGAATTAAAAAAAATAAGAATAGTATAAGATATCTCTGGGATAGCATCAAGCATCCTAACATTTGCATTATAGGGATTTCAGGAGAAGAGAGAGAGAAAGAGTCAGAAAGAATATCTGAAAAAATGATGCCTGAGAACTTTCCTAGTCTGGACCCAGGGATACCCACACCAAAGCATATTGCAATTAAAATGGCAAAAGTTAAGGATAAAGAGTCTATCTTGAAGGCAGCAAGAATGAAACAACAAGTCACATACAAGGGAAACCCTGTAAAGCTATCAGTTGATTTCTCAGAAGCAAGTTTACAGGCCAGAAGGGAGTGGCAAAAAATATTTAAAGTGCTCAAAGAAAGGAACCTGCAACCTAGAATACTATATCTGTAAGGTTATCATTCAGAATTGAAGGAGAGTTTCCCAGATAAGCAAAAACTAGAGGAGTTCACAACGACTAAACCATACTTACAAGAAATGTTAAAAGGTCTTCTTTATGCAGAAAAGAAAAGGTCATAATTAGAAATAAGAAAATACAGGGAAAAAATCTCACTGGTAAAGGCAAATATACAATAAGCACAGAGAATCAACCACTTAAAAAATAATAAAAAGGTTAAAAGACAAACATAGTAAAGTTAAATATAACTATAATAAATAATCAGGGACTATACAAAACAAAAAAATATAAAACATGATGTCAAAAACAAAAAGTGGAGGGGGGAATGAAAATGTAGTGCTTTTAGAATATGATTAAACTTAAATGCCTAACAACTTAAAATAGACTGCTACAGACATAGATAGGTAAATAGATATATGGTAACCATCTCATGGTAACCATAAACCAAAAATATACAACAACAACAACAACACCCCCACAAAAATAAAGAGAAAGGAGCCCAATCAAAACACTGAATAAAATCAACAAATCAAGGAAAGAGATCAAGAGAAGAAGAAAGGAATAGTGAAGAACAGAACAATAAAAAAAAATTAACAAAATGGCAATAAGCATATATCTATCAATAATTACTTTAGATGTAAATTGACTAAATACTCCAATCAAAAGACAATGGGTGGCAGAATGAATAAAAAAATAAGACTCATCTATATGCTACCTGCAAGAGATTCACTTTAGATTGAAACACACATACAGACTGAAAATGAAGGGATATAAAAAGGTATTCCCTGCAAATAGAAGTGAAAAGAAAGCTGGGGTAGCAATACTCAAATCAGACAAAATAGACTTTAAAACAAAGAATATAAAAAGAGACAAGGATACTGCATAACTTTAGAGGGGTCAATCCAAGAAGAAGATATAATAATTGTAAATATCTATGCACCCAAGTATAAAATGCAAATATTAATGGACATAAGGGCAGAAATTGATAGCAATACAATAACAGTTGGGGACTTTGATACTCCACTTACCTCACTAGATAGAGCATCCAGACAAAAAATTAATAATAATGGTCTTAAAAGCCACATTAGATAAGTTTGACTTAATAGACATTTATGGAGCATTTCATAAAAAAAAACAACTGCAGATTACATATTTTTCTCAAGTGCACATGTAACATTATTCAGGATAGATCACATACTAGGCCACAAAGCAAAGCTCAATAAATTCAAGAAGACTGAAATTATATCAAGTATATTTTCTGACCACAACAGCATGAAACTAGAAATCAACTACAGTAAGAAAAGTGGAAAAAAACAGAAATACATGGAGATTAAGCAACATATTTCTAAATAACTAATGGATCAAAGAGGAAATCAACCAGAAAATAAAAAACAACTTTGAGACAAGTGAAAATGAAAACACAACTTTACAAAATTTATGGGATGCAGCAAAAACAGTTATAAGAGGAAAATTCATAGCTATACAGGCCTAGCTCAAAAAGTAGGAAAAAATACCAAGTAAACAATTTAAATTTATACATAAAGGAACTAGAAAAAGAAGAAAAAAAACAAAATCCAATGTAACTAGAAAAAAGAAAATAATAAAGTTCAGAGTAGAAATAAACAAAATAGAGAACAGAAAAATAATAGAAAAGATCAATTAAACTAAGAGCTGGTTCTTTGAACAGATAAATAAAATTGACAAGCCTCTAGCAAGACTCATCAAGAAAAAAAACCAATGAGAACACATGTAAATAAAATAAAAAACAAAAGAGGAGAGATTACAACTGATGCCACAGAAATGCAAAGGATCATTAAAGAATACTATGAACAATTATATGCCAACAGATTGTATAATCTAGAAAAAATGGACACTTTCTAGAAAAATATAACCTTCCAAGACCAAACAAGGAAGAAACAGAGAATCTGAAAAGACTGATTACTAGCAATGAAATTGAGGCAGTAATAAAAAAACCTCCCAACAAACGAATGCCCAGGACCTGAAACCTTTACAGATGAATTCTAACGAACATCTAAAAAAGAATTAGCACCTATCCTTCCCAAACTATTCCAAAAAAATTAAAGAGGAAGGAACACTTCCAAACTCATTGTATAATACAAGGCTAGCATTACCCTGATACCAAAACCACACAAACATACTACAATAAAAAGAGAATTATATACCTGATAAACTTAGATGCCAAAATCCTGAACAAAATATTAGCAAACTGAATCCAGCAATATATTGAAAAGACCATACACCATAATCAAATGAGATTTATAGCAGGGATGCAAGGGTGGCTCAACATCCATATAACAATGAATATGAATCAACATATCAACAAAACTCAGAATAAAAATAATATAATTATCCCAATAGATGCAGAAAAAACTTTTGATGAAATTTTATATATAATCAAAACCTTCAACAAAGTGAGTTATAATGATACATTTGCAAGGTGACAATTGATCACTAGAATTAGGTGGGGGGTCCTATTGTAAGGTATAAAAATGTCGAATCACTATATTGTATACCTGAAACGAATATAATATTGCATACCAACTATACTTTTAAAAAACTGAGGTTTCACTGAGGTATCGTAAAAGTGAATATTTAAGAGATGTGTAAAAATGACCTGGGGAAGGGGTAACCCCGGAACTCCACTCTGTAACTTTTCTGCGACATAAAGCGGAGGCCATGGAGAGGCCTTTCAGAGGTCAGGTCCTACAGCCTGCAGTGTTGCCAGCTGGGGGCAGGGGGAGGCACCTTACCACTCAAGGGCACAGCAGTAGCTTCTACCATCAGATCAATTTGCAACATGATTTTGGATTATTGCCCCAAATGCCTAGTTTCTCTAGCTTTCCTGGCAATTTTACATGAGTCACCTCAATTCTTTTAATAAATTCCCTTTCTGTTTAAATTAGCCAGGGTTAGTTTCTGTCATTTGTAGCTTAGAACTGTAGCTGATTTGAGCTCTCTTGTGGGGAAGCAGACTGTTGGATCCAGACTATTGGGTCACAAAAACCACACTCTTAAGCACTACAGGTACCACCTCTCCAGTGGCCCAGGCATTGTGTTAGGAACTAGACTGTACGTACCTCACCCAGGGTCACCATAGAGATTATTATCCAAAACTGGACATTTTCGAGAATGACAATGGCTTCTGTTTAAAACTATGCCAGTACTGTCCTGGGCAAATGAAATGGTCTTTGTACCTATCTGTCTGACTGAGGAATTATGGCTTCTTCCTTATGCTAGTTATAGAAGCTAATAGGATCTGCCGAAAATTACATGTGGAGTGTAAAGTCCAGAGCTAATGGTCAGTCTCACTTGAGTCCGTTTTCAATTTTCCAAGATCAAGTCAGTCATGTCCATTCTGCTAAAGATCCATGTAGTTTTTTTTACCTGCAATATTAAAATTCAAGAGAAAGTATTTTTTTAGAACGTTGTCTAGCTATGTTTAAGCGCACAAGCAGAACTATTCTAGATCATGGTCACAACAAACAGTAATTTTAAGAAAAAGTAAAACAAAAGAGAAAGCACCAAATTCTTTTTGAGCCCATGGAGTTAACAAACCATGAAATAAATTGGTAAATCAGAATATACCTGAGATAAGGTCAGCGTGTCCCTAGAAATCCATAGTGCAGAAGCATACAGAGACATTTTATTCTCTTAACTGCTGGTAGAGTTCCCCTTGAGAAGGGCATGATATTTGTAAGAAATACAAACTGTGAGAGGTGAGGCCCCAAGGGGCAAAGTCAGGCAACAAGAGAGAATAGGTAAACTGTTTTCGAGGGGAGGTTTCTGCCGATGGACAGGCCTTTGTTTGGTTAAGCTCCTTGGAGAGTGTGGGTCTGCAGAAGCGCCATGCAAAAATGGGCTCAAAGCTGGAGCAGAGCTCAAATACTCTGCACAGAAAAAGGAGGAAGGAGGAAGGAGGGAGGAGAAAGGTAGGAGAAACCAGAGGGGCTGGGAGCAGTATGGAGAAGCCCTGAAGAGAAACCTCCAATGACTGCTCCTGGGGGCAAGGCCAGAGAGGGCCTTTAGGATAAGAGAACTGTCTAGTGTGCTGCTTCATTTGATCTTTCTCTGTGACCCACAAAGCTTCAGTTAAGGCCAGAAATATGAAATCAAAGTATTTGCAGTAATGGGGTTTCTGTGATAACCTGTAAAGGGTCTGCATTCTGCCCCCCGCCCCCCCCCAAGTTGACATGGGATCAAGATGTAATTAATACACGTGAATGAAGGGATCGCCTACCATTTTTCTGATAACAATGTGCTTATTTTGCATTTTAGCAGAGAGCCAGGAGAGGTGAGAAAGGAGGAGCCCGTGACCCTGCGAGAGCTGAAATTGATGAAATGAGGACCGAGGAGTGGAAATGAAAAGGGTTAGAGTTTTGGAGGGAATCTGGGCGTGGAGCTCTGTCAAGATTCTATCTCGAGTACAGACAGGAAGTGACGAAGGGTGGTGAGAAAAGGAACACGGAAAATATCCCCTGCATCACTGAGGACTTGACTAGCTCACATCATGAGACCTTGAGAAACTAGGCCCAGCTAAGGGAACAACTTGGGACACTTGGGGACAAATCTCAAGGACATTGTTGATTATCCTACTGAGCTTCAGTGAGGCCAGAGGCGATTTCCCACCCCCATGTGCTTTTATTTTTCTCTCTCCCTAATTATGCCAAGTAGATTAGCCAGGTGGATGTGTAAAGTGACAAAAGGCAAGCTTGTGACTTGGTTTCTATTCCTGCTTCTTCCTCTACTCACTTCCTACTTCTGCCCAATCTCCAGAGCATTGTCCCAATATTTTTGAGACTAAAGATTTTTTAAAGGGAGGGGGTGGGAGAGGAGCGGGGGAAGCTAAATATAAGGTGATGGAAAGAGAAGTCACATTAGGTGGTGAACTTATTATACATCAAGTTGACAATGCACTGTAGAATTATATGCCTGAAACCTATGTAATCCTTGCTAACAGATGTCACCCCAATAAGTCTAACAATAAAAATGAATTTAAAAAAAAAAAAAAAGATTTTTTAACCTCAAAAATCTCCAGGACAACTGCCCTAGTAGTTGTTCCTACTAATTAAAAATACATATTGTTGAAAATATTGCTAATGCGATAACATTTCAATTGAATATTTATCTTAGTGACAGCATCTAAATACTATTAAAAATAATAACACATATCTTTGGGAGGATTAGATCTCACTATAACAGATCTGAAAAATAGTGGTTGCAATATAGAAATGTATTTTTCTATCACATAAAGGTCTGGTGTG
The DNA here is from genome assembly GCA_004026885.1 of Lyroderma lyra. Taxonomy (NCBI): domain Eukaryota; kingdom Metazoa; phylum Chordata; class Mammalia; order Chiroptera; family Megadermatidae; genus Lyroderma; species Lyroderma lyra. Next base: position 512,238 of record PVJL010000008.1, on the reverse strand, counting down.
GGGGATCCTCAGTCATTGGCAATCAGATTACTTACAGATTTTGACTTAACAGTCATTAAAGCATGGGTCTTAACAACATATTTCAAGGTAGTATTCCGTTTATCATTTTCACAACCCAAGAAGTAGGGTGAAAGGAGGAGGGAGAGAAAAAGCGAAGGGCACAGTCTTAGTTGTCTAAAGAAATTTCTGGAAACTTCCATGTAATCATTGTTCCTCTTACATTCCATTGGCCAGAACTCAGTCACATGGCTACATCTAGCTGCAAAGAAGCCTGGGAAATAAAGTCTTTGTTGCTGGCAGTCACATGCCCAGATAAACAGTGGATATTCTAGAAGGAAAAATGTATAATACCCCGACAAATGTGTGATTTGCTCACAGCCACTTAGCAAGTTAGTGTAGAGTTAGGATTACACAGAATCCAGCCCTTTCAGGTTTTCTGTTACTTGTGGTCTGGTATCATTTTTATTCTAGCTCCTTATCCTGTATACCAAATAGCATACATACCTCTATTACAGGCAGATGCCTCTTTGGTGACTTAACAGGATTTCTTAAATTGCCATTTTCCTTCGTGTGTGTGACACTCTGGTAATATATGTGATACTGTGTGTGAGTCCTCTTGCTATCCATAATGCCACATGGCAGAATACTCTCAAGTCCCAACAGATGAGGCATTTGGGGTTTAGGATGGTCTCTTGGGGACCTAAGAAAGTGTAGAGAAAACAAAGAGGCAGACAAGAATTGTTTGCAGCTCATGGAGGAATTCATGAGATAATCGGCGGAAGCTGCATTTGTCAGAGACTGAGATGAAACACTTGGGGGAGTGTAAGAGGGTGAAATATGTGAATAATGAAGGAAGTCAGTGCCTGGGAGATCTCCGGTGCTCTATACCTTCAGAAGATGGAAAAAATAATGATTACTATGTTGTTGCTGTACACAGGTCAGGACTAAAATGGGAGCCTTACCATTTAAACAGTGCATACAAACTATGGCTTCCAATTTCCTTTTCTTTTGTGTGCTACTGTGAACTAGCAGGTAAAACTGGGGTCTCAGCATTTAAAGAAAACTGGCACTCACTCTACTTGACACTATCTTTAAAATCCAGACATGCCATTTAAACTAAACTTCTTAGGCTTCTCATTATACAAGGCCAGGTCCTCATTTCAGATCATGAGAAAGAGGAACTCCAGAGCATATTGCCTTAGGGGGCTCATCTTTACTTCTGCTGAGAATGAGTAGATATTGAATTTACCTGTATACACCTTTCTGCAGGAACAAGAAGTGAGGAGCCAGCTCTTGACTCTGACGTGAAATCTTATTGGCTGTTTGACTGTGTGCAACATGGTGAGTCAAGGGGCTCAGTCCGGGTTTAATCAGGGAAGCAGAAGGACTGGGAGTACCACGGAGGAAGGAATTCCTTAATCAATTGTGGGAGAAGATGGGAAAGTAAAGGCCTAAAAGGAGGAGGCTGGACAATTAGAAAACCGTCATTAACCTGCCCCACTCTCCCTGAGGGACTGGCGTGGTGGGCAATTTGACACTTGCAGGGGAATCTCTCTGGGAAACCAGATAATCCGGTTGTCAGAGTAGGACCAGGAAGAGAGCTGGTGAAAGGTGTGCTTTCTACATAACTATTGCTGCTGAAGGTCTGCAGCTGAGCTTCTGGTGGAGGGCCATGGGGGGCTGTTGGTCAGTTGTGTTGAGAGTTGGAAAGAGTGGGACACAAAGCAGGAGAGAGTGAGGACCCCTGGAACTTGTCTGCACGTCTGTGTCTGTGACCTCTGGAGAATAATAGCTACCTTATTCCTGTCTTCCAAACTTTACTCAAATTTCTCTTTTGGTCACCTGTGTCTCAGAACTATAAGGGGATTCTGAGAATCATAGTTTCAGCAAATTCAAGTTCACACAGTATATACATCCCCGTAGTAAAACAGCCAAAAAGGGTAAATCGTGGTTTGTGTATTTCAAGAAAAATTCTTAAATTCTAATATTAGATTAAGTTCTACTATCAATGAGTCCCCAGTCTACCTGGTTCATATTCTTACAAGTACAAAAGCAAGGAAGTTATAGAAAATTAACCAATTACAAAATATCATACTATAGTTACACTTTATAAGTGTGCAACAGCTATAAAATTTTGCCTTTAAAATTTCCATTACAGATACAGTTTTGTTTTTCAGTAGCTACAGGGGAACATGTCCAGGAGAATTAGTTGAAATACTGAATGCTTTCCTGGGTCTGACAAAGTATCAAGCACAGAGGTACTCTGCGGACCACAAAGTCTCCCACACCAGTTAAAAAGGCAATTTATCCCAGTTGTTTCACACTTGGTGCTTATTCATACTCATTACAGATGATTTCCCCCAGCACCATCAAGCTTTAAGCTCGGTTGTTTCCTGACACACTTTAACACTACGGCAGACCACCAAGGGAAGGCTGGTCATAGACTTCAGTTTCGCACAAAATAATGTGGCCACCGAACTGGATGGATTGGAAAACTAAAGCAGGATTCCATTCCACTGAAAAGATTCCCAAGGGCTGGGTGTGGCATCTTGCACACGAAAAGCCTTGTTCTCTGTACAGAGTACAGGCCTCAGAGTAGCGTCAGTCCCGGGAATTCACACAATACGGGAGAGGATACTGAAGCATCTCAGCCTGGGATCCGTGTCTGCCCTCTCAGGTGGAGGCTAGGTCGGGAGGCACCAAGAGGCAGTGTCTCCTCACAGGCTTCCATTAGCCGTACTCGGGGCTGGCCCAGGGCCAGTGGAGGCGGCCACTCCCTCTGGTGCCTCTCCTCCCACTCTCTTCTGCCTCTTAGAGATCTCCTCCCTTGATGAGAATAAGGATTAAGCCTTAGGTTGTTTAAGATTACTCAAAGTTGTTTGCTCCTTACGTCAACTTTGTCTGAACAATACTTCATGCTTCAGACTTTCAATTTTCGCTACCCACATAAAAATGCACCTTTTCAGGGTCACTCAGAGACCTTCTCTCAGCTAATATAGAAATACTGTTAATAGCTCCATAAATACTCAACGAGAGTCTCTTTAGTGGTAGCCATTGGGTGTGTCTGGCTTTCTGGATTTCCTTGCAAGTTCCACATTGGGCAGTCTGACAGAAAGACAATTTGGGCAACCTTTGGCAGTTTCCACTGGCCACCTACTCCACCTACATGTAGGGTAAATCACAGCCATAAATGTCTGTTTGGTTAGATGGTTACTGAGTGCTCAAACTCAAGGTCATAGATGTTTTGCACCTGTTAGGTACTTAGTAAGTACTTCTTGGCTGAAGTGATCTTTGAATAGTTTTTGTCCAAGGATTTTACTCTCTTAAATTACTGGTAGAGGTAAGGCACCAATATTCCAGGGAAGAGTGAGCAATAGCTCTGGAGGAAGAGGAGAAATTATGCACGGCAAGGCTGGGTGTGTGGCCAGGTGTACAGTCTATAGCAAGGGCAGCTGAGGTTTTAGGCCAGGTTTGTCAGCACACCTGAGCTTGTGGCAAGATTTTAAAAAAGAGGAGTCATTGTTGAGATTTATCATAGAGAGAGGGTGGTGAAGGCCCAAGTGTGGCCACACCAGACAAAACAACTGACCAAGATCAACTCAGTCAGTGCCTGGAAGGGGTTCAGACCATTCATAGCAGCTCATCCTTTTCTAAAGGGTCTTGGACTTCTCACATTCCTTTTGCAGGTCCTGTCAGGGTGTCAGTCCTATCGTCTTACCTGCTCATCGTCTTACCTGTCCTAGGAGCATTACTGTCTGTAGGGCATATGTGTTGATTGGCATATGCCCCTTCTTATTGAATAAATTCTGCCTTTCTCATCACGGAACTATTTGTTGCGAGCAGGGACTAAGTTTTGGTCCTCTAGCGTAAGCTCCGGATCCCGCACCCAGTAGGAGACAAAAGTGGTGATTAACTAATGTCTGGTTAATTGCTTTGACCACATAATGTAATAGAATAAGAAGTATACTCGGAGTGAAGATATTTTGTATTGAATCTTGGTTTTCCTGATTGGTCACCTGTGACTTTGGGCCACACAACCTCACTGGGCCTCAGTTTCTTCATTTATAATGTGGAGGCTTGACGATCCTGCCTCCCAGCGTTCTTGGCAAGATCAAATCAGATCGTGCTTGTAAAAAGGTGTGGTCAACTCTCAACACTATACGAATACACAATGTGTACCTACATATTTATAACTAGATGAAAACTCTTTTATTTTTATTTACCAAAGTATTTTTAGAGTACTTGTTCTTGTAAGCCTGCTTGGGAAAGAAATAAGACTCCATGTTTCAGAGAAGGGAGTGAAGAGTCTCTATTGAGGCAAGTTGAGTTGTGTTTTGTTTGCTTATTTTTTCTGCAGACAAAGGGAGAGGACAGAGTGAAGAGGAGATGAGATAAATACATGAAAAATGATCTCTTCCGGCTATATTTCTAAATCCACATGGGCTAGACTCCTTCTACTAAGAAATTCTGAAAACACAGCTTGGGAAATAAATTCTGCCCTTTCAAGTTAATTGTCATCCTTAATGCTATCTGCCAGGACAAGGGAATGGACCTTTTACTTGTTCTATATAGAGCGTGTTGGCATGCTTAAGGAGTTTCAGGTGATAATAATGGTGAATGTTGGTACAACTAGAAGTTAGGATGCACCTGTAGGGTTAGAATGTGAAAGGGCAGGTCAGCCAAAGATGGCTGTACCTGGGCTAGTAAATCAGAGGTTGTTAATCAGCTGCTTGTGAGTGAGGGAGACCAGGGCGGGACACCAGCTGTTGAGGGAGGGGCAACATAAGGCTAGTGATGGAAAAATCAGGAACCAAACAATACTATCAGGGAAAACTTAACAACTTGTGATATCATCGCCAGACAAAGGAACCAACTTCCAGAGTAGAACCAGTCTACTTGAGTATATATCAGACTTAATGATGCTCTCCATGGCCTAATAACGATCTTGAAAATTACTGTAAATAATAATAATTATAATTATCAAAAATTAAAAATGTACCATTTTTGCCTTTTTTAAGTGTACAGTTCTATGGCATTAATTGTATTCACCCTGTTGTGCAAGTGTTACCACCATACATCTCCAGAACTTTTTCATTTTCTCAGACTAAAACTCTATCATTAAACACTAACTCCCCATGACCTCCTCACCCACCACCTCAGGCCCCGGCAAGACCCTTCATACTCTCTATCAGTATAAATTTGGCTATGTTAAATACCTCATATAAGTGGAATCCTGCAATATTTGTCCTTTTGCAACTGGTTTATTTCACTTATCATAAAGTCTTTAAGTTTCATCCATGTCACAGCATGTGTCAGAATTTCCTTCCTTTTTAAACTGAATAATATTCCATTGAGTGTATATACATTTTTTGGTCCATTTTCTTGCGGAACATTTGGTTCTTCCCAAAACATCCCTGAAGACTTTTGGTCCATGCCAAAAGGTCCTCGATTGTGTGCCATTATCAGCTAGGCTACTGAGTGAAGAAAAGTTATTAAATACAGCCACAACCCAATTGTTGGACTAATAAAACATGGTAGTATTTTTTACATATTAATTCTGTAAACAACAAGTATGAATAGACATTTTGGGTTATTTGAACCCAAGAACATTTTGAAGTGTGGATGTTCTGACAGGATGAACCACCAAGGACCTTCTGGCATGCACCAAATGTCTCCATGGATGTTTTGGACAGACCAAGTATTCACTAATCATCCACTCAACTGTCAATGGACAACTTGAGTTGTTTCTGCCTTTTGGTCATTGTGAACAATGCTGCTATGAACATGGGTATCCAAATATTTGAGTTTCTATTTTCACTTTTGGGTATATACCTGGAAGTGGAATTGCTGCACTATGTGATCATTCTATGGTTAATTTTTTGAGAAATCACCTACTAAGTGGATACATCATTTTACATTCCCAGCAGCATTGCACAAAAGTTCCAATTTCCCTACATCCTCAGTAAGTTTTTGATGTGTCTTAAATGTGATACAGGATAGCATAGCTGCTGGCTTTCCCATGGCAGTGGTACATTTCTGGCTGCATAGGTATCTTACAAAGATTTCGTACGTTGCCCCTTGAGTTCAGCTGATTTGAATTGTGATATCCGTACTGTAACATGGGGTATACCATCTTGTTTTTGGTGGTCTGCATCCTCTTTTCTTGGTGACACCTGTGAATGGTGGCCAGCTGCAATAGCTGTGCTCCCAGAGAAAGGAGCATCTTAACTTACGGGTTAGAATTCCTAACTTCTCTTTAGGGAGAAGTTATTTTTCACTTCACTCCAGACTGTGTTTGCCACAGACCTTGGTCTAGACAATATGAACTACTCATAAAGACCTTCCGGTATGTGAACCTGGCCTAGAAATTTGCTGATTTTTAAACAAATACGTACACAAATATGGAATAACAAGAACATGGAGGATGAGTATACTGGAGGGTGGCAGTAGTCGGGGTGATAGGACTTGCCCTTGGATGGGGGTGGTGGAGGAGAGAGGTGAGGGGAGGTAGGTGGGCAGAGAGGAAGCTTCTCAGGCTTCCTCCCTAACAGTCTGCCCCTGCCTAGGGCAGCGGGTGGCCTTGCAACAGAGCTGCTGGCCGTGTCACAGGATGTCAAGGTCTTACCTTTCCTGTCTGTGCTGCCTATCACTGTTGTTTCCCAAATTGACTTTTATGTTTCAGTAATTTTACTTAATTTTTAATTAAATTCCCCAAATGGTAATTCTTTATTTCTGCCCTGGTGAAGTGGTTTCTGAGCCAGTTAGTCCTGGTGCGTCATGGTATCTTCCGATTTTTCTGAGGACACTCTTAGGATTATTGCTCCTGATGGCCTTTGCCCAGGCTGGCAGGGAGGGTAAGTCAACCAGTCAGGGACCCAGCTCTCGCTAAGGGAAAGAAGTCAGCCCAGAAGATGCACCCCCCTGCCTCCCACACAGGGACAAGCCAGTTTTAGACTTGACCACTGTCCTGATTATGAATTTCAGGCTAACTTAGATTGGATATGGTCAAGTGGAGTTAGTGTGGGCGGAGAATCAAATTCCCCATGAACGTGTAGTAAGCAATCCGGTGCTTGTCCCTGTTTCACAAGCGATTTTGCAGCCGGTGACTCCCATGTTTACCACTGTGCTGACTCCCTTCTCCTACTCACATTCTCCAGACAAGTTCTTACCGGACCTGGGAGGGGTTACAGGAGGAAGGAGGAGGAGGAGACCGACAGGGAGGGACTCTAGAGACAGGAGGCCACCTTCTCCTTCAGTCAGTCATCGGAAACTTGCACTGACTTGGTTAAGAGCATCGATTTGAAACCACAATGTTCAGGGACTCATGTTCACACACAGGCCTTGGACAACTATTAAATATTGGGCCATCCTTCTATGATTGATTAAAATTTTCAATTCTTTTTGAAGAAAGTTTTATGTGAAAATTAGTAACTTTTTTTAAATAAAGCAAACTATACAGAAGAGCAAAAAAAAAAGGTCCCGCCATTCCAGCTTCCTCATCCCAGCTTCCCAGTGTTGTGTGTGAGGCTTTCAGGTATATTCCAGCAAGAGAAAAATTACAACGTGTCCTAAATTAAATTACAAAAGGGGCAAGGGTGGGAGAGACAAGGGAAGTTAATCAGTTAACCGTCATGGCTGACACCAACAAAAGACTGCTCACATTCCTGAATTTATGTTGACATCCAGGCAGCTATTTCAGCTGGTTATCTCAAAAGAGAAGCCTGTCATCAGCCGCCATCGCATCCTGCTCATGCATGAACATTCCAGACTGTTGTGTACAACCAACCTGGAAGCATCAAGTATTTGTGAACTATTCACCTACCCCAGAACTTTCCTCACTTCACCTTTTCCTGCCTTCCTTATCTACAGCCAATATGAACTCTTCCAAAACAACTTAAATCTTTCTTCTCCAAACTCATTGTGAAAAGAGCCCCATCAACCCCAGGATGGTGGGCATCTGTCTCCTTCGTCTAGCCCTGCTGCTGGTGGTCAGACTGCACGTCCCGGGGCTTGGTCCCTTTCTTGGCTAGCATATGACTCCATAAACCAGCGGTTCTCAACCTGTGGGTCGCGACCCCTTGGAACTGTATTAAAGGGTTGCAGCATTAGGAAGGTTGAGAACCACTGCCATAGACCCTTTCTTTCAGGACTTTTGCCCTCAAAGGTTTTTGTTTAACACTGCAAACACACACACACGCACTTTTATAAAACCTCAAATGGGTGATACCATAATACTGCTATACAGTGTGCTTCTGTCACTTTTTATAGCAGAGCTTTCTACGTTAATTCATTTTTTAAAAAAGAAAATGGTATAACAAGAAAAGTAATCAGCCTTCTGATAGGTTTGTGAACCTCAGCGAAGCCAGAGCACTTGGTGGAGAATCACTGGTACGATTAACTGGTGCTGGGATGTCGGCTCCCTGGCCACTGCCGCCTGTCCCCCCACCCCCACCCCATTCCCATGTGTGCCCACCACAAGGACCATGGCATCTTATCAGGTGCTCGTGGAGGAGCAGGCAGCGACTCCTGGCGAGGGAGAGTGAGTGCATGGCCAGTTTGGCAGGACATGGAAAAGGCCGGAAGGCCTCCTGGCGCTGTGGTTCTCCGGGGTCGGAGGAAGTGCCGTCTGGCTCAGCAGATGCTGACACTCTTCTCCTTATGCGTGGTCCAACAGCAGCTGCCAGTCAGCAGCTCACGACGGTCCGTGCCTAGGCATGCTGCGTGGTCACACTGCTGGCATCCTGGTCGTTTCATCGCCACCGCGTGTGCAGGCGTTCTTGCCGCTGTTGTTTTGGGCAGAGGAAGAGCATGTTGTTCTATGTAATGATTAGAAGCGAACCTGAGTGCGATGCATTCCTTTGGAGAATCATCATTTGAACCATTTCTGGCGTTTCCAAAGTGAACTCTCCTGACGAACGCCCGCTCTCTGAACGCCTCTCTGCGACCACGGCCCGCAGCCTCCTGTCTTCCGCTCTGACGTCCCGGAGCGTTGGGTCTGCTGTGTGTGCTTCCTGCCAGAGTCCCCCCGGATCCCCAGGCCGCTCCCACCCCAAATGTTCAAAGTGAGGCTAGTATCTCTACCTGGAAACCTGTGCCTATTTCTTATTTCCACCCATCTGCTAAATCACTGATTCTTTTTTTTCTTTCCTCTCCAATGGTTAGTGAATCCTACTGGCTCTAACTCAAAAACGTCTTTCAAAATTTCTCCCTTTTTTCTAGTCCCACCACTATTGCCTCCATGAAGACTCTCACTGACTCCCAATTCCATAAATATGTAATAAATACTGCCATGTACCAGACATTTCTGCCACCCAGGGGTTTTCACACTTCATTGATTCTACTTAACGTCGGGAAGGATCTTATGAAATCACAAACCTGCTCATAACTCTTCTCTGCTCAAAAGCCCACATTAGCTCCTTACTGCCTAAAGATTCAATCTGACTCCTTGGCTGTACATGGCCTTCTCACAATGTCACTGAACGAGGCTGACCAGACGTACTGCTTGAAATGGGACAGAAAACGACGGTACTGCCCCATTTCAAACAGTACGTCTGCTCAGCCCACACTGAACCCGTCTCCGCACTCTCACCGCCTTCTGCAACCACCTCGTCTGGGGGAAAGTCCCAGCGCGCCCACCGGGCCACAGACCCTGTGTTTCACAGATCCTTGTTTTCGTGCATGCTAAGTCCTCCGCTTAGAACACCATTCCCCATGGCAAACTGCTGGGAAAACCCCACTGTTTAAGATTCTGCTCAAATGCTAACCCATTTGTCAAGACTCCACTTGGTCTGTTTTCTCAGTGTTTCTCCTCTCCCCTAAGTTCCCGTGAGACTTTGTTCATAACAGCACTTAGCATCCTGATTGCACAATTTGCTTCACATCGTTGACACTCCACTAGCCCCAGCTCCCAGACGGTCAGCAACTTGAAGGCAGGGGCTGTATCCTCTTCATGGTGTGCCTGGCCCTCAGCATGATGCCTGGCACATAATATTAAAATGTGTGGGTACTAAATTAATCAACCCATGGACTGAATATAGCTTTATAGCAACAATGCTTGTGAGAAGAAATGCTAATTCCTGAAAATATTGGGAGCATGTGACCGAAACTATCACCACCTAGTGCAAGCACGAACTGGCTTATAGAACTGGTAAATCCAAGGATGCAGCTGGATTTGGGGGCCCAAACAATGCTGTCAGGTTTCTCTGTCACCATAACTCGTCTCTACTTTTCTTTGCAGATTGGCCTCATCTTTTCCTGCTGGAACCTGACAACTTAAAACCCATTCCTTACATTTTATGATATAAAAGAAAACGATCTCTCTCTCTCTCTCAGTATCCATATATCAAATCTCAAGGGAGTCTGCTTGGACCTGTTTGGTCACATGCTTTCACAGATCACAGTGGAAAGGCAGATAGGGTAGTATAATTTGCCTAAGTCATGGGTCCACCCTGGGACAGGTAGCTGATGTGAACTAGTAGCCCTGTGGGAACTACATGCGATAGACCAGTTCTCCAACAGAAAGAGTAGTGCTGGACCGACAAAAGCATCAGATGCCCACTTCACTTACATGTTTTTGTTAAAAAAAAAAAAAAAAAAAGATTCCATCTAATTTATTTGTCTGTTAGCTCTCAGTAGAGCTGAGGCTCATGAGTGGCCCATTTTTTTACACATCATAAGCAGAATAGAGTGTAAAGGCAGTAGGTAATCCAGAACAGTGTTTCTCAAACTGCATGAACCTGTTCAAATGTAGGTTTTCATTCAGAAAGTCTGGGGGTAGGGCCTGGGATTCCACATTTCTTACAATCATATATTATCTGCTTGGGCTGCCATAAAATCCTGTGGGCTGGGTGACTTAAACAACAGAAATTTATTTTCTCAGGGTTCTAGAGGCTGGGAGTCCAAGATAAGGTTGGTGAGGGCTCTCTTCCTGGCTTGCAGATGGCTGCCTTCTCACTGTATCCTCACATGGCCTTTCTTCTGTGCACATGTGAAGAGAGAGAGAGTGCACCTGGTGTCTCTTCCTCTTCTTATAGGGACACCAGTCCTATTAAATTTGGGTCCCCCTCATATGACCTCATTTAACCTTAATTATCTCCTTAAAGGCTTTATCTCCCAGTACAGTCACTAGGGCTTATGGTTTCAACATAGAAACTTTGGTTGGGACATGATTCAGTCCCTAACAAGACTTAATGTTGCATCTGTGCCCTGCAGCCTACCTGCCTCAGCAGTGCTGATGCAGCTTGTTGTGGAGGGCCAAGAGCTGCAAGGCAGCAAGAATCAGTGAGGCAAAAAGCCCATGTGCTGGGGGTCCTGAAGGACCCAACACTATGGGTGGTTTTCTTAAGATTCTCCGGGCATTGCTCTCTGACTAGGTCTCCAGTAAATATTAAGGCAAAAACTGCCTCTCATTTTGTGATTAATAGCTGTTTGGTTATTTTCAAATTGGCCTGGAAGTTTTACTCTATGTGAGCTGTTCTCCAAGTTTTGAGCAAGTGTGATTGTAGAATGTTCTCTCCATACCTCTGTAGCTCCAGTCCTGCTAGAAAGAAATCTGCTAAGGGCGCCATTACCCTGGAAAAAGGGCTAGTGCCCCTGGGGTCTCAGTCTCAATTTGCTGGGCATTATACTGACCATGATATCTAATTGGCAGCATAGGAGTAGGGACAGAAGAGGGGGATATAAAACCACTACATTGTTGCCACAGGGCACCATCTACCCTGCTCAGTAAATTGTTCCAGACCTTTTAGGGGCTGAACTGTGTCCCTCCCCACCCAACCCTTGACCCAAAATCCTGTATCAAAGCCTTAACCCATAGCACTTAAGAATGTGACTGGATTTGGAGATAAGGTCTTTAATGATTAAGTTAAGATTAAAGTGATTAAGTTAAAATGAGGCTGTCCAAATGAACTCTAATCTAATAGGACTAGTGGCTTTATCAGAAGAAAAGGCATAGGGGATGTACCTGTACAAAGAAAAGGCCATGTGAGGACACAGAGAGAAGGTGGCCATCTGTCTGCAAGCCCACAGGCCTCAGGAGAAAGCAAACCTTCTGGCACCTTGATCTTGGACTTCTGGCCTCCAGACATGTGAGAAAATAAACATCTGCTCCATGAAGTCACTGACTCTGTGGCATTTTATTATGGCAGCGCAAGCAGACCAACACAGGACCTAAACAGCTAGGTTCCACTGTATTTAGTGAGTATTAATTTGTCACTCAAATTTTAATTCACTCAATACATCTGCACTAGCGCTGTCCTGGCACTGAGGCTGAACTCATGTAAATAGGACACAGTCCTTGTCCTCACCTGGTGGTGGAGACAGACCTATAAGAGGCCACAGCAATACAGAAAGGCCTGGAGGTGAGAGGCTGGCACATCTGGGAAACTGAGAGTCTGGTGGCCCCGTCTGCTGTGTTGTCAAGGGGGGGTGGTGGGAATAACTACTGATGAGCCTGGAGGGGAGGTCATCAGAGCCAGATCCTGTCGGGCCTTGGAGGCCTAGCTGAAGAGTGATGGCTTTAAGTGGAGAGTACAGGAGGGTTAGAAGGGAGACTAGGAGGTTAGGGGCACGTGTACATTGAAGGGGCAGCCGCAGGGATTCGGGAGGGGCAGGGGCCAGGACAGGGAGTGAGGCACACATTGAATAGCCATTCCTTCTAGGTGCCCCTTATAGTCACTGCAGGGAAGGGGGTTCTTGAAAGTAGGGGGTGGGCTTGCATTATGGTCATTAGGATAGAGTAAGAGGCCCACAGCACTGAGCTGGGCTTTCTTCTTCCTCTACTGTGTGCCTGATAAGAAAAGTTTCTGAAAGTTTTTTTATACATGTCCTACCCCTACACACACAAGCACGTGCACACAGCAAAGCTGTTATTGCTACATCCCTGCTCTGTTGGTAGCATGCAAACCTCATCGAGCAGAACTTGCTTGACCAGTTCTGCAGAGAGAAACCTGCAGACACAACATTTCCAGCCATCTAAGCAGGCAGGACACCTAAGTGCCATCTAGATGTCTTCTTTCTCTTGCTGACCGTGCTTTGACATGCCTCCTCTCTGGGGCCCTCTTGTCCGTCCCTCCCGCCACTGCCTTCCTTCAGCTCATCACATCCTGGCCTGCTGTCTCCTACCTTGTCGAGAACAGACCTAAGTCAATTTGGCACAAGCTTTCCATTTCTTTTTGTTAGACACCTGTGACAAGCAATCAGTTTGCAGGGTGAGAGTTTTAGCTACTTGCCGGACGAGCTCCCTTCTGGATTATAGTGCAGGGGTGCTTAAGCTGGGTTCTGTGAAATGCGTCATTCTTTTTATTAGCTTCCAACTGAAATTTAGCACTTCCCTCAATCATGAATAGAGGTAACAAACCACCATAATGTTAGCTACTCCCATGACTTTTTCAGCGAGAGAAGGCATGGATATTTTTATATCACATAGTATAATGTGATAGCATTTATCACAATAGTGTAATTATTAGAACCACCACAAGATTATGTTATTTCACAATTTTTGTACATGGCAACATAGAGAATCTCAGACCTAGAATATAACATAATGGTTTGGTGACTGTGGGCCAACTTCATGGAGTAGACATCTGGGATCTTGACCATTCATTTGTTCAAGTGGTGGTTATAGACAGACCTAGAACTGATAGTTTCTGAGAAACATCTTGGTCCTGGCTTCAGGTGAGGCCTGCTCCTTTCTAAGTGGTGCTGGGAATGCTCCCTGGCTGGGCCAACTCCTACTTGGTCAGTTGTCTAAAGCATTTGGAATTGCCTGCAACAGGACACACAGACTTAATAAAAATACATCTGTGACCTACCTGCCATCTAATTGTCTACTGCTTGGTAGAGCCCTCTCCTAACTCTTCCTGTGGACCCAGCCAACACACACGACTACTTCAAGCAGCCCCAGACACACTGCCACACTGCCTGTTTTGGGCTGCTTTCCTCTTACACACGATACGCTCGCTGATTCAAGTGTCCTCCCCCATGCCATCTGTCAAGATTCTGCTGTCCTGTTCCCAGTAACCTCTTTGCTCAAGTTTTTTTTTTTTTTTTTTAATTGAGCTGAGATTCACATAGCATAAAGGTAACTACTATAAAGAGAACAATTCCATGGTCTCTAGTACCTTTACAACCATCATCTCTATCTAGTTCCAAAACACTTTCGAAATAAAACCTCACAGTCTTTAAGTACTCAGTTCTCATTCAACACTCTCCCCAGTCCTCCACTAATCTGCATTCTGTCTCTGTGGATTTGAATATACTGGACACTTGACATAAATGGAATTCTACAATATGTGACCTTTAGTTTCTAGTTTCTTCCACTATGCATATTGTTTTCTAGGTTCATCAAAGTTGTCATATGTATCAGTACTTCAGTCCTGAATAGATACACCACACTTTGTTTATTCATCTATTGATGGACAGTTGGGCTGTTTCTACTTGTTGGCTATTGTGAATAGTGTTGCTATAAACATATGTGTACCAAGATTAGCTTGAGTACTTGATTTCAGTTTCTTCAGATCTATGCCTAGGATTGTATTATTTCCTGTGTCACAGGATAATTCCGTGTTCAACCTTTTGAGGACCTGCCTGTTTTCCCTAGCAGCTGAACCAGAATACATTCACACCATCAATGCACAAGTGTTGCAACCTCTCCACATCCTTGTTAATGTATCATTTCAAGCTTTACTTTTTTTGGGGGGTGGTAGTTTTTCTATTTATTTTGTAATTAAGAGAAACACAGTTTAGTCCTTTTGGACAAATTTGTCAGTCAAGCATAGAAAACATACAAGGTACAGTGGAAAGGTAAAAGGGAAAGTTTGAGGGAGTTCCCTGATGGTGTAGTGGCTTAAGGCTTCGGTGTTGGCGCTGTCAGCGCTGCGGCCTGGGTTCTATTCCCAGTCAGGGAGCTACCCACATACCAAAAAGGAAAAAAAAATAAAAAATAAAAAGGGAAAGTTTGATTTCAATTTAACTAATTAAAAAGGTTTTAATACTGTAGTTTCAGTCATTTCACTTACTACAATTTATGCTGAAGCTTTACTTTGTAAATCCTTCAGTAACACCCTCTCCTTTGTGTCTACCCCAGATTGTCCACATGCATGCCTAATCCATCCCTGCAGCACTGTTCTTGTCACATTATGTTGTAATTCTGTGATCGCTTGTCTCTCTCCGTGGTGAGAGATGGGGTTGCTTGTGGGCAGAGACCCTCTGGGTGCGGCAGAGCTGTGCTGGCCACTTAGGCAGGCAAGTGTGTGAGGAGGCTCGTGTGCGCCCCCTTGTGGTGAGTAGGAACAATCCCTGGTCCTAACACGGGCGTCATTCCCTTTACTGACTTCACAGGAATGGTGGGCAAGCCTGGTGAGCTCTTTGGAGAAGACAGTCTGTGTAAATCCAAGTTTTTTTTTTTATTGGAGACACAAAGCAAATGACTCCAAATTGTCCTCACTTTATCAAGTCAGTGGGAGAGGATGGAATGGCATTTGGAGGCATCTGAATGAATCATCACGCAAAATGCCAGACTCCTGGGGAAACGGTGACTCTGGTATGCTGCGCTCCACACTAGTGACAAGGTGGATGTGTGCCCCTGCATGACTTAGCCCTTCTTTCCCCTTTGTTGTCTCTGACTGTAAAACTGGAACAGTTTTACTCCGGCAGCATACGCATTCTTCCCTCCTGCTGCCCATGTCGAGCATTGTCCACTTCCCACTTACCAATAGCTGTGCCAAACCGGTGCTGGGCCTCGGGAAGGCAAGGGTAAGTAACATCTCACCCTGCTCTCAAGGTGTCCCTGTGTCAGGTGACATACCTGGATTATTTTGAAGGAGAGAAATCTCAATGGAAAGAAAAAATTTCTTTCCAGGCCACACATGAAAGATATGGGGAAGAGCAGTTATATGCGCTTTATTTCAGTTTTATTTGGTCAGTTGGGTCCCATCCTCAGATGAAGAGCTAGGTATTTTTCAGAACTGGTGGCAGTTTTAGGGCTGTTCTAACACTGATTTTTCTGGTACCAATAGAAAGGCAGTAGATTAGGTCGGAGAAAAGGATTTGACTGAGCTTTTATCAGTTGGAGTTATTTTACCCCTAAAAAACCCACAACAATAAAAACGGGCTTTCCGGATGAGAAAGGCAGTGCAGGACATGAGAAAAGAGCGGGATTTGCAATGAAAGCCCTGGGTGTGAATCCTAGATGTGCTGCTACTCACTTGGCATGTTCCAACAAAAAATTCTCTGGAAGTTTCTGGCTTGCTTATCTGAGTCTCTCTTCCCTGTCTTCCCTGTCATCCTCCTTGAGAAACTGAAGTAACTAAATCAGAGCTGAAGGAATTTCAGCAGCTTCCTACATGGTTTTAAGGTCACAAGCTTTGCTCCTGAACACAAATGTCATTTTCATTTCTCAGCTGGCATGGACCATTATCAAGGTATCTTACTGTTACTGCTATGTGAATTTTAGCTTTCAGGCTAGAGGTGTTGTTAACGTTGGTTGTTATCTCTGAAAACGCAAACCTAAGCATGGACTTTAACCAAGTTTATGCCTGTACAACTTACCAGCTAGGGTTCCCCTCCCCCACGGAGATCAGGTTAAACTGGGACAAGTATGGTCCAATCTCTCCCCGGGATACGTCTGAGTTTCTGGGGCTTAGCTCCCGTGTTTCTCTGGGCCGCCCCACTCCTGCACCAACACCAACGCCGAGTTCAGCTCCCTCTGGAGAGGCCCGAAGGATCCCGTCCCGCACCGGTGGGCAGCAGCGATTCACGGGAAGGTTTGGGGCGGCGGCTGCGGCGGGCGGGCCCTGGGAGGCTCCCACGTGCAGGACGGGGCAGGCTTCCCCCATCCGGCCTCCTCACTTGTCCCTTCGTCCGTTTCTCATCGTCCCCATCTCAGGCTGCAGTAAAGATCAAATCCTGCCGCAGTCCCAGCCGGAACCACTCCGTTCCTGCAGGGCCCAGCTTCCTACCACATACACTCCCATCAGAAACAGCCTTCCCTTTCCAGGAGGAAATCTGGCACGTGGATCTCTTCTAGCTCAGCACCTTTGCCTCGGGAACCCACCCACGCCATAAGGCGGGTCAGGGCTGTGGACAGCTTAGATGTCCATTTTAACACCCATGACTTGTACTTGATATTTCAAATAAAATTCTGAAGCAGGTGGCCTTCCACCATCCAAGTTTATTCAGGTGTTCTGAGGCTTCCTGTCCTTTTCTCTCCCACATCCCCCTATATACTCGGCAGAAATGACCGTCTGGCTGGGACTTCCTACAGATGACCACTAGAGGGCACATGATTTCCAACTCACAAGGCCCTCTTCCTCATCCAATTCCTGGCACTTCGCTGCAAAAAGGACCGCTTTTGTCTGTTTTCGTTTTTCCTCAGAAGCAGGAGAAAAGCACTTGAAATCCCTTGGATGCAGCGAAGGCATTTTCTACAGCATTCATCTGTGCAATGCCGGCTGTGAGAAGCAGACATTCCGGCAGGCGGAGGAAAAGACTGTATTCTCTGTTCCTGCCACTCACTCCCCACAAGGGGAGCAGAAACGGGCTGCAGAAAGCTGAACAAGTGAGTTTTGTTGTTTAGGTCACTAGGAGAATATACTTGTAGGCCACATGTGTCTATGCAGGCCTCATGGTATAGTGAAAATATGTGTTTTGGAATTAGACATGTGTGGGATGCATGTCCCACGCTCAGGCTTACTGCCAAAATTGCAAAGTGGTGTGGGCTGCTGGCAACCCTGGAGAAACTCTTCCATGGCAACCCCAGAGAAACGGCAATATTAACCTGATGGGAGGCAGGAGAGGAGTCAGGGAGACCAAGTGACATGAGCGGGTCCCTTGGCTAGGGTCCCTTGGAAAGCCCCTCAGGACTGGCTCTCATAGGCAGCACCATACATCCTACTCTGGAGGGAAAGGTACAGATAGTGATGGGATTGAGAAGTTAACAGGGACAGAGCAACATGAGTATGGGTCAAAAGTTAGGAGTGACCACAATAAGATCAACATTAGAATGCTGATCTTCTAAAGTAGCTGGTGGAAATTCAATGGTAAATGGAAATGAAGAAAAAGGAATTTTAAAAATCCTGCACTAGAAATGAAAAGTCTCAACTAAGATGCTGAACTAAATCTTCGTCAAACAGTTAATGAAATATTTCTCAGCTCCAGCACTTAATAACTCTGTGATGTTGGGTGGGATGCATGATTTCTCTGAGCTTCAGCTTCCTGATTGCTCACATGGGGTTACAGGTTTGCTGTGAACATTAAACAATGTAATGTACACAAAAGAGTCCTCCTCTTCCTGGCTCTTGGTAGATGGTCAATTTCCCAGTTCTTGCCTCTCTTCTACCTCTTGAACATGTTTAGCTTGTAAACACTTACTCATTGAAGAATATTTACTGAGTACCTATATCAGTTAGGTTGCTTTCAGCTGTATGTAGACCGGCCCTATGTACCATTTTAAGTGAGACAGAAAACTGGTACTGTCCCGTTTCAAATGGTGCATGTGGTCAGCCTACCGACACCTTGAATTTAGCCCAGTGAGTCTAGGCTGACCAGACGTACCATTTGAAACAGGACAGTACTATTGCTTTCCATCCTGTTTAAAAGAGTATGTCTGATCAGCCTACCTGTATGCTACAGAAAACCTCATCTAAATGTCAGTAAACAGTAAGGAAGTGGTATTATCTCATGATAAGAAGTCCATATAGGGAGGGCAGTTCTAGGGCTGGTTATGGAATCTTAGCACAATTATCAAGGACTCAGATCCCTTCCTTAGTTTGGCTCTGCCACCCTTAGCATGTCCACATTTGTCCAGATGCTTTTCTCATCATGGCTGCAGATCAGTGTCACCTAGAGGTAGGCCTGGGCTCCTCCCTCTTGCACAACTCTAGAATTTTCCTGGAACTCTTTCCCAGAAGTTGCCCCAGCAGATCTTCCTTCACATTCCATGGACCAGAAGTGGGTCACACTGCCTATCCCTAGGTCAGTTCCATGCAAGATGAGTGGGTGTCCATGATTAGAACAGAGCAATTACACCTCACCCCAAGATGTCCCTTCGTCTTCTAGAGCCATTGGTATTAGAACAACATCAGGTTCAATTAGGTGAAGAAATGCTTTTGGTAGGCAACCAAGAGTGTTTTCCAGGCACTGTAGCTGGTGTCAGGCACACAGTGATTAATAAGTCAGATGCAGTTCCTAGGAAGCTTGTAGGGAAGGTTACAGACAAGCAAACTGGCATTAGCAATATAGTTGTGAGTGCTGTCCAGGGGAACCATAGGCAGTAACCCAGAATGGGTGGGCAGGGAAGATTTCTCAGAGGAGGTGCTCTTTGACTGAAGCCTGAGGGATAAAGTAGGAGTTTTCCAGATGATTGGGGGTCAGGGTTAGCAGTCGAATGAGAGCATGCATGAAGCCCTGGGAATAAGAGTGATTATGATATTCAGGTAACTGAAAAGTTCATTCTGGGTAGGGAGACTGGGATTGAGGAGGCTCGGTGGTCAGCAGAAATTATTTATGAAGGCCTCAGAAACTGTATGTGTGTGTGTGTGTGTGTGTGTGTGTGTGTGTGTGTGTGTGTGTTGGGAGGTGAAATTCTATTCTAACAGCAATGCATCAGGTATTTTCAAAGCAATGTTCTTTAAAATGTGGATGTAAAAATAAATCAGTGCTTCATAACCAGTATATAAAAATAAAATAATAATAGTAAATTCTTAATGGTAATTACTACATTCAAGGCACTATTCTAGAGTTTCATGTATTTGCTATTGCTCCTCAGAAGTTGGTACTACTGTTATCCTCATTTTGCAGGTGAAGAAACTGAAGCACTACCCAAGGTCACTGTTATGGTTGAACTGTTATCTTGACATTCTAAACCTCAGTACCTCAGAATGCATTTTTATTTGGAAATAGGGTTGCTATAGATGTCATTAATTAAGACAAGGTCCTACTGGAGTAGAGTGGGCCCCTAATCCAACGTGACTGGTATCCTTAGAAGAAGACAGCCATCTGAAGACAGAGACACAGGAAGAATACCATGTGAGATGCAGACAGAGATTGGAGCAATTCAATCACAAGCCAAAGGACACCAAGAACTGCTGGCTGTCACGAGAAGCTAGGAGAGAGGCACAGAACAGATTCTTCCTCATAACCCTCAGAGGAACCAACTTTGCCAACACCTTGATTGAACTTCTAGCCTCCAGAACTGTAATAAAATAAATTTTTGTTGTCTTAAGCCACTCAATTTGTGGTGCTTTGTTATAGCTGCCAGAGCAAAGTAATACAGTCACATGACGAGTGAGCGGGTAATTGAGATGGAAACCCAGAGTCTGGCTCCATAGTCATATTCTCAACCACTGAACCTTCCTCGAGAGAAAAGAGAATGCAGTGTACGTAGTTGAGGGGGTAATTTCAGTTATGTGCATGTGTGAAGGTGTGTATATGTGCTCTGGGCCACAATGTAAGATGTATTTCACTAAAGTTTGAACACCACTGACTTAAAGGGGTTTGAATACAGTAATAAGATCAATTTGCATTTTAGAATGAACAAAGAATCATGCCAAGAGTTCAGAATTAGAAGTCAAGAAGGGTGAACTCTCCTTTGGGACAAGCTCAAAGGCCTTATCCCTTGGCAGGGTGTGGTGACAGAATTTCTGCCTTAGGTAGACAGTGGTGGGCAGGACTATCATCTAAGGGTGTGCAGGTCCAAGGGGTAATTATATGAAGCATTATTGACACTGTGCAACTGTTCTTGGTGGTCTTAGGATTGGATTAGAGGTGCTCATTGAGGAAGAAATGCAGAGAGGGAAGCAGCTGTCCCAGACATCCCCCACAAGCACATGCTTCAAATATTTTCTCTTGTATAGATCCTCAAAGATAAAATGCAGACATTCTAGGTATAAAGACTATAATGAACAGGGGTCAAAGAAAGCAAGATCACGAGACCCAGGCATTAGAATGGAGGCTTCTCCAGAAGGTTAATCCCCTCATCAGAATGGAACTCCATGAGGACACGGACTTCATCTATGATACTCACTGCCAACCCCCAATGCCTAGAGTAAGTACCCAGCAGGTGATTAATAAATGGTTGTTGAATGAATATGGAAGAAAATATAGTGAAGAACATGGACAGAAATTAGTCACATGCGGACCTTTCTAATGTCCTTGTTTCCCCACCCGCCCCGTCCCCACGGGTCCCTGGGTACACGTCTCCCCTCATGTCCCTTCCACCTTTGATACTACCATTCCACATCTGCCTCTCCAATTCAGCGCACGGTCAGAAAATAATAGATGCTGCTGACTAGGCGTGTGGCCTCTGCTGAATCCTATTCCCTCCGACAATGAGCTGAACACTATTAACAACTCCAAGCCAGCTGCAGAGGTGCCTGTGACATTTGTGGACGCCCTGAGCCCTGCTCCATGGCAAGGGATTACAGCAGTGTGCACAAATCCTTGTCTGTTAAGACCACAGTGGTGTCTCAGAGTGACTGACAGAATTAAATATGCTCTAGATTGATGGGCAGTCCAAGGGGGATTTATGACCCAATATAAAGAAATGTAAACTTCATTCTCATTCAAACCATTCCTATGCTACCATCATTTTTTTTTTCTAGATGTCAGGATTAATTCAGTCCTTTGTATTAGGAAGTTAACTCAATCCCAGGCAGCCTCCTGCTTAGCCCGGCTCTGAGCGACCAGAGCTCATCATTTCTTAGTATTCTCTGTGATGGCTATTTGTGGCTCACAGATGCATCATAATGAAGCAGCTGCCACCTGAGCTTTGTTCCTGCCCATTTAGGGTGACTGACTCTCCCAGTTTGCCTGAAAATCCTGCATTGAAGGAAACCTCTCCATCTTGGACATACTGGGATGGTTGGTCACTAGAGCATGTCACATTCATGTGGGACCAGGGCCTTGTGCCTGCTTGTTGGCACAACCAAATTGGCTCAAGCCAACTGTTCCAAGGGCCTACCAAAATTAGAAATGTCTTTCCTCTTGGGCAAGACCATGTTTTATTCTTTCAGTGAAGTGGAAATGCAAGACAAACAGAGGTACAGAGCAGCCACAGTGGCTTTACTTTTTTCTCGGACTCAAGTGGGTGGTAAGCAAAATCCAGACTGCTTACATTTGAACTAACCCGGGCATTTAACTGCATGTTACTATGTGCCCCAGTTTCCACATCTATAAAATGGGGATAATAAAAGTATCTGTGTCACGGGGTCTTTGTGAGGATTAGAAGAGAAAATATGTCTAATGGTCTTTCAGCTGGAACTAGCTGAAGTAGGTGCTCAGAAAACGTGATCCATTGTTGTCCTATTTCCCTTTGCAGAAATGGGGTCCTTCCATTTTCCGGAGCCAACACTGCTACCTTGGCCATGGGTGGGGGTGCGGGAAGAGAACCCCACAGCCATCTACAAGATGAACATGACTAGGAGCCAGTTCTAACGGGAAGATGTGACCTCTCCTCCCTCCCCCTTTTTGACCTCTTACATATAACACAGATACAGATAATAGCATAAACCAAACGTATAGCTTCCTGGATCACTACATGGTGGAAACTCTTAGAACCAGTAGATTTGTTAGAAGGCAGAATTTTGCCAGGCAGCCACAAAGTCTTCCACTGCTCTGTCCAAACTCTACCCCCGTCCTGTCCCCTGGGGTCTTGATGTCTGAAATAGAGGAAATAAAAAAGCAAAGGAGCGTGATTTCTAAAATAAAGGGTTTAAGTAGGAATTTGCAAATTTTATCTTCCTTTTTCTTACTATGCATCACAGCTCCTGGAAGGGGCACCCATATCTCAGTGTGTGTTGTTTAAAGAAAATAGACAACAGTCACAGTCCATTAAAATCCCACATCTGCTTCCTATGAAATGGAGAAGTCATCACTGGCCGAGTCAGGGGGTCTCGGGCTCAAGTCAGGGAAGAGATCACCTACCGGTTCTCCCCTTACAACCTTGCAGCTTGCTAAGGGCAGAGTCACACCCTTGTTTTTCCACCAGGGCAGTGCTTTTCACATTAAACCATGCTTTGCCTCCAACAGTCGTTAGTATAAAACAAACACTCCTAACACTATTTTGAATGATATTAAAAAGAATACAAGGCCCAGATGTGTGGTTCTGGTATTAATTGCTAGATTTAGAGTGGGAGAGGCTGGGTGGGATTGGAAGAGGTCACTGGGACTTAGGACTTGAGTCAGACAGGGAGGGGGCATGTTTCCCTGGAGAATGGGGTGTGGGAGGGAAACAGAGCTTAATGGAGGAAATTATTCATTGATGGGGCAGGCAGAAATTAAGGCCAGTTTGAACAAGGGCTTGGTGTATCTGTTAGGATTAGTTTCATCTTCACAGAAGGGACAACCTCTCTGCTTACACAAGGATAAGAATTAAAACCCATTCAAATAAACATGCCATTGACAAAGCAAGATTGAAGGGTCTCCCAACGTGTGTCCACAGTTTTGTTGAAGTACAACTCCCATAGGACAAAATGATTTGCAGTGTCCTTGAACTCCCATGTGAAGGGGTCTGGCCAGTTTCAGGGACTCCCTCGCCCACTTGAGGGGATTTCCGATCCCACTGCTGTCAACCTGGCAGAGATGGAAGGTAGGTGCCACACCGACCACATTCAGAGGGGCCAGGCGGCACGGGCAGCTCTGCAGCTGGACATCCTGTCTTCAACTTGCTCTGTGCCCACTCCAGGAGTCAGCCCCTCCCCGGCGTGTTCTCCTTCTCTGGGCTTCAGGCCGTTGTGCTTAGATGTGCAGCTCATTTGCCCTCCTGGAACGCTCTTGTGTCCTCCTGTGGGTGGTTCTGGCCTCTGCTTGGACCCAGAGGCTCACCCTCTTTAGTCTGTACTTCCTAAGGAACGTGAGTCCCAAGCACTATCCTACTGTCAAACAAGAGTGGGAAACATTATACCCCCCACCCCGACCTTTGGGAAGTCACAATGCACATAACATGCTACGTACAACATAAAGGCTCTGAGAAATCCTGCAAAGAAATGTGAATACTATTTAACTCAACAGTTCTCATTGCTCGACTACATACCCCTGGTCTGGAGGTCAGCCTCAGGAGCCTGTGTCCTGCACATTTCAAATTTGCTATAATTCCCAAATATCCCTTTTTCTGATGTCCAGTGTTCGTGTTCCTGGGGGATCCCCTACTGAGTCAGTCAAGGAGATGTCTCTGGTTTGAAGCCATCTACAGATAACATCTGAGATGATCATTTTCTTCTTAAAACCAATAAATGATACGCCCCTTCCTGGTGCACCTGTACATTCTCCCTAGCTCCTTACAGTCTCTGAGATGAGAAGAAAGAGCATGCCTATGAAGAGTGCTTTATGAACCACTAATGGCTGTGTAAGTGTTGGCTGCTACTATTAGGATGACTCACGCCAGCACGCTGAGCCCCTTATCCCCGGGAAGTAATATTTTCAGAATTATAATTTCCTCATATAAAAGTGACAGAAACCTGCACGTATAGTAAAAAGCCATTTCTAAAAGAGGGTCCTTTCTGTCAGCAGTAAGAAGCTGACTGTACCGTGTACAATCAGTTCTCCATACAACGAGGGAAGAAGTGGTGTAGACATGGCTGCTTTGGATCCTCAGGTTACCCCCAGACATCCAAGGAACCACACTCAGAACTGCCTCTTCCTGTCTGGCCCCCAAATCTCCGGGGTCAGATTTTTCTCGTAATGCACAGGCTCTGCAGGGGCCACCCCTCTGGTCAGATTTCACGGTAACAGCCGTCTCAGGACCCCTTTAGAACCTGGCCAGGAAATAGCAGCCGCGGGCCTGATCCGCCTAAGCCCCCAAACAATGGGCCCTTCCTTGTTTGTTGGGAGAGGGCTGAGCCGTGTCTCCTCCTTTCCTCAATACCGCAGCCGTTGCAGAGGCACACCCCGCCAGAGCGCACAATCGGGGTTGGCAGCGGCTCAAGGACAAGGTTTAAGTTCATTCTGCTGACTTCTTTCCCATCTCGACTCTAGAGAAAACAGAAAAGAAAGCCAGGCCTCTCAAACCCAAACGGCTCAGCCACAACTAAAAATATTTGGCTAAGCCAGACGCAAAAGGACAAAAATGCATGATTCTACTACCTAGAAGAGGGAAATCAGAGACAGAAAGTAGAAGAGAGGTTGCCAGGGGCTGGAGGGAGGGAAGAATGGGGAGGTACTGTTTAACGGGAATGAAGTTTCGGGTTGGGAATGACAAAAAAGCTCCAGAAATGGACAGTGGTGATGGTTGTACAGCTCTGTGCATGTACTTAATGTTACTGAACTGTACACTTAAAAATGGATAAAATGGCAACTTTGATGTGATATGTATTTTACCACAATAAGGCTAAACAAACAGCAATGACACCAATAAAATATTTGGTATCAGTTTTCCTAATGGGGTATCGTGTGCTACAGATGTGGTCACACGGGAGAGAATGAGATGAGCTGAATCTTCAGTCCTGGCCGTTGGGCCCCATGAAGAAAAACCCAGCCAGGGTGTAGCTCAGAGCATCTCATGGCCCTGAGAGAACCCTTCTAGGTTTAGGACAGAAACGCAAGTCTCGGCTCATCTTTCTTAATATTAAGACAGCCTGCAAAGTTCTCTCCCTTTGACAGAGGCCAGAGAGTGGTGACAAGACCTCCTGGTTGAGCAGGACTCCCTGGGGCTGAGGGCTCCATGACAGAAGGGGTTGGGATCACAGAAAGCCCATTTTGAAAAGGCAGAAACAGACTGCAGTCTACTCAGTGCAAAGACAGATTTCTTGAAGTCTTTAGTTTGATGTGGAAAAATGAGAGACAGAGAAAATGAGCCGGCAGGCTGGTGGCTGGAACTGAGGCTGAATTGAAGACAGCAGCCTCTGGGTGGCACACACACCATAACAAATACCCTGAGAAGAGAAGATTTTATCTGCAATTTGAGCTTTAAGGCTCAGTTCATATGCTGAGGAGCCTTTATAATAAAGTACCCCACCTCAGCTCAAAGCCAACCCCCAGATCCAGTTTAAAGATGGGAGAGCTTTGATCACCTTGATGACAATAGGGTGGGGTGGCGTGGGGAGACATCGCACCTACCTGAGGATCATGGGGCTGTCAGGACAGAGAGGTTAACATGCGCCCATGGAAACGGTTCAGCTCATTCACGGGGACCATTGTTACTCCTGAGAGGGGCCGTGGTGGCATTTCAATTTCCTTAACACAAATAGTGGGGGGTGATTCTCTCAGCTGTCAGATGAGAATGTGTTCTGCCTGCTCAGCTCCTGGAGTGGGTTTGTTCCCTCCCCTTTTCAAGTCTGTGTCATGTCAGCATGTGCCTGAGTGAGCAGGTGACCAGGACAGAGGCCATCAATTCAAAAGGCAGGGCCAGGAGCCAGAAGGATGAGGTGGGGACCATTCTTATTTACACAAACAATTAACAGGCACACATGCAAACCCAGACTTGATAAAGACCTGGATAATGAATCAATCCATTGCTGAGGAGAATGGAGCAAGTGGCCCTTCCCTCTCAGTGCTTGGGGTTAACTCCATTCCCCACCCCACCCCCATTAATACCACAGCTGCAAGGGGTCAATTATTTCACCTTTGCTAAATAGGGCTACTCATGACTTTGTGCACACTGGGATCACTTAGTCAATCAGCTAGATGCATTTGAGGAGGGCTAAGGTAAGATACAGAGGAAACAGAAACTTCCAGCTGTATCAGCCTCCAGGAAGCTACAGTCTAGATTGCATTATCCATCACGTGTGGCTATTTAAATTAAAATTGAAAGTAACCAAAATTGAAAATTCAACTCCTAAGTCATACTAGCCACATTTCAATAGCTCAATAGTCACATGTGGCCAGTAGCTACCATACTGGACAGCACAAAAAACATTTCTGTCTTTGCAGAAAGTTCTATTGGACAGTATTGAGGCATTTTGGGCACCTATGGGGACAATATAAGGTCATTTACAAAGGTGGGGATTAAATGGGAGCAAATTAGTGAGAAGAAATAAAGTCTCAGATATATTGTGTTTCTCAGCCAGTAAATGGTCTTCTGATTCCTATTCAAGAGTTTAAAGCACCCAGAGGATGTTGTTACAGCTAGTACATTATAAATGCTTGTGTTTGGTGGGGGTCTTGGGGTGGCGGTTTAGTTACTGGAATGTAATTTCAAATAATTAAAGGCATGCTCTCTCATCTGCAGCCCCTGATATATGAGTGACTCATTTCTGGTTCCTCTTCATTTGTGGTATTCTTCTCCACTTTTCACCTTGAGAACGCTAACTGAGATACACTCTGTGCCACAGGCTTGGCTAAGTGCGTTCACACATCTCACTTAATGCTCACAATCTTCTGCGCAAGGGGTACTTTTATTGGAATTCCTGCCTCCCTAAACATGATCATTCATCCCTCCCTCTCCTCTCACCCAGACCTTGACCTTCCCATTAAGGGCCCCTCTCCCAGCTCCAGAAGTGGGCCTACTTGATCCAAGAAGAACTGTTTGCCATCGATAGGCTGAGGAAGCTAGGTCTTGGCCAATCGGAGTATGGCATTCTCATTGCCACAGCAATTAGTTAAGAAATGGCATGTGACTCCTTTGGGCCACTAAAAACAAGAGGAAGTTAGCTAAGGGCTTCTGGGAAAGCATTAAGCTTTCTCTGAAGAGATGGTTATTGGAGAGAGTCTCTTTCTCCTGATCTTGTGTGTACATATAAAGCCTAGAACTGCTGCAGCCATTTCTCCATTGCTCAGCATGTGGTAGAGCAGATAGCCCAGATAGAGGGAAAGGGAGCAGGCCAGACTGAGCTGCTGCTGGTCCTCTGGCCCTCAACCCCTGGACTGTTGGAGCATTAAGAGTTAGAACCTCAATTATTAATAATCCCATTCTGCAGATAATAGAACTCAGGCTGATAGAATTTTAATACTCTGCCCAGTCAACTAACTAGTAAAACGTAGAGCCAGGACACAAATATATATGCTCTTGACCCCAAAACACATACTTTGTTTTCATCATGCTGTTTCTTCCCTACTCGAACTCTGCCTGCATTTCAAAGGCTCTGTGGCAGAAACTGATAAGAACAAAGAAATGGCATCTTTAGGGCCATAGGATAGTATTTTACCTCAGATATTACCTGAGCATGCTGATTGCCTGGTTTCTATAGGCACACACGAACAATATGCAGACTTTAAAACCTCACCAGCAGTTAGACTTGGTCATCCTTCCTATGTATTACTCTTTCTGAGGGCCCTTAGGAAACTCTTTTGGTAGCTTGCTTTTTTTTTTTTTTTTTTTTTTTTTTTTTTTTAAGAATGGGTGGGAAGCTTCTAGACAGAACTGCTGAAGTCCTTGCCTTTTAGCAGCTGAATTAAATTAAGTATCTTGGCTTGTCATGAGGGCTCAGCAAAGGGAGCTCTGAAGCAGCCAGGCCTTGCTTTCCCCTTTGCTTTTATTTACCGAGAATACGGGGCACTTGCTGGTGAACGAGCAGTGACTCAGCTCTCTTCAGTGTTGGGAAGCTGTGGTCATTTCCCTCCAGACTTTTGTACAGTCTTTCTGGATTCACTCAGCACCCTGGGGCGGGGATGGGGGTTGCTGTGATTCCTTCCTCTTTACATCCTTGTCACTCTTACGGTGTCTCTCAGCTCCCTCCTCAATGGTGTACTTGACCTTACCGTTTAATGAAGGTCATCCTCCCTGCAAATATCACATTAAACATATTGGGAATGGATCAGCTGAGAGATTTCCTGGCAGAAAGGTCACCGCTGAAAGACACCACTATTCGCTGCTCCCCTCGGCAGCAGCCCTGCAGGAGGGGCCCCGGGAGAGGCAGAGGCACCCTCTCATCAATGCGCGCTGGAACGTACGGCACCCACACACTCCTGCTTTTGCACTAACAGGGGCACTAACGTCAATGATGCTGCCATTGAGCACTTTTATCTTGGCTCTGGCAGAAAGGGCAGTGCACACCAAGAGCCAACAACCTGGAAAAGCTGCTGCTTTTGATGATTAGGCCTAGTGGTGGAGCTGTGAGACATGCAAAGCTGCAAGGAGCTTTCCTCTCTCATCCCCACCCTCCTCCGTGTTTGCTGACTGGGAAGCAGTTCCTGATGGTTAAAGAAACACATGGGTTTGGTTTTTCTCCAAATAAAAGGCCAGGGGTTACCGACCATGAAAGCCAGGGTGGTGCTGAACAAGACAACTTGTCCCTAAGGGCCTGAGGTGGGTGTGGTACATTCTTGGTGTCCTCTGCTTCCTCCCCCCACACCTCCTGGCCTTCCAGCTCCAGGCATCTGGTCCCATTTTTATTCTCAGCCAAGATCCCGACTTCTACTGCAAACCCTGCCCGACAGAAGGAAGGAACCCTGGGCTGAGCTGAGGACAAGCCTCATCCCAAAGGCAGACATACCAAGAGGGAATGCTATGATCTTGATGGGGAGCAGAATACGTGACCCCCAAAATATGCCACTTGGATATATGGATTGTTTTGAGCTGAAGACAATCGAGGCCCCAAAGACCCAGAAAGAGCTTTTGACCTCCCCCTTAACTGCCTGAAGAACTGAAATGGAGGATCTGGTCCAGGAAGGGAACTATCACCAGAGATCACAGCAAAGAGGACAGGCAGGTGTGATGAGCTTTGGGGTGCTCAGGAGGGCCTGTGTGCTCCAAGTCCTCTCTGGGTGCCTGCGACCAGCATGGCAGGACAGACATGTCCTTCCTAAACAGTTGCTCCCCCCATCTTTCTGTGAATTGCCGTCCTTCCCTTTGAGCCTCTGATCCCCACCCCCTTCTCCTCAGCTCAGGATGCCATGTAAGCCCCAGTTGCCTGTTTTGAATCTCTCATGTCAATAGGAGACCCCTGGTACATATGAAACTAAATTTGTTTTTTCTCTTGTTACTCTACCTTATGTCAGTTTAACTAATAGATCGGCCAAAAGAGGAGGGGAGAGGGGGCAAATAGTGCCTTCTATTTTTCTCTCACCTTGTCGTACTCGTAAGTGACAATTCAGGTATGAGTTTGCCTCTGAGGGCCAGTTCCCATGATGATTAGCGGGACAGCCACGGGGTGAAACAGGCTATGTTTCTGTCCCGTCCAGGACACAGCTCTTCCTGGGAGCTCGGTTCCCGAGTTCTGAACTCCTTGTTCAGTGGGTCAAGTCCCCCAATTTCCATCTCAGGTTCTTCTTTTGCCCAGGTTCCCAAGAAGTTCCCATCATCCTCCCTCCACTTTGCTTCTTCAAGTTTGTTGTGGTTTCTCTTTCCTGATATCGGACCCTATGGGGAAAGCAGAGGCTGGAGTTCCCCAGGGCTTTAGATGTCGGCACTCCCTTTTTTTTTTTCACCAGTCACACCTGTCTGGAACACTCTGATGGTGCTCTTATGACACCCAATCCCTTACAAATGGTATTAGTCACAAACGCCAACCCTAACCATCCCATTAGGCGTTCATGCCTTCCAGATCCTCTGGATCTGACAGATCCCTGAATGTCGACCTGACAGAACTGCAAACCCAACTGGTGCCCCTGCTTCATATCCAATCAACGGAGAGCTCCTGAGGCAGACCAGCTGGGCTCGTGTCCATCTCCTCCACTCGCCACGTGCTCTCGGACAAGATACCTTCTTTGTGTCCCAGTTACCTATCAAGTGGAATAATTTTAGTACCTACCTGATAAAGTTCTAATAGGAATTAATAAATTAATAACAGTGTATCTAGAAAAGTAATCAGAGAGTACCCGCTACAGTTGTTGAGAGTAGAAGCAGCCCGATGACCATACCACAGAGAAACAGGAAAATCTTAGCTGAAAATCTTGGCATGAGAAAGGTGTGTGCAAAAATGGTCCCAAAGGAGCTCACCGGTGAACAAAAGCAAAGGAGAGTTGAAGTTTGCCAAGATGTTTTGGAGAGGCGAGACAATGTTTCGGTGATGAAACGTGGGTGTACCAATATGACCCTGAAACAAAGCATCTAAGTGCACAATGGAAGTCAGGCAGTTCTCCACAACCAAAAAAGTTCTGTCAGTCCAATCAAGAGTCAAAACAATGTTGCTAACCTTTTGATATCAGAAGGATTTTTTTTTTATTTTATTATTTATTTATTTATTTATTTATTGGTATGTGGGTAGCTCCCTGGCTGGGAATCGAACCCAGGCCGCAGCGCTGACAGCGCAAGCACCGAAGCCTTAGCCACTACACCACCAGGGAGCTCTGATATCAGAAGGATTGATTGTTCATTATAAATTTCTACCAACTGGTCAAATAGTCAACCAAGTTTGCTATTTGGAAGTGCTAAAAAGGCTGTGTGAAAAAGTTAGATGAAAATGACCTGAACTTTTCACCAACTCATGGCTCCTGCATCACGACAAGGGACCAGCTCACAGGGCACTGTCTGTGAGGGAGTTTTTAGCCAGTACACAAATAACTGTATTGGAACACCCCCTCTACTCACCTGGCCTGGCTCCCAATGACTTTTTTCTTTACCCAAAGATAAAGGAAATATTGAAAGGAAGACATTTTTATGACATCCAGGACATCAAGTGTCATACAGTGACAGTTCCGATGGCCATTCCAGAAAAAGTTCTAACATTGCTTTGAAGGGTGGGCTCAGCGCTGGTGTCGATGCAGAGCTTCCCAAGGGGAGTACTTCGAAGGTGACCATAGGGATATTCAGCAATGAGGTATATAGCACTTTTTCTAGGACAAGTTTGCAAACTGTACTGTCAGACGTCACATGTGTCCCAGCACAGCTTTGGAGAACGCCTACCACAAACTACCTTCTAGAGCAGAGATGGCTGCTGCTTGCTTGGAGCCCGTTGAGCCAAGGGTGAAATGTGATCCGGGCCATGAATAAATGCATGGCTTGCCTCCTGCTGAACTGCGGCTGGCTGTTCCCAAAGATGTCCACCCTGTCCCGGTCTCCATCAAGACTGAGAGCGGCTTCCTTTTAGGAGGGTTGAAGTCCCTCTGGCTTTGGGGTGTCTGCCACTTGCCAGCTTCCCGCTGAGGTCCTGGCAGGGGCCAAATGCCGGGCTCCCCAGCCATGGGGGGTACCTGATCGATGCCAGGGGTTGCCTTTATTTCCCAGGTGGCAAGAACTTGGCTGTCCTAGAGAGAAGTTGTGAGGAGGTTCCTGACATCTAGCGATGTCTCTCTAGTGAAGGAGGCAATGAAGAAGGCCGAAGTGTTGGTCATGTGCTCCACTTGGCTCTGCAGCATGTGACATCTGCTGACATTCGGCTGAAACCCGCCAGCCCATGGTCCATAGTCAGTGAGACTGTCTTGCCTGTCAAGTGAGGTCACCCCTCAAAGGTACTTCTATCTTCCTCCGTGGCTATGAAATTCAAGACTTTGGAGTTTGATGGGGGGAAACATGTAACAACACTGCTAGACTCACTGGACCCAAATCTCCGCAGGTGCGACCAGCCCCTTCACTGACTCTGAGGCACCTGCCTGCCTGCTGGGAGGCCATGGCTTTGCGGGAATCCTCTGGCCCTTAAGGCTCTGGAGCCAGATGGTCGTTTAGCACAGTTGACCCTTGAACAATTCTGGGGTAAGGGGTGCTGACTGCCCACAAAGTTGAAAATCTGCATATAACTTAAGTTGGCCCTCTGAATGCGCACCTCTCCAACGGCCACTCGACCTTGGAATGATGCATTTGAACTGTGGGTCAAGTGAACTGAGCAGGTCAATTGAAAAAAGAAATCTCCATATACGTGGTTCCTGCATGGGTCAAACGTGTATTGTTCAGGGTCAATAGTGTAAGCTTAGGGAGCTCCCTGGTGGTGTAGTGGCTTAAGGCTTCGGCGCTGGCGCTATCAGTGCTGCGGCCTGGGTTCGATTCCCAGTCAGGGAGCTACCCACATACAAAAATAAAATAAAATAAAATAAAAATAATGTAAGCTTAGGAGGTTCTTTTGGTCTAAAGGAAGACAAAAACTGGCATTTTCTGTCCCAATTCCAGTTTTCTGAGAACCACCTGAGGAAGTTAATAGTTGGATCCAGATGAAAACCACCTTCCTGTCTTTACTAGCTGAATTTGGACTCCCTGCTGTGTGGTTTCCCAGCCCCACTTCTGCAGGACTGGAGGATGCGATAGGTGTCACCACCCATGTGGAGGACAATGGTGTGTCTAGGATAAGCTGTGCCTTGGTCTGAGTGGCAAAGGAGGCTGGAGCTGGGAAGGGACTCACTGCTGGCCTGGCTGGGAGGCAAAGTGGGAGCAGGTCACTAACCCAAGCCCAGCAGAGGTCCTGGTGGCCTGTTGCACATGCTGCTATAGATGAATGGAGACAACGCCACGGGCCCCAGGCCTAAGCCTCCAGCACACAGATCCCTGGACACACTGCTCAGCAGCCTCGGGCCTACGTGCAAAACATGAGGCTGAGAGGTTTCCGTGCCAGCTCCTTCCTGAGAACAGCCAGCCCCGCTGTCAGCAGGGGGCTGCCGGAAAGACCTCAGGCCTGGGGGGAAGGTGGGCTCCGGATTTACATAGTGTGAGTCCTGCTCTGAGAATGCAGCTCTTACTGGGGAAGTGCTGGCCGGACGGCAGTGGGAACAGCCTAGAGAAGCCCTCGTCAGGGGATTTCACAGGAGAGGAGCCGAGGGCCACACCTGCATTGCTCTTGAAAACATAAGGAGATTCATCTCATACGTCGTTGGACAACGTGGATTAAACACCTGTGAGGTGCCACGTTACCTCACCACACAAACCAGAGGCCTGTGCTAGTAACAATCCCAGCCCCCGTCAGCCATGTCAGCTGAAAGGGGAGGACTCAGTGGTTTCTAAGGCTGGAGAACATCTGTTGCCATTGTTTGACCTGCCTCCTCCAGACTTGCCGCAAAATAGGTAATAGTTATTTGCAAAAGCAGACGAAGTGCTTTGAAGAAAAGCCCTGCATACACAGGGTGGAGGCACACAGCAGGTGTCTCAGCTTTGAGGCTAATCTGACCCCACCCCCAACACAGGCTCTGGTGTCAGCGAGGCTGCTGCTGCCTTCCCAGACAAGGGCCTTGGAGGCCGCAGGGAGGAGAGCATGCAACACGGCATCGTGGTCTGAAGCTGAGCCCTTATCTGACTGTCCGAGCTCGGCTAAGTCATTCAACCTTTTTCTTTCCCCCTCCACCGATTTCATCATCTGGGAAATGGGGGAAGCAGAGCTACTTTGGTATTCTGTGCAGATTAACCAGACAGTAAGAAAGATATGTATTGGCTGATGTTGGCTGAAAAGCCCATAGAAAGTTCCGGCTTCAATCATGGCTTCATTTAGGATCATAGGGATGCCACCAGGTTTTGCCCCTTGGTCTCGCTTCCGCTCGGTTGGCCCTGTTCCCCAATATGTCGGGGCAGCTCTGGCCCCAGCCACACACAATTACAATGCTTATGGCAGTAGAGAAAGGTTCCTGGCAGAGTCCTGAGATTCACACTGTTTGGACCAGGTTAGGTCCCCTGCCCACTCCTGAACCAAACAGTGTAGTAGGACATTGAATGTACAGATCCATTTAATTCACTTTCTTGCTCACTCACCAAGTGTTTATTGAGCACCTATTATGTGCCAGGCACTATTATATATTCTGGGGACACTGAAGGGACAGATCAAACTGTCACCCTGTTGAGGCTTACTTACCAGTAGGAGAGAAAGAAAACAAGCAAGTACAATGTATAAAATGACACAAAGTTAGGAAATGATGAGAGCTATCAAAAAAGATAACCACAAAATCAGGTAAGAGGGTAGAGAGTGGGGTGGAGTGGGGTGAAGTGCTATTTTAGGTCATATGGTTAGGGAAGGTCTCCCTTAGAAGGTGACATTTGAGAAGAGACATGAATGAAATGAGAATAGGAGCCAGGTGAAGATCTGGGTACAGAACATTCTGAGCAGAGGGAGTAAATGAAAGGCGCTCAGGCAGAACAAACCAGGCTTCTTAAGGAAGAACCACAAAGGTCAGTGGGGCCAGAGCAGCGGGAACCAGGCAGAGGGTGAAGGGAGAGGAGAAGGGGCAGAGCCAGGCAATGCTGGGCTGTACAGGCCAACGGAAGGAGACAGAAATGTACTCAGGCAGTGGTGGAGAGTCTGGACACTTTTTAAAAGGGAAGAGGCACAATATGAGTTATGTTTGAAAAAAGTATCCACCTACAAATCGTCAACAGGCACACGAAAAGGTGCTGAACATCACCAATCACCAGTGACAAGCCACAAGGAGAGACCACCTCACACCTGTTAGAATGGCTGTTATGAAAAAGACAAGAATAAGTGTTGGTGAGGATGTGGAGAACAGGGTACCTTCGTAACACTGTTAGTGGAACTATAAGCTGATTCAGCTACTATGGAAAACAGTATGATGCTTCCTCAAAAAATTAAAAATTGGACTACCATGTGATCCAGCAAACCCACAGCTGGGTGTTCATCCCAAGGAAATGAAGTCACTAACGTGAAGGGGTATATGCACCCCCGTGTTCACTGCAGCATTATTTGCAGTAACCAAGAGATGCAAACAACCTAAGAGTTTGTCAACAGATGAATGAAGAAAATGTGGTATATGTATACAACAGAACATTGTTCAGCCACGAAAAAGAAGGAAATTCTCTCATTTGCGACAACACACATGGACCTTTAAGGCATTATAAGTGAGATAAGTCAGATACAGAAAGGACAAATACTGTATGATACCACTTACATGTGGAATCTAAAAAACTGAACGTGTAAGAACAGAGGGTGGCATGACGGCTGTGGTGGGGGGAGGGGATTGCAGAGAGGTCGTTGAAGGCACGGATTTACAACTAGCAGGTGAGGAAGTCCAGGAGAGCCCGTGCACAGCACAGCGACTACAGTCACCAATACTGTTAGGAATTTCAAAGTTGCTAAGAGACTAGATAGGAACTGTCCTCAATGCTAAATGAAATGACAAATGTGACACAGTAAAGGTGTTAGCTAATGTTACTGTAGTAACATATTACAGTATACTAATGCATCAGACCAATATGTGCACACCGTAAATTTATACAAAGGTGTAAGTCAATTATATCTCAAAGAAGACATAAAACCGGTAACAACGATGACAAAAGGATCTCTTTTCTCTGCGCGGGGAGGGCTGGTGGGAAGCAGGCACAGATGATGACAGTGGCTGGGACCAGGGGGTGCTCGCGGAGCTGGACTCAGGATGCATTGCAGGTGTGGGTTCCATTTCTGGAAGCAGAACCCTGTGACCTCCCCAAATGGAAATTGGAGGCTTTTGTCAGAAATAGTGACGACAGAGTCTGGTGCACAAAAAGCAGGTACTTTCCATCCCTTTCACCACTTGCAGTTTCATGCCACTTCTTATTTTGGACTTTTATTTTTACCTTTAGTATCTCCTTCTGGGTTGGGGACTGTATCTCCAATCCCATTTCCTTCCTCCAAGGCGTAGAATCACAGTGAGGATTTGAGAGATGGCACAGCCCAAACCCAATCTCTTTACAGATGAGAATCGTGAGGCTTCAAGAAATTCTGGGGCCCTGCAAAGTCCCCCAGCTAATTAGAGCTGGAACCAGCTGCAGCTGTCCTCACTCCTGGGGCTGGCTTCCTTCAGGGAACAAAGGCTCAAGTTAGGGTGCTGCCAAGAACTTGAGGGGAGATGGGAGAGGGTTTAACCCTCCTGCAGTCTCCATCGGCATCCCCCCAATAACCAGTGTGCTCACTGCACACCCCACCACCACCACCACGGCCCCACACAGAAATCTTGGAGCCACCACTATGCTCAGTCACCAGCTTTTTGTCAGCAACGCTGATGGAAGTCGAGAGTCCAGGTCATGAGTGGTAGGCACACGGATGGGAAACACCAGGGCAGTGCCTTATTTTTCTTATTATTTTTAGAGGAAACTTCCTTTGAAACGCAGGCTTTCTATTCCTGCTTGGAGAGCTGCCAGTGGGCAGTTCATCGCTCCCGAGCCAGAGGGACACACGTTAGCCTTTGAGGCAGAGCTGCAGTTCTGCTCTCTATAAAGATGCACAGGCATTTTGAAGGGTGGAACAGCCGGAAGGACACTCCGAGTGTGCTGGACAGTCTCCAAGTCAGAGCGGGAGGCGGGGACAACTTGCTTTTGCACTGAGGGCATTGCACGAGGAATCTCTATATGCTAGGTGGGAGCAGGCTCAGCGGGGCTGTGCCCCCAAGATACGCACACACTGGGCAATAACATGTCCCCTGGGTGGTCTCCTGGATGACAGCGGGTGCCAGATGTCTCAAAAGCGCAGATGCATTAAGCAATTTGTGGCTCTCACCAAGAGCACTGCAGTAGAGGGCCCTCTCTCTCTCTGTGGTTTTAATTTTCTTCTAAGAAAAACAATCCAGCTTCTCTTAATGAGTAACCGCTCTGGTTCGGAGAAGCCGAGGAAGAGCCGATGGGAGTGGTTAGTGGGTTTAATCACGAGAACGGCTGGGCTGTCCTCTCCGGGAAGGGCAGGGAAGTGACCCTTTGGATGGTTTTCCTTCCTCGCCATATCGGTGGTCAGCCAGCTGGCAGGGCCGGCCTGCTGGCTCTGAGTCTGTGCAGTGCTGAGGGGACAGGCAGGGAGCACCGATATCCAGTAATGAGCTCCACGTGAGTGCAGGGAGCCGTGCTGGTAGCTCTTCGGAGATGACACAGGCAAGCGGTGCAGGCTCTCAAGCCACGGAGTGAGGAGCCTGAGCGGCGAGAGGGCGGGGAGGCCCACCTGCAAAGCCGGCCTTCCGGAACCGGTCAAAGGCCTTCCCCTGCAGGCAGCTGCTGCCAGCCCGCCAAACGAAGAACAAATGCTGCCCTGGAGCAACGGTTGGAGGGGAGAGGAGTGAGGACAGGCTTGGTTTGGGGGACTGTGAGAGAGGGGTGCCTGGGAGCTTGACTCACTAGTTCTGACTTTAGCAAAGAAGAAATGGGGTCCCACACGTGCACACCCACTTCCTGCTTCTGACCTTGAACAGGGGCTTGGGGTTGCTCCTGGAGGTTGGCACAGGCTGTGGGCTTTGCGATGATGCCGTCCCTGGCTGCTTGCAACCAGGAGAGCACCCTGTGGGACACTGCATGGTGAGTCAATGAGTGCCCAGGAGGCTTTAGACAGTGCATCCTTCACAGGTGGCCAACTGGACGGGGGTACGGTTCTGCTCTGACCTTTCTCCCCTGTCATTCTGCCCCAATAGGCCAGCCCTTCCCAGGTGCTCAGCTACCTGCCCAGTCCCCCTGTTCCACCAGCAGCAACCTGGCTCCTGGCCCTCGTCCCAGCACCTCAGCCCCCACTCCAACAACACACGCAGCCTCTACAGCCACTGAGGACATCCACCGGCGCTTCCTGTGTGTGTTTCCAATGTTTTCATTTAAAAATGTCTTTTCTTCTCTAGGTGGCAAACACGTCCAGGTGAAGGGCTGGCTCACATCTCCTCCTTTGTCTCCATCTGTCCCTGCACCCAGGGAAAGCTCTGTTGGAAGCAACACACCTTCTGTTCTCTGAGGCTGATGTGTTCTAGAAGAGGCTAC
Source organism: Lyroderma lyra (assembly GCA_004026885.1). Lineage (NCBI taxonomy): Eukaryota > Metazoa > Chordata > Mammalia > Chiroptera > Megadermatidae > Lyroderma > Lyroderma lyra. The sequence goes on along the minus strand of PVJL010000008.1, from coordinate 473,804 downwards.
CTACCCATCTTTCCTTCTTACACACAAACTGCACAAGCGTGCAGGGACCAGACAGATTTTCTAACCATGCTGTGTTCGTCATTCTTTACGCAAAGTTTCAGCTCCCAGAGTGTGCGTGCACCGAATTTTGCTCACCTTAAAAACCAATCGTCTCTAGTATCTCTGCTTGTATCACTATGAACCCCAACGGGCACCATTTTGAAGTCTCACCTGAAAAGATGTTAAGTTCCCCAAAGATTGTTTTGGAGAGCAGATGGAAAGGTCTAGAGGTAACAGAACCCCAGACCCAAAGCAAAAGGAGCATCTATCCTGAGCTGCTATCATTTTGGTTCCGTGTGTGTAGCATAAAAATTCCAGTTGCCTTTCTCCGCTAACCACTCACATCAGAGGTACCTTGGGGCCCTCCCCTCGCAGAGCCTTTAATTACAGGCACGAATGCCCACTGAGGGGTGGGGTGCAAACTGGGAGCCTTGGCTTTCAATGAAGTCCAAACTGCTTTGAAATCCAAATATAGCTAACCCTCAATTATCCATGCTGAGGAAAGGGAGCGTGGATAATCCTGAACAGCCGATGATTAAAAAATCATTCATTTTGGCTCTCCAGAAGTATCAGATGCTATTTGCAACAGAGCAGCAAAATGTCCTCTCGAGCTGTGCTTTGCTCAGGTTAGTCCTGCAGTGCCCTGGTCTTTTCCCTCGAGCACCAGTGGACGGCAGAGGGGGTAAGACAGAGGAGTGTGTGTGGGAGCTCGCTGAGTGGCAGGAGAAGCCGGCACAAAGGGAAGGAGGGGCACGGCCTGAAGGGCTGACGAAAAAGCAAAGGCTCCGGTCCCCTCCGAAAAGAGAGTAGAGTGTAGGATGAGGGCAAGGAGAAAAAGAAAGAGACACCGATTTAAAGGCGCTTCATGGAGCGACCAGATACAAGACAGCAAGCAGACCCGAGGCACCGCCTCCCTGCGCCAAGCTGTCCAAGCACGCCCTGTGCTATGGCCTGCACCTTCCCCGCAGAGCACCCGGCCTGCGCTCCGTGTAGGAAACGAGACTGGTGCTCTCCGCCTCCCTGCCTTCGCTTAGGCTGTATCACCTGCCTGAAATACCCGTCTCCACTCCTGTCTTGTCCAAATTTCATCCACTTCTCAAGTCCCAGCACACTGCCAACCTCTCCACAGAGCCTTTTCCCCCCACGTCCCTGGAAAGCAACCTTCTTCTTCCTCTCCTGCACTCCCCTTCTGAATGCCCACAGCACAGTCTTCTCTCTCTGCCCTATTTGGAGGCTAAGCTCCATAGGGACAGGGGAAGATGCTGTGTCAGACTGCTTGGTGTTCCCTTTAACACCTGGCACAGTATTTGGTATGTGGTAGGTGCCCCCTACCTGGAGACTGATGGACTAAATCCTGCAGCAAGGTGTGAAGACACTAAGCGGGTGGTTCTCAGGCCTGAGTGGTGCTGGGCTCTCCTTGGGGGACTTGGTGAAACAGTTTCCCAGGATCAGCCCCCAGAGATGCTGCCTCAGTAGGCTGGAGGAACTCAGAGTTAGGCATTTTCTGCAAGCGCGCAGGTGATTCTGACCCCTGAGAAGTCAATTGTAAACACACGTATCACCGATGCTCACCCACTGAACAACCTCTATCCTGGTGTTCCATTCATGTAGGTAAAGCCAAAAGGTTAAAAAAAAGAGACACTGAGAAGCACACTGGGGTTAGTATCGTTATCTCTGATACGTCCTAATGCTGATTTCAATACTTTAAGCAGAAAAAAAAAATACTGCCAAGAGTAGAGGCTAAAGTAGGACAGAAGTTTGCAACAAATTCTCCATGTTTCCTTGAGTACAAGCTGTGCCTTTTTGCACTTTTTAGTGTCTCTGACATTCGAGGATAGCTTATAATTGGTGGTGCATTACCATTGGCTTTAGGGTGTAGCACTGTGTCCTACCTCTTCACCCCATCAATGAATTATGTGCATCCCTGGGGCTATACAGATTGAACATCACTGCCATTTAAGTACCTTTAAAACGTTTATACTCTAATTTGGTATTGAAATGAAAAATTGTTGTGTACATTGAAGGGCATGAAAACAGCAGCAGGGCATAAATTTTCTATTAGTGAAACAATTTACTGGAGGAATAATACTTCTCATTTTGCTGCAAAGAAGCAACTCACTGAACCAACTGCTTTATAGCTTTGCTATTCAAATGGTGGTACTGGGACCCAGGTGTTGACCTCACCTGGGGGCAGGTGAGAACTGTAGACTCTCAGGCTCCAGCCTAGACCTATTACTTGCTTTTTAACAAGATCCCCAGGTGATCTGTATGAACGCAAAAGTTTGAGAGCATAGCTTTATAGGACTTAAGAAGAGAAGATATTCACAAGTAAATAACGTTGAGTTATGTTTAGTTCCAAGATATACACAAAAGCATTGTCTATCACACGTTAGACAAAAAAGCTTCCAAAAACATGTCAGTGGCTTAGAAGAAAATACGGGAGGTTGTATGAAAGTGCATCACCAATTCACTAGAAAACCCAGAGGACATTATTGTGTAGAAAAACATGGGCACTGATGATTGAAAAGTGGTTCAGAAGAGTTAGACTGAATGGGAACAAGCTTTGCAGAACACTTCAACCAATTTTTTCACTGTTTTCCATATCTATATCTATATCTATATCTATATCTATATCTATATCTATAGATATAGATATATATATGTAAACAGTGATACATAGTAACAACAGATGTTTAAAAGGGCTCTTTCAATACGAAAAATTCTATGGGGAAAGAAACCATTCTGCCATAGTTTAGTTAGGAACATTCTTTTTCCTTAATGATATATAAAATGATGGTATATCTTACAACCAAAGGCATCTCATATTTAACGAGATATGAGAGTTTCATACACTCCACAACTGAATTTCAATAATCATTCACTCTGATAATGCCTAACATCAAGATATTTTACATAAAAAATAAAGTTTTGACTCTGTTGATTCTGTTTTTTAAGTTTTACATTTTTTTAGGTCTACCAACTCCATGCCATTCATTAATCATTGACTAAGAAAAAACAGTTTGCTCTACCTACCATACTTTAGAAAGTTAAATAAGAATGGAGATAATATCAGATGAAAGATGGAAATGAGGCACAGAGACATGGGTCCAGACCAACTCTAACAGTCATTGTATCTCCTTTTCCCATTTCAAACCACGGCAATCACAAAACATGTTAAAAACCTATTAGCTGCTTCCACAGTGTTACTGTATTTAATCCTGAGAAACTTCTCAAACATGTACGACTATCCTCTTTCTCACATGAAGAGAGCGAGGTCAGAGAAATGAAATAACTCACCCAGGGAGAACAGGATGGTCAGCGGTAGGACCAGATTTTGAAAGAGGCTTCCTGGCAGCCCCACCGACCCAGCATCTCTGGAAGCCCAGTTCAGCCACGAGCTTTGCAGCCTGCAGCCCAGGACGCACGTCTGAAAATCGTTCCTCAGTGTTAGTGAGTAACCCACACACCGCCGTCCATGGACTTGAGGGCCTCCGCCCGAGTTGCTACCATGGCCCTGCCCTCTGCTGAACAACACCTCAGGACGCCAGAGCCCCTTGCCTTTGAACACGGTCCCCGCTGCCACTTGTTCTTGACTGCAGAGTCCTCCCTGACTACAGATTTTCTTTCTGTGTAAAGCGCCCCCATTTTTGGCAGGGTTTCTTGATGCTTCTTTCTTTTCTGTTTTTAAAGATTGAGTTCAGCTCACTTCACCAGGCTATCGTTCCAGAGCCTACTGTGTGACGGACCGCCGGCCCGACTCCGGGTACACCATCTCATTGCTAACCTTTGACCCTGCTTCATGGCCTTACCACAGTAACTGTCTCCCTGAGAGTCTCACTCCTTTCTAATGAACTCAAAATGCTAGTCTGACAGTGATCCCTCTTACTTTACATTAGTGGTTCTCCATCTTTACTGACAATAAAATCACCTGGAGAGCGTCATAAACTCTCTAGTGTTCAGGCCACACCTCCTGCCAATTAAATCAGACTCTCTAGAGGTGGGATCCGGGATCAGTACTGTCTAAGCTTTGCAGGTGATCCCAATATGCAACCAAGTTTGTGAAGTGGGTTACTTATCTCCACTAGCTCTGCTGTTACTACCTTTTCCAGTTCTCACATTCAGTTAAAAACCTTTTAATAACCTTCCCTCATCTACATAGCAACTTTTCAAAACTAACTTTTGTTTTTATTATTAAGAAATGACACATTTATTGTACAATCTTTAGCCTTGCAAATATAGCCAAGCAAAGAGAAGGAAATACAAATCATTAGTAATCACACTACAGAGCAGTATCTACTGCGAAAGTGTTCATGTAGACATGGCCAGTCTTTTCCTTGTGTATGTTTTGGGCATGTGTGTTATTGTACATAGGGTTTTATAGCCTGCTCTGCTCATCTGAGCATATTTTCACTTGAAATTTCAACCTCTGACCTTATCCTTCTCTGTACTGACCACCATAACTGTACTAAGTTAATCTTTCTTGGGCTTTTCAACCCAACCTTCTGCTGTGAATTCTGAAGCTTCCTTTTATCCTAATGGGTGACTCAATTCAGAAGCACTAAACATGCTCCTTCTGGAGCCACTGTCTTTCCAAATGGCTCAACCATCTGGCTGCCCAACTGCTCAAGCCAGACGTACCTGAGGTCATCCTAGATTCCTTGGACAACTCATACTTCATTTCTCACTGTATCAAAGCATGTCCATTGTGCCTTTCAATACTTTTTCAATCTGTACACATCTCTCCATCTCATATTCTTCCCACTCTCCTCTTTGCCATGGACTCCTAAGTGGGGTTCTTACCCCATTGCTTCTCTCTAGCCTACTCCCCAAACCATCTGGCTGATTTCATAAAGTCATTCTTACAACTTTTAAGGTAAAGGCCTCACTCCTTACTAAGGACTTCAAAGCCTATGTGTGACCCAGCGTCTGTTGAAGTCATATCTCCTCCACCCTCCTCCACACACACTGTCTACAGTGCTTCAAGAACACTGAACTGCTTCCCCTTCATTCTGCCTAAAACACACCTCTCATTCCTTCTTCCGGTGGGTGCCTGCTCATCTTGTAGATCTCAGATGGTTCCCCACTTTCTTGGAGAAATCCCTGACTCCCTACATCTGGGTTAGATACTTTCTTTGTGCTCCACTAATATCCCATACCCCCACTATTAAAGCACATATCTCACCAAACTGCAACCACCTCTGTGCTTGCCTGTATTCCTCCCCAGACTGGAGCAAGGGGCCACATCTGTTCTGTTCATCATTATGTCCCCAGCATCTAGCAACAGATACTGAAGACATTCGTTGAATGAACAACAAACAAATGAATCCCTGCACGACACAACATGTAATCAATCCTTCGGCACAGAAGGGGGTCTTTTTTTTGGACTGTGATCTCAGTTGCTATTTAGAACATTAGCAGGGGTTCAGTGATGTTTTTCTCCATGCTGCAAGGGGGCCCTGTGCTAAGGGGATGGCGTTTTTCTGTCTTACAGACCTGGTTGCCAAACTTTCTCTGCTCCATTGCCTTTCCTGCTTCTTTTTTTCTCCCCTTCCTGGCTTTCTCCTGCTCTGCAAACTTCAAGTCAAATTAAGCCAGTTGAATTTTGTATGAGCTTAGTTTCATTTTTCACAGTGGAAGCTCCTCATCTCCTCATTAATAAGAGACACCATTGTAACCCAAAGCTCTGTAGCTTTTCAAACTGAATCATGCTAATGAATATCTGATGTTAGCTTACTATTGATACCAACATCCTCAACATTTTAGTGGTGGGAGAAAAGGAGTTGGCGAAAGTAGATATAAGATTGTGTGGTTTCCAGTCTTTCTCTCGAGAAGTTTGGGTTTCTTCTTCAAAATGTTGTGAATCTGAATTAAATCTGAATTCAGTGCCTCTGAATTAGATACATGATACCATCTGGGGATGGATGAGGTTTTATAGTTTTAGGCATTTGAAATTTGGAGGCCTTTTAAAGAAAAAGAATAGTTATAAATAGACTACTTACAAACCCTGAAAAGTGCTTGAGCAAGTTGGGAGGCCCTGAATATCAGCCTTCATTCAGTAAATCTGTTCTCTATTGTCTATCTTAATGTTTCTAATGGGAGAAACTAAGGTCCAGAGTAAGATGTCCAACTGTGAGTTGACTTGAGGACTAACAGCGGACCTAACTTCCCTCTGTGGGACCTGCTGTTCATTATGAAGCTAGATAAACTTCAAAAATTAGCTAAATCCTCAGTTCCCTACTTTATTCACACAGCCCAAGGCAGAAAGGTAAAAACAGGTGAGAAAAATAACCTTTTTTCCCCCCAATAAAGTCAGGCTCTGCAGGAGCAATAGGCTTCCTGGTTGGGTGGGAGGAGCCCTGGGCTGGGAGCTGGGAGGGGCCGTTCTGGGGGATCGTGTTCATACCGTTCGGTACTACACAACTGACCCGCTTGTGCCAATTTTGAAAATGATTAATCCTGAGTCAGTTAACAAGCTTCCTCTCCACATTCACAGGAAAAAAAAAAGCAGATTCTAAACTTGGGCTTGAGCAATTTCGACAGCTACCGAGTTACTTGAGAATGAGAAGCCCGAGTCATTACACCACTTAAGCATCCCCCTGCCGCAGCCCTGCAGGGGCAGAAAGCCCCTTCGCAGGCCCTGCCTCCCAGCCTTGAAGCCCTCGGAGCCCTTGCCTTGGATCCCGTCTGCCTCCCCTCTGCAAAGACGCCTAGATCGGTGCCTGTGACCAGTGTCGCCCCCTGACCCTCTGGCGTGGACCGCCTTTGCCCTGACCCAGGCTCACAAGCTCCCACTTGTCCAGGGCAGAGGTTCAGACCCTCCTTGAGGAAAGTCTGGTGAGATTCCAGTTTAGAACCTTGCCATCCAGGTTGTCACCTGCGAGCAGGAATAACAATGGTCTGGGGAACGGGGGTCACACAATTTAAAACCCCATTCCCAGGAGGACATCCTTGCTCCAGGTTCCTAATTTATAAAACTAAGAGCTGGACACCATACTATAGAAGGCCCTTTGCAGCTCCACTGTCTGTGATGCTAAGTTAAGTTGCAATAAAAATGAAGGAAATTTGCTCATGTGTTAGGAGTGCTTTCTTCTTTGGTTACTGATGTCACAGATGTGACATCCAGTCCACATGAGTCATGTTGCTATGCCTGCAGCACTTTTCATTTTAAAGGAGGATTTCGGTGAAAAGAGGGACAGTGTGATGCCATGAGGGCTGGGCACGAGCCTGGAGCCAGTGTGCACTGGCTGTTTACATTTAATCAAGGCCGGTGACACATAAGAAAGTACTTGGCAGCGAACCAACAAGGCACTGAGTGAGTGCCATGGGAAGGGGATCTGTCACTCCTCTCTGAAGGGCAGGAGGGAGAGGTGAGTTATGGGGGTTCAGGGCAGGAACTAGAGATACCAGGCAGGAGCAGGCCAGTCTGGGACGGAGGGTAGGAGGTTCATTTGGGAAAAATTCATGGAGGCCTTGGGGCAGAGCCATGGGGCACTTTTACGGGGCACCAGCCCCTCATCTGGGATGGAGCAGACGGGTGTCATACAATGGTGCTCACAAAAGGGCAGCTTCCCTCCCTCCTGAGTGTGAGGTGTGCCTAGAGCATTGCTCAAGGGAGTCCATGCCATCCCACTGCCCACCCATAGCTAGGCCTTCGGTGCCTGGGGCAGCTCAGTTGGGGCCACAATGGGACGCCCTGGGTTTGGTGACCTCCAGCACCCATGTTAGTCAGGCTACTATTAGGTCAGCTGTGTTTGCTAAAATAATTGGTTGCTTTAAAACAACTTGTACAATCCCAGGCCTGTCCCACAACTGGATTCATGGCTCTGAAAAGGGTTCTTGTGCAGTCAAGGCCCCCAGAAGGCCCAGGGCAGGGGAGGGGGGTCACCCCCCCTCCTATTCCCAGTCTGGCTGCCAGCCCTGCAGCTGCAGCACTGGGGTGAGGCTTGGCTCGCTGAAGTCCCTGAGTGAGCTGAACAACACAGTCCTTGAAGCCCATCAAGACCCACGTTGGCAGCAGTGGTGAACAAATGGGGAATTATCAGGCTTCCCTGCCCTTCTGCTTTGCTGTGAGTTAATAATGGACTTGCTGGGAAGGCAGAGGGCAGGGCTAGAAGGGTCCAGTTGCAGCAGAGCCAGGCGCTCCTCTGTATAGAAAGGACCTTCTGAACTAGTCCAGCTCAGGAGCTGCGTGCCTGCCCCAGGGCCCTGCCACCTGCCAGGGGAGGGAGAGGCTGGGGGACAGGCCCTGCTCTCTGCACCTGGGCAGGGCTGAGAATATTAATATTGGTTATCTGGGAATTTTTTCGTGCCAAAACACTGTCTCAACACTATGCCTATTTTGATAACAACTGCCTCCAAGAGTTAGATGTGTCATGTGGCAGTTTAGGGATGAGGGGGCAGGTGCAGAGAGGTTGTGTCTAAGGCCACAGGGCCAGTAAGTACAGGGCCAGAATGTGAACCCAGGCCGATCCAACTTGAACTGCAGCCTTTTACCCTGACAGGACTGAGGACGGACACGCTGTGTTAACCGTGAGCAAATCACTTCACCTCTCTGAGCTGCAGGGACCTCATCTGTAAATGGAGGAGTGGGGGAACTAACACACCCCCCTCCTAGCGCTGAAGTCGGGTTAGATGAATCTGGCTCTGTGCTTGACACATACTAGGAGCTAAACTTGGCTCTTCGTTTTATCTTCAGATCTGGGGTGTTCCAAGGTGGGCATGAGGAGGGTTATGATTACTTCCTGCTTCCCTTTGTAGCCCCATAGCATGTGATCCTGGGGGTGCTTGGGTATCTGCCAGGGAAGCCATGGAGGATCTGTGACATGGGCAATGACCTTGGCCCCTGCATCCTGGCCACTCTTCCTTGACAAGTGGATCCATCTTGAGCTGGCCCCTTACTCTGGGTTGAGACAGCACCTGCATCAGCAAGAAGCTACACATCAGTGCCCTTGCCTGCCCAAGGTGCCCCTTATTCCCCTGAACCTACTTGCTCTGTGGTCAAAATCCTGACACTTGACCCTCCTCTTCTTCTCCTGCTCCCATCCTGGCCCCATTCCCTGACAGATGGTGTGGTGGGCTGAAATATGGCCCCAGAAGATATCCACGCATTCCTAACCCCTAGAACCTGTGAGTGTTCTCTTGTGTGGCATAAAAGGACTTTACCGATAAGATTAAGTTAAGATCTGAAAATGGGCAGATTATCGGAGTGGGCCCTACACATAATCATAAGAGACCTTACGAGAGAGGCAGAGGGAGATTCCACACAGACACAGAGCTGGAAAGGCAACATGAAGATGAAGACAGAGATGGGAGTGATGCAGCCACAAGCCAAGGACGTTGGCAGCCACCAGAAGCTCTAATAGAAGAATCAAGAAGAGAGTCAATTGTGATGGAATAAATACCTGGGCTTTATGTTTCAGCTTCTTAAAATTCTGTTAAAATATAAATAAAATATATTATTTTAACCACTTTTAGGTGTACTGTTCTGTGGCATTAAGTACAGTCTCGCTGTGTGCACCATCACCACCATCCATCTCCAGACTTTTTCATCACCCCCAACTGGAACTGTACCAATTAAGCAGTAACTCCCCCTGCCCTCTTCCCACTGGCAAACAGCCTTCCGTGTTCTGTCTCTATGAATCGGACGACTCTAGGCACTTTATACACGTGAGTCTTCAAAGTGCATCCACACCATCGCACCTAACAAGAGTTTCCTTCCTGCTTAAGGCTGAGGAGTATCCCATGGTACGTACACACCGATTTTGTTTATCCATTCTTCCATGGAAGCACACTTTGGTTGTTTGTACCCCTTGACTACTGTGAATAATGCGGCAAATTTCTGTTGTTTCAAGCCACCAAGTTTTTGGTAATTGGTTCCAGCAGCCCTAGGAAACTAGTAGGGGTAGTCATTGGGCCCTCAGTGTCTCCACCTTCCTCTCTGCAGTTCAAACAGAAAAGCAGCGTTTCTCAAGGTGTGGTCCGCCGATCCCCAGGGTCAGAATCATCTAGGAAGGGGAGGAAGTGGGACACGCAGACTCCTAGGTTTTACCTTTAGATCTTCAGAGTCAGACTCCGACAGGCTAGGACCAGGGAGACAATATTTTTAACCTGTCCACCAGAAGATTTTCATATACGCTACAGTTTGAGAACTTCAGCTTAATGCATTACTTCTTATAAATAAAACATTGATTATATAGGTCTTCTGGATATAATTGCTTCACCCGAAGGAATGACCTTTCTGCTTGGGGTGTCGGGCACAGAGGTGAGACACAGCTCTCTAAACTCTCAGATCACATGGCAGATAGAGTGGACACAAGACAGAGGGCACGTGTTACTTAGAAGTGAGCAGTACCTTTCTTTGTTGGCCTGGGAGGAAGAGTTGTTCTTGGTGGCAGAACTGCACTCCTGCTTGGGACACAACCACAGGAGCCTCCCGAGTGCTGGGAGAGGAGGTTCCCCAGGCCTGGGCGGAATGGGTAAAGATGAAGCCAAAGGTGGCTAAACAGCTCTTGGAAATCAAGAAGTTTTGGGGGCATCCAAGAGGGCGAAGGGAGGAGAGGCTGGAAGACCAGACCAGCAAGGAGATGGCACAGTGGCGAGTTCCGAGGAGAGCAAGGGGGCGAGATGGAAGAGGCTGGCGCATATGGAAGACACAGCCACAGGAGAAGCAGTGCTAGCAAGCAGGGGCGACCACAATTAGAAACAGTCGTGTCTGTCTGACGGGGAAGTTACCTTCTGCTTTTACCGTCTTCACCCCCTTCGGCCACAAACCCCTCAGTAAAATCTGTTACATGAAGCTGTGTACAGAGAACTTTGCAGTAAAGGAGGAAATGAGGTTTTGAGCCATGCCAGGACAAAGGAGAGGGGTGGGCCCTGCAGGAGTTGGGGTAACCGTGAGAACCACCTGGTAGCAAGGACTGAGCAGAGGAATGTGAGCCCTTGTCCCTGGAAACACATAGATACGCGTGTACTGGGGGATGCCGGACGTCCTACAGTAGGTGGAGTGGGGACTTTCCTAATCTTACTCGTTTGGTATTGGTGAGAGTCTACGTGAGAGAAAGTGTGTGTGTGTGTGTGTGTGTGTGTGTGTGTGTGTAAAACAGAAGTTTCATCAGATTGTTGAAATGCTAATAAAAGATGTTCTAAAGATGGAGATTAAGGAAAAACACAAACTTCTTTTCATATCTTTCTTTCTCCTAAGACAAATGCTCCAGCATGTGGAATTTAAGTAATTTTTTTTAAGTCAAATCAATTTTGGAAAAAAAGAGACTTAGGAGCTTATAGACTCCCTCAGTCGTCAGTGATTGCTGATTAATGATGCTGGAGTTTGTAATTATACTGCTGTCAGGAAGCTCAGTGTCCTCAATAAATCCAGGCTCATCTGCCTTCCCATGACGCCAGATGAGGAGTATCTTGATATATCCCCCAATTGGTACATATTCTCTTTACTGTACCTTAGAGAATGCTCAACCACTTAATGGTTGGAAGGGTCATTTTCATGTTGGCTGTACTGAGCAACCTAGAATTTAAGTGTCCTTGCCCATGACTGTGAGGACAGAAATTGGACTTCACTTCTTAGTGCCTTTTTGATTCATTTTTCTCTCCCTCACTAACTTCTTTCATTCAAAACACTGGGTGTGACAAATTGCAAAAATGGTGATAACTCCCCACTTCTCTCTGAATCCATGCCCTTTAAAATGTTACTTAGTAAGAGAAGAAATGATGGAGTGAATTTCACTGTCTGATTGGGAGCTGGCTTAGGAACTTGCTTTGGCCAACAGACCTGGTGAAGCTGACGACGTGCCCGTTTCAAGTCTGGTCTTTAAGGGGCCTTTCACCCTTCCACTCTGAGAACCCCGCCGGCTGCCCCGCGAAAGGCCCAGGCTCCGCTGCGGCTTGATGAGAAACACATGGCCCATCTCCTCGCCCCGCCCTCCTGATTCCTCAAGTCAGAGCTTGCGTGACCTGCAGCCCATGCCAGGAGGACCACGCAGCTGAGCCTGGCTTCAATAGGCTAACTGCTGAATCACAAACTAGATCATTGTTTTAAGTTTGGTTTCCTATGTAGCACTATTACGGCAATAAGTTACTGATACACTAGGTACCTGCTATATGCCACCACAGGGAATGAGAGCTACAGGGATGAATGGAACATTGTTGTTACCCATGAGGAGCTCACAGTCCAGTGGGGCAGAGAGGCTGACAAATGTATCATTCATTGCAATAGGAAGTGACAAGGGGACAAATTTTTATTGAGCATCATCCATGTGCCAGGCATGATGCTAGTTATTTTACCTACACAATCATCTCATTTAGTCTTTGCTGCAAGCCTATGAGGCTGACATCATTATGAGCCCATTTTAGAGATGAAGATAGTGAGACTTACAGTAATTATGTCAGGTTCTGACTCCAAAGCCCATGCATTCCCTGCCAGCTTCCGATGCCCCTTTACAACATGTGAAGGTCTTAAGAATCAAAGGAAGGGACTGCTGTCACCAAGGGGTAGGAGGAAGAGCCTCAGTGGGGACTAGCTGATGGAGGAGGCTGGGAGTCTGAGGTCACAGGCCACCAAATCAGCCCAGGTTAGCTGATGTGATGCTGAGCTGGAGAATCCAGATAGCATGCATTTGGGGAACCTGGAAATGTCTTCAGCCCATTCTTGGGTGGAGGCTGAAGAAGGCAGGACATAATCCTTGGGAGGCAGGGTGCATGGGGACAGGCGGATTTTGTTTGCTTTCTGTATCATAAGCACGTCTGCATTAAATTCTCTGCTGCACAGTATTAAACACCAGACAATGCCTGATTGGGAATTTCTGCATGGAATGTATTAAAAAAATACATTATTAATAGGAAATTCAGTCTTTCCCTTTGTTGCTTTTGCTGCAATGTCACTTCAGATACTTGTATCTAACTGGGCTGTCCAGTGTCCTTCTGAGGACTCCTTCAGCTAAAGGAACTGCACACTGTGATGTCACAGTGTACGGTGTGCCAGTTCTGGGCAGCTCTTTAACTACTCTCAGCTCTACCCATCATTTCCTTCTCTCTGTAAATGCCCACAAAGAAGGGCATGGAACAGACACAAAGTGGATCCTGGCATTTGCCTGGGAAGACTCCTTGCAGGTAGCACCCAGGTCTGCTATATTCATGTTCCCTTATTATACGTGGAGGCCTGCTACAGTAAAAACAGCTAGCATGTACTGAACAGTATGACCCAGTCACTGCTGTGTTTGTATGTGTTAATCCATAGTAACATACTGACTATGATAGTCCTAGATTTACAGATGAGGAAAAAAGCAGGCGAGGACAGCTGTGTTGCAGGCACCAGAGCTGGGAAGGAATAGGAAATGAATTTTGACACTTGGGTTGTTTTCACATCTTGGCCACCATACACAGTGCTGCAATGAACATAGGGGTACATATCTTTATGGATAAATATTTTCGAATGTTGGGGTTAGATACCCAAAAGAGAGATTGCTGGGTCATATGGCAATGCCATTCTAAATATTTTGAGGAACCTCCATACTGTTTTCCATACTACAAAGCAAACAGCATGGTACTGGCAGAAAAATAGACACACAGACCAACGGAAGAGAATTGAGATCCCAGAAATAAACCCACAAATATATAAGCAAATAATTTTTTACAAAAGAGCCAAAAACATACAATGGAGAAAATAAAGTCTATTCAATAAAATGGTGATGGAAAATTGGAAAGCCACATGCAGAAGACTGAAACCAAACTGCTATCTATCACCACGCACCAAAATGAACTCAAAATGGATCAAAGACCTAAATATAAGCCCTGAAACAATAAATTGCATAGAAGAAAACATAGGTACTAAACTTATGGACCTTGCTTGGTCTTACAGAGGACTTTATGAATTTGACCTCAAAGACAAGGGAAGTAAAAGCAAAAACAAATGAATTGACTGTGCTTGTCCCTTCCTCTCAGCTCTGCCCACACCGTATGTAGGCCGGGGCCACGAGGAGGGGCCTGCGGGTCTGAGGCAGGTTTGCTGTGCTCCTTCCCCTGATTGCCTCTCTCCCCTCTCTCCCTTTCTCCCTCAACCCCATCAAGCCGGGGGCTCTCTCTCTCCTGCTGGTTCCAGGCTGAACACAGTGACTTTTCTGGGCCCTTCTTGGGCATGCTTTATATTTTTTCCGACCTCCCTCCCAATCAAATCTGCTTTCTGTCCACATCTGATTCCTTGAGACTATCTGGCCAAGCTGGAAAAACGAATCCAAGCTAAAGAGTAAAGGACTGACACCATTTTCCCCCTTACAGGTTACAGCTAGATTTTAACATTGGCCATCAATGACTTAAGGCAAAGGAAGACTATAGTCATTACAGCAGACAGGTCTGATTAGTGGGGGGACTATTTAAAAATTTAATGCCTTAGCTAATGTCCTTAGTAGCAAGAAGAATTGCTAAGGAGAAAGGAAGAACTAATTGCAGGGAACAGTAAATTCCATTCTCTGGCTAGGCCAGTCAGACAAGTGATGTCAACCACAAAATCCCGTGTTCTCTTTCTCATCTCTTCCCCTACTAAAGAAGTGCCCTCCTCTGGGCCATCTGCAGAGAAAAGGGGAGCTGTGACACCACCCCAGGGGACATGAAATGCCCAGGGCTTCAGATACAAGTTTTTTCTGGGGTACAAGCTTAATTTTTACAGCATCATCCAGTGTCTCACGTTATTTGGTGATTTCGCCCTCACGCTGAACCTTCTTCAAAATAGGAGAGTGGTCATTTCCTCCTCCTGACTCCCCGAAGGCAGAGTGGCCCACAAGTCACCATTGTGTTGTTCTGGGAGCAGAGGGCATGCCACCTGATGTTATGTTTAGTGGGAACGTTTCTCCTCAGCAAAACTGCTTTCTGAAGTCCTGGCCACTTCCTCTCCCCAGTCACACGGTGGGCTGTGGAGGCTGCAGAGGAAGTGAGGGTCAGGGAGCAATTTTGATCCCCATCCTGTATTTAGGATTCTAGCTTCCCCTCCCCTCCCCAGAGGTTTTGTTCTGGAAAACAGCACTTGTTTTCCATGGAACAAAGATTTCTGGAAAGCAGGAAGGCCATCCTGGCAGCACCCTGTGCGGGGCCACGAGCAGGGAGTGATGGCCTGGAAGCCCCGTGGGAGGCCGGGCGAGGATTCAGGGCACAGGTTCCCGGAGGGCAGGCCCGGATGACACCACACCCGTGTGTGGCGGGACAGGGCTCCAACGGGAACGTACGGGGACTCGGCAACTGCAGTCCCAGGGTTACAGATCTCTATCTGGCTCTTCTAGGAACACACGTACATTTGTTTGGGCCTCTGTTTGTCACCTGCCAAACAAGGTTGGTAATACTTTCCCCTCTTGCCTTGTAGAGGGAGTGTATAAATAAAATATAGAAGGACATAAAAGAAAGTAAAAGTGCAGGGGTTCCTAGAGTTGGGTAAATGCAAAGGAGGACTACGTCCCCAACCCCTACGGTGCATGATCCATCAAGACAGAATGTCTGTCCTTCCGGAGCTCCAACACCAACGCAAAAGTGGCAGGACAGCTCCCAGGGTAACACGCCAGGCCCCTCCCTGTACGGCCTGTGTCCTAAGATAACTCCCTGGATTATGGGTGGGGCTCAATATTTCCAAAGTGGCTTCTATCACAGGATATTATTAGATGTGCTGGGAAAACATGTCTCATGCGCAAATTAATTTCGGAAACACTGGATTAAAAAATTAAGCACATTCTTTACTGCAGATCTTCTCAGAGCCTTTAATGTGCTGATTATATTGACAGTCCTAAAGGGAGAAACATGCCATGCAGCCTTTCCCAGATGTTTCTGATCATACAGGAATATTTTTTTCATGGTATAACTATTAATATGTCTTAGAACAGGGTGGTAAAAGCTGATATTCATTCCTATGCCTTTGGCTGTACAAAATATCTATACTGTTTATTGATTTTGACTAAAGAAGATTATGCTGTTCTTGATATTAGCTTCATTTTTTAAAATATCCACTGCTGAAAACCTCTTGGACTCCGAATTCTGGGAAGGTGGAGTAGATATACTTTTCCCCGTTCTTGCTCATGACACCTGAAAACCATAGACATTACACATATAAACCAAAGCTAGGAAGAGTTTGAAAGGTGGAGAAGAGAAAGCAGATTGTCCAGGGAACTAGGACCTGAGGGGTAATACAGTCTCTCTCTCTCTCTCTCTTTTTTTTTTCCTCATGTACCCAAGATTTGGAACTGAGAAAGCTGGAAATAGCAATAAACATAGACAAAACAAATAAACAAACAAAAATCTGTTTTCTCTAGTCAAAGGACAGGAAAGGGGCTAACATGGTAGAAAACTTTTAGACAATAAAAGAAAAAAACTGTGGCCCCTTCCTCCACCTCCTCTAGCAAAGGCCAGGTGGGGAGCCTAGACTTCCACGCTCAGGAGGCCACACCGAGGAGCTCCAATGGCGTCACCAAAGTAGCATAAGACAAGGCCCAATATGGAGCCCAGACTTTCATCCCTGTTAGCTAACAATGATGCACCCCTCTCCCCATGGCATTAATGGAAACCATGCAGGAAGCTTGGACTTCACCTCTCTTTAAGAAGAATGGTACATCTCCTTCACTCCCATCACTGGCTGGGATTGTGTCATGGGAGACATAATGGAGACTCAGGACTTTCACCATTGCCCAGCACCAATGAGACCATCCCCATGGTAGTGTCATTGGAGATCATGCTGGGAACCAAAACTCCACCCAGCAGTGACAAGGAGCCTGTTCACCTCTGGGTGAAGATGGAGGACGAGTGGGGAACCTGGGATTCTACCCTCACATGGCAATAATGAGGCAGCATGTCCCTTGAGCAGTGTCAAAGAAAGCTGGCTGAAACAGAAAATCATGTGTAAACGTCCAAGTTTCAATTCCTCATGCCCAAAACCAAGATGATCTCAAACTGACTACAAATAGATAATCGATAAATGTCAACACTGCAATGGCAGAGATACTGGAATTATCTGTTGATTTTTATGTAATCATGATTTTTAAAAATGCTTCAATAAGCCACTAGGAACACACTTGAAACAAATGAAAAAACAAAGCTTCAGCAAAGAAATAGAAAATATCAGTAACATAATAATAATATAAAGAACAAATGAAATTTTAGAATTGAAAAACACAATAACCAAAATTAAAAAAAAGACAAACCAAAACCTCAATGGATGGGCTCAACAAAGGAACACAGGTGACAGAGAAAAGATTCAGTGAGCTGGAAGATAGAATGATGGAGATAACTCAATCTGAACAACAGCGTGAAAATGGAAACAAATACACTGAGCTACAGGTACCTGTGGGACTGTAACAGAGATCTAACATTTGTATCATTGGAGTCCCAGAAAGAGAGAGAAAGGGGAAAAAGAATGAAAAAGTATTTGAAGAAACATTTACTGACAACTTTCTAAATTTAGCAAGAGATATAAAAGTATAAATTGAAGAATCTGAGTGAGATGCAAATAGGATAAACTCAGTCTACACCAAGAAACGTAATAATTAAAAAATTTAAAACTAATGACAAATAAAAAACCTTGAAAGAAACTAGAGAAAAACAACCCCAAACATATAGGAAAAGACTAATTTATATGACTGTATTTCTCAGCAGAAACCATGGAGGCCAAAAGGAAACCGCATAACTATTTTAAGATGCTGAAAGAACAGAATGGTTAGCATCCTACTGCAAGTGACAATATTTTTCAGAAATAAAGGAAAAATCATGATGTTATAGATGTAGGAAAACCAAGATAATTTGGTGCAAGTAGACCTATCTTCAAAGGATGGCTAAAGAAAGTTCTCTAAACAGAAGTGAAATGAAAATAGAAGGAACTTTGGAATAGCAGGAAGAAAGAAAGAGCATAGTAAGCAAAAACAAGGGTAATTACAATAGGCTTTATTTCTCTCCTTGAGTTCTCTAAATTATGTTTGACATTCGAAGCAAAAATTACAATTCCATGGAATGTGGTTCTAAATATATGTAGAGGAAATATTTAAGGC
Organism: Lyroderma lyra; assembly: GCA_004026885.1. Classification (NCBI taxonomy): domain Eukaryota; kingdom Metazoa; phylum Chordata; class Mammalia; order Chiroptera; family Megadermatidae; genus Lyroderma; species Lyroderma lyra. The sequence continues at coordinate 455,745 of PVJL010000008.1, read as the reverse complement.
AGTGATATTATAAACAAAGGTGGGTAAAGGGATATAAAGGGATGTAAAGTTTCTATACTTCACTCAAACTAGTAAAATGACATCCGTGTACTGTAATAAATTACGTATATATCATGTAATGGATAGAGCAACCATTAAAAAGTTATACAAAGAGATACACTAAAAAATTATAGATAAATCCAAAAGGAATTCTACAAAATGTTCAACTAATCCACTGGAAGGAAGGAAAAAGAAAAAGAAAACTTGCAAAACAGAGAGAACAAACATAAAACAAAAATAAAATGGTGGACTTAAGCCTTGACACTAATTATTACTTTAACTATAAATGGTCTCAATTAGAGATTGACAGAGTAGATGAAAAAACATGACCCAGCTATATGCTGTCTATAAGAAACTCACTTCAAATATAATGATAAAGGCAGGTGAAAAGTAAATGGATAGAAGCACTTCACATCCATTAGCACAGCTATTATCAAAATATTAAACAGAGAAAATAACAAATGTTGGTGAGAATGTGGAAAAATTGGAACTTTTGTACCTTGCTGTTAGGACTATAAAATGGTGAAGCCACCATGGAAAACAATATAGTGGTATTTCAAGACATTTAACATAGAATTAATTACTGTATGACCTAGCACTTGCACTTCTGGGTATATACCTAAAAGAAACCAAAGCACTTGAATAGGTATTTGTACATCCATGTTTATAGCAGCATTATTCACAACAACCAAAAGGTGAAAAGCAACCCAAGTGACCACCGATGGATGAATGAATGAATAAAATATAGTATATACATATGATGGAACATTACTCAGCCTTAAAAAGGAAGAAAATTCTGACACATGCTAAGACATGGATGAACCTTGAAGACGTGTCAAGGGAATAAGCCGATCACAAAAGGACAGACACTACATGATTCCACTCGTATTTGAGGTACATAGAGTATCAAATTCTTAGAGACAGAAAGTAAGATGGTGGTTTCCAGGGGCTGGAAAGGAGAGAAGAAACAGGGAGTTAAATGGTGAAATGGGTATGGAGTTGCAGTTTTGGAACATGAGAAAGTTCTGGATACGAAGAGTGGTGATGATTGCACAACAATGTGAATGCACTTAATGCCACTGAACTGTACCAGTAAAAATGGGTAATATGGTGAAAAAAGTAAAAGGATACAAAAGGATATATCCTGCACATATTAATCAAAGGAAAGCAGGAGTGACTAAATTAATATTAGACTTCAGAGCCAAGAAAATTACCAGAGACAGAGAGGGAAATATATCATGATAAAAGGATCAAAAAAGATCAATTCACTAAGAAAACAAGTTAGCAAAACTCAGTGTGCATCCACCAAACAACAGAGCTGTAATATACGGGAAGCAAAAATAAATAGAATAAAAAGGAGAAACAGACAAATCTACCGTGAGAGTCGGGACCTCAACACCCCTCTTTCAGCACTTTAAATAACACCATCCCTGCCATATGAGTCTGGTTCTACTACTTGTTCTGTTCTCCAAACTGTAGTTTTTGCCTTTTAGTATGCCTTGCAGCTTTTTGTTGGAAGTCAGACACGATGTGCTGGGTAGAAGGACATAAAGTAAATAGGCCTTTAGAATTGCCGTGGTCAGGTATGGAGGGAGCAGAGGTGTTCTAAAATCCTATAATTACGTATCAGTCTTTTAGTGACCTTTACAAGTGCTTCTCAATCCCTGGTTCCGTTGATATTCACAATTTTTAAATAAAATCTCCTTGAATTTGAAATGCGGTATAGTCAGAGTGTAGGTGAGATAGCAAGTTGAGGAGAGTGGGGTTGTGTGTTTCCCTTCCCCAGGCTGGCTGGGCCCTGTTTAAAACCCCAGTAGGGGAGGCTCTGGCACCATCTTTTCTGCTGAGGGCAGACCTTGTGAAGAACAGAATGCTCTGGCAGATTTCAAAACATCCATCTTGCCCCTTCCTCCTGCAGGAAGTAGAAGGGGATCTTCACTGTGAGAACAGGGTACGGCTCAGGTGGTAGAACTCACTAAAGGGCGAGGGCCCCCCACTACCAAGACTGGATACCCCTGGAGTTGAGACTGATGAATTATTGAGCCTCCACCAATTCATCAATTACAGATTAATTAGGATTTCCTACCCCAGTAGTGGTTCCCACAGAGGTTTCTGCTCTGGTGGTAGCAGTTTGCCCAGGGACCTCAATTCTCTGGCAGATCCATGAAGAGCTGCTGATTTTCAGTCTGTTCAGCTTTTTATCTATTGTTAGGATGGAGTGATGATTTCCAAGCTCCTTGTATGATGAACCTGAACCTGAATGTCTAAAGGGTTGTTTAAAATAAATGTATATCAAGTTGTTTCTTCAACTTTCTATTTTACAAGTCACATGATAAACAGGATACTCTTACTCTCCTTTTGGACAAACTGATCTCAGGGCAAATGAGGAGAAAACCCAGGGCCTGTGCTTGGAAAACAGCATTCTGCCCCTTGCAGGGTCTCTCACCATCAAGAATATTTGATGAGGGCTTAAAAGAAGACATCTACATAAAGGAGTCAAATAAACATTGGTTGTGCCATATTGGGATAAAACATGCCCAGGAGTGTTCTTATTTGATTAATCGTTCCTGAGATATGCCCTTTTCACCAGTGCCCTAATTTAGTTTTCTCAAGAACCACTCCAGATACGTGTGCTCCAAGGCCAAGATAGTGTAGACTGCAGAGATTAGGAGCCAAAGATAATCCCATACACACAGGATTCCTTTCTCCAAAGGCTCAGTAATGTACCGTTGTATGTATATACCACATTTTGTTGATCCATTCATCCCCTGATGAACATCAGCTTGTTTCCACCTCTTGGCTACTGTAAATAGTGCTGAACATCAGTTGCAAATATCGCTTCAAGACCCTGCATTCAATTCTCTTGGATATATACTTAGAAGTGGGATCATCTGAAAATTCTATTTTTAATTTTTTGAGGAACTTTCACACTGTTTTCCATAGCAGCGACACCATTTTACAGTCCCACAAATACTGCACAAGGGTTCCGATTTTTCCACACTCTTGCTGACGTGTGTTATTTTCTCTTTGTTCTTTTTTTGATAGTCGCCTACCTAATTGTTGTAAATTGATATCTCATTGTAGTTTTGATTTGCATTTCTCTGATGATTAGTGAGGCTGAGCATCTGTCATATGCTTGTTGGCCATTTGTATATTATCTTGGAGAAATATCTATTCAAGTACTTTGCCCATTTTCTTCTTGGATTATTTGATGTTTTTGTTGTTCTCTCTTCAAATTCTGACGTGTGGTTCCCACAGTAGTCAGTGTATTTGTAACAGTTGTATGTGGTAATGAGGAACTTGTGCAGTATTAATTCATACTACTTTAAATTTGTGTACATTTTCATGAAGCATGAAAATAATTATTTTGATAACTAGGTGTATATGCATGCCAGAATGGTGGGGTTTCATTTTTATCATAATAGGTAACATTTACTCAGATTTCAAAGTTAAATTAATGTCAGTTTTAAATTCTTAGATTAAAAATGTTATATTCATGAATTAGAATTTATATTTTGCTTTTTGTCATTTTGACTATAGTAGATGAAAAATGATATTTTTGAAATGAAAAGTAATTTTGTTTTTAATTTGTACATGTGCTTTAGTTTATATTTTGATAAAAATATCCTCCTATACTCTGAATATACCGCACTTCAAATATAAGATTTTATTTAAAAATTATTAATATCAATGGAACCAGGTTATGTAAAAATATTGACCATAATTGCATTAATTTTGGTTTTGCTAAAAGGAAGGCAAGAAACTATTTTATGAAAGAAGTATTTATAATAAAAAATTATGTTTATGTTTATTACTTATCTATGTCATCTGACTCCCGGATATGTGCAATAAATATTAAATTTAATCAGATTTGATAAGAAAAGCATACCTAAGGCATGCTAATATTTGTTGTGATGAAGAAATACTTATCAAGATAAATATATGAAACATTATGTAACAGTTTATTAAGAGATTTATATCTTTTACATTCTATATATCTATGTGGTATGTAAGCTTCTGTTTGCATTACTCTGTGCTCTACAAATGTCAAGGGTGGGCCTCCACTTTGGTGCCTCTAATCATGTCAGAAGGTGAGCTAGAGTGCAAAATAATGGCTAGCATTTATTGAATGCTAATTGTAGGCCAGGCACTGCACTATGTGCTTACATGCAGGATTTCAGCCCATTTTATAGATGATGAAACTGGGCCATGTGCTTTGGTCACCCTGCTAGTTAGTGAGTGACCTAGGACTATGCCCTATCCACCCAACTCAAAAATCAAAATTTCTCCCGAGCCTCATAAACATAGGTTCTTAGAGAAGGAATGGGGTGTAGCTACTGCCATGGCACAAAGCATGATCCTCGGGGTTCATTTTCTCTCATTTTGGCCCAAGGCAGAAAAGTTGTTTAGCTGTGTCTGTTCACCTGCAAGATGCTAGAGAGCGAGAATCTACCTAGATTCTACTCACCTAGACTCATTTCTCACTTGGTTTTAAGGGGTTGGCCCAAGGGAGGGACTACTTTGTGCCTGGATCCACTGGAGTTAGTGTCTTTCTTTCCCTTTTGTTCCCCTTTGTGTCTGGGCTTCAGACCTCCCCAGGGCCAAGATGAAACACCGTTTCATCCCCCTCTCATGTGTGAACACGACGAATCAAAGATAGCGCTTCTTGGCTCACTCACATCATGGGCCCACTCAAACCCTGCAGGAGAACAGGGCATGGATTATAGATAAAGCTTAAATGAATTTTTGCAGGAATTAGGCATCTTACAAATGAAGGCAATATCTGTGTTTGGACAATGGCTACCTTGAGTCCCTTATGGCTTTAATGAAATTCTATACATCAAAGTTTTTTAAAAAAACCGTACACCACTGGTCTGTAGCAGCCATGGTGAGATGGGGGAGAGCAATGGGCAATACTGAGGCTGACTGCTAGGTCACCCTGCCCCCAGAGGACAAGGGCTCCCTGACAGGTGGATCTCCCTGGTCATGGATGTGTTAATCCCAGGAGCAGGAGAAGCCCTCCGCCTCTCCCAGGTGTGTGCGGAATAAGAAGGAATGGGGCTGGTCATCCGAAGCAGAGGTTCTCCAAGTGTGGTATGGAGATCAGGGGGTCCACAAGGTCAAAACTACTATTATCACAATACTAATCATTTTCTCTTTTCACTCCTATTCTGTCACCAGTGTACAGTATCACATTATGAAGATGTTTATGTCAGAACAGATTACATGTAGAAGCAGGTATGGGAATCTAGCTTCCTTTTATTAAGCCAGACATGAAAGAGATTTGCAAATATGTAAAACAATGCATTTCTTCTTACTGATTTTTTTTGTTGTTGTTGTTGCTTTGGAAAATGATAGTTATTTCCCTTAAAATGTGTAATTTAGATTAGCATGTAATGGGTTTATTTTTTAAGGAATTATTAAAATGTTTTTAAATTTTCTAAGTTTTAATTTCTAATATCATAAATGTTAATGGATATAACCCACATAAACAAAGGTTCCCTAGGGTTCTCAATACTTTATAAGAACATAAAGGGGTCCTGAGACCAAAAAGTTTGAGAACTACTGAAGTTATTGAGGATATAGAACACCCCCATATAATTTAGCATCAGCACCTCCAGACCACATTATATGCCTGCTTCCCACCTCTACAGAATAAATAAATGAGTCCAGGTTTTAATTAGGCTGTCTTGAATTTAAGAGGACGTTACTATCTAAGAAGATATATTTTAATTATAAAAGTATAGACTATGAAAGGAAAAAAGAACCTTCATCTATGAGTGAGGAAAAATAACTTTTATCACCTGTCATAATGTACAAAGGAGTTCCGCTGAACACTGTTTCTAGAAGAAAAATAAAAGTTTCTTGGGTCAAATAAATTTGAGAAATACTGGACTTCTGAATCCAGTATTTACTGCCAGTTTCAGAGCCTTCAACATAAGCATTAAAGATACTGTGAACCTCTAAGAGAGACACACACACTCCACTGAATTTTCCAGACTTACCTGACCATGAAATTCTTTTTAGAGACAACTTGTAGAACTAATCTTCCAAGGAACATGGAATACTGCTTCACTCAGCAAAAGGGAAAACAGGTCTCCTGAATGCTGAGAGCTGCTTAGTGTCCCAAAATCTGTCCGCGGGCTCCAAGGAGGGACGCTAGGGCTGGCTGCATGCTCACTCTGAGGCGTGCAGCTGTGGGGTTGGTTGTGGGACAGCAGCATGGGCTGGGGAGCACTCACCCCAAACAGAGGTGAATAATGAGGCACGGGTGACAGAGAGGTGATTTGGAAGCCCAAGACAGGCCTGGGGTGTGCAGGGCGGGAGAGAAGCGGAAACGGAGGCTTTCTAGAGCTAGTGGAAAACATGGGATACTGGGGACGGGAGAGCTGAGCCCCAAGAACGGGCAGAGTGATAACGGTGAGAGATACAGGAAGCCCAGGGAAGGTTTCATCGGCTTTACCTGCCCAGCCGGAGGACCGAAAGCTGGAATGGAATTTCCATTTTGGCCCACAAAGGAAAGGACATCCCTGTTTACTCCCGGGGCGCCATGGCTGCTGAGCAGAGCTCCTGCCCCTCCTTCCCTGCCATCCCTTGCAGAAGGCCAGTTGCTAATCTGACCTACAGAGGCTGCCACTGTAACTTGGAGTGAGTTTCCTAACCTCCCTCTACTGGGCTTCCTCATCTGAGAAATGGGGTGACCCCTTCCTCACAACATCCCAGTGAAACAATCCAAGTGAATGGCTTTGCTCAGGGCCCGAGTCACAGAATAAATGTGGTGGTGGTATTACTATCTCTAGTGCCACATTTCAACCCTGGGGGAGGCCACTGAGCTAATGGGAAGGCCCCCCCCCCCTTGTGCTTTTGTTCCTGTGCGTAAGTGCACTCGCCCCTGTGGGGACACCTTCTTTTCACGCTCTCTCTTGTCTCCCTGCTGGCCTCTGACTGGGGTGGGTAGTTAGCTCAGACCTGCACTTTGGACCTGACTGTCCTAAATTCCATGTGGGGAGAGAGGGAATGAGTGGGAAACCCAACTTCTACCTCAGTTTGGCCTTGTCCTCCAGAGAGTTTTCTGGAAGCTTTGCTCCCTCCTGGGGTTGCTGGGCGCTCGCCCTCGTCACTAAGGCGGGACTTCCGGTATTCCCCCCTCCCCCGAGTTACCCCAGGCACTGACCACAAACCTTCTCCAGCGGATCTCAACCTGTGGGTCGCGACCCCTTTGGGGGTCGAACGACCCTCTCACAGGGGTCACCTAAGACCACCGGAAAACACATAATGAACTTATGCGGACCCGTCACACGTGTGTAGAGAGCAGCTGCCAATAATGTTATGGTTGGGGGTCAGCACAACACGAGGAGCTGTATTACAGGGTCACGGCACTAGGAAGGCTGAGAGCCACTGTAAGCTATTCCCAGGAGGGGGCCTGATGTACACCCTGAGATTCACGTTGGCCTCTGTGTAATAAGGAGGCAGCCCACAGGTTTGGATGTGCCAGAGCTACCCCTCTCCGAGGCCAGACCCATGGAGGAAACCTCACAGGGGACATAGGAATTAAAATGCCGTGTCAGCGTTCCCAGTTGTGGAGCTGGAACCAGGGCAAAAAGCAGCTTCTGTAGCTACGTGGGTGAGCGGAACTCCCCCAACCAGGGGCTCAGGCTACCGGAGCGCAGAACCAGCCTGGTGATCCGTCGTCGCTGGGCTGAGGCCACGCTGTCCCGCATTCCCAGGCAGCTGAGCTTACACTCATTTCCCTGGTCTCTTGGAACTGTCCTTCCTCTGCCCTTGGAGAGGAGTGAAGAGTAAAGAGTGAGTGTAGAGCGAAGAGAAACAAAACCTTTCAGCATCTTACAGAATGCCCGTAGTTCCTTCTTTGTACACTTGCAGGGCGGTGAGCCACTGTTTGGGAACGGCCTTTCCCCACTGAAGCCAGGCCCGTGGGTAGGACCCTCCTCCTCCTGGAGGCTTTCCAGCCCCTTTCCAGGCTGAACTCCCTCCGTCTCCGCCCATGCTCCTGCCTGGTCTGTAACATTCCCAACTGAGTTGCTCCTTCAGGCTGAGCTGGTGACAGTGAGCTGGCCCCAGCTGCAAAGGTGCTCTTTCGGGTTTATTTGGTTCTGTAAGGTCTTTTGCTGCAGACCTGCCAGGACTCAGCAAACAGGCCATTTTATGGTTTTATTTTTAAAAACATCAACTCTGATTTGGGCCAATAAGGTTATTTTCCTAGTTATCTTTGCTAAGGCGAACATTAAAACTAGTTTTGCATTCTTGGAGCCTAATTCGGCCAGGAGGTTAGTAGAAAGCTAGAGGGAGATTCCTGGATTGGAGAGGGATCATCACAGGGACTTACTTTACCCTAAATATAAATTATGTGAAGGCTGGAGGCTTCTGCTGTTCTGCTTTCTCAGGGAGACCCACAGGGCTACCGGGGGCTCTGGAATCCAACAGATCCGGGTTACAATCTCCAATAGATGTAACCTAGGACCACTTACTCTCTATTTCTGAGGACAGTTTTCTCATATACACTGTTTTAAGATTGTTATGAAAATTAAAGGGGGGGAGTTCCCTGATGGTGTAGTGGCTTAAGGCTTTGGCGCTGGCGCTGTCAGCGCTGCGGCCTGGGTTCGATTCCCAGTCAGGGAGCTACCCACATACCACGAAGCGAAAAAATAAATAAATAAATAAATAAATAAAGGGGATAATGTGGGTAGAGAGCACTTAGCACAGTCCTTGACACCTAATATTTCAGTAAACACTCAGCAAAGTGTTAGTTATCAGGAGGTTTGTCCTCACCCAAAACCAGTGAGAGAAACTCAGGGTTGCCTTTTTTGCTTCTCCCTCTTGACTTTGTTTCCGTACTTGAATTGAACTGGTTCTCCTTATGCCCATGGCATTCTCATTTATTTTCTGCTGTATTTGCTTAGAATTAACCTGAAGTGAATTAACCTGAAGCTGAGTCCCTCTTGCTCTGTGAGGCTTTCCTTGACAGCTAAACCCAGACTGGATGGCGGCTGTTTGCTCTGATGGGTCCAGGGGGTCTACAGGTTCTTGGAGTGAAGGCAGCCTCATCAGCCTCCAGGTTTCCCACAGGCTTAGGACACTGTTGGGGGCTACTCCACAGATGCACAGTGAGTTATAGGGCCTCTCGTGTGGGTGGCTCTTGTGAGGAAGGCTGCTGCCAGTCAGTAGCAGTCATTGGCTACAAAATGGTTATCATTACTTTCATTTTTAGTTGTCAAAACCTTACTAAAATAATTGTACATGGTTGTGTGCTATAGAAAGCTGTTCATGGTGGGCTGCTCTTGGTGCAACGGGGAGAGTGGTCCAGAGTCCCTCTTGACTCCTGAGGTACTTCTGTAGACTCCTATGGCTCTGCCACCAGGAGGATGGGGGTTGTGGCCACAGATTGCTTATGGTAACTGGCTTTCCATGGTTAACCTCTAAGCTATGAAATGGAGCAGTGCATTGAACCTGACTTTCTGAGAGTCATGCCCTTGGGACAACTTGAGCTTGAGGAATTCCACCCGGCTTTGGTTGTCTAGGGAGGGATGAGCATTATGGCTTCTGCCCAAGCATAGAATTAATACAACACAGGTTTCTGGCTTGGAGCCTACATTCATAAGAATTCAAGTAATGGAAGTGTTACCTCATAGCATCATCTGTATCCTAGGCAGAGACTGGTAATGCCTTCTCTCCTCATTTTCTTTACTAACAGAACCCCTACATGAGCAGTGATGGCAATGGGCCCAGGTAAAAACTACTTTTCCAATGAGATGCATGGCTGAGGATTCTAGGAAAGCTCTTGTAAAAGGCTGAGTTAGCAGGGTCTACTTTCCCAACATTTTTCTCCTTGTTGAGTGATGAAGATGTGATGGCTGCAGCTCCAGCAGCCAACTGGGAAGCCATGAGGATGAGGGATATGCCCAGAGATTAGGATGGCGCCTGGGTCCATGAGGACATGATTGAACCACCATACTAGCATTGGCTTATCTTTCTCTGTTCATTTCAGTATGTGAGGGGGAAAATACAAAACAAAAAACAAAACATCCGTAACTCATCTTGTTGAAGCTACAACTTTGGAGGACTTTACAGCAAAATATAATTCCTCAGCAACAGAACACTACTGCAACCCAGTGATGTGGCCTCAGAGGACAATATTAGTATAATAGCTCCATGTGGAGTTGGACCAGCTTTTCTCCAGTCAAGGTGTTATATGTGACAGGCTTGATGAATTTCAATACCATCTCACCTACCCTCTGATAGCTTTTCTCCATGGAAGTGTTCATTATTTTAAAAAGTGGTTAAAAAGTAGGATACATGTGATAAAAATGAAAAAAGAGGCACCTAATTATTTGCAAACTAAATAAATACACCATTATCTTTTGACCACAGTTTAGAGACAAGCAAGAGAGTGCTGGTCACTGAGACCAGCCATGATTGCAGTGATGCAGAATTTACATGGTAGACATGTAAATATTTAAATCATACAACTACAGAATGTGCTTCCTGGTTTGTCTTCACAAAATACTTTTGTGAAAGCTGGAATGCATTTCTCAAAGCACAGCCATTTCTATAAATGCCAGATCCCCTCCTATGATGATCATTTCCAATCTGCAGCCCATCTGGATTGAAGCTTCTCCTCCAGTCCCCGGAAAGCTGGGCACACCTCACTGTACTCACTCTTACACCTGGAAAGGGAAGAGAGCTCCCCAGGATTGGACTGGGATGGCCACTGACCCTGAAGAGCCCTGAACAGAGACCCTAGAGGGGTATCATCCTCCCTGAAATCATTTTATTAGATTAGTACTTAGTAGATGGCAGCTCACCAAGGCATTGGAGCCAAACAACTTTTCATTGCTAGCAAATAAAGGCAAATTTCAGAGGTGTTGCCTTTCAGGGAGTAAATGAACAGTTATAAGGGATTTCTGAAGGAGGAAATGGATATTTCCCCACTTCATTTCAGAATTACACCTTTGACCCAGTGCTAGCTATGTCTAATTTTATTTTACAAGACAATGTACTGGTCAGCTCTGTAATCACAAGGATATGAATGGAGGTTGAAATAGGCCATCGTGTCAAAACTCCCCTGACCATTGGATGGGATTTAATAAAGAGATAGTTATGGCCCATGTAAATGATTATGATAGCACAGAATGCTTTTTACTGATTTCTAGTTAGAATTAGGCGACGGCAATAGGCACAAACAGACCGTTAAGGGACAAGCCAGCTGCTTTCAGTGAAGCTACTGACATAAAACCCGGGAAAGGCACTACAACAGATAAAATTCAAGTCACAATTTGCTTGCTAATAATTTCTCCAAGTCTGCAGCCTTGAAGGATGGTCCTAAATAAGTGTATTCATAAAGACTGTGAATCAAGACATAACGTGGTGAGTAACAGCAAACGGCTATTACAAGGACGAGTAAGCCTGGAGACAAAAGTAGGCCGACCAGATGTCTCATTTTAAATGGGACAGAAAACAATGGTATTATCCCATTTCAAGCGGTATGTATGGTCAGCTTACTGACACCTTAAATTTAGCCCAGTGACACTAGGCTAAAATCAAGATCTTCTAAACTGAGGCAGAAGTGACATGCACTAGCCGAGAACTGTTACTCTGTATGGGTGGCTGCTCAGGGCTGCACGTGGTCTCTGAGGCCCAGGCCAGCCTCTAGCACAGGCCCCCAAAGGACGACCGTCTATCAGGGTGGAAAGTGGAATTCCAACCAGGGGTTGCTTCCTTTGCTCTCTCTCCTCCAATTCCCTCCCCAGTCGCACACTAATTAAGACTGTTTGCTTCCTCTCGTGCAAGGATTTCTTAGACCTACAGCAAAGATCCTCTTTGAATTCAGTCTGCTCTGCATTGGTAAGAGTTAAAAAACCCCATCAGCTAGCTGCTCTGCCTGATTTCACTGACTGTTTTTCTGCTAACACTTCTCTGGCTGACAGCACTTTTCATCCACACTCCTTTTCTGCATTGAGGTGGGTGAGGTGTTTATTTATACATCTCTTTGGATCATTAAGTAAAAGGAGCGACACACTTCTCTCTTGGCAACACGTTTAAACATGAGCTCAAGCTTTTACTTCTCAACTTACTTTCTTGTCAACACACATGTAAATGTGTACAATCAAAGTTCATTCAAAAGGACACTCCAAAATAGTGATTTTCAAATATACGTTTTCTAAGACCATGTTTCAACTTCGGTGAGCTGTCAGCTCTTTGCCGCATATGTAACTGCGAAGACTTCTGTGTTAAACTTTTTTTGTGTGAGAAACTCCTCTAAGTGAATGTTTTGTAGAGTTTAAAATATATAAATTGGATTTTTTTTTTCAACTCAGGAGAGACCAGTGATCAGCTTTGAATTTAGGTAATAAAACCAAGTCTCAGACAATTTTACCACATATTTCTCTAGTGACTTTTGAAGTGTTAATATTTTTATTGGAGTAAACTTTCCATATAGAGAAATGCACAGTTCTTACATGTACATTTTGAAGAGTTTTCTATAATGTGTAAGTCAAGATATAGAGTATTTCCATCATCTCCAGAAGTTCTCTAGTCGATACCCACCCTTGTAGATGACAATGGTTCTGATTACTATCACCATGATGAGTTTTGCCTGTTTTTAAATGGAGTCATGCAGTATGTACTCTTTTGGGTCTGTTCTATTTTAAGTAACATGTTTTCAATTCACATATTTGATAACATTTTTATTGATGTTACTGTATCTGTGGCCCATTATTTTTTTATTGCTGTCCACTATTCCATTACACGAATATATACCATACTTCATTTATCCATCTCCTGTTGGAGATCTGGGTTGTTTCCAGGTTTGGCTATTACGAATAATGCTGTTATAAACAATTTTTAAAAAATCTAGTCGGTGAACAGCAATGGCCAAGTTTACCAACTTTTTTCTATAATCTGGTTTGATCATAGAAATAAAACCACCATCCAGGGTACTTAGATATGTGTTCCTCCAAAGGTATCACTGAGGCATTGAAATGAGAGGGTTGCCCAGTGGTGGATTTTGTTTGAATGGGTCCTGTCATAGACATGGCTCACAAGGTTCTTTAAAGGGGACTTCCTAGCCCAACCTAAATCATCTCGCACATCAAAATGATGTGGATTCATTTCCCCATTTCCCAAAATGAGGGTCACGTAACACCAGTGATGGTAGATGAGTCTTGGTGGCACATGCTCATACTTTCACATTCCTTTTATTTATGGCCAATGATGATGGTTTTTCCTTTAGAGTAGTGAGAGGTTCATTTGGGAAATTTAATGATGAAAAATTTTCAAGAAAGAGTATTTCAGTTGGAACTCAAATTACTGAATTTTAAAAACAATGGCATGGTAGTTTAGACTGTAGTGCTAAGTCACCCTGTCTTGGTCATTTACTCACTGTGTCATCTTTAGCAAGTTGCTCTCCAAGTTTGCTTTAGGATCTGTAAAATGGATCTGTATGTACTTCATATTCTTGCTATGAGGATTAAATGGTAATACATGTGATGTTCGTAGCAAATAGTGAGTGCTTGACAAAGCAAACTATTGGTGTTTTCACTGCAAGTATCAGCAGTCATGTAGACTACCAAACAAGGGCCAGGGATTGAAAACTGGAAGTTATGGGTCTGTGAGGTCATTATTTTTGATACTCAAACACTCACGAGCTTCAAAGGACATAACTTTAAAAAGGTATGAGTGGGCAAAAGATATATACTCTGGCTATACTTTGGCAAAAGGAAAAACTCCCCTGACATTCTAAGATTTAAGATTTCAGTTACAACACTCCAAATCTTTATCACTCTCTTCCAGGCAAACACCACACCCTAAACTCCAACCACTAAATTTTCAGGTCACAGGACAGGAAGGTAGTGGGGGGATTGATGCATGGACCCAGGGGTTCTACCTTGACTGAGCAGTGCAATTACCCAGGGAGCTTTTCAAGAACAGTCATGTCTGGACTCACCTCCTGTGGTTCTGACTGGTCAGGGTGCGGCTCTCTCAGGTGAGAGCTGCCCAGGTCATTCTAATGTGCGGTCAGCATGAGGATGTGTGGGTTTAGCTCACCAACACTGGCTCAGTTCAGCCCTGACTCTCCAGGATGGGGTGAAAGTGTGCTCTTAGCTGAGGAGAACCACAGACCTCTTCCAGAGGGCCCAATTTTGAGGCCAAGTGGTGACATAAGGGTAGCAATAAGAAGTCAACTTCGTTTTAGCAGAGCTTGTTTATTCCTACACTTGGGAGGGGAGAGTGGGCTCAGCGTTTAGGTCAATGGTACAGTTTTGTATCTTTGAAGCTCCTCCTGCAGTTTTTCCTCTGGTCACAAGGGAAGAGCCTCAGAGGGCATCTGATTTGCTCATTCCTCATCCATAGGCCTCTTTCTTGACTCCATTAGGTTGGGCTAGAGGCCCAAGTGAGTTCTCTGCAACCCAAATTTGGATCAGTTTTTGAAATGCTGCCTATCAGAGTGGGGGACCTGGGTCCACTAAGCTACCCCAGACTAATGAGGTCACTAAAAGCAATAGTCAGTTACTGTCAATCAGCTTAGGCTACACCTTCCCTTGTATTCCTGACTCAAGGGAGGGAGGGCTTTTAATACAGCTATGAAATAGCAGGGTCAGGGAAGTCAGTGATTCCAAGCTGAAACGGGCACCGGACACCTCACTAGTCCTGATGCCAGTTCCTCAGGGAAATCTGGCAGCCTCTGCCACCTAGAAGGCTCTTCTCTGAGCTGTCTGCCAGAGCACGAGACCAAGGGCAGCTGGGCAGTCTGACTGTGGGAACTGGCTCGGGTGTCATTGTAGAGAGCCTGCACGTCAGAAAGACCATCCCCCTCCCCCACTGGCAGACTTCAGGAATCTTCCTGCTTATTCTCGCTTTCCATTTCACTTTGGATCCTAATCTCGGGATGCAGTCCATTCAGCAAGGAAAAATACTTTTCTTCTGGGTCCCTTTCCAAATACTCACAAATACAAGCACACATTTTAATCTACGATTTGTATCACTTTTGCAGGGCGTTGACTGACCTAAGTCAACACCTCTGGATTTGACTTGGCGTATGCGCTGTTTCCCATGTAGGATGCAGGGTGGGAAGGCCTCAGACTGTGGGCCCCCTGAGGCCTTCCCTCATTGCTCCCGCAGATGGAGAAAAGCTTGCAAGTAATGCTGTCTGGTATTACTGGGACTCCTGCCTACCATGTATGTGGGGCTTCCCCAACCCTGTCTCTAGTCCCGGAATTACTGCCTCATGGAATTACTCAGTAAAATAGTTACTTAGAATTTGTTTAGGTTTTACTTCATTGCTGCAAACCAGTAAATGCCTGACCACCGTTCTTAACGCAGTTATCGAGTTCTGAAAGGTGACTGCAAAAGGAATCTGTTAATTTAGTTAGGGCTGGACTGCCAGACGTAATTTTTTGTAAGTATACAACAGTTTGAAAAAAAAACAAAACAAAACATGATAAAAGAGCATTAGATTCAAAACAGATCCTCAGGAAAGAAAATGCAAAGATAGATAAAGGGGCCCACAGCTTCATTCTTTGGTGTGGTCCTTCTCACCAAGTCTAGTAACTGTATAAACCTAGGAAAAGTCCAAAGGAGCTGAGTATATCTAAGCTGTTCCCAACATGTAGTTAGTCACATGTATTAAATCTGCTTTGTTGTATTACACACAGAAAGGAAAAAAATAACAGGGTACAAATTTCCAAGGATGAAATCTCCACATTTATTTTTCTTTGATGTGCATAGAAAATGGCAGTGACGTGTCCTATGAAAGAGGCAGGGAATGGCCATGGCGCTGCTATACCAGACTGGACTTTGTGCTTCAAAGACACACTGTTCATTTTGGAAACAAAAGATGTTGTAGTTTGTTTTTAATTGCTAACAATTCCTTGGGTTTCCCATTTGTTTTTTAAGCTGTCAGTTTCTTCAAATCTCCTTTCAAATGACACACTGCATTACAAATGATGGCACTTAACCAATGTGGCATTTCCATATTTACACCAACAAAAGAAAATTTACAAGACATAATAGCATACGATTTTGACTTTTAGTAATAGCAATAAAACATGAAGGGCATCTATTTTTTTTTCTGTACAAACTATCAGAACATAACTTTATTCACATTAAAAAAATCATCTTTAATTTGATTTGACCTACACATTCCCCATCTCATTTCACCCACTTCTCAAATCTCTCATCCCATCGCCCACACCTTCACCAGACTACGGAATCTACAGGTAATTAGATCTAACGTCTAACTAGAGCTTAGAAAGTACTCTCTCCCAAAGGTTTCCTCAGTTCCCTGATAATTCCTCAAAAAAGAAAAAAAAATATGCTCTTCACTCATTCCTTCCATCTCACTTTCACATTTCATCAGCAAATCAGCGCGACAGACTTGTCGTTTCAATCCAAACAAGGTTAAAAAGAAAGAGTTCCTTTACTGAGCATCTTGATGCTACACCCACGAGTCCGGGGACCCTGGGTACTGTTCTGCTCTGTAAGAAGGTCGTTTAGTGGAATAAAAGTCTACGTAATTTGTGGTCGATTTCAATCCATACTGTGTTGAATAATCAGTAGAAGCTGGAAAATGAACTCGGTCATCAAAATAAGGATCTTCATAGCTATGAGGAGACTGCAAATACAATCTGTATGCATCAAAGTTCTTTCTGTTGGAGTCATCTTGACTATAATACAGCTGTTGATGCTGTTGATGAAAATGAAAGAGCAAATAAATCAAAGCAATTTTTGGAAATACATGTTTAAGGAAAATTAATGTGGGCTTCCTGTTTCATAGTTTTAAAGCTGTATTCAGTATTTGTGAACTTATGGTTTAAAGTTGTTTCCAGTACACAGGGTATGTTTGCTAGTGGATTTAAAGGATGTCAAACCGCATTTACAGGTGGGCTTGCAGAGTTTGCTCAAGTCCTCTCCTAAGGCCTCTAGAAGTCATTGCCTCAGGAGAGCCCAAGATGGCCCCTGGCTACCTTCCTCCTTACTAGAGGCCCAGTTTTGTGCTCTGCTATGGAGAGGCCTATTACCTGGGCATATTCAATAAACAGATGAACTTGCTTTTTGCTTTGACACAGGGAAACCATTAGCACATGATGAATTTCGTTGGAGGGTGTATTGTGGGGACTTTGGATAGTTGTACAATTGTACCAACATCTTTTAAAACATGTACCTCAGAGATGAAAATGGAGTCCATCCCTCAATTTTAAAAGAAATATGTAGTTTGGTGAACAACAGTTAAGACTTTGGAAATCCTGCTGTACAGGATTAAAAGAACAAGCAATCTCCATGCAGGAGGAGCAGTAAAATTAGAAGAGACACACGAGCAAATCTAATTCTAAAGGAAAAGACTTCCCCGAGTCAGGGCTAATACATTCATCTGTGAGGAAGCCAGGTGAAACCCACGTGGGCATTCACATAGGGCACCCTACCCGCTTCCGTGTTGTCCTATCTCTGATCTCACAGTAATTTCTTTAAACATGTTTGGAGAAAAGCTGTCATGTCTTTCTCAGGTCTGTCTTGCCTTTTGACCATGCCTAAATTACCTCCACTTAGTAAGATGTAACATGTTTACCACATAAATGTTGACATCACCGTCTGAAACTAAATGTATTCTGACATCATAAGGGTTTGAGAGCTAAATTCTCTTTTTAACTTAAATTACAGTTATGATTCTAAGGCTACTTCTCCTGACTGAAAAAATGATAGCATAAATCATGAGTAACTTGAAATGTTTCCTTTCCTTTCATCTACAGAGAAAAGATACTGAAATGGAGGGGGGTCTTAGAGTATCCTTATGTGAAAGACAGGGTACAGGCTTGTTGGGAAAACCCCAGTTGCTCAAGTGTTACTAGAATGTAAGAGGAGAGATAAGATGACCCAGATGGACATGGCATCAAAGGACCAAAATGATTTTCAGGCCCCCCAGGAAAACAGACTGAATGTTACAATCGTTAAGACCCCACTCTGATGGGAGAGTGGGGTTCCCCCCAGCAGGGCTGAGTCCACGTTCACCTCAGACTACTAGAGATCTGGCCATGGACTCAAGTGTTTGTAAACCATGGAGGCCTGGATGAGAGGAAGTCACAAAGATGGAGAATGAGGTGCACAAAAGGAGAACAATGAGATGAGAGAATGAAGTGTGCTTACCGACCTTTCCCCACCCAGAGGATGGAAGAGATCTGAGAGATTAACAGGAAAAAAGTGGGGAAAAGGAAACTGTTGGGCAAAGAATGAGTCAAAGACGTCTCAGCAGGTTCTCATCAGTGGCATGGTGGTCTCAGCAGCACCGTTTAGGATATTCAAGGACAGGAGGCTACTGTGGAAGGATTTGCTTAAACCACGGATGAGCTTCTGAGGAGCGGAGAGCCCCAGAGAAAGCCCCCTGGCCCTTGCCACACTGGCTCAGCTCTGGTAAGTCAACCGGCGCGGCCCCCTTACTGCGTGGATTCCTGCTAATCGGACTTCTGTAAAAATGATATTGCAAATTCACCTGTAGCCGTCTATTTTGTTCTCTTGCTGGTGAGGAATAGGAACTGATGTAAATTGGTGAAGGTTTGCTGGAGCCTGTAAGAAAATATTTTATGGAATTAAAACTAGTGCTCATTACTCTGGTCCATTAGGCTGTGCGGTCTCCCCGCCCTGGGGCTGGTGCTGTCCCTGACAGGCCTGCCTTCCCCGGTGCCAGCACAGACGGGCACAGTCTGGGCTCCCTGGATCCATAGCCTGGCTGCTGCTTACCACAGGGCTGTTAGGGGCTAATGAATATGGCAAATAGGCTGTGTGTGCTTCATCAGAAAGCAGTGCCAATGCATAGCTCATCCAAAAGGCATTCCTTCTCAACCCCTGGTCATGGTAGGGTGCTGTTCACGCCTGTAAGATTTTCCTGGCTGACTCTCAATGGCAGCCATGCTCCCTGAGCCAAGAAACACCACTTTTCCAGGGCTCTGGGCTAAAGCACTGGGTCGGAAGCGGGAAAGGAAACATGAGAACAAGTTCCACACCTTCAGAACAGCTTTGATTCAAACTCCCAGGTCCCGGGAAGAGCAGGCACAGGAGTGGGCTAAGTAGTCTGGGCACAAGGAAGCACAGTCTTGGGTCTGCCATATATAAGTACGTTTTAAAACAAGGACCTGGTCATCAGACAGCTGTCTTCAAGAGTCCACAGCAGACTCCCGATGATGCGGATGATGTCACAGGTTACCCTTCTATTATTAAGGTTAGCAAAGATTTTCATTTTTCAATGAGGAAAATGAAACATACTTGAGGCAAATTAGTTTATTGAAGCAAGCAAAGATGATACAGAAGGGCACATGCTAAGGAGGCGATCTTTAAAATAAAGCAGGCTGCTGCACATCTGAAGCAACAATGCATGCACTTCAGTTTGTATGTGCCTTTCCTTCGCAAAGAGCTTGGTGTCGGAAATGTAGCATCTGCAATTTTCTGAGCTATTAATTGCCATAGCAACAATAGTTGATTAGTAAACAGTCCTGTGAAATCACAATTTCAAAGACAACAGCACAACTGAGACTGTTCCCCCAGCAGTTTAGTTGCCACCTGCTTTTTTCTGTTTAATAAATAGTCTTTTGTGAAGAGTCCTTTCTTTAGATAGCTCACCCTGCCTTATTTGAAACCGAGAGTACTTATACTGTGCTAGGGAGTTGAGAATGGGGACAGTAGGAAATCTCCGTAACCCTTCAGGTTGGCATTGTTTCAATAAATTACATGTGCAGCTTTCAGAACAGGACGTAAAATATCAATACGATATAACATACTTTTGTGATCCTCAAAAAATAATCACTCTGAGGAGAACCATTGTGTTATTGTGTTATTCATTCAAACTCTTTCCCACAAAAATGTAATTGAAAATGACCTCCATTCTCAGGCCATAGGAGACGTGGCCCTACGAAGAGCTCACAGGAGGTCATGGTAGGGGGGACTGCTCGAGCAGGGAGGGAGCAGGCCAAAGGGCCTGCGCTGCGGGGGAGCCGGAGCTCGCTTCTCATCGGGATGGCAGCGCTCTGTTTCCCTGAGGTCACCAGAGCACCAGCTCAGCTTACTGAACTTAAAACAAGCAGAAAAGGCAACAGCTTCGAAGCAGGAAATGGAGACTGGAACATGGTTTGCTGCTGGGGGACTGTCTCAAAGCAGGCACGGGTGACTTCCCAGGCCACTGGCCGGGTGCTGGGACACACGCGGCTTTTCGAGGTACTCTATCACACACCCGACTGGCGTCTTACCAGGGTAGAGGCCTTTATGTGTGGCATCCCCTTGGCTATTGTAATACTGCATAGGTGGCTGGGTCCTATCGTATTCAGAGCGAGGGTCTCTGATTCCTAACAGTGCTGGTGAGGAAGAGGTGCTGCCGACTGAAGGAAAAGGCAAAAGGAGGAGGGAGAAAGAGGAGAAGAAAGAGAAATCAGACTGTCAGTGTCTCTGGAAAACCCTCTGGAAAAACAAAGGTCAGTAACTAGACGTGCTGTGCAGCTGGCGCTAAAAATCAGCGCTGAGCGGTGCTGTGAGTTGCCCAGCAGCCAGCCCTGAGCACCTGGAAAGTGACCTGAAGGCCCGCCCTGTGAAGTGCTGTCACCTGAGCTCACTGGAGAGCTGAAGCGCAGGCTGCCCAGTGCACGTGGCACAGTGCCCAGACCATGCAGGTTCCCCCAACAGCGGCCTCAGTGACTTGATCGGACCTTTGAAACTGGGTCATTTTTAGGGAATGACTGACTAGTCACACAAGAGTTACATCTGCTACTTTATGAGCTCATTTCAGCTGCTTGTAAAACACCCATCTATCACCCTTTACGTATAGCTCTTCAGTAAATAAATAGATATTTTATAGGACATTTTGATTTCTACTGATTTCAAAACCATCTGCATCTCTAAATGAGTTTGAATGAGTCCCCAGCCCATAAAATTTATGAATTTATAATTCTTCCTAGGGTGATCAGTTGTTAGGGAATTTATGTAAACCCAGTAAGCCCAGTTCATCAAGAAGTTCATCGTGCTGAGAAGCTCCGCCTCACAAATTTTTATCCCAGCTTGAACTAAACATTTAATAATAACATATCTATCATCCATGGGTCTCCTTTTGGACATTTTTGCCCAGAAGGGAAACACTGCACATCTTTTACTTTTTCTCATTAAAACACCATCTTGCGTGCACTCAAGTTACTTATAAATGAGTAGTCACTTATTCACTTGGTCCACTTGAAGGCAGCAGCACCCAGGCCTGGCCACCAGTGGTGTCGCATGCACCGATGCTTTCAGAGAAGGGCTGACACTCAAGTTTTCCCCTAAACACTCCTGACACAGAGTCACTTCATTAAAGGGAGTGAACGATCATGGGCAGGGCCCATGTGCTACCCATATTGCTTACTTTCTAGAAGGCACCGGGACAACTCATGACTTAAAACTAGGCTATAAATACATACCATACGCAAATTCCTAGTATAAGTGGAGACATCCAATTTTGTGGTAAGAAGTACTGGTCATATATTAACCTTCTTGGACACATATGTGCACATGAGAAAGAAGACTGCCAGTAGTATAACTTGAATACAACTGATAATATTTATATGTCAGAATGAAAGATTTACAACCACATTTAAAAAAAAAAGATATTACGTTCCCTGTCTCATTTAGTTAAGAATTAAACTTACAGGACTGACTTAGCTTGGTAGTAATATTCTGTCCTTATGTGTAAAGAAAAAAAAAAATTAGTCTGATTCTCAAAACGTATCTTCTATTAAATGAACAGCAACAGTAAGTAGGCAGTATGGTCACCAAGCTCCCCAACGTCCAACCCAAAGTGGCTTTAAGAAGGCTTTTAGTTGGACGAACAAAGAGTATTTGAATATGAGAGGTTTAATCAGCTTATGTTTAGTCTTCTCTGGTTAGGAACCAATGTTCTGTCACACAAATGTTCTCACCAAGGAATGGAGTTTACCCACTAACCTGACTGAATGATGGGTGACATCTGTTGGTTGGTGGTAGACAAGGAAGGATGTGACTTGAATCGGTCTCGCTCTAACGTTGACACAGGTGTAATAAAGTGGTTCTGATTCCACCCATCCTGTGGAGTTAAAGAAAAAAAACCTCTCAAAATGAATAATGACATTTCACTACAATAAGTGATTACGAATGTGTGCTCTGATGAATGTTAATTAAGCCAGAGCTATTCTTGTGAGTTACCTTTTTATAAATGCTCCGGAGGTCCCGATATTGCCATAATGTATTCAGGACCTGAGCTGCTGCCTTCACCACTTTCAGAGATGATCTAGGGAGAGAGCGAGCATGTTAATAAATGGGGGCGGCACTGCGTCAGGCTGCACTTGAAGAAATTCAGGCTGCGAACCAGGGGCCAATAGGCCATCTCTCCAAGGATCACAGGGGCATGGAAGCAGCTGCTAGGAAACACTGCCAAGGAATCAGGGGCACCTGGGAGTAGGTCACATTCAGGGCTGGCCAGGGGCTGCAAAGACCAAAGCGAGGTTCTCAGGCAGTCAGCTCTGGTGAGAAGCTGTGGTTGGGATGAGCCCATTACCTCAAAGTTGAGGGACTCTTTCAGTCTCCCCATGAGGGGCCCCCCACCCCCATCCCCATGTCTACCAAGGGGCTGGAGCTTTGGGATTAATGTGACCATGACCACACACTCTGAGTGTGAGGACCCTCGCGAGTTAATTTATTGTTCCCTCCTGTCCTCATTATTAAGCTTTGATAAAAACAACTCCATTTATACCTCTAAGTAAATAAATGTGCCTATGCGCTCTAATGTTCGATGGGGAAAGTATGGTTAATTATTAATTGTCCTCTCTGAAGACATTCTGTTGAAACTGGCACTCTGTGTAAGCACTGCTGACCCCGAGTCACTGCATGTCACCTTGGGAGCTGCTCCTCTAGGCTGCCGGCCTTGCCAGTCGGTGATGGGGGGAAGGGCAGCACCCTGTCCCAGCAGGGGCCTTCAGATCGAGGGGCTCCGGGGAGTCAGCCTTAAGGATGATTGAGTCCTGCTCTCTTCAGAATTCATTTTAACATTGAAAACTGACTTTAAACTTATATCGTGGATCCAAAATCTGATTTCTTTTACTCCTTATCTTTCCTATTAAACTCTCATAAAGTAGGGGAAGAAGAGAAGTGAGCAGGCTGTACGCACTGTCCCCACCCCTAACAACAGAACATGGGAGGCTAACGATTCTGTGGGTTTCAGGGAGGGCGGAGTACAGGCAAGTGCAGGTCTCCCTGTCCCAGGAGTGGGGGATTTCTGCATCTACGCCCACTCACCCCCCATCCACAAGTCAGGGGGCAGAATCAGGCAAACCAACCCCCTCAAAGCCTTTCTAAATTCTATCTTCTCAAAATGGACCACAGAGCAAGGAGATAATGCAAAGAAATGAACAGAGATGAGATGTCAGACACCCACAGTGACCCTGAAGGGTCTTCACACCTCGCGGCTATCCCGCTCTCAGCGGGTCCCGATGGCCCTGCTGGTGTCCATCTCCCCGTCTGTAAGGGCTAGGCAGCTGAGAGGGAAGTTGTCTTAGCTGAAAGGCAGACCTCACATCCGACTCCAAGTACTATGGCTACCTGCAACACTCGACAAAGCAGGTGTGTGCCTTGATACAAACAGCTAGGCTAGGTATTTGCAGGGACAAATTCTAGGAGCAGAAACCTGACTCTCGAGATAAGCAAGGGCATTTCTCTGCTTCCTCTGCAGCATAGCTCCTTGAAAAGTAATGTATTTTCATCTCTAATTTCTCTAAGCCTGTCTTCTCTTAAACCTATGACCTCAAAAATACAGTTCAATCGGACAAGTCTCAGTCCTTGTCCTACCTGACCAAGCAGGAGCATGTGACATGTGGTCACCTGTGAAACGCTTCCTTCCCTTGGCTCCCAGGACACCACGTGTTCCTCGTTTGCTTCCGAGTGCTCTGGCTTCTGGCTCTCGGGCTCACGTGCTGGCTCTTCATCTCTGTGATGTGCCTCTGAGGGACATCAGCCCTTAAGCCTCTTTCCTTCTCGATCTATATCTTTACTTCTTCACTGCCCTCAGCCCATTGCACTTCTCTAAAAGTGCCATTTATAACACTGCTGGCTCCAAAACTCACATGTCTAGCCTGGACCTCTATCCTGAACTCAAGCATATTCTCTTGTTGACCAGATGCTCCAAGTGGATGTCTAACATACATCTCAAACGTAACATGCTCAAAACAGATGCCCAGTCCTCCCTAAACCCTGTGGCTACCCCAGGTTGCTAAGTGGAAATTCCATCCTGTGGTCTCTTTTGCCAAAGGCCTTGGGGTCATCCTTGGCATTTAAATCCTCTCATCCTGCTCATCTAATCCTCCAGCAAATTCTGTTGGCTCTACCTTTTAACCACGTCAGAGCCGACCACTTCTTTACCACACAACTGCTGCCACCATGAGTCTCTACTTGTGGGGGCAGGGGTAGAGGGTTTGTCATGTCACTATGATTCCTTTAAGAGATGTCAGATCATATCCCTACTCTGCCAAACACTCTCAGTGGCTTCTGCTTTTACTCAAGGTGCAAGTCAAAGTCCTTATGTTGACCCACGGGGTCCTCTACTTCTAGTTATTTTCCCTCGTCTTCCTGTTGCCGGGACTTACTCATTTCTACCCCACTGGCTTCCTGCTGTTCAGGAGACACACAAGCACTCCTCTGTGTCAGGGTGTCTTCCACTTGTTGCCTCTGCCCACGGTGCTCTCCTTCAAAGAGCTGCAGGGCCTCCCTCCAGGTCTGTGCTCAAAAGGTACTCTCTCTGTGAAGCCTCCCCTGACCATCCTGTCTAAAATTATAATCCCCTCCTCATCTGACATGCCCCATCACCTCAGCACCACCTGATAGGCTAAGTGTGTTTCTTCCTCAGTTTGCACATAAGCTACCTGAGGGCAAAGACTGTGGTGTGATCTGGTCACTGCTACAGCACACAGCAGGTAGGCAATATATCCTTGGTGAATGAATCGTAAGGAAAGGTAAGCATATGTTCAGGAGACAACCTGATTTGATCTTGGACCTTCTCAAGCTCTTATTGTGAAAACCAGATGAGACTGGGTAATAATTTTTTTAACCTGCAAGGTTTTGTCACTGGTTTTCTCTATCTTCGTCCTAAGCCTTTCACAGATGAAGACTATTAAATAATGAAGTTTTAAGAGCACAAAAAGTGATTACATTACCTCAGGGGGGATGGGAGGGGAACTGGAGAGGGGAGTTAATGGGATGGATCTTAGCTTTATCTGCAACATTTCATTTCCTTTGAAATAAAAATAAGAATGTGTGCATTTGTTACTAATGAAATAAAAAAAGACACATAAAAATAAGGGACTGAAAGGAAATATGGTTAATGTTGATAGGCACAGTTTCTGGGAGGTGAGAATATGCTTTGTTACATTATGCTTACATTTCAGAAATCCCTTCAAAAGTATAAACTAAAAGATATGATGGATTCTAGCACTGTGACTCAGCCAATTAATTAAGTATTTACAGAACACCACTGATGGGCCAGGCTTTGTTGTAGATGCAGAAGATACAGCAGTGAACAGAAAGACAAAATCCCTGCTACTGGAGGAGTCAGATGCCCGAGAAAGCAACGCATAACACATCCGGGGGCAATCCGTACTGTGGGGAAGAAGAGAACGGGGAAGGGGTGGACAGTGGGGCCATCTTACTAGGACCGGGTGGCTGCTATCCTGTGTGCTGGGAAGGCATCGAGCTGCCCTACTTCCCCTTCCTTGAAGGAGCCTCTGATCTGATACTAAGGCAAATTCACAGACATGCTATAGCTCTTTGCCAGAGACCTACTTTTGCTACTGATTCTCTCATCTCTATTTTTTCTATTTTGCCAATTGTGTGTTACCCAGAAGCAAAGGAAAATGTAGATGCAAATCCAGGGCATATCCCGAGGCCACATAGCAGGCCTTGCTGCAGAGTGCTGATTTTAATACTTTCTGGGCACTTATAGAGAAATCAATCCCCAACTGAAGATGTTCTTGCAGAACAGGCGCTGGAGCCTGGAGCAGAGCCAAAGGTTCAAGGGAGCCGCCGCCCCCAGGTGTTCTGCATCATGGTGTTTCTGATTCTTCCAGACTCGGCATGACCAAATGTGGCTTCAGACGCAGAAATGAATGCAGGGGTGTTACAATAAACTAAAAACCAGAAAAGGGGCCACATGACCACAAATGCCTGTTTCAGCAAAACAGGCTATACCTGCTGGAAAATGCTTAGCTTATTGGCAAGTGAGAAATGCAGAAATAAATTCTTTCCAATGGGAGACATGTCCTTAGTAAAGGCCCTTATCACCAGATGATCCCAGGAATGAGAGCCTCAGGATCGCATCCCCTTGCAGCAGACTTGCCTGTCTCCTCTGCCCTTGGTTATGTTCACCAGCTTTTCTATGCCCCCAGAGTCAGCCAGAGCTTTGGCATTCTCCATGTTTTTGCTGGTGACCTCGTGCAGGGCACAGCAGATGGCTGCCACAGTCTCATCAGACAGCACGCTGGGGCCAGTGCCTCCGGGAAGACGGTTGACCAGATCTCGCATGGCGTATTTGCCTGCCAAATGCAAAAGATTTCATTTTACTTCCAGAAGGTGCTAGGTTTTTGTTATTGTTCTTGAAAGAATGTGACTGTGCAGTCTCTGAAAAACAAAATCTTAAGGAGATAATAGTAAAAAACAAAACAAAACCGAAAAACCATGGTAAAGAATAAAATGACAAGTGTTATGACTGTAAGGGGAAAGTTAACATTTATTGTAGTGTTACTTAAAGAAATGATTGGTTTATAAAACACTGTGAATTGTTGAAAGAGAATATTAAAAAGTGTATAAAACTGTGTATACCAAATTGCTTTAGCTCAAATATTTTTATCAATAGCAAGAAATAAAGGGATTATTATAGTAAATTTTATTCTCGAATCAATTCTTATGCATCAAAAAGACCTCAGCTTCCTCTTAAAGCTTTTAAAAACTTATCTTTGAGTAAGTTTTAAAACTAGACACAGTAAGACTGCTAAGCTGTGCTTTTCATGAAATCTTTCTGGAACTTAACATTTGAACTGGATACAGTCACACATTTTTATCAATGTGAGGGTATGTATCAGATGGTCTAACATCAGCAGTGATAATCCACGTTACTAATAGTTTCTTTTAAAGAAGATACAAGTAAAATTATGGTACTAAAATTATGGGTATGTTATCTCCCACGAGTAATTCAGTAATAATAAAATTCTTGATAGGACAGGGTGGGGAGTACCCTATAAATACTGAAGTATTTCTTCACAGAATTTGAGTAAAGTTCTTCTTTCCAAAAAGAAATTATCATTAGTCTTTTCAATTCCAATTACCAACTGACAAAATGAAATAATTGCACTACAAACTAAAGAAATTAACTAAAGCTCAAGTGAACATTTCCTTAGGTTTTTTCCTATACTAATAATTGAGTGGACACTAAGTGGGTTTTTATTAAAGACCTATTTATGTACACTGGTAAGCAGCTTAACAGGCCTCAGCTACATGCTGCATAATTTATGGCTCGTCAAAGGGAAGATTCCAGCTTTCTCACAGTGAACATTGTTACGACGAGTAGAAGGACAGCGATGACACAAAGCCAGACGATAAATGTGGTTTTCAAGAGCAGATGATAAATTAGCAATGGTGATTTTGAGGACTCATGAACGATCGAAGGCCCATCACACATAATATGCCGTTTCGCTAAGGTGCAACTTTACACTGCAGCCCTCGGGTTTGGGACGAGGCAGCTCGCCCGCCTGTGAGTGAGCCCAGGGGTTCCCTCGGAGCGGCAGGGACGGGCAGTGGGGCTGGCCGACTCAGGTGACTGTGCAGGACCTTCAGTGACGAAACTTGGTTTTCCTGTGACAAATGGCTCTGAAGAGAAAGTCTGTTGCTAGTGCTGGTGGTGGGTGTGAAGAGAGAGTGAAGGAGTCAGAGAAGCAGGTGGCTCTTAGGAATGGAAGGGCTGGGTAAATCAGAGTGACATCTGAATCCGGGAGGGGCTCAGAACTCACAGGAAGGAAGGGATCGTTAGAGGGAAATAAGGCAAAGCGATTCATGAAAACAGTTAAAGGGTGCTCCAGGTGGGTAAAATATTGCTCGAGTGCAGAGAGAAAATGCTCGCCAAAGTTTAAAAGGGAGCTGGGACAGTCAGAGAAAACACAGGGGTGCACGGAGAGAAGGCCGGGCCCCTACACACACATTCCTTCTTCCCAGGGGACTCTGCGCAGAAGTACTGGCCCTGCATCTGCTCCGTGCCTCCTCCCAGCTGTGGGAATGACAGGCCATGAGATTCATGCTGTCAACCCTTTATTTTTTAGCAGTAAGAACTCCTAAACTACATGTGCTTTTTATAAGAAATTCAATCAATATAGATGCAACAAAAATAACTAAAAATACCTCTTGAGGGACCTGATAGATTTCTCTCAAGAAGATATGGGAACAAGGAGCTATACCACCTCTCTTGGAATTGGGCACAAGCTGGACTGTATGACCAGGGTGGGGAAGAAGCTCCCTTCCTCTCCGTGCGGGATGATTTGGCTCAAAGGAGCGGTGTGTTAAGAGCAGGTTAATCTAATTTAAAATAGCAATTCTGCCAGCACAGTGTGAAGGGGTTTTGTGTGCAAGTTGCCACAGTGAATCTGCAAGGCAACTCTTTCAGGTAAACATTATTGCCCTTGCTCATCTCCCTCTCTCCATCTTTGTCTCCCTCTCTCACAGCAGGTGCACTTTAATCAGTTCAATATATATATTCACCAATCCGCGTAAGATCTTGTCAAATCCCCCCTCCCTGTGCCCTGACCTGCCATCAGCTGTGGGACTGGCATGGAGCTCGGCGGTTTGTAAGCTAACTGCCTCACCCTCTCATTTCATTTTCACAGCAGACCCGTGGTAAGGATAACAGGTGCCGTCAGTGACCTCTCGGCGGGAGGGGTTGAGGGATTGAGGGAGTTTTCAACTCAGATAAAGGAACTGACCCCAGGTGGGCTCAACATAGAACACGACAGAATAAGCCCTTGCATGCCCCTGTCCCCCTGCAGGTTCCATATCCAGGGTTTATCCTGAAGTCTCCTGGAGGGTCTCTGAGTTTCTCTTTAACCCACACCCTGTGTGACATGCGGCAATGCCCTGGAGACAGGCAAGCAAAGACACCTGGGGCGCAAAACTTGAAGAGAGGCTCATCCTCGGGTTCATACAAGGGCCCACACTACACGTGGATGGATCTGAGGGTAAATGCCTCTGAAAATTTTGTACCCTGTGTGCCCCACTTGCCTCACCCTAGTCCTGACCACGGCCTTGGGACAGTGTCTCTGCCTTGGGGGGTGCATTTACACCGATCTGAGAGGGAAACTTTTCGTGAGGTTTCTTTCTTTCTTTCTTTCTTTTTTAAAATTTACAACATGGTAGTGTTGGGGAGCTAGCAGACATCAGTCTCAAAAATTAGAAAGGGAGAACTAAACGTTTTTTGTTGCTCAAGAAATGAACCTCCCTTAGGAAAGAGAGACATCAAATCTATCAAGTAGTGCTGTAATGTATAACTGAAATGGCTAGCTTTTCCGAAAATGTACCTTTCCCCATCAAGGTTTAATTAAGGAGGCTGTCTCTTGCTGGAAAGGAATGGTCACAAAGGATAGACAGCAGGGGGGCTCAACCATGCCTAGAAACTGGGGACCAGGACTCGGTTCGTAATCATTTTAAATGTCATAGTTTTATAAATCAAAAGAACATACCTATGAGCTCCTTGTTGCGAACATCTAGTGCCATATTCCTCAAGGCAGTTGCCACAGAAGAAACCACTCTATCATTATCCATTCTCAGAAGTTCTACAAGGATGGGGAGCCCCTTTTCTTTGCGGACGGCGGCCCGGATGTACGCTGCAAACTAGTGAGCAAACAAGGCATTAAGTAATACAGAACAGAGTTTAACTTTCAGATGTTACTTTTGCCTAAAAAAGATGTTTCCAAAAGATGAACTAATAGATTAAATGTTTTCTTTCCAATTGGAGATTAAAGCTGTAGTGTCAGTAAAGAGAAAACCATAGTTTGGGATAAAGATAGGCTAGGATGACTGATTTAAAAAGAAATCCCAAAGCCTGAAAAATCTCAAACCACCATCTGCCAGATATTTCTGTGCAGAAAAGAGAAGGCAGTGATTCCTTGCTACCTCAGATACATAAACATGATTAAAGAAGGATCTTGTGTCTCCTTTGCAGTTGGCCCCATGCCAGGTCCAGAGGCTATAAATAGGATGGCAGAGCCCAGAACCCATCAGCACAGATTAAAGGAGAACCTTTCTCCATCAGGTAATTTTTTTCCCCTATCTTTTCTACAACAATATTTAGAGTTCAAAACCTCTCAAAGAGGTGTCTTGGAAAAACGCCTTGCCTCAGGAGAAGGAATTCTCCAGAAACACTGAGCAACATAACTCATATGGATTAGTGAAAAAGTAAGCATACTTATGTGGAAAATGCTTTCTCATTCAAGGTTAGTTACAAGCTGCTTTTTAAAATCTGCAGTCGAGAAATTCTTTTGTGATTATCAGGCAAGTCTGTACAGTGAGTCAGTTTGTGCACCGTATGAATTGGAAATGAATGCTAACTCATCAGGGAAGCACCACAATAAGAAGAAAAAAGGTAACATTTGAAAATGGGTCTTTAATCTTTTTTGAGCTGTTATTAACATTTTTACCAAGGCAAAGCGTCTTTCAAAATTTAGGATAACTGAAAAATGTTGATCACGAACATCTAATACTTTCCATTTTTGCTCAAGACGTAAGGGCAAAGATCTGCCAGGCCTTTGTACTATTTTGAACATTAAACTACGTGGCTGACCAGTTTCCTGAATACCAACAGAATAGGTTTTAATAATACAAATAAGAGGAATGATGGATTTCAAAGATCATATTAACATTATTTATATGAAACAAATACTTCTGGTTTCCAAATCAAATGAAATCTACAGGGGGAAACAGAACACATGACTGCTGGCGGGTAACACATTGAGGCTTCTCTCTCCGAAACCTGTGACAACAGAGCCAACGCCTGTTCCCCCCGAGAACAGTGGGTTCAGCACAGCCCTGAGCTTATCCCAGGGTCTGGAGCCCTACTACAGTCATCACTGCCCCCCAAGTAGCTTCCGATCCATTAACACCTGTGGCCATGATTATCTTGATTTCTTAACAAGGGTCCAATCGTTTCATTTACTATTTTAGATACTGTTCATATTTTAAATGAGCGTACTATCTAACTTTTATTCACTAAGTGATCCCTGAAATGAAATTCTACACTACTCAAATCACCTCTCTTTTAATTACTGTCTTTTTTTATCATCATCAAATGATCCATGAGTCACAAGAACCTGGAGACGAACCATAGGTCACCATGAAAAGATTCTATGAATACTTACGTGCTGGGCACTGTCCTACGTCCTCCACATTTACTATCTCCATGAATCCTCACAATCGCCTCATGATGTAGGTATTATCTCCATTTTACAGATGGAGAAACTGAACAGGCAGATCTGCGGCCCCAGCAAATAAGTGAAGGGGCCAGGATTCAAAGCCAAGGGTTCTGATTCCAGAGTCAGCACTTAGATGCTAAGCTAGCAGCACTTTAATTAAGAACAACAATAAGAACATAACCACACTGACTTAGCACTGGGCCATAATTACGTGTATATATTAATTACAGCAGTTGGCTTCATGTAACAAACCACACCTAGGCCTAACAATGCTTTACGTCCTCATGGGTAATAAGTACAGTGGCCAAAAGATTCTCGTTTTGGGAGGTTGTGGCGGAGGAAGTAACCAAAAACAATCATTATAATAACTCTACTAAAAATACAGCTGTCAGGAAATTTCTAGAGGCTGGAAACATTTCAGATACGGACTGTCTGGGAAGTTGTTAGATGACGTTTAACAGTTTTGAGAATGTGCTTATAGTGGGAAACGACCTACAATTTCCTTAGAGAAGCCACGCACCTACAAGGGGGTGCGGAAACCTTTGCCATACATATTTTCCGTAAGCATCTGAGAGAGGATCAGCGGCCCTCTCTCCTTCCCGGCATCCCCACCCAACCTCAGCGCTAATTCAGGCCCTGGGCATCTCTCACCTGGTTCTCCAGAAAAATTCAACCCCTACTTTCCTCCACATCCATCAGTGTCCATATCAGCCCGTGTTGTTTGTTTGTTAAACCCTCTCAGGCGCCTCTGGTCTGCAGTCATATCCCAGCTCCTAAAGCCTGGCCGTCACGCCTGTTCACAATGCCTGGCTCCAAGAGGGGCCACTCCTTGCCCTGTCCTCACTGCCCCAGCAAGCAACCCGTAGTCTTTACCCACACGGTTCTCTCTTTAAGGCCTTTCTTCTCTTGTCCCTTTACTTGGATCACTCCCTCCACACCCCCGACAATTAAGATTCTGCTGGCTTACTTCTGCCTATTCTTAAAGGTTCTATGTGGACAGCACCACCCCTCCAGGAAACCTTGCCTGCTTCTTGGCTCTCCCCTTTCCCTCACCTGCCAGGCTGGGTTAGATGTCCTGCACCAAGACCCTCACAGCAGCATACACATGCTGTGGGGTCTACCCTGTAGTGAGCTAAGCTCCTTTTCTCCTAGCCTTCAGTTCCTCACAGGATGAGTAAGTCGTGTTCACCTTTGGGTTCCCAGAGACAACTGTTAACTCCCCCGCTGATGTGACTGCACCAATGGAAAGAAGTGTGGACAAGCAGAAGACCTCCTACCTTCCAGTTTCCAGCAGAGAGGTTTTGGAGAGACCCGGCAGAGCCTTCCAAGGTGGCTGGGTTGGAACTTTCTGCGAGGAGAGTCAGATATGGTTTTACCACTGACGGATGCCACAGCATCTCAACCCCTTTGGGGGACTTCGACAGGCCTGGGATAGGACCAACTCCATCCCACTGAAAGACACAGAGCACACACTAAATGGAGGCAAAACGAACACAACCGCCAACACTTGAAAACGTCCCTCTCTGCTGGACTCAGCTACATACAGCTCTGTAGACAAACTCCATTACGAGAAAAGGTTTTCTTGCAAAATACGTGATTTCTCACTCTCCAAAAATGAAACTTTATAAATAGAGTTTCATGTCAAAGAAAGTACTAACTTGATCCTCTGGTGGTGTTCTCTTTTTCTTTTTCTTTTTCTTCCCCCAGCAGCTTGGCTCTGAGTCTTTGCTGGGAGACTCTTTTCCAAGTAAGTCATCCAATTCGTTCAGCCCCAGCAGCCGGGCCTGGGGGACCTCCAGTTCCAGCCGATAGGACAGGTTCCTCAGGGTGCACACGCAGTTCTCTACGGTCTGAAACCCAACACAGTGTATAATTAAAACCACTGTAGCACATTAGTGCAAAATGCTTCTACCGAACGCCGGTGACAGTAAGTAAATGTAGAATATGAGACAACGGCTTTTTCTTATGGGAACCTGAAACGATCCAAAGAGACAATTTATGATTCTAGAATTTTTGTCATTCAAATGACAGAGTGCACAGCCATCTCAGTGCACGTGAGGATCTGATTTCATGCTATGATGTGCAAGGCTCTGGAACAGAAAGTGCCCCTTGCTTCTGCTTCAGGGCTGCTGCAGAGGCAGAAATGCAGACAAGCCGCCAGAACCTCAGTCCATCTCACCACTAGAAATCCTCATCATGACAACAGGCACGAGCAACCCCGCTCCGCTGACTGCCCTTGCCGACAAGTCCTACCTTTGTCTCCTCCTTCCTTCTTCCAACTCTCCCCTCTCTCCGTGTAAAGTTCCACGATTTCTTTCCCTGTTGGCCTTGTGCCTTCTGTACATGGTCTTTTGCTCCTTCAAGTGTATAGCACACCTCAAACTGGGAGGCTGTCACTTCATTGAGAGTGTCTAAAACAAAGCTCACTTTCTGCCCAGCAAGCTCCCCTTTCAACTTGCTTACTCCTCTTATTTCATCTGCAGATCTTTTGGTTTAATAAGATTCAAATAAAAACTTGGCGATCACCCTGAACTCCTCCCATACCTTCTCCAAGACCTACCATTCACCATTCTTTTCTCTCTCGGACTTTTATTTATGACCCGAGGACTTCTTCTAGCCTCTCTCTTCATCCAGTCCGTGCTGAACACCAAGAGCCCAGATCACCCTGAACTCCCGACACTTTTAGTTAGTCCCTCCTTCCTGTTTCTTCCCACCTTCCCCAGCCCTTGCTACTGGGGCAGGTCCTGGCTGGCTGTCGCAGCTGAAAAATGAGGAGGAGAATGCTCCGTGCTGGGGTAGGGATAGAGAAAGCAGGGCGGGAGCATAAGGGGCTCATGCTGGGAGCAGACTGACCAGCACAACAGAAGTGGGGAAAGGCCAAGACTGGGGATGTCGAGAGAGGCATCTGAAGTCAGTGCTGGGGCTGGGGCTGCGGACTGCATGGGGGATGGGAGGGTGGAGATGCCACAGGGCCTCGACCAGCAACCTGTATCCAGCAGATGCTCAAGAACAGATGGGTCTGCTCCAAGCCACAAGGAAAAAGAACTGGAGGAACAGCAGCACAGACAATCACCTCGACAATGGGCCCGAGAGAACCCCCTCTAGGTCCTGTACCACATGGAGTAACTCAGTTTTCATGGGTTCTAAGGCTATTTTCTGAAGTTGTCATGTCCCTGTTAACTTTAATTTTTAGAGAGACTCTCCCTTTAATTTGGACTGTAGCCTAGTGAGGAGGAGAGGGTCAAGAATTCCGGAAAGAATCAATGGCATGCAAATGGTGGCATGCGGCGGCTGCTGTCACCTGTCATCACGCCCCCTAACGTCGCAGACACCGACCTTGCTGTCGTAATCGGATGTGTTCACACACGTGTGGATCACATACAGCAGCGAGTCCACCAGCCCCTCACAGGATCGCATTTGCTTCCGGGCTTCCTCCCCTGCGGAGCTGAGGTTCCTGAATGGGCAGACACACGTGACAGCTGTTGAGGTCAACAACTAACTTGTTAGCTGTCACAGAGCTTTACCTTAATGACCTGAGACAGCGGACAGAGGCAGCAGCCAGGCAGATGTGGTCTGAGGACGCATTTCAGGGCTTAAACGTTTTAACATCCCGAGAACCCTCAATAATAGCTAGCTTCCCATTATCCACAAACAGAAGGGGACAGGAGCCTCTGAGCTTTGTATTTCTCTTGACGGTGTCACTTTCCAGTCTCCTAAAAGTGATTTTGGGCCTATCGTCAGTTTGCTTATAAGGGGAAATGAACAGTCATTACCTCACAGTTGTGAGGAAGAGAGGATTGCTATATATAAAGCAATTAAAACAGTTCCTGCCACGATTACATACAATGACTGTTATTTTTAGATACACTTTACCTCCGTGGTTAGGCCATAAGGTCCTTCTAGTCCCCTGAGCCTATTATAATGTTTTGCATGTGGTAAATTGTCACAAATGCTTCCTGAACAAACACAGGAAATGTATCTTTTCTTATATAAACCTTCAAATTAATAGGGACATTTGCTGATGCTATAATTTCTATAATCTTTTCAATTAAAAATAAAACCTGTAAATTGTTTTAGGTCTCACTGATATTGAAATTTTTGATATCGGTTTGTCTTCATGAATTGATACCAAATGATAAAGATCTATTTTATGTCTCATTAACAAGATTCTAGACTAACTCTGAGATTTTGCAAACCCTAAGATTTTTCTTTTCATCTGTGTTTTCCTGGGGCCAGAGAGATAGTGGTACCTGTGGCCCTTCTCCATTCTTACCTTTGTTACCTCTTGGTACACTCAACCGCTGCCTTCTCCCACTCCCCTCAGCTCCTGGGCCCCTCACTCCTGCTTCCCCCATCTGCTGCCTTTCCTTCTCAGCCTCTTCTGCCTGTGGGTTACTGTGGGCCCTTCTTGTCTTTACCTTTGCACTCTCCTAGGTGGTCCTTCCTTCCGCTCCTTAACTTTAGTACAATTTATGAGCCAATGACCCCCAAACATCTGTCTCTAGCGTGATTCCTCTCTAGAATCCCAGGTTCCTTTATCCAACGGCTCCCCTGACATTACCACGTGGACAACTAGCTAATTAGCCATCTCAAAATGGACATGGCCAAAACTCAACTGCTCACCTCTCTACCCTTCTCCCTGCTTTGTCCAGAGCACCTCCGTGTTCCCACTTTCTCCAGCCAAAGGTCCAGGCATTATCGCTCCTTACTTCCTTTCCCTCACCCCTCATATCCAACCCTTCAGCAAACTCTGCCAGTTCTCCTTCCGTAAACCACCCCACTTGCCCATCTCTCTCTAGCACCCGGTCTGGGCCACTGTCATCTTGCCTGGGTCACTGCAGCAGCCCCGTTCTCCTGTCTGCAAGGGTTGTGAATATACAGCCTTCCACACTGCAGCCAGAAACCATTCCTATCACTCCCTTGGGTGTGGCACTTGGAATAAAGTGAAAACTCCTTGATTTAAACAATTCTACAAAATCTGGTTCTACCCTGCACCTTGAGCATTAGGCTCCAGCTATGAGCTAATTCCTGCCCAAGGGCCTTTATACTATCCTGTCGCCTGGGACTCATGTGCTCCCAATCCCCTACCCTCACATGAGTAGCTCCTCATGGTATGTCAGATCTATGGTTTAAATATCGCCTCTTATGAGAGACTATCTGATCATCAAAGCAATCACCTAATAACTCTTCTCTCACCCTATTTTTTTAATGGCACCTATTGTTTGTTGTTTGTGTGTCTATTTGTCTGTCTTCCCCAAAAGAACATGGTTACCAGAGCCGGGCAGGACCTAGTCTGTCTCGTTCATCATTGATTTCGCATGGAAGGCTTTTATCAGAGGTTTGCAGCCCGGAACCACTGGGCTGAGTGTGTGCCCTGCCTCTGGGCTTTCCTGGAAGCTGGCAGGCTGGCTGAGGCATGATTACAACCTCCCTTGAACCAGGTGTGGAGAGGATGAGGTGCTGCTTCCACAGATCACCAGTAGGCCATATGAGCTGCCCTTTGGTGCAGGCACCTGAATTAGGGAGCTGGCATGTTTTCCCGGACCCTGTCTCTTGTCGCCCCTCCCCTCACTACCAAGGGGGCCAACAGTCATCTGTTAACAACAGGAAAGGATTCAGAGCAGCAGCTCAGGCCCCGCTGTCCCCCTCTTTCAAGCTGTCTGCTGCAGAGATGCTTGGATAACAGTAGCACTCAGTGTGTGTCAGACATGACACGAAGCACTTTACACAAGCAGATTCTTCGCCTCTCTGAGCTGGTGTTATTACCCATATTCTAACGATGAGGAAAGTAGGATGGGAAGCCAGGCTGTAGCCAGGCTGTCACTCTCATCGTCACCATGCTACTGTGCCCCAAGGCTTCTGTTTGCAGTTCCCTGGGCATTGCAAGCATGGGAAAGTGGGTAGAAATAGAACTAGTGAGCATTAATGCTGAATAATGCGTAATACTGTGTACATTTAGGGGAGGCTTTATGGCTTCTACATGCTTAAGATAATGACTCAAAATACTATTTGGGCTCATTTTCATTTATTTATAAAACTCAAACCCAGTGATTGTTTAAACCACACACCTCTTTGCACTTTTTTTATAAAAGCAAAAAGGTTTTAACCATCACATTTTGAACTTAAACAAGAACCAGACAGCAAACACATTTGCGATCGAAGGTGATTATCCGGAAAAATGCTGTTAAAGTGGAAAACACTGAAATTTTGGCAGAATTTCAGACTGAAAGGCCTTTTTGACTAAATCACAGAAGGAATCATTTACAGGATAATGCGTTTAGGCCACTCGTCTCTGCTCATGATGTTCTCCTCACTGGGTAACAAAAAGCCAGTGGCCTAAATTTTGAAACAAACTTAGAAATTTAGGTAGGTGTTAATAAAATAAAGTAAATCCTCCTGAAAAACCATTTACCTATAACATACTATTTAATCACAGAATTAACTAGGAAGAAGAAATAAAGAATTTACCTCAGGCAACCCGTGGTATTACGCAGAACGAGGGAAGTCTGAAATTTAATTTTATGATCATCATCAAAAGAAGAGTTATTCCATCCAGAATGTGGAACGATCACAGTGTTTGTTAAGGTTGAGAGAGCATCTCGAATGATTGTCATCTTCACGGCATCACATGACGATAAATTCCAAAGAACTCCTGAAAAATGAGATTTTAAACAGCAAGTCATCAGTTGGAGATCCCGCAGTTTCAGTACTGAAATGAACATATTAGTCCTAATCGATGTGAATTCAATCTGTTCCAAACCTAATCTATGACCTGAATCTGTAACCAGGCTGGGGCCGGACCTCGAATAAATGTTGAGTGAACATATGTGAGCTTCCAGCAGTATTACAGAGTTGTAAAAGTGCTTCTCTTAAGTTTTAGAGCCTATGTATCTATCAGGCAAGACGACTGTGGCTTTTGCAAGCAAATTTGTTACTCTGTGAGGGTGAGGGGTGCAATCCAATCACAGGTCACAGACATGCACCAGTGATTGTTGTACAACTCTCATTCATTTCATTATCCCTCACAGTCAATGTTTTGTGTGACAAACCATTTTTAGATTTTAGAATCTAGAAAAAGTTTCTCGTTTGCAAAACACTGACATGTCTCTCCTCACCATGCTTTCTCTTCTTACTTTTGCTACTGGGAAGCTCAAGCTTAAATGCAATACAATGGTTGCAGTAATTTTACTGGCAGAGAGTGGTTGCATTTGCTTTGTCTCCTTTATTCAGGTGAGGTTTAGACATTTCTATTTCAACTTTAAGAATTTTATTACCATAGGTTTTAGAAGTGCAACTTACTGCTACTCTTTCTGGATACACGTGAGACACAATAAATTAAGTCACCCATACTATAATTCATATTAAGATTGCTAGGACAAAAGGTGAGAAGTGTAGCGTATTACAGTGTTACCTAAATTGCAAGCATATTAGAGTGTCTTCATTTCTGTGTCAACTATGAGGTGTGTTACATTACTGTCCTAGCACACATACTTTAATATTTTCTAGTACCTACCCTTTTAGAAATTAGAGCAAATTCAGGATTATACCTACTCTAATGTCATTTTCACATCAATGCATTTTCCTAAGTAAGAGGGAAGGAGGTGGAGAGATGTTGCAGTTTCTATGCAGCTGAGTCCCTCAGAGCCCTGCAGGCCTCATGTATTCCTTGGTAAGTTGCTCAAAAGTCTGTACAGTGATATTAGAACTATCCATGCACAAAAACACTTGTGGAGGGGAAGGAGTTGGCAAAACCTGCCCACATTCATGAGAGCGAGTCAGGCCTGTGAACGTGATTGAGCAAGAATGCTGGGCCAGAGATACGTTGAACTGCCGCTGTGATGCATGGTGGCCACAGGGCTGGCCTGCAGGCGGATGGGTCAGTTCGGCCTTCTCGGGGCCTGGAGAAAGTGCAGGGCTCTTTATAAAGGACAGTGGTAAGAAAACTGGCAGCTTTTTTTTTTCTTTTTGGAGGAAGGAGAGGTAAAAGCAAAGGGCTAGAACTGAAGGTAGTGAAACAGTACTCTGACTATGAATAGAGAGAGGTCCACCCCTCCCTGCAATCTGCATGGCCAGCCCACATGCTGGGGAGCGAGTAGTTGATCGTGGCTGAAGCCTGCCTCTTCCATCTGGGTCCTGTGTTCTGCTCTCCACTGTGCTCCTCTCCTCCTTCACCTGGCTTTGACTCCTGTACCATGAGTACTGGGTTTCCCTTGTCCCCCAAGGACTCACACCTTTCTCTGCTTCTACTCTTTGGGGTTGATTACCCACAGTAACTATAGCCTTTCAAGACCTCCGCCTCAGCAGCGGCCCATCTAATCAGGCCTGCACTGGGAAGGCACTTCACAGTTTAGAATCAGGAAAAGTAAAGGTCTTGCTTCTCTGAAAGCTTGCTCTGTCCACCACGACAGACCACTGCTTATACAATTACCTTGTGGCACACAACAGGTAGGTCCTACCAAGTGTACATGCTGTAGGTGCTTATGAAACAAACTTAAATCCACAGGTAGAACGAACTACTTTACTTCCCCATGGATTCTGATAAAAATGGCTTTGTTTCTGGGAGTTCCCTGGTGGTGTAGTGGCTAGGTTTCGGTGCTCTCAATGCTGCAGCCTGGGTTTGATTCCCACCCAGGGAACTACCAAAACAAACAAACAAAACAAAACAAAAAACCCAAACAAACAAAAACCAAAAACAAAACAAAAATGGTTATGTTTCTATATAAAATGGTTTTAAACTGTGCTCCTTGGATTCTGGGGGTTTTGCTGGACTTTCAGGGGCAGCCATGTGATCTGTCTTCAATAGTGGGCTTCACTCTGCGTTTCTGTTTGAACAAAGGTTTCATGTCCCAAAAGGATTTGAAAAGCACTGTCTTAGTGAAAACGTATTAGAGGACTGATGACTACAGAAAGGGGCTGGGAGCTAAGAATGAGAAATGAGTCTCTGGAGGTCTGCCCTGACTCAAATAACAAGAGGTGGGAGAGAAGACAGCAGAAAGAATGGGCTGAGACATAGAAGGGTGCCATGAATAGGGTTTTGCTATCTCCAGCTTATGAGGCTAAGCATACTCATCCAGGGCACCACCGATGGGGCCTGCTTGCTGATACTTCTTTGTGTGATTCCTAATGCCACTGGAGCAAATTATCTTTCTGTCAAAGCCTTTCAAATTCCTCACTCCACAAAATTCAACCCCTGGGGGAGAGCTTCATTTTCCAATACTTCACAGAATGCATTT
Organism: Lyroderma lyra; assembly: GCA_004026885.1. Taxonomy (NCBI): domain Eukaryota; kingdom Metazoa; phylum Chordata; class Mammalia; order Chiroptera; family Megadermatidae; genus Lyroderma; species Lyroderma lyra. Next base: position 414,986 of record PVJL010000008.1, on the reverse strand, counting down.
CAGCAAAGTTAACAGTAAGGCAAGGTTTATGGAAAGTAGAGCCTATCATAATATAGGCTATAGGTGCAAAATCAGATCTCTCTCTACATAAAATTAAATAGTGTGAGTCACAAACTTCAGGTGAAAACATGACTAAGGAGCAGGTGGTTCTTTAGCACGTTGGAGCTTGGCGTTGATGCTGGGAAGTTCTTTGATCGTTGGCAGAAAAGCTTGTTTTTCATGGTTCCTGCCTCCACTCCTGGCTACCTCCCAGACCTACTTCTGGTAAAAGGATATTGCTTGGATTTGCGGATTCCTCTCATTTTCAGTGCAGGTTCTAGAATTTTGCCCTGCTCTTTTTCTTACCAGACATTTAAAGTGATCAGTGGAATTACATATCATCCTATAGTTCATTATGAGCCTTTACACCTCATGGGGACTGGATAGCCTGAATGTTCTTAAGTCAATATAAACACTAGTGATATGATTATTTACTGTGGTTTTACGCTGTGCCCAGAATTATGTGCTTTATACATAATACCTTAAAGAGTCAAGCTGCATAAAATCAACTTACCATGTAATTATTTTGTAGGCTTGAAATTCTACATGTGGATTTTTTAATGGATGATGAGGATTTGTATTCTAAATTTAATTTTAATTTTATTAGGCAAAGTATATTGAGGAATAAATACTTTATCATCATCCATTCTTTTATATGTCTTAGTATACACATGTGGGACAAATATGTGCTCAAAAACATTTGGTGATGGATCCATCTTAATAGCTTGTTTGTTTTTGGGTTTATCTTTTATTTCCTGCCTGACAGACTTACCTCAAAGTACGATCTCCCTTTCATGCCATTATTTTTAGAACTCATTATTCAAAGGTGCCTCTAAGGACTGTAACTGGGGGACAGGATAGGAACAATGTTCTGGATTGTTCTTTAAGGGAACTTGCGGGCATAGTTTTCCCCATCTTTCACATAAAGACCAAAACAGATGATTGTTGCAACCACCATCCTAGCTATGGGGACAGGAGAGCCCCACTGCTGCTGCATCTCTCAGAACCAGAAGTGAAGACTTAAACCAACACGCCAGAATCCCCATTCCTCAAACTGCAAAATAGAAAGGGCCTGTGCTGCCCAATTATAAAACGTTAAATTGTTAACTGACTATGCTAACTTCAGGTCAAATGAGATGACTTATTGACGATAAAACCAATCTTTAGCATAGAAATTCAGGCTTTCGTTTCTGCAACTTCAAAAAATGTTCAAAGATATCCTTGATGAGAAAAAAGGAGAGATTCTATTTTTGCTAAGTCTGTGGCATTCAAGGGATTCACACAAAGGCATCTTTATCATCTGCACTGTAAGTTATATTATCCCACTAATCCTGCACTTCACCATGTAACACAAAGAGCTACAACATTTGGTGTGGATTTAACTGGTCATTTCGAACATCAAAGCAAGTCGTAAGACACTGGCTTTCCTCTTTCACTTTCTATTTCAAAAATAAGGTTATGGAAAGCCAAAACAACTTGTTCTGATCAACCAATATTGAATGAAGAAGGTTCAATTAAACTTAAAAGCCTTAGCTATGGAATGACTAATTTGGACTTTCTACCCTAAGTAAAAAGCACCACTCTTAAGACCAGCTAATAATACCTGTGTGCACTCTACTTCGCTAAGGTAGTAATAAAACAATGTTCTCTCCACGTAGTCTGTCTACAGCTTCATTTAATGGGTCAGAAAGAACACTGCTAGGGGTAGTAAGTAATGAATAGAAAATACACCAACTCCCAGATGTAGCAAGACAGATGAGAAAATACAGAGCTGTAGGATTAACATTTTCCATCAACATGATAAACCTTCAGCTCTAATATCCTAATGCAAAGTTTGCTTCAAAAATATATAGCGGGACACTCTATCATCTCCTGGTTTCCAAAGAGAAAGTTAAAAATAAACTATAATTTGGTTTAGGAAGCTTGAGGTTTTTATTTAATTTAAAGCAATTAGCTATTTGTTGTGAGAACTGAGAATATACATAGACAACCTAATTTAGAAAATACTAGGGAATTTCATGTATATTATCTTAGAAAATAATATTCATTTGGATTATTGGTTACTCATAATTATGTGTACATTTTTCTGTGGGAGAGAATATGAAATACTGCCATGAGAGACGAAAGTTTCATTTTCCCCACAAAGAATGATAAAGTAATTACAACACTATTTCATATAAATCCTTGCTGCAGAATTTTCAAAGAGCTCATGCTAACCATTCTTTATTTATTTATTTATTTTTTGTAGTATGTGGGTAGTTCCCTGGCTGGGAATCGAACCCAGACCGCAGTGTTGACAGCGCCAGTGCCGAAGCCTTAAGCCACTGCACCACCTAACCAATCTCCTAACCAATCATTTTTATACAGCATTCAATTTATTCCATTTCTTAATGACCAAAACAAACAAACACACAAAAATAACAAACAAAAATCTACCAATGTTCGTGGACACTGCAAAAAGAATAATAAAATAGCCAAAAAGTACTAGTGCACTTCAAATATCGCTGGTGGGTATGCCTTCATTTTCTTTCACACGTCAGCCTCATCCTCAGTGCCTGCTCTTGACGCTCTTGTTTCAGTCATGCTCTTTCACATGGGGCCCACTCAGACATGGATGGGCCTGGCCTTGTTCGCCAGGCTGCTCCCTGAGATGTCCTGCACATAGCCAATGCATACTCCCTGTCGGACATGAAAAAGCTAACTGAGGCCCAGCTGTGGTCACAGCGGTCACAGTGATCACTAGCTCTGGTTCCAGCAGTAGTAGTGAGCGAGTGCTTAGGTGACCTGAGTGAAAGCAGCTTCCCAGGAGAGGCTGTGTGGAACTAAGACCTGTGCTAGCCACAGATACTGCGCTTGCTGTGCCCCCTGCCGCCTACGTATTCAATTTGAAGGGTATCATTCCTGCTGTTTAATTTTTCCCCCGGGTAAAGGACATTAGTGATAGATCTTTAGTCTTTAAAGAACATAAGAATTAGTCTGCGTTTCTGTGATTTTTCATGTACAAAGGTGGATCACAGTATCTTTAATTTTTAGAGATCCCTTTAAAGACTCACATTTGCATTTCAACATGTTCTTCTTTATTGTAGGTAATTTTCCAACTGCATGAGTAGGTTGAGAGGATTAATAAAATAATGCAGTCCTACGTACCCTGGAAAGGCACTGTCACTGAAAAGAAATCAGCTTACAACTCAGAAATGCTGACTGAGATGGCCCATAAGGGATGTAAAGGATGGTTCTGTCTGTTAGGGAGTGTTTGCAAAAGCTGACAGGTCATAAGATGGAAATCCTCCCGAGAGAATCGTTCTGATGCAGAAGTGGCAGTGAGGGCAGTGACCAGGTCACCTGGGTTGTTCTTCAGATCACTTCAGTCTCTGACACAGAAGTAAGTAATTTACACTATTACAGGGATTTACCGAGACACAGCCACTGAAGGTGCATGTTCCACAGCTGACTTTTATGTGTTCCAGGAATGTGCTAGTGCATTTGTAATGATACAAAATCTTCAACCTAGTTATCTGATACCAGCAAAAGAAACTTAAGAGACCAAACTGCTTCCAGGCCTAAGCCACGGAAAATCTGACAGACTAAGAATCTGCAAAGAACTTGAGGGACCGAAACTGGAGTTTTCTGGGCATCTACTTTCTAGATTTTCATCCTATGCCCTCATCTTTCTTGCATTTACTGGCTGTCTGGTCTGCTGAGGGAGGGCATCTTTATGGAACTGCTCTTGTGCTGAGAAATTCTACTATGACCCATGGCTGACCACCTATGAGTCTACCCACAAGACTGTCTCATTTTGCTCAGCATTCAGAAGCCTTACACACAAAACAGAAGGTTATATTCTACTTATAAAGTTAAGTCTTTTCATACTCAGACTATAAAACTGGAAATATTCACAAGCTTATAAAATCCTATTTCCCATGTTCTCTAAGTAACCTGAAGCTTTATGATTATTATACCTGATCATTGGTTGATGTGACTGTGTTAGTGGCCAAGATAAAAAAAAATTTCTCTAGGGGGTTCCCTGGAGGTGTAGTGGCTAGGCTTCCATGCTGTCAATGCCACAGCCTGGGTTCGATTCCCAGCCAGGGAGCTACTCCTCTCCCCCACCCCCACCCCCCAAATTTCTCTATATTGCTGGTTGAAATTCAGAGTAAAGTAGGTGTGCGATTTCTTTTCCTTTTACAATTTTTGTGGGAATTTAAAAGAACAAAGGAGAGATATCACCTCACACCTGTCAGAATGGCTATCATCAATAAGCCAACAAGCATTGGCGAGGATGTAAGTGAAAAGGGAACCCTTGTGCACTACTGCTGGGAATGCAATTTGGTATAGCCACTAGGGAAAACAGTATGGAGGTCCTCAAAAAATAAAAATAGAACTACCTTATGACCCAGGAAATCAATTTCTGGGTATTTATCTGAAGAAATACAAAACACTAATTAGAAAAGATATATGCATCCCTATGTTTACTGCAGCATTATTTACAATAGCCAAGATACGAAAGCAACCTATGTGTTCATCAATTGACAACTGGATAAAGAAGATGTGGTATGTATATACACATACATATATATATATACATACACAATAGAACATTACTCAGCCACAAAAAGAATGACATCTTAACCATTTGCAACATGAATGGACCTAGAGGATATTATTACTAAATGAAACAAGTCAGACTGAGAAAGACAGATACAATGATTTCACTTTTATGTGGAATCTAAAGAACAAAATAAATAAAAAGAAATGAACAAACAAAACAGACACAGAGTCATAGTTACAGAGAGCAAACTGATGGTTGCCATAGGAGGAGGGTTGCGGGGATGGGGGAAAGGTAGTGATTAAGATAGACAAATTGGCAGTTACAAAATAGTCATGGGGATCTAAAAGTACAACACAGAGAATATGGTCAATAATATTGTACCAACTATGTATAGCGCCACATGGGTATTAGACATGTCAGGCAGAGATCACTGCATAAATTATATAAATGTCTAACCACCATGCTGTACATCTGAAACTAATACAAAATAATATCGAATGTCAACTGTAACTGAAAAAATGAATAATTTAGAAAAATAAAGAATAAGGGAAATGACATTTGAAAACGGGCAGCTGCATCCCCAGATTCTGCGCCTGCTTAGCACTTCTCCATGGCCTAGGGATGGGCCAGGGTGGGCATAGATGGGGAAGAAAGCGCGCCGGCCTGTGAGTCAGGAACCCAACTGCAGGACTCAAACTCCCTGGACCCCAGTTTCTTATCTCTAGTACAAGAGGGGTGGGGGTGCAGAATAGATTTCTTTAGGGCCCTTTCCAGTTTAAAGTTCTGTGACTCTGAATTAAGAGTTGTCCCATTTATAATAAACTGTTTTTTGTCCTGTTACCAATTAAACTTTTGTTTGGGTCATTATATTTCTTATTAACAATTTTTATGCTTTGAAATGTTTAGTAAGTAAGAGAGTGCATATTTTTTTTTCTTTTTATTGTTAAACTTACTGGAGTGACATTGATTAGAAAAAATTATATAGGTTCCAGGTGTACAATCCGATAGTGCATTGTCTGTGTGTTGCATTATGCGTTCAGAGAGTGCACATTTCTTTTACTGTTATTTTGAAAAGGGGGCCAAGTGGTAAGGATCCCACTGACTTGGGCTGGGGATTGGGAGATGTTGGTGGATTTGTGAAAACTAACCAGGCAGCTCCTGAGAGCTCTGAGGACCCACAGAAAGCAAGATAAAAAGAAACAGACTAATTCCCCTTTGGATCAGAGAATAAAAGACTGATTTGAAGGCATATTAATGAGGCCAAGGGAAATGTTTAGCAAATTATTTCTTCCTGTAATGGCATGTTATAGTCCAAAAGGTTAAATGCATGTCCACTGGGCTCCAGTTCTTTATAGAACATCGTGCTGTCCGATGAACTTCAGCCTGGTCCATCTACATTTCCTTAGTGCCTAACTATTATTTTCTTTCTAATTTGTTGTCTAATTCAGGGGTGTCTAATCTTTTGGCTTCCCTGGGCTACATTGGAAGAAGAATTGTCTTGGGCCACACATAAAGTACACTAACAGTAATGATAGTTAATGAGCTATAAAAAAGGTTGCAAAAAAAAAAATCTCTTTTAACAAAGTTTACAAATTTGTGTTGAGCCACATTCATAACTGTCCTGGGCTGTGGGCTGGACAAGCTTGGTCTAATTAGAAATGTGGAGTTAATGATCAGAAAGGGAATCGTGCCCAATTCATGTTCTACAAAGTATCTGAAACCCATTGCTAGTATCCAAAAATTTTTAAATAAATGTGTGGAAATATTTTACTTAGCCATATGGATGAATAATCAGTTGCTAAATAGAAAGAAATGTGAATATAACTGTCATTTAAACAAAGTCTATTATTATTAAAAAACAAAGGCTACTTTTTGGTATCTGACACCAGTATTACCAGAGGTAACAGAAATGTGACAGTTTGAGGATCTCTGGTGCATTCAATGGTAGGCCTGCAGATTCTGTGCAGTATCTTCAATTCTATAGTTTTAAAAAATGATGCTTGTAGGATGCTCAAAAACTTGAAAATTGTATTTCCTAGCTTAGAAACACTATTTAATTATCTTGAACAAATGAGTTCAATAAGAACAAATGAGTTCTTTTCCTAGTGACAAGATGTTTTTACTTTCCATCCATGGTTTGTGGTCCAGCAGACATTCACTTTATAATCCAACTGGGAAAACCATATTTCATCCAGCTTTCAAGTTTAAGCACAATAAAGGTAAAAAGTACCTTTGTAAAAATAATGGAAAAAAAGAAATAAAAGAAACCAAACAAAAAACCTCTAAGCATCATATATCAGCAATTACTAAAAAAAAAGTCATTAGATTTCAACCTGAAAAATGTTCAACACAATGAAGAAAACACAAGAATCATGTTACATATTAAAGAACTAGTATTTTAATTAACAATGACAGCCAAACTGTCTTGGGAAAATACACTTTACGAAAAACATTTTTCCTTTCTTTTCCTGAGTAAAGATGTGGCCAAAAAATGCAGGCTGAGGGCAATTACTAAATTTAAAGGAAAGGCAAGGCATCTTTGTAAGAGCTAAAATTTCTTGACTTAAGTACCTTAAAAATGCCAAACTGAAACAAAGTGGACTAGATGGAATAAGGCTTTGGGTTAATAACCAGGTAGAATTAATTAATATTAAGAATACTAAAACACCCAGTTTCAGTGGGATAGTAATTTCTGCAAAGAATACAATATATTGAACATATCAGTTGATTGTGCTTTATCACCTCATGATCCCAAGTTGATTATAATTTCCTGACAAATTCTTAGGTTATACCTACGAAGGATGAGCATTGTGCAAGACTGGTCAGGGCCACAGTGATTTGTGGATGACACTAGCAAAACACTGAAATTTGGAAGGATAATGTTCTGTTTTCAAAGGGGATTTTATAAAGATAGGCAGCTGATAAGGGACGCTGGGTGATGAAGTCACATAGCAACCTGCTGCCCCATATTAGGAACAGACATACTTTGATGAGAATGGTTCAGATACGGACATACTTTCCTGTGTTGGAGAGGATTGAGAGGCTGAATTCAGGGCTAACAGGTCTTCTCTTATAAGACTATTCCTCAGCAAAAGAAGTTCCTGAGGGCTCATCTTCTTTGCCTTCTCGAGTTATTCTTATATATTTTTGTTGCTTTCGGAATAACCCTGCTGCTCAGCCTTAACCCCAGGAAGTAATTAGCTCCCTCTCTCTGTGGGTTCAAGCATGTGATAGGTGGTGACTGTGAGGAAATTGTACAAGAGATGCTGATTGGGCAAAATGAGTTTTGAGGTCTTCTGCAAGCTTGTGATTCTATGATTTAAACACAGATTATGATTATTTAACTTGAGGAAGAGTTAATGGAAGAGCTCAAGGATCTTCTGATAGTCATGCTTTAAAACATATCAGAAATTAGTCACACTTAAAATATTACTGAATATCAGTTAAGGTTGGTACCAGTAAATTTTGAAGCTGAGAAATGTGAATAATTAATTTTTGTCTCCATAAATCTTGGCAAATATATGTATACAAGTCTGGACAGTTAATTTCACGAACTCATCCTAGAAAAAGTGCTACATACCTCATTGCTGAATGTCACTATGGTCACATGAGAAGTACTCGCGTTGGGGAGCTATGCACCAATGCCAGCACCTAGTCCACCCTTCAAAGCAATTTTGGAACTCTTTTTCTGGAGTGGCCATCAGAGCTGTCATAGGACCCAAAATCTGACAATTAAGTTCATGAGCCTGCTACTGCACAGTTACGTTGGCAGCACTGTACAAACAACTCAGCAAGGTGTCAAAACCTTGTTAAGGTTATGACACCTTACTAAAACTAAAAAGATTAGTTTTCTTTCTATTTAGGATTCAGTATTTGAAGTGAAAGATAGACCTGACATTTCTTGTCAAGGTCATGACATCTTACAGAGTTGTTTGTACAGTGCTGCCAACATAAGCTCACAGTGGCAAGTTTGCGAACTTAATTGTCAGATTTTGGGTCCGACAACAGCTCTGATGCCCATTCCAGGAAAAGAGTCCCAAAATTGCTTTGAAGGGTGGACTAGGCGTTAGTGTCAGTGCATAGCTTCCCAAGGGGAGTACTTTGAAGGCGACCATAGTGATATTCAGCCATGAGTTATGTAGCACTTTTTTTAGGATGAGTTTGAGAAATTAATTGTCCGACCTCGTACATACAATATACATACACGCATCTATGGTAGATTTATATTATGACTTGGTTTCATATTGTTATAGCCAGATAATGTTTATGTAGTCAAATCTGGCTGACATTTAGCCTTTTGGAACTGGAATCTCACTTCTAAATTCCTCTGGTCCATCTCCTTTACATGTGATAATTGAGCGAAGTGTTTATACACTGACAATGCCCATTCCAAGTAAAGATTACTTAGAAAGAGAACATTTCAGAAGCCATCAGCCCATCTATCAGAATAAATTATTAGGGAAAAAAGTACAGTTATAAAGCAATTCTTAATTTCTGCCATCCTGCAAAGTAAGTATGGCCAAAAAATATTTCTTAAAGCCTACAAGCAACTGGCAGCTGTTTCTAAAAAAGAAATACGAGGTTGTTGCTAGTTTCACATGGGATGTGATACAATCTATTAGGGAAATAGCTCTTTTAGAATTAGGAAACACTAATATCCTTCTTTCAAGGCCAGGGTCCATGTGTTAGAACATCCTGTGTTCTCAGCAACTACAACTGCAGCCATACAGAAATAGTAAAATTTGGAGGAAAGCATCTGTATTAGTACTCATATCCAGAGTATACACCAGGTAAATTAGTACATAAAAGCCTTTAGTAGTGAAGTTGGGCCCTACTTCAAATAAATGTGATTATTCTCAAAGAAAAAAGACCTCACTAAACCTTCATGTACTTTTCTTCCTTTTTCTCACTAAATCCTACAAATTCCGGAGCTCAGCTCAGAAGACGCATTACAACAGTTTCTCGCAAGGAGAAGAAACAACTCGGAAACAAAACCCCAGTGAAGACTTATTATTCCTGTGAGAAATTATGACTGAAGAGAAAAAACTGTACATTAAGAACGTATGAACCAAGTCAAGATTAATTTGCTTAGGTAATCAAAAGGGAACCAATAGGAGTATGAAGGTAAGCTTCTAACATCATATGGTTCCTGGTTCACTGTGGATCTCTCAGGAAGCTTATAGGCATCATTCTGCAGCCGTGGTGGCTGCACAGGTGTGCTACTGGGAGAAGATACTTGGAGATTACCCAGTAAGTTCGAAGTAATGAGAAAGAAACACCAAACGAGGAAAGAAAACACTCACGGACTGCAATAAAACCGTCTCCTCTGTGCTTCCCTAGCAGGGAGTGTGGAGTAACTTTTTGGGCATTATCATAGTGACTGTGTTGATTTCTAGGATGACTATGTCTATAGTCTTAATTCTATTTAGCTTGTTCTAATTTTCATTTTACACACGCATACATACATATGTATACGTGTGTAAATAATACATTTTTTGGTGTGACAGGGTGAGATGCCTCAAACGTATTTTAGAGAGAGTACACTCATAAATCAGTAAGCCATTTAGGTGTGTCACAGAATTCAAATTCAAACTACATTACGGTGGGCAGTCCAATTCAGAGTTTAAGATACACACAAAGTATATGTTACTTTGAGTGTATGTTTCATACCTTATTTGGAATGCAAGGTACTGTATTTTGAACATTAATATTTTATGAGAAAGTTGATTCCCCTTAAACATTAGATTCATGATGGTTTGCTACATTCCCCAGTGTAACTAAACTGTATCTGACAGAAGCTCCAATTTCATAGTGGAAGCCAATGGGGAATGGAATTAATTTTGAAAAAAAATGTTAAAACATTTTTAATGAAGTATTTCAGGCATGAAAAATAGCATAGCAATTATAAAACAAACACTCATGTATCCACTATCCAGCTTTGCTAAATATTAATATTTTATCTTATTTGGTTCAGATTTCTTTCTTTTTAAAGAAACAGTTGGGTTATACACATCCCCTATACCATTATCTCTACCCTTGCCCTCAGGCCTGGGGTAACCACTATCCTTAATGTATTACCATTTCGATTAAAGATTTAACTTTATTGCATGTGCATATATCAAAAGACGTAATTTAGAGCTGCAACCCGCATATTTAAAAACTTTATATAAATAGTATCATGCTGCAATTACTTTGCAAATACTCATAGTGGTTTATCTACATTGCTATAGATAGCTCTAAAGTGCTTATTTTAACGCTTATATATTCTTTCTTTGTGTGAATGAAATTCATTTGTTTAATCATTTCCTTATCAATGAATATTCAGTTATTTCCCCCTAATGCTCTGTTATAAATAATGCTGTCATTTATTCGCCCTCTGGCAGAATCATTCTTTCATCTTGACCTCAAGCACTCCTGAACCCACTCTATGGCATTGCAATATCCAGTCTCCTAAGACAAGGCATCACTCTGTTCCTCCTGGCCTCTCATTCTCCACATTGAACCATCATGCCTGGACCATAGATATTTCTCTAACTGTTCCCTCTTTTCCATTACCCACCCTTTCTTTGTATTATTGATACAGTTGGAGCTGTGATCTTTAGACTACTGATGTCCTCATAGGCCTCTTAAATGCCAGGCTCGTTTCCCTTCAATTGATCCTTCACCATGCTGCCTTCTGGGAGAATGCACTGGAAAGCCCAAGCTGGATTTGCCATGCTCCCACTGTGTGTGGGACACAAGTTCCTCATGAGAGTTCCCCAAACCAGGCCTGCATTTCTATCTGGCCTGGTTTCCCTTCAGTATCCTGCTCCTGCTGGTACCTCTGGCCCTACATCCATCCCATGCTGGCTCTGAGCCTGCCTCTGCTTCTGACTGGAAATACCTACTCTACTTACCAAGCTAATGTCTCTTCACCTTTTAGGACAAATTTGGCTTCATATCAACTAGAGAACTTCTCTACCCATTCTGTTCCCAGTGTAACCTCTAATGAGTCGTGGCACTTGCCACTTTTCACTGACATCTGCAGAACCACTTGTGTTCCCCTTGAGTCTGACTGCTAACTGAGGGCAGGGGCTGAGTTTTATTTACCTTTACAAGCCCAGGACCTAGGAAAGTGTCTGAGATACAAAAAAGCATTCAGACACTGGCTGAGCTGAAGTGGAAGGCAGTCAATCCATTAAGTATATTTTATTTTCACAGTAAAGGAGAGCTAGGGTGTTTAAAACAAATAGATTTACTATGGAATACTCAATAAAAAATGACATATTCAGCCCTCTATGAATAAGACATCTGTTCGCTGACCCTTGTGCATCAATAAGTGTAATAACTGATTAATATTAGCACTGCAAGTGCCTCCTGAATTATTAAATTATATTCAGCCTTCATCACAGTTATGAGCACTGTATCATCTTCGCGTACCTAGAACATGCAGTTCCTTCATAATGCACACTACACAGGGCACAGTCAAGACAGCTTTCACCATTTCCTCCATGATGAGATCATGCTCTTTACCTACCTGTAACAAGCTCCCTTACTTCTGCATCAACAGATTTTCTTAACAGTCGCAACAAAGCAGGTATCCCACCAATATTCTTCATTGCTATTTTATTTTCATCTGTAGACTTGCCAAAAACAAGATTTCGGAGGGCACCACAAGCGTTCTTCTGAACTTCCAAAACTCTGTGGTCCAAAAGGTCAACCAGATGCTTGATTCCCCCTAACCTACATACCTAAAATGAAAAATATTAGGGATCAGGCCTAAATGACATGTGATTCACCAGTGATCAAACAAACATCTGTTATGGAAAGATCATGGGAAACAGACAACTCCAGATCATTGCAGAAGGTTACTTTTTATCCTAAATAACACATCCTTTATAAATTTTAAGGACACTCTCCAAGATGAAACTCTTTTCCTGGTTCATGGCTTAGAAAAAGGAAGGGAGACTGAGGTGGATTAGTGGCATGTGCAGGTAGCACAGTTGTAGTCCATCCCTCTGAACACACACAGGAATGTGCTTTCACTCCTGAATGTAATGAACAAAAACACAAACACAACAGAGCTATATGCAGGTTCAGAGATAACACAAGAAAGGATTTTTGACTGAAATAATTTGTTTTCTAGAATTGTCTCCCTAGGCTACTTTCTCTAAATGTTCTTCCGTTTGTTTATTCATTAGTACATTCCATGAACATTTCTGGGCTTTACTTATTGCATCCACCTTTAGATCTGTAACTAGTATGTTGTTTTGCATATTAAATTGATGAGAGATACTTAAGTTCTATATGACATCACAGGGGGAAAAAGGCCTAAAAACGTTAAAAGAAAGAATCTGTATATCATAGGACACCAATCCAATACTTAATGACTTACTATGTTTGTAAAACTGTCAAAAAAACTTTAAAATGTGAAATAAGATATTCATACATGTTCAGTATTAGTAATGGTTATAAATCCTCTGTAACTTAAGTGTATGTTGGCATCAATCTTGACCAGAATCTCACAGAACATACGAGCTCACTAGGTTCATATATACTATAATTTTTATCTAATAGATTTTGGGAAAATACTTTAAAAGTGTAGGTTTTGATTTTTGCTTCATGTTTTATAAATAACCTCGTGAATGAACATATGATTTGAAAATGCAAAAAGTACTCCAAGAAATATATTCATCCTAGTTTTTTCCTAAGAAATACTGAATGCATAGTTAAGAAACAAAAGAGTATCTGCTATCAAAATATCCCTCTAAACAGGCATCTGGTAACTTCTTAAGCAAACAAGCATGCAACTACTAAAGAGCAAGGCACTGCCCCTCCCTGGGAGTCCTGTACCTCCATCTTCACTTTGTTGTCGCCGAAGCACAGGTGCTGCAGGTAGGCTGCTGCATTTGCCTGAACTGAGGGGAATTGGTGCTGCAGCATGTGGATGACTTCAGGCAACTCAGGATCACGCCAGGCGAACTCCCTAAGGAGAAAAACACAGCTTCAAAAAGAAAGGCCCATGTTTTTACAATACAATGAAGGAAACATTTGGCATAAAAAAAAAAGCTCAGCTGAGACCAAACTTGGAAGTTATAAAGATCCTCAGATACATGTACATGTAAATTATTTTTCCTCCCTGATAAACATATGCAGAAGCCCAGATGCTTATGATCTTAAATCATGATACACAGAAAGAGATTCAGTGGAACAAAGCAAGTTCTTAATATGAGTAACTTTTTCATTCTCGTTTTCCTCCCCTTGATTCCAATTTTATGCCTTCCTATTCATGTAAGACATCTGCAGGTGCGAGGCTCAGGTAAACGAGCGCATGTCAGGTGGGTGAGGCGACACGCTTGAGGAGAGAGGAAGAGGGGCTAGTGGGATTCAACCACAATCGCAAATATTGTGGGCCCATTGATTTTTAGGAAACTTAGTGTTAGTGGTTGCTCTTGATTATGAGACAGAAACACAGAAATTTACAAAAAGCAAAAAATAATTTTATTAGTAACACACTTCTTGCTGGTCTTTTTTGTATACACACATGCAAATATTCATGCGTGTGTATAAAATTTTTTCAAATTATTGGATTCTTATTAAATAACACTTAATATTTCATGAGTACCTATTCTGTGTCAGACACTGTCCTAGGCATTTTATGTCCGAGGGCTCTCTGGAAAAAAATCCAGCCGTTGTCAATCTAATGAAAAGTTATATGGCTGGACACGTTCTGGACAGCCCTTGTATATTATTAATTCACTTATTCTTACATCAACTTTATAGATTTGGAGGGTGAGATAGAAAGGCTAAGCAATTTGCCTAACATCACATAGCTAGCCAACAGCAGAGCAACACTGGAATGCAGGCAGTGTGCGTTCAGAGCCTGGCCTCAAACCCCACCCTATCCTATTGCTTGTACTCATGTAACAAGTACACATCATACTAAGCATATATACTTTTTAGTTTGCTTTTCCAGGTTACATCGCATTGTCAGAATTTTCTGATGTTAACTGATGAACCCACTGTTTGGAATCTGTTAAATGTGAATTTATGCTTATATAACACAAAGACCAGCTTCTTACAAATGGTTGAGAAAGCAGCAAACGTGCAGACTTTGATTACAGAATGAAGCGAACTATTACTCCCCAAATGAAATAATACTGAATAAACTTTTTAAAAAAAATCTTTAAATTCACAACCTAGTAATTTTCGATTGCCCAGTTTTTAAATATCCAGAGTCTTTCTTGGTCTTGGAAGGCTCCATGCATGCACTTGCCTGTCCACTACAAAAGGACAGGTCATTCCATACGTGCACACATATAGACACACCACTAATTCAAATATTTAGTGAATCCTTACTATGCTGCAGGTACCAGAGTAGGTGCTGTAGATACAAACATTGAGTAAGATGTGGTTTTATGTACGGGGCCCTGTATACCAAACTGAAAAAGTTTAGTCCTACCAATGTCACCCCAATAAATTTAGCAATAAAAAAAAGTTCAGTCTGACTACCAATAACAAGTTATTATTTATTAAGTTTACCCGCATCATGCATTGTGTAAGAGCTTTACATTTATTATATCTCATTATATTTACATTTATTATATCCCTGATGTACCATGAGGTAGGCCCTACTAAATAACATTAGATATAGGAAATGAACCTGGGATTAGTAATTAAGTGGTGGAGGTTAGTGAAACCCAGGTGGTCTATACAAGGTCCCCACATAAAGGACAGAAAGCTAATGGAGGTTGTGAAGCAAAAGAGGGAGAAGATGAGACATGGTCACATTAATAATAAAGATAACTATGGTGGTCAAGTAGAGAATGTACTAGAATCAGAAAAGAATGGTGGCAAGAAGACTATCCACTATCCACATATTTGCTCAAAACAAAATAGAGCCACCCTTGATTTTTCTTGCCCTTATCTTTCTTATCCAATCCATCAGCAAGCTCTGTTGACCATGTCCCAAATACTTAATATAAACAGGACCCATCCATTCTATCTGGATAAGACCACTCTACGAGCCACATACACGTTCCCTCTGCTTCAAATACTACCCCTTCCTTGATCCACTCTTTGCACTGCAGCCAGATGTTCTTCTGAAAACTGGTCAACGCAGATTTCTGGCTTGGGTGGAGGGGGTTTTGGATGATCATGTCACTAACAGACATTAAGAATACCTCAAATGCTGAAAGGCAGGATAACAACAGTAAAAGCACAGAATTTGGAGTTAGATTTCCTATGCTGAAGTCCTAGGTCCTTTACTTATATGTGATTTTGAAAACCAGTTAATTATTTGGAGCTTCAGTTTTCCCATCTGTAAAATGGGAACAATAAAACTATCATTTGTACCTTCTTCTTGGTTGGCTTTGATGATTGCACTGTGATGGTGCATATTAAAATAGTTTATATACCTCATATTGTCATACAGATGTTTTATTAATGTTTATCATCCCTGAAAAAATGAACAATTAGAAAGTGGGGCAATAACAGATATCCTTTTATACATAGGAACTATGTTAACTATTTCTGATGAAAATCTATCTAAAGCCCATTATGTAAATCTATGCTGTAATTAACAGAGTGCAAGGAGTGTGATTTAATCTTTTCTTGATGACTCACAATCATTACAAACACAAATTTTTGTCCTCTTTAAATGGTACAGGGTAGTCAAGGTTTTCTGGCATCCTTGGGTGCCAGGAGGGCCAGACAACACAGAAGGTAGGCTCCAGTTGGAAATGGACAGTTTGGCTTAGCTGGCATCCACCCCAACCTTGATTTTCAGCAGAAATTTGCCCTGGAAAAACTGCTATCAATTCATGGGCTGGCTGGCTGACATCAATGCCAGCCAAGATTTTTACTTCATTAAAACCTAAGCCCAGACTGCTGATTCTAATCACAATGGAGTAACTGGTACTGAATTTTGCCCTTTCACCATAAACAACTATAAAACCAGACCAAATGTATAAAGAAAGTTTTCAGGCCCTGAATAGCAGGTAACACAAGAATATAATCCTTGAGAGAAGAAAATTATCTCAGGAGCTCCATGCTCGCTTGGCTTTCTGCCGAAGGGCATTTTTTGGTCACGGCACAGGAAATGAGCCCATGAAGTAGAGCAATGATGGGCTTAGTGGGCTGACGTGAAAAGACTGGAATCCGGAGATGTCCAAGTGGTTACAATTTGCAGGGCAGGGTGCTGGAGATGAGGGAACTCTGCAGAGGGGAGTCTAAAAGTCTGTGGGAAGATCAGTCACAAGTTTTTAGATGAGGGCTGGGTTGTGCATGTATGGGGCACATGTATAGGTCTGGTGGAAGTGGCAGCTGCAGGAATGACAGACAGTTGAGTATGTGCTCACTTTGGGAGCACATACACTAAAATGGAGAGCTGAGCATAAGCCAGGTGATGCTGAACTTCCATCCCAGTCAGAGTGCAGGCCTTACTGAGCACCTCAGCATTTAGTCTCCGAAAAGGCCACGTTTAGGAGTAAAATCCTTGCCAAAAGATTTTTACTTCATTAGACAAGTCCTAACGAAGAACAAAGCCAAAATCCATGGAATCAAAAGCATCTGTCAATGATTTAGTTAGCTGCCACAACAAAACTCAGAACCCTAAATAGAAGACAACACAACCCACAATCTCTACAATATGTCATCCACAACAGGTTCGCATATAATTTAAAACTGCTAGGAGTAAGATGTAATAGAAAAATGTGACTTATAATACAAAGATGTAACCCCTCCCCCCTCAAAGAACCTAGATGTGTGAATTATCAGAGGAGGATTTAAAATGGTTTCTATGAATATGCTCAAAGGCTTAATTAACCCTTAATTTCCCATTGGCCCTAGCATACTTGCTGGTGATGCTTGTAGTTGCAGCACTGAGTTTATTTACCCCAAGATAACTTGTGGATTATAGTCCTAACCTTACCCTTAAAGTTCCGTGCTTTGAAATTTACCACACACACAAAAAATTATTAAATACTGATCATTATATACATTTCTGTTACATTAGGATTAGAGACAATTTCTCTTTAGAAATAAGTCCAAGAACAGTTTTTATATTTTATTTCACACTGAAAACGGTGTTTTTGTAAAATTAAATGAATGTGGCAGGGAACTGTACTTATTTTTTTTCTTAAACGAGAAATTAAAGGAAAAGATGTATATAAGGAGTGACTGGATGGAGAATATTATCAGAGTCATGAAAACTACATTTAAAGAAGAACCAAATTCAAATACCTGAAATAGAAAAAATTCACTGGATGAGCTTAACAACAGATTGGAGAATATAGAAGAAAGAACAGTAAATTTGAAGATGTTATCAATAAAAATTATTCAGGGGAGTTCCCTGGTGGTGTAGTGGCCTAAGGCTTGGGCGCTGGCACTGTCAGTGCTGCGGCCTGGGTTCGATTCCCAGCTGGGGAACTACCCACATACCCCCACCACCTCACACACACACACACACACACACACACACACACACAATCAATCTGAAGAATACAAAGAAAGATTAATAAACATGAACAGAGCTTCAGTAACCTGTGAGACAATAGATTTTCTTAGAAAGAGAGGAGAGTGAATTTCGGGCAGAAAAATATTTAAAGAAACAATGGTTGAAAATGTCTCTATTCTGGTAAAAATCATCAACCAACATTTAAGAGTCTCAGTGAATCCCACACAGGATAAATGTAAAGAAAATTACATGTAGGCCTGTCAGAGTAAAACTGCTGAAAATCAAAGATAAAGCGAAGAATTTGAAAAGTAGCCAGAGAGAAGATACATTACATAATGAGAACAATGATACAAACGATGTCTGATTTCTCATCAGAAACAATGGAGGTTTAAAGACAATAAACGACATCTTTCAAACTGAAAGCAAAAAATCTATACTTGTCAACTCTGAATCCATATCTAGCAAAAAACATCCTTTAAAAATGAGTAAACTGAAAAAAGAAAAATAAAAACATTTCCAGATAAATTACAGCTTAGAGAATTTGCTGCCAGCAGATATACAACATAAAAAAAGGCTAAAGGAAGTTTTTAGGTTGAAGGAAAATGAGTGGAGATGGAAACATGAATTTATAGGAAGACAGGAAGAGAACTATAAATAGTAAATACATAGGTAAATTAAATTTTTACTTCTCTTTCTTTAAAAGACTATTGACTACAGTAAAAATAGTAACACTGTATTACAGGTTTTATAATGTATGTAGCAGTAAAATATTTGATGATAATATAAAGGTCAAGGAGATGGTAAATGCAATTACTCCACAGAACATCACAGATTAAGCCCTGCTCAAGAGGAACACTGTGAATGCATTCTTTAAGTCACTATCACTCTCTATAGGAAGTACTTTTGTTTCTTCTTTTAGATGCATCATTTGTACTATTAATACATTTTGCTTCCAAACTAGACAACTATTTAAAAAAAACTCATAGTTTTCTTTTTATATAGAAACACGAATAACTTCTTCACTGTTATAGGGAATTTTTCAGGCTAATTATAATTGTAGCATTAATTATAAAGAAAGTAAGTTTAGAAGTGAATAAAAAATTAGAGTTGCTATTTTCAAAACAAAATTAAACAATAGTTATCATGAGCTTTTCATTTTGGTTCAAATATTCAAACTTCATATTCACCTGGATTCCAGTTTTAGCTAGAATAAATGCAATTATTATTCTAAGCTAATAATGAATTCAGCTTACAAAATGTGTTATCAGTAAAGTTTCACATAATCAAAGATAGCATAACAGTTTTTGCATTGGACTATGAAATTATCATACTATGAATAGCTAAGTATATTATCATACATGAAATCTTTGTTTATTGTGAATTGACTCATACCAGAGGTCAAAATTAAAGTCCTCAGGAATACACATTAAACTCAAAGCTCTAACCACTGCCTTCTTGGGTAGTTATTCTTTTCTCTGCAGGTTCAGTGAGGTATAGTCTAAATTACCTACAATTCAAAGCCCTTTTGAGAAATTCTGCATGTATTTGGGTGCCCCAAACTTTTGTCACTTTGAGGATTTTAAAAAAACAAAATCATGTAAAAGTATTTCTGACTTAAGTATATTGGAGGTGCTATTAGGCAAATTATTTTACAAAACCTTTAAAATGACAAAAAAGGTGGCAAGTAGAAACAGGAGAACCAAGTGTAGGTATAAACCGTAGAAAATTTTAGGCAAAAGAATGAATAGGTGGAGTAGTCTTGGTGAAGCAAGTGGGCTTCCCATTGAACTTGAAAGTACTTTCATTTATTTCAATATCCAGA
Source organism: Lyroderma lyra (assembly GCA_004026885.1). Taxonomy (NCBI): domain Eukaryota; kingdom Metazoa; phylum Chordata; class Mammalia; order Chiroptera; family Megadermatidae; genus Lyroderma; species Lyroderma lyra. The sequence continues at coordinate 395,141 of PVJL010000008.1, read as the reverse complement.
ACTTCACTAATACTTTTACTTCACATTTATTAGAATAAATTGGTAGACTGCTGAAAAGGAATGGATAATTATAACAATTTTCCAGAGAAACAACTATCTGTGAGTAAAGACTGAATAAAATCTTGCTAATATATGCCTTAGGATAACACCTAAGCTGCCTAAAATTGAGCAACAATTTCACTCCTATAGAAACTAAAGCTCTCTTTTAGTTTCTAAATATCTTTATTTATTTCCATAATATTTTAAGGGGTTTTCATTAAAGATGAGGCCAATTTTTCAAAATCAATCAAGTACTAAATGCTCATATTAATAAAACATGTTTTCTACATGGCCAAATAAAATTAAAAGGAGGAAACATCTATAATTTTCCAAATATTTTCTGCTATGAGATATGAGAATTTCTTGCAAATGATTTTTTTTCCGAAAGGCAGAAAGCATTTTGAAGGACCCAGTTAATAAAAGCACAAAATCACATTGACCAAAATGATTCAAAATGTATAAAACACTGGACTTTCCCATTTTAAAACAACCACATGTATTTTTTTAAGTCTTCATCTAAATATTCTAAGTCAGTCAGGATAAAGAAAAAGGGGCAAAATGATCCTTTAGAATCTTCTGTGTAATTCAGACTAAAAGGCTATCCCAGGCGGCTGTCTTGGTGAAATATTCAATGATGAATATGTGGATATTCACTCAGACCTGTGCATTCCTTAATTTATTATTCAAGCATTGAAAGAAGGAATCTATCTTCCCTCTTTAAATGAATTCTTTAAAATGAAATTAACCTCAATGACCTACAGTGCTGGGATGCAAATGAAAAATATTAGTGATAAGGAGTTACTATTATTATAATGGACTTGGCAATTTGAAAAAGTCAGACTGAAGGAACTGGCTGACTTTCGTAATACTGCAGCATTCTCGAGACCCATCACCAGTACTTGCCTGGGGTCTTTCTGAATGCTGTCTATTGATGGGGATCGCGTGGTACCATCATCAGCTGGAGCTGCATGCTGAAGCCTGTTATAATTGCACTCCTGCACTCGGTAATGTATTGGCCTATAGGGCTCCGCATAGGTAGCTGTTGTGTTCAGAGCATAATTATTTCTTTGGTATGTAAGGGTACTTCGTTGGCTGGACGTCCTTTGCAGATTTCCAACACCTACTGGAAAGTCAACATTTTCAAAAAGGTTAGTATGTACCCCAGGAGGTGATACTTAACAAAGTCAAAATATTTTTAATTTCAAGGATTATAGCTGTAACAATCATATAACTTGCTTATGTTTAGATTTTACCAAGCTGGCTCATTAGTGCTAAAAAGAAAGCTCTGAAGTTATTAATATACACTAAAAATATATCATTTTATGAGCAAAAAAGTGCAAAAATGAAACTATAAATTTGCTTACATAATAGGTCTTAATATGTTTAAGATTCAGTAACAAGCTGTAAGAGAAACAGCAAAAGAATCTTAGAATTAAATGACAAAATTTCATAATTTAATTTTCACAATAAAGAACAAGATACTTAGTCACATTTATAGAAAACTGAAACAATCCAACTTTGAACACTTAGTGTATAAAGGTTACTTATCTAGACATACATTTTATTTATAGACCTGTGGATTTTGATAACTTTGGAAAATTTACTTCACAAGAAAGAAGACTGATATATCAAACATATATCCCAAAATAATCCCTTCAATTATTGCATGATGCTATGTGTAAATGTACGATACACTATATTTAAATTTTCTTTCCTAATTACTGTAGTAGTTATCTCTCCAATTACTGTATACATATTCTTCCTGCAATTAAAAGGCTTTAACAGCATTATTTCTTAATCCTATTAATTCCTCAATATATAGAACATAACAAATGAAATACTGCTCCATTAACATCTATAAAAATTAACATATTCTACTAGAAGAAACATCCCACAGTGGACTGAACAGTGAGTTTAAAAAAACGAAATCAAATACAGTGTTCTCGCTCTTGGTGTTCTGGGAGGTGAGTCTCCCTTTTAGGGGGCTGTCAGTGCTACTGGGAGTTCATTTGAGGACATGTTAACAAAACTGTACCTTTTCTGTTTTCAAAGGGGCCTCTTGAGACTCTGAGCGAGACCAGCAGCACCATCTGGTAGCTTACGTGGCCATGGGCTAGCTATAGCTCTGTTCTATCAGCCACTACAATATGGCAAAGATGTGAGGGTGGGAGTATAAGCAGATAATGCAGTAATTCCCTGTTTTTCTAAAGGTTTTTATTACCTCTGTCCCAAATTGAGTTCATCATAAGAAATACTTATTTCACATTTTACATTTAAGCATTCACAGGAAATCTAAAAAAAGAATAACACCAAATATGCTTGGGCTACTTACATGCTAAGTTAAAAATAGCCAAGTAACTCATGTACCAATTTTCTCTAAATACATATTCCAGGCAACAAAAATTACAAAGAAATCTTGCAACAAAGAATTTCCTTTCTATATTTGATATCCTGCTAACCCAATGGCAGTCAGATTTATAGCTCTACAAACTTATTTGTGAGTTAACAGTATTACTCACTATATTCATTAATTACACTGAACTAAGGTAAAAATATATCACCTATAAATAGGTACAAAATGAACTTCTATTGTACTGTTTATTGATTTGCTGTCACAGCTGCTTTTCTGACAACCAAAGGGACAACGTTGATGCTGATGCTCACCTGAGCCTGTGCGATACAATGCTGTCTGTGATCCTTGGAGCTCCACAGTTCCGTGGTTTGGGCTGCGGTACACTGGGCTGTAATAGGTCCTCCCCTCATATATAGGAGTGATGTGCAAGTCAGGTGACACAGCTGAACGAAGGTCTTGCCCAAGCTGGCTGTGCTGACTAGCATAGGAACTCCGTAAGCCTAGGGGTAGGAAAACTACATCATTAAGAAACTGAGAAAACTGTGGTGAGGTTATAAGCTCTAATGAAATGCCTAACCTACAGGACCAAATATTATGTCTAAACACCAAACCTAGTGAGTTTCACAAAGGAAGAATGCCAGATATAAAATGACACCATATACATTTTTAGAACAAAATTTTCTCTTGGTACAAGACAAAAGTAAATTTTCTCAGGAAAAAAAAGTCAAATGGTTTGATACTCTGAAGTTCATTCTCAAAACTGTAAGCTATTTTATCACGGTAACCAAATAGAGAATGCCATCTTTTACTACATGATTTCCATTGTTAAAAACATACAAACAGTGGTTCATGCCAGTCTCTTTTCCTGCCCTGCAGAACTGCTCTAACATGTGGATGGTCAAGCTCTTGGGAGCAGGGCTCACCATGTCTCACACTCTTCAAGTTCCAACATCTAAGAAAATACCACCCACATAATCGTGCTTAGTAAAGGCTAATTGTTCAAGAATTGTTTTGAAATATGTCTCTCAATTCACCCATAATTTTTTAGGAAAACATGAAATTGTATGTTAAAAAATTTGAATGTTACAGTGAACTAACATTTATTAAATATTATGAAGTATTATTTTACTATTTTTGATGTGTTCTTCCTTTTTTCTTAAGAAAACAAAGACAATTGTTTTATAGGAACCCACATACCAGATTCTTGTTTACCTTATTTATGGTGTGAAGGAAAAGTACAAAGTTAGGACATGAATTTTAAATCATTTGAAATACTCTTTCATTCAAATTGCTAGTAACTAATGTTTACACATGGATTGGGGATGGAAAAGTAGATTTCAAACCAAAACATTTTATTTTCTTAATAAACGTGAATTAGTACATTCTATATTATGACACACAGAAGTTTGTGATTTGTCATTATTAGTAAGTAAATTCTGTCACTTGATATAAACTACAGTTACATTCCAAATATGAGTAAGAGAAAGCACAAACATATTTGAAGTTAGTCAGCATATATTTGCTTTTAAAAGGACTGCAAACAATTGACACAGTAACTAATTTTTACAAAAAGATAGCATCATTCACATCTTATTAGCTCAGTTAATCATATCACAACTAAAAGCAAATGGGCCTGAAAGTGAGTGATAACTTGCATGCGCTTAGTAAAGGGCACCAAGAAAATTAATACATAAAACTTCTAAAATGAATGAGTATTACCTACCCTGGGCAGCAATGTGATATGAAAAGAAACTAAATGCACCAATGTGGGTTTTAGCTACTGGCTTCCCATTTGTTAAAATGAAAATCACCAGGTTTAAACAATCTTATAATTACAAGATTATTCAGCCAAACCTTCTCATTTCAAAATTGAGGAAATTGAGAGCCCAAAAGGAAATGTGATGCATCCCCATCAGAGGTACTTTCTGGTAGGAAGAGAGGAAACCCCAGGTCAGTGTTCTGTTACTGCATACTAAGCACTGGACATGGTTATCCCTCAAGGGTCAATAATAAGTGGTGTGAGAAGCCTTGAACTCAACACATCCCTCCACAAATATAAAATTAAAGAACAAGGTTAGCCCACCAGGGGTCAGTGGGAGCCAATGTAATTCTAAAGATTATATTATGATTGTTATTATAAATTTCTAGCTTGCAGATTTCAGACTTCTCATTCTTCTCAACAGAGCATAAGCTCCATTTCTTTCTGGAGCCTGTGAGTCTGCTGAACAAAAAGTGCAGGCGTTGTTTTTACAATGGTGATGTGAAATGGGTCGGTAAATGTAGTTGGACCTCAGTAATCTTATCAATAATATGGTGCTATGTTAACACTCAGGAGAGCCACAAACACTCTTGATTCACTGTGAACCTCTGAACACCACTCACACTCGGGCAGAGGCAAGCCAAGCACTGGAGGTGGGCCCACCACCCACGATGATGTGTAGTAAGAACAAAGCATTCTGTACCATTATCAAGATGGTACAGTCTCGCTGTGCAAGAGCCTGGCTGGCTTCTGAACTGGAATCCGCTCAATAGGAAAACTTATGTAAACATTTACTATAATTTCATGGGAAAGGTAACAAAATGAGCTTACTTAGAACTATTAAAAATATCCAGTAAATATTCATTTCTTATAGGACTGCTAGTGACATGAAATTACCATATGTGACAGACTATCATGGGAAATAAAAGACAGAACTATAGTGAGTGTAACACTTTCTTGATATTAAAAATCCCTGTAAATAACCTAACAGTGACTGTTACTATTTTTTTTTTTTGTATGTGGGTAGTTCCCTGGCTGGGAATCGAACCCAGGCCGCAGCGTTGACACAGCACCAGTGCTAAAGCCTTAGGCCATTACACCACCAGGGAACTCCCTGTTGCTATTTTTGTTAACCTGCTCATCCATGAAAAAAAAAGTCCTGCAGATTAACATTTAAAAAACTGTCATATTATATAGCCTCTATAGATTAAATGATTGTGTGTAGAAAGCCCACTATAACTTAGTGTCTTTTAAACCTGGAAGACAAGTAATTATGTTCTATAATTGTTATTACAAATAATCTTTCCAGAATTGTTTCCATGGATTAATTTTTAATAACCTTATCTCCTCCTCCAAATAAAACACTAAGCATCCACAATAACATTTACCTAACCAATAGTTTCTACTTGCAATTTCACAAATACATTATTAGTTTACCTATTACAATGATATATTCCCTGTGATTTAAAACTTTTATATTTAAGACACTGGAAATAAACATAAATTTATTTTCCAAATATGGATTATTTGTATTCTCCAAACTCTTCTTGACATGCCATACTTATACTGAAGTGAATATTTTAGGGCACATATATACTTTTTGCTATAGGAAGTAACTGATACACATATTTTATCATTATTTAAATTATGATTACCAAATACACAATTGTCTGAGTCTATTACCAAATATTGCTTCAGACTTATTAATTAGCAAGATATTAATCTTTTAAAATCAAGAACCATAAAAAAATATAATGATACCACTTTCAGAAGTAGAACAAAAGGAAATTCACAAAATAGAATCCACATTCAGGACAAGAGGCAAGGTAAATGATGGGAAACATTTTTAAGGAAACCCTTTTCTTCTTTTGAAGATTGCAGTATTATTCTAGGAAAATAATAAAACTCCATGATAGGTGAGGTATAATATTTTTCTTCCTGAAACATAAAGTCTTAATTTCATTTGCATTGTCAGAGAAGCAGGCTTTTTAACCAAGGAGCTCATCCCTGTCAGGGTTAACATGAAGACCGTGTTTATGCGCTCATTTCCTTTTGTGGGTTTCTACTTCACTCTTCACAGACATTACTGCATAGCTATACACGCAAGGAGGAATACAGAAATCCTCAGAACTTGAAGCTTTCTTTGGGAGATGGAGTTTCATAAATGATTCCTACTGCACTTTGCTGCATGCTTTTCAGAGGCATGCCAGAAAATATCTAAGCCAAATACACTTCTCTGATGGCCACATAAAAAAGAGGTGGTTTCTCCACTAGGAATTCCTTTGAGCTCAAAATCAAGTTCAATATTAATTTTTCATGAAAAGTTATTCAATTAGAAAATCTCAAAAAGGCTTTACCTTTCCCAGAGGCCACAAGGAAAGGATATTAATTTTACCACATAAAAGTATAAAAACTTCCATAAATATGAAATACTAAAAATAAAATCAAAAGACAAATGACAAATTGGGAAAAAATACTTGACAAGTATATTATAATGGGTTAATTTATTTCAAGTATAAAAAGCTTTTACAAATTTTAAAAATAGACAAAAGACCTGATCTTGTTTGCAGAAAAGAAATAAAATGGCCAAGAAACACGAAATCTTCAACCTCCTTCAGAACTCAGTAAGAGCCATTTACAACAATGAGGTACAGCTTTTTACCTAGCACACAGGCAAAGACGAAACACTATGACAACATGCAGTGCTAGTGAAGGTGTAGTAGAAATAGGAGCACTCAAACTATCAGAGGAAATATAAATCTGTGCCACCTTCCTGGAGGGCAATTTGATAATATTTCTTTAAGAACAAATATACGTATATTTTGATGCAGCAATTCTACTTCAAGAACTGGAACCCATAGTTATCTTAGCATCTATATAACGACGCAGAAAGAACAACATATATGGCATTGTTGTCTCTAACAGCTAAAAATGAAAACCCTAAATGTCCATTAATAGGAAAGTGATTAATTAAATAAGCTATCATACATCAATAAAAATGAGGTCCTAGGAATCTACTGAGGATGAAGTGAAGCTTTCAGACTCATTGAAAAAAACAACAAAATATACATTATTGAATCCTGTCAGTATAAAAGAAAACACAATGTGTGCACAAATGTAATATAAAGTATATATTATGTAAGTAAACATTCTGGAAGGTACATAGACTGGTGAGTGGAACTGGGTAAGGGTAAAGAGAAACTTGAGACTCACTTCTCATTTCTTATTTTCTTATCTAGTTTTAACTTTTTTACCACTGTGTAGATTGCTTTAAAAATATAATTTAAAACACTGGTTAAAGATCAATTTCATTGTAATAAAAAGAATAACGTCTACAAGTTATGCAGGAAGCGTTCCATGAAAATACTAATAGTCTGAAGGAAATGGCTGTAATATCAGGGATCTGTTTGGTGAGTTTCTGAATTAATCTGAGTGAATTAATCTGAGTGGCATTCGAAGGTAATTCATAAGAGCTGTGTGCCTTTTCTGTTTGGATGTTAAAATAAGGCAACTGGTAAGAAAAATCCATATTCTAGTCTAAACTATTAAAGCATTTTGTTAAATGAACATTTAAACAGATATTCTGATACCACCTTATAACTTACAGGTTTGGGTAGGCCTAGATGGTAAAAAAAAAAAAAAAATTCATTAATAAAATAACAGACACAAACACAAACACAAAACCCTCACTGACAAACAGCTAAGAATCTACAAGAATCAATTCTTCTAAAATGCAAAAAAATACCTTTTACATCCTAATGTGAAAGGGAAAAATGTACTCATTCCACGAGTTCTGGTAATATATATATAATTTCATGCATTAAGAATTATAAAGCACGAAAGACAAGTCAGCTTGAATTATGCAGTGTAATTTTTGAGATAAACACATGAGCTTTTTCCTCTTTATCACGCTCTGTCACAGCGATGGTTGCATGGAAGATTTCCTCACTGGGCTTTATGGAGTGCTGTCACCTTGTACTCACCTGTCAAGCTGTCTGGCCGAGGTGGTACCATCCTCTCATAAATGTCATACTGCTGCTGTCCGAATTGTTCCATGTCGTGAACAGTCCTTTGCAGTGAAGGACCCAGATGCTGTGGTACGGCGGTCATCCCTGAGCGTTTGGGGGATGACGACCCCACCTGGCCTTGGGATGGGGAAGCTACTCGAGTCTGTGCATCCGTCAGGGTCAGTGGGGACCCCACTCTGGCGGTGGTTTGGTACTGAGGGGTTGGTCCGTTGGGATTGGACGTCTGCCGGGAAGTGACTGACCCAATCCGACGTACAGCCGCTGGGGAGGCGGGTCTCTGTGCAGAGTACGGAGATGCTGCTCTCTGAGCAGGTAATGTGGTGGAGGAATATGCACTGGGGTTCAGTGGTCGGGAGTCAGTCACTGACGGAGAGCCAAATCCACCACCCAGAGAAGTTCTCAGTGACCCCCTTGAAGGAGACACGCCTGTGCTGATAACGTAAGAAGGAGACTGTGCTCTAGACGGAACTGAACTAACTCTTCTCATTGCCCGATTGGCTACTGATGGCTGATGAAAGGGGGGGAAAAAAGAACGGGTTTAGCCAGGGTTTTGTGTCCACTGTCATTACAGAAAAAAAATGCACGTAGCTCACTACAACATCATTATTTTAGGCATCTAAGTTTCTTTTCCTTGTTATGTTTTCGAAATGGATCTTAATATTTCCTTATCGTGCTTTTCTTGTCCTACATATATTTTTTTGATTTGTTAATCTCTACCTTTTTCCCTTCATAATACTAAAACCAACCATTAAAGAGACATCTAAAGATATTTAATATCCCTTTCTTTTTGAATTTGTTTTTTACCCTCTTGCCTATGTACTTTTCACAATACACAAAATGTCATACTGAAAGTGTGAAATGCCACTGGAGCAATGTACTTATTTTGTTCCCTGTGAATCAAAGTTTGGCCAAGGTAATGCATTTCTGTAAAATAAAAACAATTTTTTTTAAATACATCAATCTAATGTAGTTAGAGAGCTATCTATGATTGTTTAGTCTTTATGGATTGGGTCCATTAACAAAAGGAATGTGTGCTTTCAATGTGGAATAAATGAATATTTGGATAGAGCCTGGGGTCCAACACTTTGCTCTGTGAATTTACTCTCAAAGGACAGCTTGTTTGCACAGGTGCTAACAGCCAAATTTGTCTCTCCTTTTAGCTCTAGTGTGGCTTCTAGCACTATTTCCTTCTACCTTTTTTGATCTGTGGGCTCTTATCTTTAGCTGGTAGATTGAAAGAGATACAAATATAGGTACCCCCAAATCTGTTCCCACAGCAGGAATGCCAGTCTCTGCTGGGTTCTTGGCCTAGTCATCTGGAAAAGACCAGAATGGGAAAGGAAGAACATTTCTGCCACGGCTATTCCTTCTTTGACTCCTGCAAACATTGAGCCTCAGATCTCTTTCTTGATGCAGCACAACGGGAAGAAGAGTGGCTGGACTGGGGTGGTGGCCTGAGGGGAACAAGCATGGGCAACAGACGCTAGGGCGTTGTATTACAAGCACAGGACCAAGCTGTTCTCCATCTACTTAGTGATGGCTGAAATGCCGTTGCCATCGACCCTCTTTCACTTGTTAGTTGAGACAATATGGGAAATAGGGAAAAGATGAGTACTTTGTAGATATACTATTACATGTCGTAAGAGGAAGCATGCTTAGTCTCCAGTTGTCTGAAGCTACTGGGCTGGCTGAAACATCTGCTTTGAGACTTCATGTGTGCTCCAATTCAATAATTTTGAAAAGCCAATAGAGGTCGAAAGAAGATATAAGGAAGAAAGGGAACTGTAAATAAATAAAATGGCAAGAAAGAGGAGGTTTAAAAATTAGTAGACAGTTGGAAAATTAAAGTCTGGCTAAATATATGAAAATCCTACCTATGAGCTGTTCACTACCAAAATCAGATGATACTTGGGCCAGACAGCTAGAAAATGGGTTGCCCAGAATACAGGTATGTGCAAATTAAGTTTTAGAGATGACTTCTCCTCTCCCCAACTTAATTCTTTAGCTCTAGGAACAAAAATCAACTTATCATAAGTTAAAAACAAACAAAGAGGTAACATGACCAGTTTCAGGGGGAAAAACAGATAATTTCTGTAGCTAAGATAATTATTATTCAGAAGTGTGACTTCAGACCTGCTGACATAGCAATTCCCCTAAGCCAATGAACTCCTGTGAGCACTTAGGCCTTCTCCAACTGTTCCTAACAGCAAAGGAGTAAATGTGTAATCTGAGGGCTGGAGGTACAGTTCGAAGTAGCTTTGCTGTAAGTACAAGACTTCTCCTGTGTTAGCTTAAACACTGATGTACTACATTTGTGTTTGTTTGCATATAGAAATGTTTCTCATTACTTAAAGATTTCCCCTAAATAGCTGGGCCAAAGTGCCCAAGTTATACTGTTCTCCTTTGGCATTGGGAACCCCAGCTCACTGCTGTGGTACTTTCAGGGCTTCCTGTATTGCATTATGGGAAGATTATGTTCACCTAACTTCTTGCCATTTTTCAGTTTTAGAGAAATCACAGGGGTACTTGTACAGACAGTTACCCTCACTGGTTACTGCCACTCAGGACTCCTTCTGCTTCTATTAATTCTGAAATATGCTGGTGGACTAATGTGATTAAAATGGCAATGAAAATGAATTAATAAAAAAAAAATAAAATGGCAATGAGATAGGAGCTCAGTTTTATTGATACACACGCAATTATTTTTTTACTATCAAATTAGAAAACTCTAACTCAACAAAACTGTTATGCTTCTATACAATGTCTTTCTATAAGCATGAATATCTATATTCTAGCAAAGGAAAGAAATGTGTTTTCAGGGAATAAGTCCAAAGATGAAGGCAAAAACTCTGGTTATAAGTTAGTCTCATTTTTTCCCACAGGTGCTGGAATAGTGCTCTGCCCTCTAAGGACTCTTTATAGTGTATTTTAACTCTAGTATTTTTAGAAACTCGCAACTGCTCAGGGAGTACAAGATTCCACCCAGTTCTCTCACATTCCCCCTGGACTCCTCCTCTCATGCTAAACTTGCTCCTTTCAAAAGAATTACTCTCCTGTGTCTGGAATTTATCATAATTCATTAATAGAAATTAATATATTTTTAGGTTTCCAGCCTAAAAATTCCTTAACATCGAAGTGTAACATGATTTCATTACTTTACCCATTATATAAATTCAAAATAATATGTAATGGTTTCACTTTTAACAGCATACTTATAAGAGATATTTAATTAGGAGATTATTTCTCCACAAGAATCTTAATGTGTTTGGTTTACCTGAACCAGTGTTTGTCCTTCAGCTCTTGAATTCCTCACCAAATGGTTATTAGCTGATCCTATGAATGAATGCTGTGGTCTATTATCCGCCTTACTCAAGTTTAGGCTGTTGTGGAAACTTCCTGCTTCCTGGTATCCACTATCGGAATAAGAATTCATTTGTGTTGAACTTCTTGAGTTACCTAATGATCCTGTAGGAATGATACCAGGAGGGAATATCTTAATTTTACACTTCTGATGCTCATTTCAAAAGTAAAATAATAAAATCAAATTTAATACTTAAAAGATAATACAACAGACCCTCACTTTCATGGAGAGACGTCTGTTCTGGCGAATAGAGGGTCCCTTGTTCTGGCTCTGTCCTGATGAGATAGTTGTTGGGATGGACAGCGTCAGAAACTCTAGGTTTGCTTATACCGGTATTTGGCACATCTGCAAGAGGATAAGTTTAATCAGCTACATCTAAAAACAGTAGTACAAAAAAATGGGTTTAAAAAGGTTCAGATGTTTATCAGTAATATAATTTATTACGCTAAGATTGTTTTCACCCTAACCTACACTATCTTTTTTATTCTTTTCTGTAAGAGTAGGTTCCATATACTCCGTTTATTAATAGATTATTTTGTTGAAGTTAATAGTGTTCATCCTGATTACCAGCCCCAAATTATCTTATATATTAAATTAAAAACTGACCTTTTTCCCCACTTCGAATACGCACCTCTCAGTTGACTTTTTTCAAGAGGATTAACAGTCTCAGAGTGAGAACAGTGGCCAAGTATTTAAAAAAAGATCTTCTATACCTCAAACTTTTGAAATGAAAACGTGCATGTGTTCATATTACTGAGCTTGGTGATAAAACCTCTGAAGGTTTTATGTTGTATTCCATATTGTCTAAAATAAGCAAAATTCTGAACAGAGTTTTCAGAGTTGCCAACAATGGAAACTTTAATTTCTTACCCATTTGTTTTTTAATTCTTTTAGTCTTTTTTCCAAAGAATACAGCAAATCTAACCCAATCACTGTTTCCGCTAGCCAAACCTGTGTCTCCCATTACCTTGTTTCATTCTTAACTCTATCACTTTGCCATCTTGAACTTAAAAACAAACAAACAAACAAACAAACAAACAAATTTATCTCTTTCCTCCCTATTCCAACTTCTGTTTTTTAAGCTGTAAACTTAGGTTATATAGATTATATTGCCTTTCTCCAATTTTACTAAAATATGTTCTTTTCTCTTGTATTTTCAAAATGTTCTGATTATCTTCAAAAGGCTTTCTTTCCTCAAATTTAACCCTCATGAAACTAACATATTTTCAGAAGTGCTGCTTCACTCTCACTTCAAAGATTTAAATTAAGTCTGTATCACATTCTGAGTTCAACACATGATCCTAAGGATTTCAATGTCTTCATTTGTCTTTTCTTTCTGACTTTCTTACTTATTAAGGCCCTATTATAGGAGTATGTCAGGCCCTAGTAATCCAGCTATGGGAAAAGAGAGGAAGTGTCGTATGTATGCACGTATATATGCCTGTGAAAGAAAGAGGGAGAGAAAGAGAATATGAATGAATGACAATACCTGGGGGAAAGGAGCTTAGGAAAAATTTGCTCAAGTAAGATCTCAGCATTACCATTTATCACAGGAGGCCAGCTTGCACCTTCATTATAGCACCCGTACCTCTCTCTCCACTAGAATATAGGCTCAATGCAGGCAGGGACTTCTGTCTGGTTTGTTTTCTGTTGCTTCCTCAGGGTGTAGGATAGGTGCATAGCACTCACTAGGTGCCCAGTAAATCTTTGCTGAACAAAGAGATTCCCAGCGAGAATCACAGCTTCTCTTCATCAAGTGCAGATTTGTGTCTGGTACTGTGCTGTGGCTTCACTTTATTGTGCTCAATAAAGTTTGTTTATGTGAAGGGAAGTAAAACTCTTAGGCACTGCTGATCAAGCTAGTTTGGAAAGTGAATGCAGGTTTGTGAGAACTGGGAAATCCCACTAAATTCTAACCCTTTGACTTGATGTCAAATTCAATCCAAGGTTTTGTTTCCTAGCCCCCAGAAAGATTCACTAACATTCTTAATATAGGTTTTTAACAGTCTGTCTCCTGACTTAACCATTTGACAATATATGTCTAGGTGGTAGGGTTCTGTGACAGTTGTGAATTCCTAAGTTTGAAATTTCAATAAAGATTACAGATTGTCTACAGTTCCTGGTACATGCTGAAACATGATCTAAGTCTCTATCAAGTTGATAACACTGGAGAGTGATTGACTTCTTTTGTAAGTCTTCCATCATGAATTTCCAGAGTTCTAAATATTTTTGTACAGCAATTCTGGAAGTTTTAGTAAGGATTAAATAAAATGCATAGTTTGCTAGGCTAGAAAACTTTTATAGGGAACTGGAATGTCTGGGAATAGATACACAAGAGGTAGCCTGTAATCAAGAGCTACACAGCCATTCATCTTTGTTTCCCCCAAGAATGGAACACCGGAACATCAAATAGGAAACGGCAACAAACTATAGATAAGGACTTACTACTGTGGTTGCTTTAAGACCTCTCATACATGGAAAAATGTACTTTTTCTTTTTTTAAGAAAAAGATGTTTAGTTCTTAGCCTCAGCGTTAGCACAAGGTAAACCCTGGGATACCGATACATCAAAGCTTTTGGCTTGGAAACACTAGGTGGCATGCAGTGTCAAGATCTGAAAAATCATCACCATGGAAACCAAAAACTATCAGAGTTCTGTGTATGTCTCCTCCTTTTTCTTTTTTCTTTTTAAATGATTAGGAGCTGTTATTTAAATAGGAAAAGAGAAAGAGGCACCCAAAAATCGGCATCTCAGCAACTATGTATTTACATCCAATGGAACATTTTCTCACAAACCATGTGACAAGCAATTGTGCTCATTTAAACACTTTTTTAAGGGAAGCTATTTAAAATAATCGTAAACAGAGCAAGCACAAATTGTGATATACATGATTCTATATTGGTCACCCTGGTAATAAAGCTTAACAGAATTAGTATCACAAAAAATACAAAAATAAATAAAATTACCCCCAAAGTAATGTAACCACGTACGCTTTCAATGTTAGTACCTGCTTCTTATATTTTTTTAATGTAATGCCTCAGAAAACAATATAGAAAAAGACAGTGAGATGGTTAATGAGGACACAAAACTACTAAATTCCCATGTCTCGAAAAACACCCCATTTGAAGATTTAAACAGCAGGGTTTAGAGAACAGGCTGTAGATTTTGTGCTTTATCTGTTAGTAAATACAAAAATCAAAGCTTTAAAAAGATATAAAATATTTTTTAATGTGAACTATAAGACAACCAAATTCTATACTATGAATAAAATCCTCTGTCATTTTACTACTTCTATAGTGGAGTCCAATTATAATATGTATCAGCAAAGACAAAAAGATACTGGTCTCTTCTGCATCATTAAAAGTAAGTTCAATTGTTTTCAAAATAGTTTTACTATTATTTACTGTTTTTTTGAAAACTTGTAAATCGCAAATTTATACATACACATAAATGTATATACACATAGTCACAATACCTCAAATAAACAGAACACCCATTTCCTAATTACTGACTGAATAAAGCATTCCTTGTTGCAGTATAGTAAGATTCACAATTATTAATGATGCATTATTTATGCAATATGACTTTAAAATGAATGTCTTTTAAAAACATCTGCTATAAGGAATGGAAGAAGACACCAGAGTCAAATTCACCAGAGACCACAGATAGGATGGAGTTAATCATTTCATGATCAATGCTGTAAACTATAATTAAATACTTGGCATCTTGTAATATAGCACAACCAGAACATTAAATCGAGACATTTTTGAGTAAAAATGACAAACAGAATGTGAATGCTACTTCTTTAATCTGTGTACTGAAGAACATGTGTTACTTTTTTAAATAAATCACAAACATGTTTTCTGGGACACCAGAATTATACTATGGGGCATTTTCAAACATCAAATTAGCATCTTCCAAGAAAATGCATGTCTAAAAATATAGAGCTTGAACAAACTTCAAGGTAGAATGAAACAGTCTCCATCTGTGTTTAAGACTAGGAAATTATTGGAAGCACAGTCCTTTTCGCCTGTTACATTTCATCTGAGTGCTCTAATATTGAAAAAAAGGCAATTAACTGGAAAAAGTAGAAGGTTGCAGCTAAATAAAATATTAGTGGGTAAGGTACAATAATGCTGTAGAGCTATGAAAATCTGGTAAATTATCCATCTCATTAACCTTATAGTAAAAGATGAAATACAAAGTGAATTATTTTATCTTTTCTGTGATGTGCCTCCCAAATACATTATCAAGTGTGCATAAAAATATGCTCAGTAAAAAGTCTAAGGACTCTCTCTAAAAGAGCTGAAATTATTAAAATGCTTCTGTTTTGTTAATCTGTGTGTTTTACTGTTTATACTATATAAAATGATGGAGGTCTGTATAGTGGGTAAAATCACATGGAAACAGGAACCTAGAAATCACTAAGGAGATTTTTCGTCTATACAACCCTGTAAATAGTCTTTGACAGTTGGTACACTGTGACCTTATGTGAGATTTTCCTTGTTTGTACCTATCCTGAGTTGCTGTGGTGTTTAGGGGTTTGCCCTTACATAAAAGATAGTGTAGTGTTACTTTTGGAAGGACTCCTTGGGATAGTAATAGCATGCAATATTAACGCAGATGATACTCTACTTGACAGGTAAGGGAATTGAATAGGCCGCATTTCTTCCAACTCTGGCCCATGAGTTGAATTTAGGAGGCTATTGTACTCAAAGGAGTAACACACTTTGTAAAAAATGTGAGCAAAAATTTTTGTCTTATGGGGATTCAACTTCCTGTTTGGTCATTGGACTCACTTCCTGCAGGAGCACAGGCTCAGGAAGAAGTGTGCTTTCCACAGAGCAGCAGAAATATTCCAGTGTATTCTATGGCGGCGGCAAAGAAGTAAAGCTCTCAGCCCAATTCTGGAAGAACTAAAAGATGGTCCCTCAAAAAACTCCTTTTACATAATTTCTCTAATGCATAAGACTCATTTCTGCAGCAGGTAATCTTATTGGAGTGAAAAATTTTAACAGAATGATGGTAACATGAAGCATAAGAACATTCTTTGGTCCACAGAGGATATAGATAGACGTTCACTGACATTTTAAGAATATTATAAATAATTGGAGTTTGTTGACTCAACTATAAACGACTATATATATATATATGATATACTTTAAAAGTTGTGTTTTAATGGAAGTAAAGACTAATAATAACAGGGAGAAGACCATGTTTCCAGAAACTATTCCTAGTCTGGGTCTCTTGAGTATATTTATAAGTTCTTGGATTTTACAAATGCTTATACTAGCTTTTAAATATTAAGACATTGACTCTAAAAATTTTATTCATTCAGAAAATGTGGGAAAAGCCTTGGAAAACAGAAATCCTCAGTGAAGTACCTTCTAGTTCACATCAACAAGTCTGCCTTGAGATCAACTGTAAAAACTCACCTATTTGTGGTGAACTTATTATACATCAAGCTGACAATGCACTGTAGAATTGTATGCCTGAAACCTATGTAATCCTTGTTAACAGATGTCACCCCAATAAGCCTAACAATAAAAATGAATTAAAAAAAACAAAAAACAAAAAACAAACAAACTAAACTCACGTATTTGGATTCAATTTCATAGTTTAAGAAAACTTTGTATCTGTAAAAACTGTCATAAAGTGTTTTATTTGATTTCTAACAATGACAAATCTGAAAAATATTAGTTTTGTACATTACCAGAGAAATTTCATGATCATAAATATTTTAAAATTCCTGAATTCTGTTCAGAAATACAAAATGATTAAAAATATGTTTTAGAAAAAAAAATAAGAGGAACTTTCACAGTCATATTAAGGTGAGTTTTTAAGTATTTTTAGTCTAGGTACTAAATAAAATACAGGTATCACACTTACTATAAAAAAATTGTGGGCGTTCCCTGGTGGTGTAGTGGCTAAGGCTTCAGCGCTGTCAATGCTGCGGCCTGGGTTTGATGCCCAGCCAGGGAACTACCCACATTAAAAAAAAAAAAAAAGTGCTCTGCATCGGTAAGAGGATAACTAAAAAAGCAAGGAGTTTAAAAATGTGAAGATGCAAAGATACAGCTCACACATGTAAAGTGTCCAACATTGAGTTTAACAGGTAGGGATTCATAAAAGGCCATGGGGCTTTTCTTTCCTCTAGAGAAAAATAATAAAGAATTTACTGTGATGTAAAAAGTTTGTGGTCTATGGAAAATAAGTGCTCAAAAATCCCTTTAAAACATTTTTTCAAAGACACATTTTATTTCTTTTAGGAAAAATATGCTACCAAATATAAAAATGGGAATATTTGGTAGTGGGAGATACAAGACAGATTCCTTCTGTTAAAGGAAAAATAAAACGTTTGAAAAAAGAAAAAAGACATACACATGCACTGTTGAAAGAAATGAATTATGCTTTCTGAAACTAGGTTTCTCTGCAGTTTTCTACTGGATTATCTTTCTTGGTAAAGATTGCTGAGATAAAGCTAAATGCAGACTAACTTTAGTGTAAGAATGAAATGTGGCATCATAGATGGTAGCTAGCCTTTCTGACGTTTCCCAAAGCAGTCACTGTAAACTGAGGAAGTGTGGCTCTGAGTGTTGAGAAGGTGGTAATGGAAAACGAGGAGCTTCTTGACTTGGCAATTTCCGTTTTATTTTAGTTAGTTAATGGAATATTTCTTCACATATCACTAAAAGCATGAGAAAATGTAAATATTTAAGTATTTATTGGACATGTCTACATTAAACAGAAAAATTGTTACAACCTAAAATAAAAATGGATATTTGATTTTTACATAAAGTACTAACTTAAGTTTTTTAGGGTGTGTTGATATATTACACACACATAAATGATTTAGGAACATTCAAATACATGTTTGCTAAAGCAAAATGCTAATATTCTTATTTGATGTCTGCCACCCATTATGAACATAATGATAAATGTAGAGTTCTAAACTACCAGAAAGCCTGATGCCCAGCACATTACAACTAATTTTGCTTTATAAGGATCCATTTAACAAAATCCCAACCATGTGGAAACACAAATTAAATAACATCCATGAGCTAGGGAACTCATGCCATTCATCTCATAATTGGTCTCATTTTATGTTAGGGCTAAATTTCACAGTACAGTTAGCTGGCTTTAACACATGTCACTCTGATACACTATTTTAATCCCAATATTTTGAACCCTTTGTTTAAATAATTTGTATTTAAATTTTTTAAGTTTTCAAACATATATAAAAGTAGAGAGAAAAAAGTAAGCCCCCCCCCAGATTTAATTATTACATTATACAACACTTTCTATGCTCCATTTATCTTTTTCTCTCCCGTTACAGAATTTGAAATCCCTCACATCAGATCATTTTAACTCTAAATACTTTCACATGCAGTTCTATAAAATAAAGACTTCACAAAACTACAATTATTCCATAATGCCATATAATGAGTTCATATTTAAATTTTCCTGATGTCTCCGAAATATATTTCTTTGGTTGACTTGTACTACTGAGGCTAAAATGAGGTTCAATAATTGTGTTTGAATGTGATTGTTATTTAAGTCCCTTAAATCCCAAAAGAAGCTCCCATTCCTTCATTTTCATTTTCTTGGCTCACTGACAGAACCACAATAAACTCACAGGATGTGCCATATTCTGAATCTCTGTGATGAGTTTCTCTGGCATTTATACCCCCTCTAAACTTAATGTTTCTTGTAAGCAGAAAGTTAGAGCAGAAAGCCTTCAGGCCAAATGTTTGTGGTTAGAATAGTGTATGGATGATGGTGTATAGTTCACATCGTGTCATATTATAACTTTTACAGTTGTTAAGATCAAACAGCCAATTGAAGTGGTGGCAGACTTATCTCCCTATTTTTCAGTTTACCATCAACCTTTCTCCTAAAGCAATGGTTCTTAAACTTTGTTGCACACTGCAATCACCTTGGGTCAGGGTTTAGAAATTACTCCTGACTGTGTCCCATGCCCAGAGATTCCAATTCAATCAACCCAAGTTGTGGTCTGAATATATGAATTTTCAAAAACTCCCAAGGTGATTCTAATGTGCAACTAGGAGTGAGAATATAGAAATTTCTGCATACATTGACAATCTTCGCTTGAATCAGTTATTTCATTAGTGGATGCAAATTGGTTGTTTTTCTATTTTACTGGTATTTCTACATTTATCAGCAAGAATTCTTTTGGCATAGTTTAGAAATCTTTAGCTAGC
Source organism: Lyroderma lyra (assembly GCA_004026885.1). Lineage (NCBI taxonomy): Eukaryota > Metazoa > Chordata > Mammalia > Chiroptera > Megadermatidae > Lyroderma > Lyroderma lyra. The sequence continues at coordinate 375,379 of PVJL010000008.1, read as the reverse complement.
TATTAATGGCTACGGTTATTTGGTTATCCTGAAATACAATCTGTATAGGACAGGCAAGATAAGGGTTTAATTCTTCTCTTTAATTACCAATAATTAATTTAATTATAAGAAAAGCAGTGGTGCTCACACTGCAGAATGGAATCACTTGGGGACTTCAGAGTCCTGGTTGGGGTCCCAGACTTTTGGATTTAATTATGTAGGGGGAGGCCTGGGCAGCAAGATTTTAACAGCTCCACAGGTGATTCTAATGTGCAGCAAAGTTTGGGAACCTCTGGAGCAGTGGTTCTCAACCTTCCTAATGCTGCGACCCTTTAATACAGTTCCTCATGCTGTGGTGACCCCCATAAAATTATTTTCGTTGCTACTTCATAACTGTAATGTTGCTACTGCTATGAATCGTCATGTAAATATCTGATATGTGTTTTCCGATGGTCTTAGGCGACCCCTGTGAGAGGGTTGTTCGACCCCCAAAGGGGTTGTGAACCACTGGTTGAGAACCGCTGTTCTGGAGGAAGTTGTTTGTATTTGAATTACCTCCAACAGTGATAAAAAGTTGGTTTTTTACTTGTTTTAGAAGTGGTGGTTGCATTTTTATCGACAGAAAAATGTATCTGATCATTTTGAGCCAGATACAAAAAGAGAAAAAAAGCAAAACTGACAAGGGACAATTTTATGAAATTCCAGTATCAGGTTGATTTCTAATTTCCTTAAGAACTAATTAAATAATAGAATGATCACTGGTATTGCTGCAGTCTCCATGCAATGTTCTGATTTAATGAATACTTAATTATTTCTTTAAATAATTTTACTGTTTTATCTGTCCATAATGCTTATGGTGTAAGAAAATTTGAAACAAATGGTTTTCTTAAAGCCTAGTAACATTAAAATTTAAAATATGCCTGAGGATTTACACTCTTACATGCTGGTAACATAGTAAGCATAGATAGGTACAGGTAGGAATATGTATTTGTGGGAACCCATTTGGACTCAGAGAGAGTTGGTATGAAGATTATTTTAAACTAAAAACATCTGAGATTCAGCAGATACATATAGAAGCCTTCCTTATTTCACTAAAAAAAGAAACTTCTGGGAGTGAGGCTGCCTTGAATCCCCTCTGGGGGTTTTATGGCCATGAAGAAAAGAACCATGTAAACAGTATCACAAACTTCCTTATCCCTCGTTTGTTCCCCAGGAACCCATGTGTCCTTCCCATAGAAACCTTTTCTCCCACTCCCTCTCCCTCATTTCAGGAGCCCCTAACTTACCCACCTAGGGAGTTACTTCCTTTGTGAGCATCTTATACACAAGAATACCTTAGATGTTTTTCCTCTATCAATTTGTCTACTGTCAGTTAAATTCACAGGCCCCCGGTGTCATAACCTAAGAGGGTAAAGTCCCCCACCCCACATTGTTAAGCATTTTGATGAACAATTAGACATGATTTGCCAAATAAAAATGTGCGCACTATTTCTTGTCCAGGCAGTTCCACTTAAAAATCTAATCAACAGAGACACTCGGAAAGAAGCGCAGATACAATTTTTACTATTGTTTGTCAAAGTGAAAACTGTAAAAAGCAAAATGTTCACTAATAAGGGACTGGTTACATAAGTTTTCTAAACAAAAGACAGTCATTAGAAAGGAGGCAGATCTTTATATACTGATATATGAACATACTCGCGGTTTTACTACCTTGTTAAAAACCCAAGTCATAAAACAATGTGTAATATATCCTCATTGTATTAAAAACAAAACAAAACAACAAAACCCATTTGTGTGTGGATATTTATACTCCCACACAACAATTTGGTGTTTTATTCCAAATTTTAATCTATACATTGTGTGTGAGTGGGGGGCGCAGTGGGGGGGGAGAGAGGGGTGGGGAGAGAGAGAGAGAGAAAGGGAGAAGGTGTGTAGGGCGATGATCATGGTGTGGGGAGATGTTGGAATGAAGAAAATTTCCACCTTTTATTCCAAATTCTTTTAGACTTATTATTTTTTTAAATAAGAAGTATGTCTTACGTTTGTAACAAAATGTTAAAAAGTTAAGAGAAACTTTATAGTGGTGATCAGGAAGCTACAGCACTGTAACTGTAATAAGATGAATGACTATCATGACCATATGGGTAAAAGAAGCCTAAAATATAAGGGAGGAAAAATATGGACTCAAGGCTGGTTTTAACAGAAATTTGTATTTTTCCTGGTATTTGGAGAAACAGGAAGGAATATGATAAAATTTTGTCATTTGTACAATTTATAGCCATAATAAATCATAATATCCAAAGCCCTCCATAAAATAATAGTCTTTTATACATGATTGATAATTTAGTAGTCTATTTATAAACATGTATAATGTAACTTCCTACTGTATCTCCTTTATAAATGCGGAGCATTTCTACTGAGGAATAAAGTGTCCCCCATTTAAGGTGAAGTCTTATGATGTGCTGATGCTTTCTATGTGTTATGAATTACTTGTTCCAAATGGAGGACAAAGGAAATAAATAGACTTAGGGCTAGTCTCTTTTATCATTTATCTTCAGTATTTATTATTTTTAAACCCACCCTTAGTGGATGAAACTTGTATCCATACATTTTAGAAAGAAAATTTAAACATAAAAAGAATATGCAGGAGGGTTCCCTGGTGGTGCAGTGGCTGGGCCTCGGTGCTCTCACCACCGCAGCCTGGGCTTGATCCCCGCTCAGGGAACCAACCAAACCCCACCCCAAACCAACCAACCAAACCCCAAAAACAATATGCAAAACGTAACCTCTATGAAGTCTCACATATGAGGCTGTCCGAAAAAAAATCCAGCCCTAAATGCCTCCATTTTTCATAGTACATGGCTGAACAGGACGGCCCTCATATAGTATTAGTTTACAAGTACATTAACGACTATGTCAGTATATACCACTCAGCATGATTTAAATGGACAGTATGTTAAAACTATAGCACTTCAATACATATTCCACAATAAACAAATGTGGCACCGTGAAGTTAAATAATCTTACCATTTAAAAATTTCTATTTTACGATACTTTTCCCTTCTCTTTCACATTTAAGGTCAAACCTCAAATATCCTAACAGCATGGAATGTTTAATATTGTTCACTCCTACTCATTATTTTTGTAAAAGATTCAACCAACTCTATTAATCCTTTAATGCCTTCTGGGTCATCCAGAAATTTCCCCATTTGTACACTCTTGTGTCCTCTGGTAACTGGTGGCTTTACTAGAGACTCCCATCTTTTGGTCTCTTTAGTTTCTTATCCACAAGTAGCAATTCCCACTCACTTGCTTAAGATACATTAATTTCTGCTCCTACAACTATTTCCTCAACACCTCCTTCAAATGAACGTGAGCCTGACTCTGGCCTGGTGGGAATGGGGTGCTCCAGGTCTGCAGGCTGCTTCTCCTCCTTGTCTGCAGGAAGGGCAGAACGAGCACAGATTCTTAGGTAACGTTGCTCCCCTCCCTTCACATTACATGTAAGTACTAAAGCTGGCAATTGCCTAGACTTTCGTAATTTCTTTTTCCTCTGGAACAGAAAAACTGTGAAGTTGTGATTTGTGACAAAATTCACATTACAAGATGTGGCTGGAGGATTTAAGCGAAAACCAATGACGCCTTTGACAACAGGACTCAATTTGTGGCTTCAACACCTTCTTTCTGGTGGGGTAGCATGTACTATGCATGGTGGTTTTTATGACTGAATTGGGGAGCTTTTACTTTAAGCAGAGGTATCTGTCCAAGATTTTTTTCTTTAAAAGATATTCTGCACAATATTTTCCATCATGAAGAAGTATAATTACATGTGCATATATTTGCATTCTCATTTTCCTCGGGACCTTACTATTCTAATATGTATTTTCTGTGAGTCTGGTGTTTATTTTTCTATTTTATTATAAGTATTCTTAAAAGCTACCTCAAACTTTGGTAGAACATAAGGGACTTTACAAATACATAAATTGTTAAGAGATACGAAGACATGAACATAAAAAAAAAATGGCACACTAAGGAAAGATGGAGAAGAAGGGAATGCTAAGACAACATTCCCTCTCCACCCCTTTTTAGCAGAAAGTACATAAAAAACAGACATGCTAAGCTATAAAAAAATTCAGGACTAAGGAAAAGACAAAGCCAAAACAGAAAATAAGCTCTCTTCATAAAAGAAAAACAATATGTGCCTTTATGTTTCTAGAGAGTACAAACGTAATGCTGATAAGCAAGAAAACACAAAAGAATGAAGGCAGAGGGCCACAGGACGGCTAGGTAACAACAGAGCATAAATGCATCACAAAACTTTATTAACACTCCAGGGAAGCTTCTTCTTAAGACTCCTACCCAACCAGCCTGTGAAAATAAAAATGTTTTGTAAAATGAATGGTTCTTCCCCAGGCTTTGGGAAGTTATCTCTTTGAGCATCCAAATTTAGAAAGGTTTGGCTTTTTACTTTCGAACAGTTTACTATCCTCCCTAGTACAGGTTAGAAACCACCAACCAACCAACCAGGGGGGGGAAAAAAAAACGGCAAGCAGATTCTTCCGAACTGAATCAGAAAGAAATGAAAATCTATTCTGCCTAGGGCATCCTGAGCTTTTGCTTAGAAACTGACTCTGAAGGAAGCTGGCTATTTAGAAACAAAATTTAGCAGCTATTCTCAGTTTCTGGCATTTCAACAGACTGGACTGTCCCCAAAACACTGGAGTAGGAGGGGAGCTCTCCCAGGTAGTGAAAAACCACCACCCTGGTAACAAACAATTCAACTTACTGCTAAAAAGCTTATAAATTGTTAAGCTTTTCAAATGAACTTTGTAATAAAAAAAAAAAAGGTAGAGAAATTGTTTGCAAGTAAATGTGCAAAATATTAAAGAAAAATGAACAATAACAGACCTTCAATCCTAAATCCTTTTCTGGAGTCTTTTTTTATTTAGGAAACCAAGAAAATTGAATAAAGGTGTTGCTTTTGTCAAGGCCTAGCCAAAGACAAAGCAGACAGAAGACATTTTAAACATATAGTTTTTTGTTTTGTTTTGTTTTTACATTTAAGCCACCCTGCCTCATTCTGCAAAGGAATGCCAAATTCTAAAAATGAGATGATTTTCATGTTACATTCAGTACCTCTGCATGCAAAGTGGTAATGAGAAGAGAACAGTTAAATTTTACAATAAAAGTAGCAGCAAAACTTCATTTTTATCTCATTATTTACTTACAATCAAACTTCTAAAGGGCATCTATAACTACTTGGAAATAAAAATATGAAACAAATCAGATTTTACTGTTTTATTAATAAAAATTTCAATTTTCTACCCTTATCATTATGGCTTATAGCCATGGCTACAAGGTATATATCATAAATTGGCTGAAAAGTAGGTAAATCTATAAAAACACACAAATAACAGTAACAAGTAATAATAATAATAGCAAGTAACCAGTAGTAGTTAAAAAAGTAGAAAGTGGAATAATCAGTTGTGATTGCTGTGTTTAAAGGTTAACACACTTTCCTCTCCCCCAAAAGGAAAAAAGCTAAGTAAATGTAACACCTCCCACGTTTGAACACAAGCTTGGGCAAGAGTACATACACTCTAGCAAAAGTTAGGGATGAAGCAGTTATTAGTTGTGAATTACAAATGTAGCTGTGGTGAGGACACATGAATTACTGAAGTTGTATTTCTCTAATGCTTAAGTATTTGGGAAGCTCTTTTATGTATATGTTTTATATATATAATATTTTATCTATATTTAATGCATAGTGAATTGTGAATATGGTGGCCAAATGACTGAAGCTGAGTCAAATGCACTGGAGGGAGGGGAGGCGAGGTTGAAATGATACCAAGTGCTCAGATTACCTCATTCCCTATTATGTGTCTGCATAATCTAAGGCCATTCTCTCTGTACATAAATCAATACTATTATACACTGTGCCTTCCTGAATTTTGGTAGTTAAAAACCTACGATCGCCCACTCTGGCTCAGTTTGGCTACAACATGATGGTGTGGGTTAGGAGAACTACACAGAGAAGCTAGGATTTTTCTCCAGCTCTACCATAAGCAGCATTTCTGGAATGGCTGTATCTCCTTCGTGGTTCCAGCTAATGTTGGAAAACTCTCCCTGCTCTACCTCCCACCATTGCTCCAGTCTGGTGACAAAAACCTACCCTTTTGCCCCTACAATCATAGAAAAGACAGCTACCTGATATGATTACTCTCTTGGGTGCTTCATTACGCTGTTTAATTCTCCAAAATCTTTCTACCCACACTATCTTAACTATATCAAGTCCCTCATATTGAACTAGCTGCCATGGGTTTCAGTTTTCCCAACAGAAATGATACAGCTATTATTCTTGGACTACAAAGAACTCTCGCCTATCAAACACTAACCTTCCAACATAAAGGGGCAAGATAGAACATTTTTTCATATTTTGTAGATAGAAATATAAATGATGATGCTAATCATGGAATATGAGAGGATCAATCTCATAAACCTTAAAGGAGAAGGGAGAATTAGTACAATCTTTTCAGGAAAGCAATCTCATTATACATATCAAGAGCCTTAAAAATTTATATATTTTAAGTCATTTTCTTCTTAAAAATCAAGCTATCTTAAGGTAAATAAAAGGTACAGATATAATTTTATATACAGGGATATTTACCACAATAACGTTATGAAAATGAAAAATAAGAAACAATTTGAATGTCCAAAAATAGAGATATGGGTAAAATATGGTATATGCTTATAGTTTTCCTTGATAGGATTTCTCCCCAGATTTTAAGTGTATATAGTTATATTCCTCCACTAGACATGAAGCACTTAAGAAGGCAAGGACAATTATTTTAAACATTAAAAACTATGTGCAAGACAACTGTTAAAGGCTCTCAGTAAATGTTTCTGGAATAAATTAAAGATAAACTTACAGAAGAACATTATGTGAAATGGTAACTTGTTGCTGCAGCCAAGTACGAAATGCATTACTGTGTGCTTAGTATTTTTCTTGAAACTAGAATTTTCAAATCACTTTCTAACAGTTCACAGCCCTGCTATTTCTTCTGAGGAATGCTTAAATCAGGTGACTTTTTGCCCAAAGGATTTTCAGGGGCTCCCCAAGGCCTGCAGGAGAGTTCAAAGTCCCTGATGTTTGCAGAGCTCTGTAATTTGCCCCAGTGTAGCTGTGTGGACTTTGCACGTCTTACCATCTCCCAAACCAGTTTTAAATGTTCCCATGTGACGTTTCTGTTGTCTCTCCTGCTGCCCAATGCCAGTGCCCTCCTGGCTACCCATCAAGTCCTAGGCTCCAGGTCTATCTTCTCTGCAAAGCTATCTCAGAAGCAGGTTGCACATTTATAACAACGTTTCCCACATAGTACTTATTTGGCAGTTGACCACATATTATTTATTAATGCATGGCATGCCGTTCCTTGTATTAAACTGCTGTTTGTAAATCTCACTGTTAAGTTGCTTTTCACATACCTCTGTCTAATCTATGGTTTAAGGAAACACCACAGCTCTTGGGAATCACTTCTTTAGAAAACCAACAGAGTGCCTTGTGTGCACTATAAAAAACACAGGACTCCTGGGACCAGATGCAGGTAAACTCAGATACTAGGTATTTGGTGATCAGAGTTTTACTCAATTCAAGCCTTGTTTAAAAACTGTCAAAGTATTTAGCTATCAAGGCCTAATGTAGCATTTATGCATTGTTGGCATTGTCCATTACATTATAAGCTCCATGGAAAACAAGGGGGACATGTGTATTGTGCCAATCATTATCTGACCAGCAATGTATACAGTACTGGGCCTACGATGTGGCTGCTCAATAAACATTTAATGAATGAAGACTGAGTATGAAGACAATGAATATTTGTGAAAGTGGTAGATACTCTCATTAATGTATTCACCCTTGTATGAGGTGAATTTAGGGTAAGAAGAAAAGGTAAAGATGCTTCCTGACTATATTAGAAGCTATCAGATATTCTCCATCTGGATACATAAAGAAAATGAAAATTTCAGGTAACTCTTCTGAGTATGAGAAACAATGTGAAAGGAAAAAACCTTGATTTACATAAATGGTTATCTAGTAACCTTTGTCAGGGTATCCACTGTGTTTCTTTATGATAGAAGAGAAAATGTTCAGATACTGAGTTGATATTAGAAATGTTGATATCCAATGCTTTAACTTTCTTTACAGTTGACATATACGTATCTACTCAATTATTTAAAAAATTAAGCATATTAAGAACCACTACTATAAAGCAAAACAGCTCAATATTGTCACTTATATTAAAGGTTTGCTTGACTTATTTCATGCAGAGGTAGTAAATTCAGAAAGCAGACTATGAAACTACTGTTTTTGTGTGCGTAAAACATAAGAAAGATTTCTTTATATGATAAAAACTCATACCTGTTGATCTCCAAGGAAATGACTTTTCAGTTGAGCTAGAGAAAAAGGGAAAAAATGGAACATTTACTTCCTTTGTCATAAAATTTAACCATAGACCTGTTTTGCATACAAACATTTAATTTTCACATTGAATTATAAAAGGTATAAAAACCTTGAACAAAATTTAAAACTACTTTTCTAACTAAGTTAATTATTTAACCTTCCACATTCATTTAGGAAAAAACTGTGTTTCTACTTGGAAATTATGGCAAATTATAAAGTGACATAAGATTCTCCTTGAATAAAGACAGATAAAATAGCACTTATACAATATACCAAGCTATTTTTCGTGATTATATGCAAATCACATATACATTAAAACAACATATACTTTTTAAAGAGAACCAAAAAATCTGTTAAGAATTTCATTCATTTTACTTATTTTACACAGGAGTCCTAGATACGACCTACATAGACACAAAAGTTAATAGGGTCAATCTGAATTGAATGTTACCTTATAAAATTTAAATCATATCATAAAACTTTGTATATAAAAAAAATCAAAGGTTTTACAAACAGAAGAAAATTTTAGGTATATACTTTCCTTGGTTTATAGAGTACCAATTTACAAACATGTCTGAACACCCATCCTCTAAAAATCAACAGAAGAGCATGGTGCAAAGTAGGTATAATGTGGTAGGAACACAGGAACAGGAGCCTGGATTATTAAGCATTTACCAAATGCTTGACTAAGTACTCTGCAATATTACCCCCTTTATATTATTTGAAACAATCTTATAAATAAGTACATCATCTTTATTTTACAGGTAAAGGAATTTGCCAAAGTCTTATGTTAGTAACTGCTAGAGCTGGGATTCAAACCCAGGATGGCCTGATTCCAAAGTCAGGGCTTCTCATCACTGTGCTATACCGTAGAACAGCTTGTGATCTCATTTTTGCATTAAACACATACACAACATAAAATATGTCTACACAGAGGTCTAGAAAAATGAAAATCGAAGTGCTAAGCAGTTATTTCTATGGGGTACAAGTAAAAAAAATTTTTTTTCTTTTTAAACATTTGTGCTTTTATTGAAATGAAAATAAAACATACTCGTAGACAAAGTATTTTTGGAGTGTTTATTAAATTTAAGGGAAAAAGTATGTGACTTTAGGTTTAAGAATACACTAAAATAAAGGACTTGGAACAAAAGAAAGAAACAATCCTCTCGGTGCTATAGTTCAAAGATTTTAAGGTCATGTTAACCCCTTGATATTTCCCCATCATTAAGTGGTTAATCAAACTTTTGCTGGTCAAAAACTCTAGATTCAGTAAAAACTCCCTGAATTTCAATTTTGCATGTGATGTGCCTTTTCTTCATCAGAGGCACAGCAATTCACATTGCAGGACCTAGAATTAACTGCAAGCAGGAGGGCATGCTTCCAAAGAATGGAGTCAATCAGTTAATGCTAATCTTTAGCACTTCAGTGATACTCCTTTATCTGATGCACTCCTGAATGATTTTAAAAGGGACTGATGGGATGGAAAAAAGATGAGAATCTGGTCAAATATCAGTGAGGACACATTTGTCTTGCTCCTGAGGGCAGGTTATCATATTCTTATGACTCTAAAAGTGGTTCCCTATACTGAATTCAACTTCTCTTGAGTCTGTTTTTATTATTTACTTCTATTGTCTACAACAGTTTTCTAAGCTCTGAGGTTGGTTTTATTTATCCAATTGTATTCCTATCAAAATATCATATTTTTTGTCAATACTAAAATAAATGATAAATCAAACTGCCATCCAGAAATGTTTACTACATCAAATGTCTTGAGAATATCATGAAAATCTACTGTCTTCTGAGTCTGAAACTTATGTAAACTTTAAGAAAATACCTTTAGAAGATGCATCTTGAAATTATAGACCAATTCATGTTTACTGCTCAAATTGGGAAAGGGTTGTATTTGTTTTGGTCATCTCTTTATGTCAAGTACCTAGCATATTGCCTGACACATAGCAGATGCTTAATAAGAAGTCAGACATTTACTTTCACAAACTCATTCTCGAAAAATTGCTACATACTTCATTGCTGAATATCACTATGGTCACCTTCGAAATACTCCCCTTGGGAATTTATGCACCGACACCAATCCACCCTTCAGAGCAATTGTGGAATTTTTTTTCGGGAATGGCCGGCCATCAGAGCTGTCATCGTTTCCAAAATGTGACAATTAAGTCTGAGAACTTGCCGCCATGAGCTTATGTTAGTAGTACTGTACAAACAACTTGGTAAGGTGTCATGACCTTGCCAAGGTTTTGGGAACAATGACAGCTGTTCTTGCAACATAAATTGTGAAAAAGTAATATCTAATTCTTTATTGTTCTGAAAGATCAAATACATGATGGCTGTATAGAAATGCCTCTATTTTTCATATTACATGGCTGGATACTTTCTGGACAGCCCTCATATATAAAGTATCAGTTATTACTTTGCTCAAGAAGGCAACTTACTCTCCTCCTCTCTAGGTAGGAAATTCCAGTAGCGTCATCATGTAACAAGCAGGTAAACTATATTTCTGCTGAAAGGGCCTTTTTGGTCATAAAAATAAAATAAGGCATTAACTAGGTGAAGGCAATGAAAAGCCTCAGTTCATATTATTTTTCCCTACTGTATTTTAGGTAAGAGATACAAATTATTAGAAAAATAAGTTAATATTAAGATTAAAAATAAACAAAAAGTTCCATGATATATTTGATGACTATACATTCAGCCCAGTTACCTTCGCACTACTAACTCTACAACTTTGTTATAACTGATTATTAAGTTATTCAGAATGATCTGTTTCCTTTTGAATCACTTGCTTTAAGTGATCCTCAATTGTTCAGTACTTTGGAATTCAGGGAACAGAAAATAAATATGCACAATTTTGAAATGTTAGGTCACTGAATGTAACCTGCTTTTATTAAAACAATTAGAGGCAGCTCCGTATTAGAAACACAGGCTCATTCCCTCCTTCCCGCTCTCCTTCCAACCACCTATTCCTAGAAATACTTTCCCAACTTTTATTGAATGTCTACAACGTGTCTACAGGCACTGTGCCCACAAATGACTGCATCCCATTCCCTTCGCTTCGAATCTGAAGAAGCCAAGTAGATTGTTCTAGGAGTTTCCACTGGAAGTGAAACACATTTTAAAATACAAGAACTGAATCATCCATAACTGTGTTTCAGTGGGAAGATGCATTCACATTTTCCAGTAACTTAATTATCAACAATCTTCTAGAATGAAATCCATTCATAAGTTTGGGACTGTCTGGTGAGTGCACAACAACTAAAAGCAAGTTCGTTAGCAAATTAATAAATCAAGGCAATTCATTTTAATGTAAACAATACAGGGTCTGGCAGAAGTAACCGCGAACCACATACATGTATGTCTCGCACAAGATGGCAGCAATTTCAACATTTCAACTAAAGTGTCATACAGTGTGCTTAGTGTGATGTTATGTTACAGAATTACATGCTTATGATTTTGTAATAAAAGGTTTGGTAGATTTTGCAATAAAAGATCTGGTATAGATTACCAGCTCATTAAAAAAGGGCACTATTTGTGCTGGACCTTGTATTAGTTTTAAGGAAGATACCATACCTTCATCACATTACAAGAGAATACGTAGTAAAGCACTGTAAAATTCCACACTTACGAAATTAAATGTTTTTATTTCATTCACAAACATAAGAGTAAACTGAAGGCAAAAATATTTTTGTTGGATATTCATGGCTGTGCAATGTTTTTGAAACCCTCTGTATTTTAGTATTTTTCCCATAAGTCAGAAAACTAGCCTGGCTCATGCTCCTCAGCAGCCATGGGGCAGGACAATGACCAAGGGGTCTGCAAGCAGCCACAGGAGGGGGTGGCAATGGTATAGTGGGGAGCATCTGCGGTGGACCCAGGAATGGCTGTATGCATTGTTTCTGGATACACCCACTCAGAATGTGGCTCTCTGGCCTTCCTAGAGATTCCATAAGTTGACACCCAAAGGCTTTTAACCCTATCAGACCTGAGGCCCTGAACCTGAGCCCTGGGCTCCTGAGCATTAAAGAGAAAAAAACCAACATGATACAGAAAAATGTTAGTTACATGCAAACAAGTGGTTAGAATAAGATGGAACTTGGAGACATGTTTGTCACGTACCAGGCAAAGTACCGAAAATTAGGTACCGCGGTCTAGCAGCAGATTCGCAAATGGCTGAAAAATCGGTACAGCGGTCTGGTAGGGTTAGTAAGTTCCTTTCATCTGCTTACACAACTCAGAGAGGATTCTATCTGCAACCAAAAAATCCTGACTGATGTTATTATAAAACTCGGTATTATGACTGACAACAAATACAAACAAGCCCTCTAAAAAAAGCCAAAACCTCCCTCCTTGACTCTAGGCCTATATTCCCAAGTGCATACTAGGTATACAGCCACTCCTCACTTAAGGACCTACCTGTTTATGCCCAGGTCTGAAGCTTGGGAAATCCCCCTTTCTCAGTCTTTGTCTCGTCCCATAGTTAGTTAGCATTCACTACATGAAGCATTTGTAATGAGGCAAGACTACATATTTCATGTATAAATGTGGTATTGTGTGATACTTATTGAAAGATAGGTACCCTATGGTACCACAACACACAAGACATCTGTGTTTAAGTTCCTCACTTACCAACTGATTTGCTTAACAACCTAGTCACAGCAACAAAATTTGGTCATTAAGTGAGGAATGCCTGTAACACATTTCACATTCAGCACATTGGGACTCTTTCCCCCCAAAACTAACTCCCATTTAATTGTTACTGCTTAGTCAATCAACTGAAGAACACAAAGTAATTTTATTGCCCCCGCCCCCCATTTTTGTGTGAGCTTCAGGAGGCCAGTAAAGTCTGCATTGCCTGCAGATGTACATCTAGAACTGAAGACAGTACTGGCACATGGCCATCACTCAAAACATATATTATTATCTTTTTTAATTCCTCCCTATTACCACAAACAGAGTTCAGGCCTTCATCCTCTCATTGTCTTTAGTTGGATCACTCTCTGAAGTCTCTCTCCAAACTTGTATTCCTGGCTTTGATTTCTCATCATTTCAAGCTCTCTTCCATGCTGCTGCTACAATGATTTTTTTCAAACACTCCAATATGGCACCATTCTCCTGATGCTAATGCACAACAGATCCACGGAACATAAATTTCTAACATCTTAGTATGGTACAGAAGGCTCCCCACCACCTGGTTCCTTCCACTATGCCCTTTTCCACACAAACCTACATTCCATGCACTTCTAATTACTTGCAGTTTTCTCACATACCATGATGCTTCATGCTTTCCATGCTTTTTTGGGGGGGAGAGAAAATGCAGAAATAGAGTCTGGAAACTCTTTCAGAATTACACAAATTCCAGAATGGCATATGCAGGTACCATATAACAATATATATGTTAGATATACATGAAATTGAACACTCTACATTCATTTTGTATCACTTGGTAACCAGAAATATTTTTGAAACATGGTCTATTTAAGTCTGTGCCTAATTTCCTCCTGATTCTAGTGTGTCTGATGTAAGCCAGCCTTCTTTAATCGATCACAGTAGGTAAACAGTAGGGAAGCGGGCAGTGGAGAATTTGATGAAGCCACAGAGTAACTTCATCATGTCATTTTCCCTTGCCTTCTCCCAGGTCTAAATGGGGCTCTTTCTATCACAAGTATGTACAGGCTACTGAAAAAACACATTAAATTGAGACAAAATCCAAGAATTCCCCTGTTGAAAAAGAGAACTGGTTCTTAACCTGAAATTAGAACAAGTTCAAACTGTAAAATTTACTGCTTTTATTTTTAAAAATCATTGTTTTAAGAAATTTTACACACACACATATATGTATATAGAGATCTTGCATTAATCGGTCAAAAAATTAAGCGCAGCCAATAAATTAAATTTCACTTAGTGGAGAGGAATCACTGGAATGCATTATTCTAGAAACTTTTATTTATGAATAGAGGACTTTCGTGTTCTATTGTCTAGACTATATACCATTTACAGCATTCTTCCTGGTGACCACCAATCATCTTTAAAGAATTAGCTCATTGAAAGTTGGTCACTTCCTCCTTTACATCAAGAATGTGCCCCCAAATCCATTTTGATTTTTGGACTTTTCCTATGATTGTAATTGTAGTATTTGTTTACCTGTTTCCACTACCCAACTATGGCCTTCTTCAGAGTAAAGATTGTGTCTTAATTCTATCTGCATCCAACCAGCATTGAGTAGGATGCTAAATAAATGACAGCTGATCTTAACTCTCCAGATTGTTCTTTTTAAAGGCTAATCCTATGTAATTTTAGAAACTGTTTCAATCATTCTAGAAGAGTCAAATCCCCCCACCTTTGGCTCTTTCTATATCTTATAGAAAAGATGTTTATTGTATATTATGTGTATTCATTCAATAAATATTTGTTGATCATCTACTGAGTACCAGATATTGTTAGAGGTGGGTTATAATAGTGAAAAGAGGGAAAGTCCTTGCTTTCTGGGATGCTTACAATTGTCTTGTAATTACTTATTACAGTACTGGTGTGAGTCCCCCCACTACTGGACCACATGCCTCTCAAAAGCAAGAAGGTAACAAGAGATTTTTGAAAAGCTGATCTTAAAGTCAGAATTTGCTAAGAGAGGACTGATGGATCCAGTTGTGTGTGGACTGAAGAAGCAGTCATGTAACAAACAAAAGTGTGAAAAATTTTAAAACACTAGAGACTAGCTCTCCACTCACCTATTAAAAGAAGGCAAATGGTACTGGTACTACACAGGGAGAAATCTGAATATGAAGGCTCTGGCTAGAAAGGTATGCAGCTCAACTCCCACAGCTCAAACACTGTAAAAGCCTGGGCCATCAGCCAGTTTGGCAGATCACCAACATAATATTCCACATGTACAAGTAAACCCGACATTTCCCTCCTTTGTATTATGACAGATAATCTCCTCAAATGGTTGTTTAAAACACCCCAGTTCAGTAGCATTATAGGGTCTACTTATTTCACTATTACAAAATATTCTTTCACAATATTTTAAAAGTGATTCTTAGAATTCTTCCATTACTGAACACAGGTAATTAATAAATAAAACTAATTGATCATGGGATAATTAATCTTACTATAAAGTTTTTAAAAATGCATTTGTACATTGCTCATCTCACTTTTTCCTTGGGTTTCCTATTAGATTTACTATTTTGAGTTGACTATAAATTCTGAGTTCCACACAAAAGTTCTGTGTTTCTTCTGCATGTGTTAACTCTTAAATTTAAGAACTATCACATGTTTACAGATAAAATCTCAGCAGCTCAAATAAATTTCAAACTGTGTTTCTTTCTTTCTCTACAAATTTATTACTGTCTTGTTTTCAACTTGTGGTTTGCTCATTTAAAAAAATTACCTTTCAACCCTTTTGGCTCTCTGAGAAGCACCATGGCATTGGCAAGAACAAGCACCTCGCCAAAGGCCGCAAAAAGGGAGCCAAAGAGAAAGTGGTTGACATGATGTGTATGATGTGAAAGCACCAGCTATGTTCAATATAAGAAATACTGGGAACACACTGGTCATCACAACTCAAGGAATCAAAATTGCATCTGATGGTCTCCAGGGTCATATTTTTGAAGTGAGTTAAACTGATCTGCAGAATGATGAATTTAGAAAATTCACGCTAATTACTGAGGATGTTCAGGGCAAAAACTGCCTAATTTCCATGGCATGGATCATACCCATGACAAAATGTGTTCCATGGTCAAAAATGGCAGATTATGATCGAAGCTCATGTTGATGTCAAGACTACTAATGGTTATTGCTTCATCTATTCTGTGTTGGTTTTACTAAAAAAACCCATCAATCATATTTGGAAAACCTCTTATGCTCAGCATCACAAGCTGCCAAATCTGGAAGAAGGAAATCATGACCTGAGAGATGCAGACAAATGATGTGAAAGAAATAAATTCTTTCAATAATTTGACTCAATAAATTGATTCCAGATAGCATTGGAAAAAACATAGAAAAGTCAAAATGTTGAAGAAGTTCAAGCTTTAATTGGGAAAACTCATGGAGCTTCATGGTGAAGGTAGCAGTCCTGGAAAAGCTACTGGGGATGAGATAAGTGTTAAAGTTGAATGAGCTGATGGATGTAAGACCCCAGTCCAAGAATCTATTGAAAATTCATATTTTTCATGGAGACAAATAACACTTATTTGTGATATTAAAAAAAAAATTACCTTTCAACTTTGTCATTTGTCACTGGTTGGCTTTATTATTCTATGAATTAAAATTATTCTACTAGCAAATGTGTAGTTTTTTTGGATTCTAAATCCAGTGTGAAAACTTTTGGCAATTGTCTATTGGTTTATTATAATTACCTGTGTAATGCATTGCTCTAATATTTATAACTCTGTTTTTTAATTGATTCCAAGGTCCACTTCTTAGTTAAAAAAGAGAAAGAAAAGGTTTGTTTAGGTTTTTATTTTTTGGCAATAAATTCATATTGTAATTATTTAACACCCTGTCATCCTCTAGGAATTACAGAGTGCTTTTTTGATGAACTGGTTTAGCAAACTTAGATATAGGCTCCATAAATCCCAGATCACTTCATATATCCTATTCTGCACCTAGGATTTTCTCTCCCAGGAATCTAGTAAAATAAGTACTAATGATTTTCAAGTTTTAGTCTCTACTTGGAATGTTACAGGATAAATTTAAAACAAACACTCTCATCTGAGTAATCCATTCTATTGAATATTTAAATTACCTCTTAATTATAATTAAATAGTCAATTACGATGACAAGATAACATAAAGTCTTATTTCAATCTAGTATTGCTTTATTTTCCCTTTTAATTATTGTATGTTTAAAACTTTATGCAGTTTCCCTTAATACATTGTAAAATATTCCACTAGTTTCTTATGAGTTCTTAGCTATGTGAAGCTCATTCTGTGCTCTTTCTTGGGTGTTCTTGAATTTATGCTTGAGAATGTTACTATTTAAATATAAAGACTGTGGAAGTCCCAGGTCTTAAAAGCATTCATCCTGTAAGCAGGTGAAATATTTCTTCATTTTGATCCTCAACAAGAATGTCCTTTAGCTCATTTTGTACTCATAATTAGCATAGTGAGAAGTGGTGTCTAGAAGACTGAGATGGAATCAAAGGCTTTCTAATGCTATAAATCACCTTCTGATGTTGCAAGAACTCATACCATTCACCAACAGGTAACTGTTCGGTTATAATTAGTTTTGTTTTTTCTGTTTGGGAAACAGGAACCTCATTTCTCAGTTTTAATTGGGTAAGGATTGACCAGGAAATAAATCCTTTACATTAAAAAGAGATTTAATCTCTGTCTTAGCATCAGAACAACTAGAGCAGTTAGACAAAATTAAACAATATATCAGTTATTCTTCCCAAGGCTATTCAACTAGCCTATTTAGGTAAGTCAAAGACAAGAAGATCAATATATAGCACAGAAAATGAGGTTCAGCTACTCTGCCTAGCTGATGCAGAGGAGGGGAGTTGGAAGGCAAACAGCTGTCTCTCCCCACCACATTATCATCCCTAAGGGGCTCTGACACCCCTAGTTTAAAAAAATCATTACTACAAACAAAGAATATCTTAGTAATACTCAAAAAACAATCCATCTTGGCATTTAACTGTATTTTTGAGAGTCTTCCAAATTTAGGTATTTTTCTATTCACAATCAATCTCAACAAAAACAAAGCTTGTCCTCCAAATTCACAATTTTTTGAGACTGAGGTTCCTTCCTGTGTTCTCTTTATCATGGAATCAGACCCTAAACAATTCTCTACTGCTGGGCTGAGCAAGATGTTGATCATGATCCACTGGTGGACCACCAAGCAATTTTGGGGTGACTGCCTGAATTAAAAAAAAGTCATAGAGGATGCCACATTACACCAGGGCCTAGTGGCTAGGTAGCTAAATACAGAAGACAGACATTTTTCATACGCACATGTACAGCTGCTAGAGGTGAGAACTGGCTATTCACAATCAAGGTGACTGTATGTACTTGAGCAAGTGAAAATAAACAGCTAGTGGACTGCGACACTTAAGAGAAAATTGGAAGTAGCCCTTGCCCTGAAAAAGTCTGCCCAGGCCTGCTCTATTGGATGGAGACTAATTTCCTTCTCCCTCAGAAAGCACCACTTGATCTCAGCAGTCAGGAAAAGTGAACAGTGACAACATGCCCATAATTGGAGTTTATTATTACTTGTAAGTGTTATGGTTTTAAATTGCACCTGAAAATGGTATCTGTCTATTATATGAACTAAGCAAGACATAACAACTGGACAGCGTAAAGGACTCCATTTCATAATTACTTATATGATCTGAGGGTGATGTTGAAACTAGAGGAAAGAGAATACACTTGAATTAAAAATGATGTACATTTTTGGTTAACATGTCCATGCAGCTGCTCCTGACCTACCAGCAACAAGTTTTTAGTTCCCTTCTACTAGTGGTCATGGGCTTGTGCTGATCAGCTGCATCTAAACACAATCACCTGTGTGACCAAGAGAAGGAGCAAACGAGATGGCTGCAGGAAGGCAGGCCTGATACATGGACAGAGAAGGGTCACAGGCTTACAATTTACTCATATATTCTCTCTCAATAACACTTAACCTGAAAAAACTGGCCATGTTCTCAAAATGGTCTTTTATAATTTTAGTCTCTAAAACTATCATAAGCAAGAGGGACAGCAAACAAAAGTGCAATCTTGGTATCCATCAGCTGAAAGTGTAGTGTTCAATACATGACGGCTGTCCGAAAAAAAATCCAGGCTCTCTTGTTCATATTATATGGCTGGATACTTTCCAATAGCCCTCATATAACCAGCCACTGTGGTGAACATTTGTGGTTTTGTTACTGGCTCTTTGTTCTCATCCTTGTTTCCCCAATTTTCTTCATTCCACTTTTCCTTTGTGTTACCCTACCCTATTTTTCAACCCTTACAACAGCAGTCTAAAATGAATTTCAAGGAAAAGTAAGATATAAATAAATAATATTATGCACAGTCTCCTAAAGAGAAGATTCTGTATTTGATGCACAGCAAAAACATTAAAGGAACAGGAAATATTACAATAGCCCTTTCAATTTAAGTAACTTTCATAGGTACTGTAAGTGAACACACTTTAGAAAATGTTAAATATCCTTTGACAAAAGCATTTTGTGTTAGTGCTTTGAATCTATGAATAAAAGATCCAGAAGACCATATGGGAAGGGAAAGATCAAAAAGGATGTGGTACTAGACAAAATGAGACAAACAGTTCCCTCTGGTATCCCCATAAATTATAGAGAAAGCATGACTTCTGTTTAAGCCCATCCCACAACAGGTTTTCCAACCAGTAAAATCAGAGATCAGAACAGAAGAGTTTTCTAACATTTCAGTTGACACTTGAAAGAGTGAAAGCAACTGCGATAAAAATTGTAAAATAGCTAAACACAACACCAGGCTCTCTTTTCTAAGTATTCTGCCATAACTCAGGATGCTATTTAGGCAAAAGGTCAGCCCTGGAATACATGGCCTACTGCGAATTATGTTCGTCCACGGTCTACAAAATGCTATTATTTCTCTCATTTCTATTCTTCCAAACCTTTCAAAGGTGAAGAAACAGAAATAAAATTTTCATTAAATTTAACATAAAAGGAGAGGGGTTCCCTGGTGGTGTAGTGGCTAAGCTTTGGCACTCTCAAAGCCGCGACTTGGGTTCAATTCCCAGTCAGGGAACTACCCCCCACTCCTACAAAACAAGGAGAGAAAGCACATACAAATATACTTTAGAAAATGCATAAGACAACTCAAATCTAACATTTTTAAATAAAGCTGGTATTGGTAAGGAGGAGGGCAAGGATTCTGTTGTAGTAACATACACTGGCTGGCACTCAAAACCCTTACAATTTGTCATTATAAACAGCTTTATGATGCATAAAATTTCATACATTACTTAGAATTTAAAATGTTTTGAAAAGCCCATGTAAAAATTTACATAAAAGAAATTTTAAATAGTATAAGCCTAAATTTTTTTTATTAAACATGTATTCCCCTGATAATTTATCCTATTTAGACATTCAAAAGCAAATGATTTATTCCTATACAATTCTTTATACTCATGTAAATTCACTATCAAATCTGATGTCTAAAAAATGATATTATATTCACTTTCTGTCAACTGATTACCCAGAGTAAGAATTTATTTTTAATTTCTATAGTTTAATTTGTGAGAAGAATTTTATTCTTATGAGTATAAAAAGAAAGAATATATTTTTAAATTTATGCTTTGCTTTTTGAAGGAAATAATCTTTCCCATGGTTTAACAGCATTTTCAGCTTTTAATTAATGGACAAGCATCATAAATAGCTGTTTTAGTGCTGAAGGAGGAATGAATTGACATGTAGGATCGAGTACAGACCCAGGATCGTCAATAGCTATTCTGGAAAAAGAATGAGCACATAAGGATACAGTAAACATTTGCCATAGCATAAGCTACATTTCTGTGTAGTAGGATATATGGTTCTAGAATGCTTTATATCTCTCCTGAAAGTTCTCATGAATCCCTAATTGCCTCACATCTCCCTTACTATGCTTGTTTCCTTCTCTTCTCATATCCCCAACATATAAATGTGCAAGGTTTCCAAACTATGGAATATAAGAATAAATGAGAAAGAATGATGATAATTATAATGGAAGAACAGGGTAAAGTCTCTTAAAACCGCATTCTTGAGATAGAATGGGTGATCCATAAACACTGTTCAGTGGTTGAACAGGCACTATCCATGGCAAATAGACAAGGCAAGTGGTTGAATAACACTGTCTTAAATTCCTAGATTTAATGTCCAGCATTCTTCTATTGAGAAGTAGGAATGAAAAGATGAACAATAATTTGCAACACGATAGAAGAAGTGATTAACCTGCTTTATCTTTCTTCCCCACTTTGCTCTGTCTCTCATTCATTGCAATAATGACCCAACATCATTCATTGATAGAAAAGGTATTATGGAATATATGGAGCATAATTGATTCAATTTAAATAAATCGTTTTTACTGTTGGAAAGAACACCTGTCACTCAGATTTTTAAAAAGTGAACGGGGTGGGGATGGTGGGTGGAGCTCCCTGGTGGTGTAGTGGCTAGGCTTTGGCGCTCTCAATGCTGCCGCCTGGGTTCGATTCCCAGCCAGGAAAATACCTCCCACCAAAAAAACAAACAAACAAATTTTTATCGTAATTTCAGACAGAAAATTAATAGTCAAATCAGTTAACATTTAAAATACTTTTCGTTACATAACATTTAAACGTGCAGACAGACACACACACATATATAAAAGAAAACAGTATAACAGATGCCCTTTGTATTCATTGCCCAGCTTCAACAAAAAAGTATACATGTGGTCACATATGAGGGCTGTCCAGAAAAAAATACAGTATTAAACGCCTCTATTTTTCATATTACATGACTGGATATTTCCAGGACAGCCCTTGTGTATTTACTTCATCTATACCTCTACCCACTATTTTCTCTGCATTACAAGATTACTATTTTGAAGAAAATCTCAGACATTTTATCACTTCAGTAAATACTTTAGATCAGGCATGTCCAAACCACAGCCCAGGAGGCTTAGAATGTGGTCCAACACAAATTCTTAAAACATTATAAAAATTTTTTTGACTTTTTTTTGGTCATCAGCTGTTGTTAGTGTATTTTATACGTGGCTCAAGGCAATTCTTCTTCCAATGTGCCCCAGGGAAGCCAAAAGGTTGGACATCGCTGCTTTAGATGTTCTCTAAATACATACTTTAAGAAGACCATGAATACAGTTAACACTATTACACCTAAAAAACTTAGTGAAATTCTTAATATGAACAAATTCCTAGTCAGTTTTCAAATTCCCTGGTTCAATGTTTAAAAACAGTGCTTTCTTTGAATCAAGACCAAACAACAAAAACTCCTTCAATGTATAAATTCCACTCTCTTCTTCTCTCTTTTTGCAATTTTATTTGCCCTGCAGAATTCCCACTAGACTGGATCTAACTATTGTATCAGCAGTGTTGCTGCTGAGCATGTTCTTCTGTCTCCTATTAATTAGTATTTAATCTAGATGGTTAGACAACTTGGGGGCAACAGTGCATCACAGGAGATGTTATGTACTTCCCACTGTATCACATCAGGAGGCCATAATTTCTATCTCCTGCTTTGTGATATTAACAGAAGGTAGATCAGTGGGTTCAGGTGCTGTCGGCCTGCTCTATTCACTGCAAAGTTTCTCATCATCTTTTAGCAGCTGTTAGTGATCACTGATCTAGATACATTATTTCATTAGAGGTTGCAAATTTCATCCAAGATTTTAACTTCTAGACTTATTCTTAATATAACTCCAGTCAATAACATAATTTCTACCTTTGCATTTATATTCAGAAGGAATACAATAAAAAACTGTTTCACTTACTATTCACAGTAAGTCTTTACTAAAAAATATTTTGCTAAATAATGCTGCTCAGAAAATTGATATAAATCTGTATTTGGTATTCCTAAGCACTCATTCTTGTATCATGTTGGCAATATTATCTGAATTTTCTCGGTGGCATTAACAGCCCCATTACTGATAATGCAACTAAGAGGGGTGGTGGGGGTGGTGGTAAATCAACCTTTAATTGGCTTGTTCTGATGCAGAGACTACATGTCATAGGCTCCTAGAATAATTGGCTGCTATTTGTTCTTTTCCAATAAACAAAAGGCCAGAAGAAATAAACACACACATATTCTCTAAAGACATTTCTCCTTGGATTATAAGCAGTCCATTAATGCAAACCAAATGTTATCTAAACTATTTGAAAGTGGTTAAAATGTATAATTGTTTAATATGAGGTTTTTCAGCTGTGAAATTCTGTAGCCTATGGGCTTTTTCCTCTTCAGTTTTAGAATGCTTCCCCACCACTAATTGTGGAGTAACACAACAGCAGAACAGAAAAATCTATCCAAGAAATAGATTATAGATGATTTGTTATTAAATAGATTGTGAATCCTCAGGGAGGAGAGCTATAACAACAACTCAGTCGCTACGAAGTCTGGCAAACCCGTCAGATGTTTTTTACCCTTTGGCAGACATGCCATGTTTCTTTTCACAGCAAGCCGACTAACTGCTGAAAATGCACTAATACATGGCTCTCATTTTTAGGTAGACAATCACATTTCCAATTTCCTTTTCCATACATCATTGCTTAGAGCTGTATAAGGTAATAGTTCTCCAAAGGGTTGAGAAAACATCTCATCATACATATCAGTCTTTCTGCTCTGTTCTTAACCTGCTAAGTGGCAATCAGGATAAACATTCTTTTATTTTATTATAGAGATTATAGTGATTAGATGAAGGAATGGTAAACTTTGCCCCCCTCAAATAACTAACTGGAGAAAGTACATCAGTGGTAATGTTTTTCAAGATTGTTTTCCAAAATTAATGAATTAATGTCTACATGACTTACTGTAACATGTTTGTGATCAACCAAGAACAGAAATGATAAGCACTCCAGTTTCCATAAAGAGACAAATAATGTTAGTAGACAAATAATGTTTGTATAGAGAGCATGATTTTACATAGACTATGTCTATTTGGGGTGGTGGAGTGGAGTGAAGTGAGGTGCTGAAGTTTTCTGAAACCATTTATTGATACTCAAGTGGAAAACTAACAGAAAAACTACCTTTAGAAAAAAATGTTAAATGCAGGTGTACAACAATTAAAACCAAAGCAAACTAAAACATAAAAACAACACCAAAACGGACACTATTTAACAATTAGCTAATGGATACTAAACATGTACTAGCACAAGTGTTTGTTATGCAACAGGTGCTCAATGGCTATAGATCTCCTCCCTAAGATATAATCATAAAGAAGTATTTTACCTAAGGACATGAGAAACAAAGACACCAAGATAAGTTCTCCTTTAATAGAGTCAGAACAGAAGCTGTATCCTGACCCACACAGTGCTTTTAACAAAATTAAAAATAACAAAATAAAATTTAACAAACATTTTTATTAAAAATACTAATATAAATGCATTTGTCATTTTGCTTCTTATGCATAACAATACCTCCTGCAGCATTAGAAATTTCCAAGCTTTTGAATTGCAACAATAAAGCAGAGACTTTAATATCTATTGAGTGAATTTAGAGAAGACATCATAACTATTTGTAGAAAATAAAAAATAAAGTCACTAAAGGAAATGTGGAAATAGAAAGTAATCTTAGTATCATCTGTTTGGGTTTCCACATGCTCTATTATGCAGATTTGTATAATTTAGTATCTATTATAATAATATGTAAAAGTTGTTTCTTCTATATACTTGTCAGAATACTGTAAGATATGTATTTTAAAAATAGATGATATGATGTATTTTGTGGTGTGATGTACTAAGATGTGCTACATTAAGATACACATCTCAGTTATTTCAGTTAAAAAAAAAACTAATGATAGAATACAAAAGAATAAGTCAAATTACTCATTAGAAAAATGGCCAAAGAATATGAATAGAAAATGCAAATGGATCATAAAGATATGAAAAGATACTCAAAACATGGAAACAACCAAAGTGCCCTGCGACAGATGACTGGATAAAGAAGCTGTGGCATATACACAATGGAATATTTCTCAGCTGTAAGAAAAGATGAAATATTGCCATTTGCGACAAAATGGATGGACCTGGAGATCATCATGCTTAGTGAGATAAGCCAGACAGAAAAAACAAGGAACTGTATGACTTCACTCATATGCGGGATATAAAACTGAAAGCAACAAAGGAAAAAGAATGAACAAATGGACACAATCCATAGTTTAATGTTAATTTGGGGACAAGTGGGGAGGGGGTGGGAGAGGAGGGGGAAGCTAAATATAAGGTGATGGAAAGAGAACTCACACTGGGTGGTGAACTTATTACACAACAAGCTGACAATACACTGTAGAACTGTATGCCTGCAACCTATGTAATCCTTGCTAACAGATGTCACCCCAATAAGCCTAACAATAAAAAAAAAGATACTTGACTGTACTAGTCATCAAAAAAATGTAAAATGAGGTAATATTAGATCAGTAAAATTTAAAGAACTTGATTAATATTAAATGTTGGCCAAAAGAAAATACCCTCCCACCCTCCAAACTTTTTTACATACTATTTGAGAGGGTACATTTTATATACTACTTGAGAGGGTACATTTGTTGAGCTATTCCAGAAAGCACTTTAGCAAGATCTAGAAAAATGAAAAATGTTCATTCATTCTGACCCAAATATTCCACTTCTAATGACGTATTTTCCAGAATCTTACATATGTAAACCATGAGAACAATACCCCACTGATGGCAATGAAAGGGGGGAAAAAATCCAACTTTCATCAAAATTTCGATGGAAGGTTGCTGAAGCTATGTCAAAAAAACTCATTTTTGTATTTCTTATAATATTAAAAAGTGGAACCTAAATGTTCTTCAATAGGGAAATAGCCAGTTTAATATTCAATGAAGCCTGAAACCTATGTAATCCTTGCTAACAGATGTCACCCCAATAAGTCTAACAATAAAAATGAATTAAAAAAAAAATTCAATGAAATAAATATATAACAGCAGTTAAAAAAATAAACTAGATCTACATATATGAACAAGGACAAATCTCAAATACTGAGCAGAAAAATGAAGGTACACAATGATACACAGACCATAACATTTGTGTAGGTTAAAAAAGCATCACAAAATATTGGCCAAGGATGTATATGATGGATGTATATGATATAAAACTACACAAAATAAACTGAAAGACTATGTACTAAATGGTTAGCTATTGGGAAGGGAGAATGGAACAAAAGGGGCTTAATATATATTATTTAATAAAAAAAGTCAGTAAGGAAATAGCAGTAATTTTCAAATCTGTGATTTGCATACTTAATTTTTGTTATATTATTCTTTGTACTTGGTACTTAAACATTTCTCAAGGTAAAGATTAAAAAAGTACAAATAAACCCAATGTTATAGTAGTAAGAAAATACATGATTAAAGTAATTATTAATTCTAACAAAGTAGTAAAAGTAAATGTTTTCAGGAAGCAATATGAAATATTCCACTACACAGCCTATTTAAATTACTGTGTAACTTATCAATATGTATGATTTTAAAAATCTATTGACTAAGAGTGGGGGCTAACATAATTCTTGTATTGATTCAATAATTCATCACTGTTACATATTTTAAGAATAGTAATTACAGAATGTGAACTATAAAAAATTACAGAAAATGAAATAATGTTATTTTAATTAAAATGGCTTTTTAAAAGATAATTAATGTCATGGTACATATATTTTAGATGCATGGGCCTCTGAATTTTAACAAGTATTTTCTTCTTCATTAATTAGGAAAATTAATATAGCTGGGCTGCCTCCATATTTAAGAAAATGTATTAAAATAGTCTAAAAATAATTTGAAAACTTTAATACTAACTATAAACTTGATCTCTTTTTGTGGTTCCTTCTAACATTTTTAAATGCTCAGTCTAAAAATTAGGTAATTCATTTAAATATATTTATTATGATTAAAAACATTATGTTGTATAATGTTCTAGGTCCATAAAAGATTTTATTACTTATGAAAACTACTTGGCTTAAAATCCAAATTCCACCTGGTCATATTCATAGGTTAATATAGGTTACTTTATGGAATACTGACTGACTTACCTGGGGCTCGCATGCCCTACAGAAGACTTAGTTTACGCAAGTTTAGTTCAACTAGGAAGAGATACTAGCCACTTGGAATTTGTATGTGCAGATGAAGTTGGCTTGTGACAGTAATGGCAATGAGAGTAATTACAATGCTTTCTGGAAAAACTCTGGTTGAGCAAAATATGCCAGATCTATAATGACTTCTGTAGAGCTGCAGGTCACCCACAGACTCATTTGTATCTTGCACACGTGGTAGTCTTTACTGTGTTTACAACAGGAGTGGCATCATAAAAATCCAGTGTTACTAAATTCGCTCACATGAGCATCCACTTAATAAATATTCACTGCAGAGAGCCCCGAGGGGGTTTCTGGCCATCACATTCAAATATCAAATAGTTTATTCTTCATTTAGTTTGAATTAGAAATGAAATTAGAGAGCTTTTATTTGTTTGACCATGGGAGAGTCAAACAAAGCACTAAGTGACCAAACAAAGCACTAAGAAAGGAAATTTGGTGAACCATTTCTGATGAATAGCACAGAGCTCCCAAATAATTGTATCTATTTCGCTCTTAGAAGTCACTCAACAAGGGCAACTAGGTCAGCAATATGCAAGGATTTACTGTAACAGAAAGCAAAGGAGGAAAAAAAATGGCAGCAGACTCTTGTGGAGGAGAAAGGAGGGTGGATGGAGAAGCCAAGGGGAATGTCTACCACTTCCTGTGTTTTTTCCTGATCCCCAAACTAAGAATTCTCAGATCAAAACCCTTAAGAATTTCCCCCTCTTAAAACCCGAGTCACAGTAGCATTATTCACAATAATCAAAAAGTAGAAACACCCCAAATGTCTATTAGCTGATGAATAAATAAACAAAATGTGGTATACTCATTCAATGGAATATTATTTAGAGATAAAAAACAATGAAGTACTGATATGTTGGACAACATGGAAGACCGTCAAAAACATCATGTATGCTAAGTGAAAGAAGCCAGTCAGAAAAGACCATATTACTGCATGATACCATATACAGGAAGTATGTGTCCAGAACAGGCAAGTCTGTAGAGACAGGAAGTACAATAGTGGTCTCCAAGGGCTGTGGGAAGAAGGAATGGGGAAGGAGTACTAATGGGCAGAGAGTTTCTGAGGTAATGCAAATGTTCTGAAATTAAATAGTGGATGAATGTAAAACTCTGTGAATATACTAAAAATACTGAAGGATAAACTTTAAAAGTATACATTTTATGGTATGCGACACGTATCTCAATAAAACTATTATTTAAAGAACTCGAGTTTGGGCTGGTGAGAGCATTCCAGGTCAAAGTGACAGAATGTTACCAAGCACCTTCCTAAAGTACATTAAGTAAGTAATAAACTGTCAAGGAACAAACATTCAATCTTTTCAAAGACTCCTCATTTTTAAAGAGTGTATCATTGAGAAGGTTTATTTCACACTGACTTAAAAATACTTACTGAAGAAAAGACTTGAACCATGAAAAAGCCTTTTCTGTGACTGTCAGAGTTTAAACATTTTTAGAATTCTTATTAGTATCAATGGAAACCTGATGTGAACCAGGAGATGACCCCATAAAGTGTGGAAAAAAACCCTAAATGACAGTGGGAAATCAAATCTTTTTATGAAGAAATAACAGCATTTTTCCTAAGTGGCAATAAGAAGACTATTTGCCAAGATTGTATGACCTTTCTGAAACCATAAATAATTCTATTTTAGCAGGGCTTTAAACTACCTGAAAAGGAGAATTTTAGGAAAAAGTTATTTAATTTCAATACTGCCAACCATTTTCCCACTCATATAATTGACATAAACAATGTGTTTCTCAGGGTCTAGAGTAACTTTCTAATAGCAGCAGCAGCCAGATAAAGGATGGACAATGTGGAGGGACCAACAGCTTCCAAAGGGGATAATACAATTTTAAATAATGTACAAAAATTTAAAATCTTAAAACTGTGCTTTATTTCTAACAGTTGCCATTAACATTTAATACTGTCTGTAATTATTAAAAGGTCCACTTTCTAAGTATCTTTTTGTGAGTTCAATATAAATAAAAAACCAGTGCTTCATTTAATGAGACGATAGGCTATAATTACCAAGATAACATATGTGGAACCAATTTATGGGACCCAAAGAAATAAACTTTCTCTCACCATCTACAACTTGTCTAGAAGTAACAGAGCAGCAAAATTCTCAATTTCTAGTCAACGGTAAGATTTCAAGTCTTCAATCCGGCATAGTTTTGAAATTCTGTAAAATATTATCTCAGAAATAGTCTCCTGAATTCTAAGATGATCGTATTTTCATTTACCAACTCTTCAATTTGAACTACATTTTCTTCTCCTTTTACAACAAGCTTAACCACTATTGCAGTTTCTCTGCTTGCATGAAACATGCAATACACACCATACTTTGAATACCTGAAGGCTAAATTCACCTGTTGTACTTACCCTAGCCAAGTCTCCTACTCACAGAGTGCAGCCTGCCATTGGATAGTTGGAGTGACCTCTAACCACTGTTAAATTAGCATCCCTAGGCTGCTGTCCAGCCCCAAGCTATTTGTCCATTTGGGAATGCATCAGGCAGATGGGAGCCAGTAAAAGTCAGGCCTGGCATATTAAAGTGGGACATCAGGAATAAGATAAAAAAGCCGGAAGTAGTTACTTCAACATATATATTTAAATGAAGAGGATGAAATGTAGTTAACTTTTAAAAAATGGTTGCCTCTTTTTGAGGGTTAAAAGAAATGTTCTATATGTGATTGTGGTGGTAGTTACATAACTGCAGGCCAAAGCTGTCAAAAATCATAAAATTATACACTATAAACAATAAATTTTGCTGTAACTTACACTTTAATAAACCTGACTTAAAAATAAAGCAGTTGGGGAGTTCCCTGATGGTGTAGTGGTTTAAGGCTTCGGCGCTGGTGCTGTCAGCACTGCGGCCTGGGTTCAACTCCCAGTCAGGGAGCTACCCACATACCAAAAAGCAAAATAAAATAAAATAAAATAAAATAAAATAAATAAAGCAGTTAGCTCTGAATTATAGAATTACGGATTTTCCTCTTTATACTTCCTTAAACTTCACATATTGTCTAAAATGAGTGTTACTTAACTCCACAGTGAATAAAAAAACTAAGTAGAATACTACTTTGGTGACCTCTGCCCCTTCCATGCCCTTGGGAGTGTAGGTGGGCAGGGGAAGTCTCCAGGGTAAGGAGGTGGGCCCCTCATTGTGGGCTACTGGGCCTGTTCACTGTCACCTCATCCAATAAAATCTAAACTAGACTAATGTGAGAATGGTATCCCACTGGTGGTAATGCAAGGGGAAAAATAATAAATCCCACCTTCATTAAAATTTGGATGTGAAGGTTGTTACTTAGCCCACGGGAGGCAAGAGTGTAAAGGGTGTATTTCCTTCCAAGGTGCCTGTGCTATGAGATTCTTCTAAGATGAGTTGTACATACCCCAAGGGTCACTTGTGTCGCTAAGGTATGCACACTGTACACGCAGTCACCTCCAACATGGGTATCTCACATCTCAGCATCTACTGGGGCCACCCATGACTCTAAAAGGCAGGGAAGAAATGTATCATGGCATAATGCCTGCTTGAAGGACCTAAAATTGAACTATCCATCTACATATGCTAAATATCATTGTTTAGTTTAACTGGAGTGTCAGAATTGGCCCCCTAGAGAATTATTTTTAGCTACGGTGCTACTCCATCCATTTATACTCCATTCAGCAATGGAAGAGCCCTACGAGCATGATTTTGTAATTTAGAGAGAGAACTGTGGATGCTGTTTGCCTCATCACAGTGGTCTCTCAATGGCGACTCACAAGAGAAACCACTCGTCTCAGATCCTGGAACAGTAAATCCTCCTGGAGCAACTTAGTTTGTTTTGATTTTCTAGACAGTGAATAAAGTAACCTGTTAGTGCTTATCTCTTTAGCATGGCTACTAGGACATTTAGAACCAAAGTGGCTTCCTACTTTTAGCGCATGCACGGAATGCCTACAAAATGCGTTAGGTATACTATTTTAACCTTGGTTTTAACTTACTTTTCTAATCTTTACCTCCCCTTTACCCTAATTTTTTCACCCAACTTTTGTTTTTTATATTTCTAAAATATGTTTCATGTACTTTTGAAATGAGGTGAAATATTAAACACATAATAATATAATGTACTCAGTACATATACAGAAAGGCTGTAACTTCGCAATGAACTGATTCTACAACCTACCTTCAATGGGATGAAATATTAAATAAATAGGTAACTATACTACACTCAAAACAAATGCAGAAAAACAGTATCTTCTTTATTAACTGACCCGATAGCCCTCTTTGAGGTGAAATATTAAAAATAATAAAGAACTATATTTTACTCAGCATAAATACAAAAAAGCTATAACTTCTTTATTAAGTATTTCTACAGCCTACCTTCATTGAGGTGAATATTAACAACATGGACAGCTATTAAATGCACAGGCAACTAACTATATAGGGTATTGGTACGAGATTTGACAATTATGTTTACAAACTTGCCACCATGCGCTTACGTTGGCAGCACTGTACAGACAACTTGGTAAGGTGTCATAACCTTGGTGTATCTGTCTCACAGCTGTGTTCATGGTAACGTGTGGTAGTGTCTTGCTGAGTAGTGCTCATTGTTGTTGAGCGTTTTTGTGTGCTGTCATGAGAATGCCGGAGCTTGAAGTAGAGTAACGAACAAACATTAAATTTTTTGTTAAACTTGGCAAGAATGGAAGTGAAATCAGGGACATATTAGTCCAAGTTTTTGGAGATAGTGCCATGAAGAAAGTGGCAGTGTACAAATTGATTAAACGTGTTTCTGAGGATAGAGAAAGTGTCCCTGATGAAGAAAGGACAGGACAGCCAGTAACGAGCAGGACTGATGAAAACATTGCAAAAATTTGTCGAATTGTGCATCAAAATCATTGGCTGACTGTGAGAAGCACAGCAGACCAAGTGAACATTAATACAGAAACAGGTAGGAAAATCTTAACTGAAAATCTTGGCATGAGAAAGGTGTGTACAACATGGTTCCAAAGGAGCTCCCTGATGAACAAAAGCAAAGGAGAGTCGAAGTTTGCCAAGACCTTTTTGGAGAGACAAGATGGTGTTTTGGGCCATGTTATCACTGGCGATGAAACATGGGTGTACCAATACGACCCTGAAACAAAGCATCAAAGTGCACAATGGAAGTCAGCCAATTCTTCACAAGCCAAAAAGTTCTGTCAGTCCAAATCAAGAGTTAAAACAATGTTGCTAACTGGACAAATTATCAACTAAGTTTCCTATTCAGAAGTGCTGAAAAGGCTGCACAAAAAAGTTAGACAAAAACGACCTGAACTTTTCGCCACAGAACCATGGCTCCTGCATCATGACAAGGCACCAGCTCACAGGGCACTCACTGTCTGTTAAGGGAGTTTTTAGCCAGAACACAAATAACTGTACTGGAACACCCTCCCTACTCACCTGATCTGGCCCCCAATGACTTTTTTATCTGAAGATAAAGGAAATATTGAAAGGAAGACATTTTGATGACATTCAGGACATCAAGAATAATGCGGTGACAGCTCTGATGGCCATTCCAGAAAAAAAGTTCCAGAATTGCTTTGAAGGGTGGACAAGGCGCTGGTGTTGGTACATAGCTTCCCACGGGGAGTACTTCAAAGGTGACCATAGTGATGTTCACCAATGAGGTCTGCAGCAGTTTTTCAAGGAGGAGTTCACGAACTTAATTGTCAGACCTTGTATAAAGGTAGAAAGTCTATTAACTAATCCCATTGCTCACCTCAGGGCTTTTTAGATAATTTTTGGTCTGAATGATCATCTTTGGATACAGGCTCCATCAATTCCAGATCAAGGATCATTACATGTTGATCTTGCTTATATTTTTAATGTTTTGTCATAAATAAACAAAAAAAATCAAGTAAGAAATGGAATTTTTACTTTATTTATAAATTACTACTTCTAAAGAGCAATTAATAGGAAACAAAGCAATCATTTTAATCATTAAGATTTTTTTTTAAGTTCTCAACAAGGTGTACTGCCATAACTGTGTGGTTCATTGTTTAGAAAACTTCCTAAGTAATAACATGCAGAGGTGCAGTAGAAAATGAGAACATCTCATGCCATAGGTTAAAAACTCATTTTTGGTACTGCAAGTGTGAGGGAACTAAGCTGCTCAATTTTACAGCCACTCGTTTGAGAGAAGGCTCCAGAGTACATTATTTATCACAATGTAAGAGTCATTTATTAAACAGGACCTTATACCACTGCCTCCTTCTTATTCACAGGGTGAGGTGAATCATGACTAGCTTTGGACAACTTTGGATAATTGAAAAAGTAAATGAAAATATAATTTTAGTTCCCTTTGAATTATTAATGTCATCTTTGGATTAGAAAAAGTAAGAAAATCAGTACAGATCACCTTACCAACTTGACAAAGGATCTAAACCAAATAAAAGGAAAGATGACTAGTTATTAAATGCCTCATTTTGCTGACTAAATTCACTTCATTTAAGAATGAACTAGGAAGCTACATGACCATAAGCATCAATCTTACTTTTAATTTCCTTTCAGCAAATCATAAATGGCTAACAGAAAAGAGGGCTTGGATCTGAAAGCTAAGTTGTTTTTCTGCATCTTAAGATTCTGATTCCAAGAATGATCATTGGTGGGGACTAGAAGCCTTAAGTGAGATGTCTCAAGTGACACTTGAAACCTATGCTCCCTTTGCTAACACTGCTTTCTAATGGGCTCCTTGCCAGTGTGTAAACCTGGTAGTCACAGAACAGGGTAACTGTGTCAACAGTTTTCTTAAGGTCCACTGAACAGCATAGATAGGTATGAAGAGAGCAAATATGGGAAAGGGTAGACAGTAACCCAAAGGTGCCAGGTAAATAGGTTATGCATCTTTACTTCATGAGACTGAAACACACTGGGCTGGGTGCCTGCCTGCTAAGTACCAGATATTGTCAGGGCCGTGGGGTGGGCTGAGACTTATCACCTCTTAAGAGAGCTAATACAGACACAGAGGACGTTATAAGTTTAAATGAAAAGGGATGTCTTTCCTGGAGAAACTTAAAAAAGGCTGTATGGAAGAGTTAGCATGTAATTGGGGCATCAGGAATACATGACAATCCAATATGAGATGCGAGTAGGGCAATCAAAGTAATCAATTCTCATTCCAACCAGAGTTTGTTCACTGAATAAAGAAATCCACCTTACTCATAAGCCTTAAGACTCCAAAACAGGTTCCTCTCTTGCTGCCTGACCCCTCTTCATCCTGACCTACACAGTCCACTATCGGGACAAGTGCCGCCAACCTCCACCACTACCACCCCCTCCCCCCTTTCAATAAGTCTCTTTTACAGACCTAAGCAAGATGAAGCTTATCACCACCCTGGTTGCCAGTTCCCCACAATTAAATACCAGTTTTACCTTTCCAACATCATAAGCCACAGGGCCTTTGACTACACACATCCTAGACATTACTGAGCCACTTGATGCTTCAATACAACAGCATTGTGGAATCACCTTTGTGCATGCTCTTCCCTTCCTCTGGTCAGCCAAGCTTCTACTTCTGCAGGACCCACTCATTCAGCCAACATTCACTGATGGAGCCCAGAGACATGC
The DNA here is from genome assembly GCA_004026885.1 of Lyroderma lyra. Lineage (NCBI taxonomy): Eukaryota > Metazoa > Chordata > Mammalia > Chiroptera > Megadermatidae > Lyroderma > Lyroderma lyra. The sequence continues at coordinate 340,575 of PVJL010000008.1, read as the reverse complement.
CAAGCATCGTGCAGAAACAAAGCACCAACCTCATTGAGCGTTAAGTATCACTCACAATATGTATTTTACTCATAGATTTTGAATAAACTTACAGAATTAGCTAATTCAACTATACAATCTTAAAATTATTTAATATTTTAAAACCACTATCTTATATTGGTATCATTCCAAAATATTCTTTTACTATACATGCATACATCTATAAACAATAGCAAACATTGTTTAAATATTGTACAGTACTGTTATGTATATTTTTTAAATGTTCATAATGATATCCTATAGCTAACCTTTTTCAGCTTATAGTTTTCACTCAGAATTCTATTTTGCAAAGATGTCCATAATGATACGTGTAGATCTAGTTACTTCATTTTAACTGCTCTCGAGTTTACTTATCCACAGTTTATTTCCCAGTTTCATCCTGATGGATAATTATATTTTCTAATAGTTTACTTTTTCAAATGCTATAATGAACATCTTCATATTTGTCTTCCTGTGCACAGCTGTCAGACTTTCTCCAATGATGTCAAATCCTGAGCTCTTAAATTTTACTCTTTTGCCTGATTGTTGCTCGTTGTTGAGGGTTTTTTTTTACTTGAGTTTTATATTATATTTTATTATGAACTCAAGATTCTTTCTCATCTGGGGGTTCCTGAACAATGTGGAGTTACATTTGGATTACAAACCCACACATGGTGTAAGCCTAGTGGTTGCCAGGGTGCAGCCCTGTGAGTATCATGCCTTAATGCAGCAACCTTAAGTTCATACTACCTTGAGGACACACAAGGCCTCATTCTTTGGTCCCTGCATAGGGATAAAACCCCAAACTCTAATGCTTTTTAGGGGATTGATTTAACTGTCCCAGGCTTCCTGAAGAGGCAGCTCTAGATTTAAGTTCCCTAACTAGTTCCAGTACCTGGGTATTTTCCTTTTCTTTTGCCATTTCCTCGAGGTACAGACTTGTATTATTGATATACCAAGTATTTCTATGAGATGATCAAGATAATTTCTAGGTTAGTTTAGTTAAATTGCCAGGAAAAAAGTCCTAAATGATTTCTTTAAATGTTAAATTAATTTTTCTATTAGTGTAAAATTATATATTTTAAAATCTGTTGGTCCTTACTTTTTAGAAATATACAATATCATATTATTAAATTTATGAATTGCTCTTTTTAGCGCCAAATATACAGCTAAATTTAAAATTACTGAATAAATTAAAATTAGTTTTTGACAATTTAAAATTCCTTGACAAATTATTTTATTGAGTATTACAGAGTTAGAAATTTTTGATTTGCAATTATACCTTGCTTATACTCTCTCCTCCTTTAAAAAACTGGCTGGGTATTTTGAAAATGATCCTACAATTTGATATTTGTATTTTAAAAGTTTTATTGATCTTTATTTATATGCTTTATTCCTTACTAAACAAACTAAATGCACAACGGTTAAGGGTCAGAGATGAAAAATTTCACGAGATCACAACTTACCAGCTTAAATATTTTTAAATTCACAGCAACATTCAAGTAGAAGAGATAAACTACATAACACATTCTCTTCACTAAGGTTTTTTTTGAGAAGTAGAACAATTTTGATGTTAGAAATAACTGGGACAAGTTACTGTGGGCACATAGCTACTTAGGAGCAAACAAACCAAGCTTAATAATGTGAGCAACCAAAGTGTTCGATGGTAGGCTTTATTGAAATATGTAATTTCTAAGAAAGAAAGCCACAGATAGGAGAAGCAGGGACATCGCCATGTGGAGCTGATGGGAAGTAAAACTTTATCATTTAGATACATTTCCTAGGAAAAAAAAATCAATCAATACCAGGTTTTCAAAGGCAATTAGCTTTACCAAACCAGTAGCAAATTTGAAAAACATCCATTAACTGTGTCTACACATGATAAATCAAATTTCTAAAGACAGCATAGTAACTTTTGCTACAGAAGCTTACCAATGCCATATAAAACACATTGAATACAGGACTGAAGGGTAATCAATACTACAAGAGGCTTCTCCAAATTAGAATAAATTGACACTTTTGATGTCAAATTCAGGAAGGCAAGTTAACAGTGACAACACTAACAGCATCATATGGTGCATCCAGGACAATGTAATAAAGCATGGAACTCGAAGGTGTGTAAAAAGCTAGAGCCGTCGGCCCTGTACCTGGTGCTGGCGATGCTTGGTGATTCTGCTCCAAGCCTACATCTTTCTAGCTGACTGGCAACAATCTGCCTTTCCACTTCCAGTTCTCGGGTGAGTCGCTGAAACTGAAGCTCCTGTGATTCAAGGAAATAAAAGGCATATAAGGCGCCAAGGTTTGCTGCTCAGGCAGATATATGAATTAATTTATGTCACAGGAAACATAGGAACATACCCACAACATAACACTATAGTGTGCCTCTGTGAAATTAGCAGTTTGGATGGAACTGTGGGTCTAAATACCCCACTGATTTGTAGATTTCTTCAAACTTAAAGGTACTAGAAATATTTGCCTTTGTTTGCAATTAGGTAAATGTAGATATTTGCCTTTCTTTGTCTTTATTTTTTGGTGCCAACTGAGGTCTTTATACAGTATTTCTGCTACAATGCTGTATTAAACGTAAGGTTTGTAGAGTCTGTACATGATGTGTCTGCAATAGAGGCACACCAACAAATACAAGCTCTTCATCTTTTATAGCTAATTTTTATATCCTTCATACTGTATGTCAACATAGCATTAAAAAATGTAAATTCTCATGATGAGAATCATTTTACCATGTTTAATAGAAGTCTTTTAATTATTAAGGCAAAAATATCATTCTAGTCCCACAGAGAAAGTCTTGCTATATTTATCTACAACATAAATGTAAAATTTTTCTATTGCCACAAATGTATTCATGTGTCATAGTGTGAAGGGTTGGGGGACTTAAAAAGTCTGAGCAGGAGTTCCCTGTGGTGTAGTGGCTAGGTTTCGGCGCCGTCAATGCTGTGGCCTGGGTTCGATTCCCAGCCAGGGAAATACCAACATTAAAAAAAAAAGTCTGAGGAATAATATAGAATTTAAAATTGTATTAAAAAGCTGGAAAGACTGCCTGAAGAAATTATATTCTTCTTCATTCTGTGCTGTACCATAAAGGCAAGAAGTTCTACTATAGGAGATGTTTTAACTTTTTTTTATACTTATCTCGTCGTTACCTTGACAGGATTTTAATAGAAAGCATGCGATAGATCAAGTCAAATATACTCCAAAGGCTTTAAAGCCACAAACACATCTCCAATAACACCTCAAGCTCCCTTGTGCCATATTATCTCCTTACAAGTCTACTCAAAGCAAATGAACTTGTAAGGTGTTCAACTGGACAAATGACTGCTAATTCAAAATATCAGCCACATGAATCCTAAACCTAGAAACTAACCAGAAATAAAGCTACCTGAAATATTTAGGACAATATGTATTTGTTTTCCACACAAAAATAAAAATGAATTGAAAAAATATTAACTCCCTGTGGAATCAAGCACATGTGCCATTACTTCGCTGCACTGACTGCAAATTCTAAAAATTATTCTTAGAATAATGTTTAAGAAACAATCCCTGAACTCCTTATTGCTTTCTGATAGAGAATCCTTTTCTAATGAGTCTAGTTGGTGTGGGCATATAGGGCAGGGCTTGAGTGAATACTATTTAGCTCCATAATGCTATAGACAACATGATCACAGTGAGTAAGTGGGACAATGCTTATCTCTGCTGAACAATTCCTAGACTACTGGCTTTTAATAAATGTTCAGCAACAAAAGATCTCATAGGTAATAACTGCAAAACATTCAGTATCAAGTAATTAAGGACAAATTGTATTGTTTACCTCATGCTTAGTTTTTCTTTGCCCTTAAACAGTATCATACTTTTTGAGATACACTCCCATTCAATTATTTTTATTCAAATATTTATTATGCACTTCTTTTCCCAGAAGGCTGGCTGTTTTTATCAAGCTGGGACAGGAAAGGACCAACTATGAATCTCAAAATATTCCCCAAGCCATCACTTTACCTTTTAAGTTTTGATTTCAGTGGACAAGAGATTGAGGGCTGAAGTGTTTTCTACATTTTGGAATGGCCAAAATTTACCAGTGTAGGATTAAGGTATGTTTTGTCAAATTAGGACATAAAAAAATTTTCATTCATAGAAAAAAATTCAATAAATTCAGTGAATTTATATTTTGTTTGTGGCTGTCTATGACCTTTTGGGCATCCTTTCAAGAAAACGGTTGGTAAATTTCCTGATTGAAGGCAGAAGTTGGAGCCCACTGTCCCAAAATTCCTTTCTTCAAAAGCAGAGACGAGTGGCTTCGGCTCTGCGAAGAAGATGCGAGACTGACTCAGAGTCTGAAACCAAGACTTTAACATTAGAAGATACGAAGCTCATTTTCTCTCTTCCACTTTCTTACTGTATTCCCTGCAACAGGTCTCAAAGTCATGTTCCGAACACGGAAATGACCTCCATGTAAACTGCTATGTTGGTGCTTCATCGGTAGTGTCAGTGGTTTCTTTATCTGATCAGTTTCATGGCACAGATATTGACACTGTTCCTGGAAGCTTAGTTTCAAGGCTTGTTCTTCTGTCTGCAAAAAAGGTGGGGAGTCACTAATGCCCACTTAATAAATGCCTTTTTCTGCAAAATTAGCCATGTCAGTCTGTTTCTTGCAACTGGAAACCTTGACTGACACACCTACAGAAACCATTTGCAGTTGTTGAGCTACCAGGAAAGGCTATGGACCCATGATCTAGGTACATTTTTCATTTAAAAGTTGGGTAATTCTGTTATCATTTGTATGAAACGTGTAAAGTCCACATTTTATTCCTATTGGCCACAACATTGAACATCACTGGCTTCTTTTATCAAAACCAGTCTTCCCATTATTTGTTCATACTTCTCACAAATAGGATGTCATTAAAACCCTAAGAGCAGAGTAACAGGAAGGTATAAAAAAACATGGAATTTGTTAAGGTTACCTAATACATGTGAATATTTATTTGCAAATAAAAGATATGTATGCTTTGTTGCAAATTAATATTACCCCTACACAATGTAAACTGAACACCACTGAGATAGATAAGCGGGACATAAATACTTGGAAATTCTGCCTCTACTGGCTTCTTTGGTAAGGAAGGCAGTATGACACAGTGATAAAAAAACACATCTAATGATTTCCAAAATAACACTCATTAAAATGATCATGCAGAGATACCATCTACAGATCTGAAATGTTTTTTCTTTTTACCTTCTAAACTTAGATTATGAGGGCTGATCCTTCAACCAGTATCCAAAATTGGGCATCTGCATTATTAGGGGATCTTATATTAGTTTTCCTTTGAGAAGAGCAAGAAAATACTGTTAAAAATCACATGCCGATGAATTAGAATAAGACAACTTCCTCTTATTAAATTATTCTGGCAAACAAGACGGTAAGAAAACTTCTAAACAAAGTCAAGGCTACTAATATGCTATAAAAATGGAGTCAGTTCACATGTGTTTGAAAGCTTTTATTTGTTTTTACGTTATTACTCTCATTTAAATATACTGATAAATGTCATAAGAGAGTCATGGGACTAGGAGAAATCAAAGGCTCATTTTCATGACCTTGTACAGCCTCTTCGGTTGACAGAGCTGCCCTGTTCAAGGAAGGATATGCCCCAGCGGTCAGCAACTCCAAGGGTGCCTAACCTGAAGAGAACTTCCTGGACCAAGGGTACACCCTTCCGGGTAAGTGCAGCTAGCCACTGATTGAAGTGGGAATATTAAAGCCAGGCTAAGATTCACTAGGGATCTCCCCGTGGGCTTGGCCGGCCTGTGCCGTCCCCAGACTTGCCCCGGCCCAATCCTGCTTTTCCTTTCCCTCTCTTCCAGTGTTAATCCGTAATAAATACTCTGCCCGCTACACTCCATCTCAGTAAGAACCCAACCCGAGACAGTATTGCCTTTTGGCTTCTGTTTATATGACAGAAATGTTCTCTCACTCCTAATTTTAATATTTTGAGATACTTCAAATGTATAGAAACGGTATAGACAATAAACAGAATTAACTTTAGAGAACTTGATCCAGCTATAGCAAATCTTAATATTTTGGTCCATATTAGCTTCAGTTTTTTTTCAGAAATAAAATATTACAGATATAATGAAAACCCGTTTTCTCCCTCTCTTATCCTATTCATTTCTCTTCCTTCTTCCTCAGATGGAACCATTACCCTGAATTGGGCATTTAACATTCACATGAATCTTTTACATTATTGCTACTCTATGTTTACAGATCCATAAATGACATACAGTATAAATGACATAATTGTATAAAATGTTCATACAATTTATATCAGTGGTATACTATACCCAGTCTTCGGCACATTGTTTCTATTGTAAGATGACTTGAGATTTATCAATATCAGTATAGACAGATCTAGTTCATTTATTTTCATTGTGTAATGACAGCACAATGTACCTATATGTTCTCATCATGATGAATTCTCGGGTTGTTTCCAATTTTGTGCAATAATAATAAGCAGGCAGCAAAATAAGCATCCTTGCATAAAACACCTTTGTGAACATGTGCTAGACTTCTCCAGAGTAGAGACCTAGAAGTGGAATTGCTGTGTGGAAGGCTATGCACATCTCCTTTCCTTAATAATGACTGTCAAATTACTTTCCAAAGTAGTGCCAATTTATATTCAAGTAAGCAGTATATGAGAGTTCTAGTTTCTCCACATTCTCACTGACACTGATTTGCATTTTGGGGCTTAAATTCCCTTTTTCTTGGTAATCTGATGGGATGCTATCTTGCATTTGTTTTATTTTGTGTTTCCCTGATAACCAACATCTTTTCATATGTTTATTGACCATTTAGGTTTTTGAGGTTCAGAGGTATAAACTCTCAGGGGGAGACTTTCCCTACCGCCAGCACCCAGGCCTGTCCTCTTTTGTGGGTCAGGTTTCTGATCACCCTTAAAGCTAACACCAAAGCTGTATAAAGTTTTAGCTTTGGCTAAGGGATCTTCCGTGAGAATACCCAAATGAGGCAGCCCTCAAATGGCGTGTACCATGTGATGGGCAAATGACACGCCCAAGATTACCTAGGAATGGCACATACCTTCAGGGTAAAAGCCAGGTTTACTGTTTATTTAGTTCAGGATTCTCACTTTCATTTCAGTTTTGGTTCCTGTGAATTCCTTACGTTATTTCCAGCTTAGCCTTTGCTTTTAAGAGAACAATTTTAAAATCTTATTCGGCATATTTTATTTCTTTCAGGGGAAAGACTGGTTAGGCTAATGGGTAGACTCCTGTTCCTGGCAGAGACCACCCAACTCGAGCTGCATACTTACATTCCCACTCATCTAGTGCAGGTTCTTCGAACTGATTCGCTAACTCAGGGGTAGCTACTACATAGGTACTAACACCATCATGACGACAATTAAGAAATATCAGTAGGCACTCCTACTGGGCCAGTCGGTGATGATACCTTCAACTTGCTGTCCCCACACTCACACCAGCCCTCAGCTCTCTCCAGGGTTAGTGGGGAGAGTGCCCTCCTCTGGTCTTGGGCAGACCTTGCCATGACCCCTGCCTTTTCCTGGGTCTGTTTGCTCTCAGTTTAGCAGCCCTCAAAATTTTCTCAGCACAAAACATATCTTCTTGATCTCAGGACTCCTCAATCTCTGTTTCATTCCCCTTTGACCTATATTACCTGTTACTAAACATTTTTCTTTAAATGTGACTCCTTTTAAAGACAGTATCACTCCATGCATTAAAATAATGGTTTCTAATGTCTTTATATCTTCCTAATATAAATAAAAATACATAATATTTAAAATGTCTATCTGTGTACTAGAAATCATTTCATATCAGCGTGCCTTCCCATGTGTATAAATCCTAGAGGTAAGTACTGGTTATACTTAAAGAAGAAAAGCGGCAGTTACTATGGGATGGATGCAATCAGTATTTAAAAACTATTTTTATTTCAATCAGTGTTGCCTAAAATTTACCCCCCCCAATTTTACTTTTGGGCCTATGTATACTATAAGATCAATTATCACTGATTAATGTAGTATGTTACATTTTTAAGGTGCACAGCGTTGTGCAGAATATGCCCTGTTCTCAGGAAATACTACAGTCTTTCCCTGTTTCTTTTTTCTACATTCAAAAGATGAGTAGATTATGGTCATAATCATATCTCTGAAGCTCTTGAGCCAGGCATAGGTAACTATTTTAAAAATGAGTATTTAAGATCTAATACGTTCTCAAAAACATCCAAAGTACCATTCTTTAATCTCTGCTGGTACTAAAATCAAAGCAACCATATTTTTAAAGGGTCTTTCCACTCAGCCTTAAGATAACTAGTCAGTAATGTAGAGGTAGGTGATCAAATGTCCTAACTTTCTATTACAGTTTTTTAAATAATTGACAAATCACTATCAGGACTACCTGGTAGTCTCTAAGTCATACATAATTATTAAAATGCTAGGCATATGATGCCTGTACTTTGTACTGGCTAGTTCCCCTGAAATTCAAAATAAAAAAAGAGGTGAACAACTAACATTGCCTTTCTCAATCAATCTGTTTTCTAAGGATGCCGTGTCTCCCTGTCCCCCAGGTACGCCCTTAAAGGAAGAGGTTCCAGGTCAAGTAGGATTGGGAAATACTGCCCAGAAGACCCCAAATCTTTAACTTCACAAGTACATTGAAAGTTCTGATTAGACCACCATTACAAAGTTAGCTTAATTTTGTTTAACCTAGCCATTCTTTTACTTGTTTAAACTAAGCAAACTTTTTCTTTCTCAAGGAACAACTATGAACATCTCAAAAAACAACATGGTCTTGCAGAACACAACTTAGGTAACAATGGAAAATCCCACTTAATATATTTATGGATGGTTGAACTATGGGGTAATATACTGTATGCTGCATTTAAAATGTTTTTGGTATGTTGAAAAACAAAATATTAATTGCTTTTGTCCAGACTGAATATTTACAAAGGGCAGGGCACCACAAAGGGTTAAACCTTCAAATGGAAACTTTTGACCTCACACCACTCAGGACATGAAGGGTGCGCATGAAGACATCTCTACTGGATTAGCTGTCCTAGGCTGTGTCTACATCTTACATGTAGATCTTGTCTACGATAAAAGAAAAATATAAGACACAATTACCAACCTGAGGTTTTGTTATACTAGCTAACATTCCGAACAGGAGATGAACAATTTTAAGATCTTAATTTTATTATCCTACTGCCAAACTGCACAGGATTATACCAGATTCTAGCTTTGATTATCTATCCTTCAGTTTTAATGAAGCAGAGAAAAAAGAGCAAATCTTTCTATTTCAAAGCTCAGGCTCTTATCTGTAATGATGTTACAAAGCTCCTTTATTAGGAAATCAAAATAAAGGCTTATATTAAAACACAAGCAAAGCTTTCTGCTTAGAGCTATATGCAGATGAGAACATCAAGGTAAACAGGTAAAAACCTAACCTTCTACTGCAGCACCATGGTTGGCTTTTTAAAATATTGTCTACTCAATAGTAACTCAATGTCATTGGCTCTTCAGTGTCTCACCTGGCAATCTCTGACTACCACATGGGTTCATATGCACCAGTGACGTCCAAATCTACTATCTCTAATCAGATTCAAACCCTGTGTTTTCTTTTTTTTTTTTATAAATTTTTTTTTATTGTTAGACTTATTGGGGTGACATTGGTTATCAACAGTTACATAGGTTCCGGGTGTACAATTCTACAGTGCATGTCTATTTGTTGCATTATATGTTCACCACCCAGTGAGTTCTCTTTCCATCACCATATATTTGGCTTCCCCTCACTCCTCTCCTGCTCCTTCCCTCTTCTCCCACCTCCCGCCCCCCCCCCGCCCATAAATAACCCTTAAACTATTGATTGTGTCCATGAGTCTGTTTGTTTTTTCTTTGTCGCTTTCAGTTTTAGACTCTATATGTGAGTGAAGTCATATGGTTCTTGGTTTTTTCTGTCTGGCTTAATTTGCTTATCTTGATGATCTCTAGGTTTATCCATATTGTCGCAAATTTCAGTATTTCATCTTTTCTTATAGCTGAGTAATATTCCATTATGAGAATCTGACCACTTCTCTCCCAATTTGGATACCTTTTATTTCTTTCTCTTCCTGATTGGTCTGGCTAGAACTTCCAGTACTATATTGAATAGCAGTGGTGAAAGGGGGCATATCTCTGTCTTGTTCCTGATTTTAGGGAAATGGGCTTCAGCTTCTCCCATTCAGTGTGATATTCGCTGAGGGTTTGTCATATATGGTATGTATTATATTGAGATGCTTTCCTACTATACCCATTTTATTCAGTGTTTTGATCATAAATCGATGTTGTATTTTGTTGAATGCTTTTTTTGCATCAATTGATATGACCATATGGTTTTTATCTTTTATTTTGTTTATGTGGTGTATCACATTGATTGCTTTTTGTATGCTGAACCATCCTTGTGCTCCTGGGATGAATCCCACTTGATCATGATGTATGATCTCTTAGATGCACTGTTGTAGTCTATTTGCTAAGCATTTGTTTAGGATTTTTGCAACTGTGTTCATCAGAGATATTGGTCTATAGGTTTCTTTTCTTATGTTGTCTTTACCAGGCTTTGGTATTAGAGTAATGTTGGCCTCATAGAGTGAGCTAGGAAGTACTGACTCATCTTCATTTTTTTTGCAACAGTCTGAGGAGAACAGGCATTAATTCTTTGATGGTTTGATAAAATTCATTGGTGAAACCATCTGGTGCGGTGCTTTGCCTCTAGAGAGGTTGTGGATAGTCATTTCAATTTCTTTACTATAGATTGGTCTATTTAGATTATCCAGTTCTTCTTGGTTCAGTCTAGGTAGGCTATAGGCTTCTAAGAACTTGTCCATTTCTTCCAGGTTGTTAAATTTAGTGGCATAAAATCCTTTATAATATTTTCTTATAATCCTTTATATTTCTGTGGTATTAATGGTAATTTCTTCCCTTTTGTTTCTAATTTTGGATATCTGTGTCCTATCCTTTCACACTTCAGTTAGTCTAGCCAGGGCTTTGTCAATTTTGCTGACTTTCTCAAAGAACCAGCTCTTTGTAGCATTAATTTTTCCTATTGTCATTCTGTTCTCCATTTCATTTAGCTCTGCTTTAATTTTTATTATTTCTTTCCTTCTGCTGACTTGGGGTGTTTTCTGTTCTTCTTTTTCTAGTTCTATAAGATGAGATGTTAGGATGATTACTTGTGATTTTTCTTGTTTCTTAAGCTAGGCTTATGATGATATAAATTTCCCTCTTTTACTGCTTTGGTTGCATCCCAATAATTTTGATATGTTGTATTTTCATTGTCATTACTTTCTATGTATTTTTTCATCTTTTCTTTTATTTGTTCTTGGATACAGTCTTTTTAAAATAAGATGTTGTTTAATTTCCGTGTATGTGTGGGGTTTTTTTTTGCTATCCTTTTACAATTGATCTCCAAATTTAGAGCTTTGTGGTCTGAGAATACACTTGGTATTATTTCAATCTTCTTGAATTTGCTGGGGCTACTTTTGTGTCCCAGCATGTGGTCTATCCTTGAGAATGTTCCATGTGCACTAGAAAAGAAGGTATAGTGGTTATTTTGCTGGATGAAATGTCCTGTAAATGTCAATTACATCCAGTTGCTGCAATGTGTCATTTAGAGCTGGTATTTCCTTAATTATTTTCCGATTGAATGATCTGTCCATGACTGTTAAGGGGGTGTTTAAGTCTCCCACAATGATTGTTTTGGCAATTTCTCCTTTCTGATTTGTTAGTAGTTGCTTTATATATTTTGGTGTTTCCTGATTGGGAGCATATATATTAATTAGTGTTAAGTCTTCTTGTTGTACTGTGCCTTTTATCTTGTTACCTTTTTTAACCTGCAGTTTGTTTCATCAGATATCAGCATGGCAACTCCTGCTTTTCTCTGGTTACCATTTGCATGGAGTACTGTATTCCATCTTTTCACTGAGTCTCTGTTTGTCCTTATGGCTGAGGTGTGTCTCTTGAAGATAGCATATGGATGGGTTTTGTTTGTTAATCCAGTCTGCTACTCTGTGTCTTTTTATTGGTGAGTTCAGTCCATTAACATTTAGAGTGATGATTGATATATGAAGATTTCCTATGACCATTACTTCCTTAAGGTTTTTTTTTTCTGGTTTCTTTTTTGTTGTCTTTATTCCTCCTTCATGCTTGAAGGACAATTTTGCTGGATAATTTGTTCTTGGCTGGAAGTTTCTCTCTTTTAGTATTTTGAATATTTGATTCCATTCCCTCCTGGCTTGTAGAGTTTCTGCTGAGAAGTCTGATGCCAGCCTGATGGATTTACCTCTAAAAGTTATATAGTTCTTTTTTCCCCTAGTTGCCTTGAGAATTGTCTCTTTTGTCTTTGGTTTTTGACATCTTCAGTACTATGTATATTGGAGAAGATCTGCTAGGGGCCGGTATCTAGAGGACCTATTTTCTTCTTGAATTTGGGGTTCCATATCTTTCCATAGGTTTGTAAAGTTCTCATCTACTATTTGTTTGATGCTCTCTGTAGAATGCTCCGCTCCTTCTTCCAATCTTATTATTCTGATGTTGTTTTGTCTCATGGAGTCAGATCATTCTTGCAGAGTTCTTTCAATTCTTTTGGTTCTGTATTCCCTATCTTCCTCTTTCTGAGATGTTTCCACGTTCTGATCTTCGATATCACTCTTTCCTCCATCTGGTTGGCCCTGGTTTCTATGGCAGTTATTTCATTTCTCACTTCTTTTAATGTATTATTTATCTCTCGAATTTCCATCACATTCTTCCTTATAGTTTGAATTTCTTTGTTAAACTGTTCCCTTTGTTCATGGATTTCCTTTCTGAGAACATTCAAGAAAGGAAATTTGGCTATTTGTTTTTCCAGTATGCATTCATTTCTCTGAGAGCCTTCAGAATGGCTATTTTCTATTCTGTCAGTTCATAAATTTCTAGATCTATAATATCATTTTTCTGGAGATTTTTCATCTTCTTTCTGAGCAGTATTAAATCCTAAGGTACTCATATTGTCTGTTGTGTTCTTTTTCGGCAGGAGATAACTTTCTTTCTTTGATTAGTATTTTTGTGGTGTCTTGCTGTAGAGGACACAGTAGGTGGCGCTGGGGGGCAAGTTTTGGGAGACAGGGAGGGTATTTAAGTCAAATCTCTGGTGTCTACCAGTGTTTGGAGCCTGGGGCATGGCAGTCAGTGGTCTCTCCACTTTCTGCAGTTTACCAGGTAAGCTGCAGGAAAAGGGAGAGGCCAACAAAATGCAAGGTGAGGCCGTTCTGCCTCCCCGAGTTTCATTGGGGAAGCTGGGGGAGACAGGGGAGGCTGATGGGATGCAGGCTGAGGCCATTCATGGTGGTCGGGGCGAATTCTGTCAAATCCACCTTTGTTCCTTCTCCAGTGTTTTACCCCTGGCCCTGTTTCAGGGATTCATTTCCATAGCAACTGCTCTGGGCAGTGTTTGCAGGCCCGAGCCTCCGAGCAGCGTGGAGTGCAATTCCATGTGAGTGGGCTGTGCACGTGCACTCCGCGAGCCACTAGGGCACCATGAGGGCTCCGCACACACATGCCACGACCCGAGCGGGCAGAGGCCATGCAAGGGGGGTGCGTGTGTGTTCCATGAGCCACAAGAGCGCTCCTGAGACTCAAGGGTGCTGCGCGGCGCCATAAGCAGGGGTAGGGGTGGGGGAGAGATGGGGGGCTGCACTAGGACACCACGCACACGTGTGCCTTGAGCTGCGGGGGTGCTGGGAGCCCCTATGCTGTATGGGGGCCCCCCAAGCCCATCTAGGGCAGTTCAATGCCTGGTTCAGCTTCCTTGCTACATAGAGCTTCAGAGCTTGGCTCCCAGGCTTTGTCTCCAACACACTGCTTTAAGTCCAACTCCCTCACAGTCTCCCTATGTTCCCACCACTCTGGCTTCCACTCTTGTCGTCACTTGGCCTCTCCCCTCCCTATATCATGCTGCTCCCTGATTTCTTTCTAGTTCCTTTAGTTAGCTGCGGCAGTGTTGGGTTGCAATCTGTCTCTACTCTCTCCCTTCTCTCCCGCTCACCCCTCTTTCTCTAATCTTCAGATGTTTTCTTGCGATGCGTGGATTTCTCAGTTATCTCGTGCCACTCAGCATTTACAATGTTGGATCCTGGCTGGCTGTTTAATTGTATTTTCCAGGAGAGGTTTTAGGTACCTCCTCTCTGGTCACTATCTTGCTGATTCTCTCCCAAACCCTGTGTTTTCAATGAGACTTTGGCTAAATAACTACCTGAAGGATCAGTCATGGCCTCCACTGAGCCACACCCTTCTGTTTTGCTTCTCCACTGCAGCAGTTCTCAAAGTGTGAGCCCTGAAAACTTCTCTGAATCAGAAAGGGTGGCAGCATCCAGTCACCTGTGCTTTGTACAAGTCCTCTCCGAGAGTCTCACGCACACAGAAGTTCCAGAACCATTGTTCTAATGGAACCATCATTCCTCTTGGACTCAGACGCAAACTGCAAGTGTTTCTATCTTTTCACTTCCTTCCTTTCTCGTATTCCCTAACCCTCCCATATTACACCATTTCCCAAATTCTGCCGCTCCATCTCGCTAACACTGGTTGGATCCATTCCCTTTCTTGCCATTCCTACTCTAATTCAGGCTCACATTAACTTCAGACTACTGCAACAAACCCTCACTAAGTCTTCTCCTCATGATGGTGGTGAGGGGCCCTGCCTCTGCTTTTCACATTTCTTCCAGATAACTCGAAAGGGCAATACTTCTTATCAATACACTCTATCATTTATTGAGGTTTAATGAGCTCCGGAGTCTCTGCTAAGTATATACATCACTTCATTAACTTCGATGTGCCAGGTAGTCAGGGTTACCCTCATTCCAGAGAGAGCTGACTCCCCTCAAGTCATTCAAAACCAGGATTTGAAATCACACCAGTCTGACTCCTCCTCCTTGGTATTAAACACTGTGCACCAGGCTCTTCCCATTCCATAACAGAACTTACATTAATAAAAAGCCAACTCAGCTGCATTTTAAAACTGATGGCACTCTAGTTCTCCCCACCCCACAATACCTTCCTTCGGTCTCCTAGCATTCCTCCTCATGCACCTAGACTGAACTATTCATTGTTTCCTATACACAGCACTCAAAGCTTTTCTCATGTTGTTGCACCCACCTGAAGTATCACCCATGAGTGCCTACAGTCCCCTATCCAACTTGGGTAAAGTGTTCCACCCATTACGTGTGATCAATTTACTATGCTGGATTCTTACTAAAGAAGAGTGAAATCTCATATATTTCATTCATTTCAGTATCATTCTAACTCCTTGCAAAACCAAAACAAGAAAACCTTGCTATTTCATTCAGGGTAAATTTATACAGTATATTTAATATGTTATAGCTGACTGCACACATTTGTACATTTACTGATTTCTGCATATTTTGTACAAAACAGCATAATATGTTCTGGCTGATCTTTTGTGAGGTCTTAAAGCTTTTCCAAGTATAATAATAATCATATCCTTATAACAAAGGTAAAAAAAAAACCAGAAAAAACAAATCAGTTGCCCAAAAGAATGTCCTGCTTTTATTTATAGTCACAGAGATGCAGGAGGCAGAGCTAGGATTAGACTCTGAGGTTCCCAAAATTTTGTTGAGTGCTCTTTTAACAAATTAGCTCAATCAGGAATTTCATATTATTCATGATGACATGGGCAAATGAGGTTTTTAAAGAATAATAAGTAACATTTGCATAATTTCAGTAACATGATGCCTATTGCTGTTAATATGACTTACGCCATGACACTATTCAATGCCCCCCAATTGCTTATACCTGTCCTGACCTGCTGAATTCCTTGATCTCTCAGGCATTGTCATATACTATCAGAAAATCAGGAGTTTCCCAGCCTTAGCATGGCATTTTTGAAAACCTATCCACCAGTCCACTGACATTTCACGTTGCTGAACTAGCAATGTCTTCTTTTATTTTCATTTACCTTCTCTTCTAAAAAGAAGAATGTGTTATGTATTCATACATATAGTCTGAGAATGTATATATGTAAATAATTCTAGTTAATTCTTCTATTAGTTAAGGTTTCCTAATTTATGTTTAAAATTCCTTGCATTCAATGAAGTCTTACTAGTCAAGTAAATATTGAGAAAAAGATCTAAATGAAAAATGGATGCTTGGAGACAGAGTCAGATGCAGTTTTCAATGACAACTACTGCTGTCATTTTCCAACAAGGGAGTTAGTTACCTGGTAGAATTAATGTAAAAACACAAGAAGATTTTCTTTAAAATGTAATGTCTTGAATATCTGATTAGCCATTAACTTAAAATTCATTAAGAAATTATAAAAAAAAAGATGACAACATTAACAATTTATCTGGTTTTCTAGTATATTTCAAAATTAGTAAGACCAATGATGCATATCACTTAATGTTAGATGCTAATTTGGGAGTTAATTGACTGCATAGTACATGATAATAATGCACATAAATCATTATAACCTTAAATGGAAAACTGAGAAGGATAAATAACCAATCTCCCAGTTTCTCTTACTGCAAACAATATAAATAAAACAAATACATAAATATATATATGTATGTGTATATATATAATGATCAAAGAAAACATAAAAATGATAAGAGAAACAAAAATAAGGCTAAGTTTAATCTTTCTATTCAATAATTCTAACAAATACCACTAGGGAATAAGAGGGTAATTTTAAAAATGAATAATTTAAGGTTTGGTAGTAACTCAATGAAATGTACTGGGGAAAGAAAACAAATACTCTCCAACCCAGGTAGATCTTTTGTTATGATTAAACTTTTTAAATCACTATGCTTACTTCTATAGTTGTTCCTTCTGTTTTGCAGATGTATTATGGCTAAAGTGCATGGAGACAGGGTGGTATGATTGGAATTAGAATATACATCTATAAATTGTGCCATAACCACTTCAATGTTTCCTTGAGAAGGCCTGTTACTTGGCTCAAGAGGTATAAAAGGTTTATAATTGTTCTGTCTTCTTAACTTTTTTAGTTTTATATCTTATCTATATGGCTTCACTAACATTACATTCCTTTCTAAACATCTAGAAATTGTTCTGGGATTCTTGAGAAATAAGGATAAGAAATACCAATGTATTATTGATAACCATAGGACACATCGTACCTATGAGGAACATTAAAGCCTTAGGACAGAACTGGGGCAAATCTAGCTACAGGCTGAGTCCAACCTCCATGTGTCCTCACCCAGACTCATGCCCATCCAGTCTTCAGGTCCACACATGTTTCTATATTTAACATCCATCTGTTTTTCTTTGACTCTCCTGCTGTCTCCTTTAACATCAGCTTTTTCCACTGGTTAGCTATTAATATATATATATATAATAGCTACCTTTTTAAAATAGGTGTATTTTCCCTATTTACCTAAAAAAAAGCAGACAAGTTAAATAATGTTGCTTTTTACTTATGTTAGGCCTATTTAACTCTCAGCAGAAAAAAAAATGGGGGGAAAAAAAAGAATGTTCTTAGAAAGAAGTGCCAGATTTGAATATGTTGTTTTTATTTTTCACAATAATTTATATGAATCTTTAAATTACCACATTTGGAATTCTTTTTTCTTACATACAATATATAGTCATGAAAAATATATCTGTATATGCTTGACACAGGTCTAATTTGATACCAAATGTCTTATTTTCTTATTTTGTGTTAAGTCATAACACTAATAATGATAATAATAATAATAATAATAATAATAATACGTACCACTGAGTAAATGCCAACTGTGGGTCAGGCACTTCACGTATTTTTTCTCTAATTCTTAGAAAAGCACAGGCCACTGTATTGAATTGAAATATCACAGGGTGGGGGAGGCAAAATAAATGACTTGCTCAAGGTCACATAATTAGAAGTGAAGAACAGGGAATGGAATTCTAAATTCTTGCTCATTACATTACAGGAAGCTAAAAAAATCCAGGTCGTCCCATTTTCTATTACTGAAGGTTATATTTAGAACTGTTAACGACTTTACTGCTTCAAAATTCTCTTCCCCAATCAAATAAAGACCTGGAATGTAATAAGAATTAAAGAGCCAGATGCTAGTATACATGGAAACTTACTAATTATGACAAAGGTAGAATTTCATCTAGTGGGAGAACTGCTGGCATAATTACAACCTCAAACCACACACACACATGCACAAAACAAAAGTTACATAAGAAATGTAGATAAAGTCCCCAAATATATACAAAGATAACCTAGAAGAACCTTTTTTAAACTTAGGATGGTAAGAGGCCTCCTTAAATAAGAAAAGAAAACCCAAAAATTGTAAGGGGTAAGATAGGCATACTTAACTACATAAAAATTAAACTTCAGATGCCAAAGATCATGCAAAGTTAAAACAAAAAAGAGAAAATTAAGTATTTGTAACACATAGGTAGACATTTAAAATCTCACATAAATAATTTCACAAAAACACAGTAAAAGAGACAAAGGGTATCAAAAGCAAAGTCATCTAAGGTGAAATGTAAACGCTAATCAAAATATTAGGAAAAATGCTTAATTTCATTCATATAAAAAAAGAAAAATTAATAAGAAGCCACTTTTCATCATATCACAAACATTTTAAAAGTGGTAACATCATGCAATATTATTGAATGTCAACTCTCATTTTAAAAAAATCTTAAAGGGGGAGGGAAAGGTGAAGGGGAATAAGAGGTCCAAGTTTCCAGGTATAAAATACGTAAGTCATAGAGATATAAAGTATAGCATAGGGAATATAACCAATAATATTGTAGTAACGTTGTATGGTATGAGAGGGTTATTAGACTTACAGTGATCGCTTCTTTTGGTACATAAATGTTGAAAAACTATGGTGTACACCTGAAACTAATATTGCATTTTAGCTATATTTTAATAGAACATTTTTAAATTAAAAAAAAAGGTAACATCCAGGGCTGGGGAGGCAGAAAAAAGGCCACATACTGTTCATGTCAGTGTAATTTATAACCCTTTGGGAAAACAATCTGGTAACATCAATTAAAATTAAAAACAAGTATTCCTCATGACTTTGCAATTCCACTTTTGGATATCTACTATACAGAAATAAAAGCAATCATATATACAAAATATCAAAGGCAGCATTATATACAATTTGAATGTTTTATCTACAGGGCAATATTTTAACAAACTAAGGAATCTCCATACTACAAGTAATAACTAGCATGTAGTTATTAAAAAAAATGAACTGGACCTTGTCTCAGAAGAACCATTATATATAATTTCATGAAAAAGGCAGTTGAAGAGCTGACATGGGTTTGTCTGAGCACGGAGAAACTGAGGAATATAGCAGCAGCAGGTCAGTGAGACTTGTTACCTCAGGAGGGTGGGATCAAGAAAGGAAGTGAGATATTTACATTCTTATCGTTTCTTTATATTGCTTCACTTATTACAAGTGTATATTTTGAACTTAAAATATAATTCAGAAAATTAAGAAGGAAAGAATAAAAGGGATAAGGAAATAAAATACTCTTTTAAATACTACCAGGACAGATGTTGCTTAGAAAAGAGTCCCATTCCTGGAAAATGGTCTTCTGATTGAGAGAACTGATATTTTTGCTTTTTTTGAAGTTATTAAAGTAAGGGAGTGCTCTTTTAGTTGCTAGATGGGGTGCTGCCTGATTCATGAATCACCTAACAAAGCCAATTAGATATTCCAAAAAGTAGATAAATAAATATAGTGGTCTAAAGGGGGTCAATAACATTCTAATGACCTATAAAAAGCCTATTCTAGGAATGAGTAACAATACTTAAGAGATTTAAAAGTACACTGCATTGGTTAAGGGTGTAAAAAAGAGGTACTGTGGGAATATAAACTGGTGTAAGCTCTTGGGAGAGCAATTTAACAATATCTAAAAAAATTAAGTATGTACCTACCCATGAGCTCATCAGTTCTAATGCTCAGACTTTGGACATACTTCGAAAAGCACACAAAACCAACCAGTCAGAGTACAATTGGAAACAACCTGATATCCACCTATGAGAAACTTTATATACAGTAGACTCTCTGTTAACCAGAACTCAAGCAACTGGCACATTTATCCGGCATCTACCATCCTAATGGGTGCTAGTTAATGGAGAGTCTACTGTATCTTATTTCAAAATATATGCTATATAATGAAATTATTTATTTAATGGATTTCACTGCACTGCATATATATGGTCTGGCAGAAGTATTGCCCATTTTTATGAGCTGGTAATCTATACCAAATCTTTCATTACAAAATCCTAAGCATGTAATTCTGTAACACAATAATATTTTAGTACTTAAAAAGGGCACAACTTCTGCTGGACTCTGTATTTCTTGAAACTTTGTAGGACTTTTAATGAAGAATTGGTATCTTTAGAATGGTACTTCTTAGCTTCCTCTATAGTTTTAATTAATTTTTAATTTTTTTTCCATAAACTGCTAACAAGTAAGGAAGGGAAGAACAATTTATGCTCAGTGTAACAAGAAGATCAAATCTACGTAATCTTTCTTACAAATTCTGTATGTCCACATACTTTTTGGAAATGCAGCATGGGAGAGGACCCTACACTTAACTTTAAATTTTAAATCATGTCAAGGCTGAATTACTTAGATACTATCAAGTGGAACTTTTTATTTGATAAACTAATAATATTAATAGTTTGAAAGGGTAGTCACTTGTATTATATAATTTTGATTAGGTATTCAAAGTAGAAATTATTTTTTAAAATAGCAGATTATATGTATATTTATACAAGTATATGTGTTTTTTATTATGGCAAGGCAAAATATAAATAACAAAATTTACCATTTTAACAATTTTTAAGTATACGGTTCAGTGGCGTTAAGTACATTTGCACTGTGGTATAAACACTATCAATATCCAGCTCTGAAACACTTTTATCTTCCCAAATTGAAACACCATGCACATTAAAAAGTAACTTCCAATTTCTCTCTTCACTCAGCCCCTGGCAACCACCATTTTATTTTGTTTCTATGAATTTGCCTATTCTAGGTATCTCATATGAATGGAATCATACATTTGTCTTTTTGTGACTGGCTTTTTCACTTAGTATGTTTTCAGGGTTCATCTATGCTGTACCATGTGTCAGAATTTCTGAATTTCCTTGCTTTTGAAGACTGCATAATATTCCCATCACACATGCGCACGTGCGCACGCACACACACACACTTTGCTTATCCATCCATCATGGATACTTGGGTAGCTTCTATATATTTTTTAAAAACTTAAAATTCCACATTAAATTTAAGTCAAATTCTTCAACAATACACATCTTGAAATACACACTTGTTTTCTTTACCAGTTTCTTCTAATAAAATACAATTATCTTTCACAAAATTAACTAGTTAAATGCCATATCTAGAAGGGTGAAACTAATAATATGGTTTTTGCTTCCATCATTTATTTATTTTCTTTTCGGTTGGTTCCCTGACCGAGAAGCAAACCCAGACTGCGGCAGTGAGCGCACTGAAACTCAGCCACTAGACCACCAGGGAACCCCTCGCTTCTTTAATTTAAAAGACTGACTTGATTAGGCAATCATTAATTTGTCCACAGTTTGAGTGCCTACTGTGTGCCAGGCAGTGTGGTTGGCAGAGATAAGAGAGTGACAGTGGGAGAAGGGGGAAGGGGAGGGGAAACAGAGAAAGAGAGAGAGAGTAGGAGTGCATGAGCTCCACAATCAGACCCAGGAAGTCCGTGTGGGAGCCAGGAGAGCAGAGTGGTCTAAATCTTACACAAAGTTTTTCCTCAAGAGAATGGGGTTAATTCAGGCCAAGGTACCAATATAAATCCCCATTTTCATATGCCGAATAAAATTAGGTGCTAGAAAGTTGGAGAACATGAAAAACTCAGTGGTGCTAATGAGACCATGTGGTTTGGCATCCATTTCCGGGTTTCTTGGTACAATGAGACAAACACCATCTGCCTCACTACCTGTTGGGTCTCTAAGGTGTGTGAGAGCATTAGTGAACTCTCAAGTCCCATAAAAATTTTTAATCACAGATTTTTGTTCTAATATCCTAGAGCAAGTGTTGACAAACTTTTTCTATAAAGGGCTGGATAGTAAATATTTTAGGCTTTGTGGGCTATAAGATAGGTCTCTGTCACAATCACCCACCTTCGCCTTGGTAGTGTGAAAGCAGCCATAGTAACATAAACATGTGTGTCTCTGTTCCAATTAATTTTACTTATGAATATTGAAATTTGAATTTCACCTAACTTTCAGGTATCATGCAGTCATCTTCTGATTTTATTTTTAAGCCATTAAAAATATAAAAAATATTCTCAGCTTGCAGGCTCTAAAAAAACACCAGGTGGAGAGCCAGAGTCGCCTATGGGCTAGAAGTTTGCTGACCTAGGTCCTAGAGTTGAAATCCTTCTAGGTCTCTTTTAAAGGCGTATGATTTGAGGTAGAATAGAAGAAAGATGGAGGGACTGTAGGATTGGAGTCCAACCTGGATCTGAATCTAGGTTCTGTCACTCACTAGCTATGTAATACTGAGTTTTATTTTAACATCTATAAAACCCAGTTAATCTGTAAAATGGGGACAATACCCACAGCCTAGAGGAGTTGGTGTGACTATATTAATAAGATGCTAAATGTTGCATAAATTGTCAAGCTGTTTTTTTAAAGATTTAAGCATTACAAAGTAAAGACATATACATTAAAAAAAATGCACCATGTTCTCCCCTATGAGGTTCGCTCACCGAAAATGAGAGGATATATTTTCAATTCCTAAGTAGAGGGAGAAAAAATGAAGTAATGTGCATTACAGATAGATGTCTTGGGTTCCATTTTTACTGTGCTCTTAGCATTGTACAAGGTTATTATTCCACTCAGTTAGAAGATTCACTTCTTTCACCTTCTGATTCTATTCTGTTCTCAATAGCTCTGCTTTGTCATTTTTTTGTTCTGTCCTATTAATCCTCATATAAAGAGGATACAATTTTATATATAAAATCACAAGAAGAGAGTTGTGGCTCAAGTACCACTCATGATAAGTGACAGATAAGAGTGCTTCTTACTTACTAATATGTTTATTTTCACTTAATAAATTTAAAAACAAGTAATCTCAGCAAGTTTAGAGAACCTCACAAAAATGAAAAGGCATGATTTTTTTATATAGCTAGCTTGAAGATATCGAAATATCAATTCCAGTGGGATAGTGGGTTAATATGTTAAGTGGTTCTTTGATATTCAGATATTGAGTTAAGGAACTCAAAATTTTTGTTCAATATTTGTCATCATCATATTCTATCAAGACACTCCTTAACTGGACCTACTGTAACCATTTCACAATCTATACATACATTGTGTTATTTTATTGTACATCTGAAACTAATTAAATGTTGTATGTGAAACATATCTTAATTAAAAAAAAAATACCTTCCTTGTGTCTATTTTACAAAAATACTGAAAAACAACTTTCCCCTCTTGTTTTCTGAAGATATTATCGCCAGTAATTTTCATGCCAACAACTCATACCTCCAGCTGAGAGACATGAAAAATATCAAGCTGAATTCTGGAACTGTCTTGTCTCCTTCTAAAAACAGCCAATTGATGTGACAAGAGGATGCTACCTTTGAGTTGAATGCTTGGTGCAAATGGTCAGTAGAATATCAGGTTCAGTTAGTGCTCCTGTCCAGGCTTGAGGCTCAGGTGAGCAGAGGCCAGTATCCCGGCCTGTACCCACCTCAAGAGGTGCCGCCAGCCTTGTGCCTGTGGCCTTGCCTGCCTGCCTGCCTGCATGTGAGTGTGTGAGCAAGTAGAAGACTGGGCTCTCTTAGAAACAAAGGATGATAGTTAGCCACAGGAGACATGAATCCATCAACAGAGTGAATAGAAAGGCTACCCATTACCACATGGGAGGCTATGGTTATCCTTTATTTTCCCTGAAACTAAACCTAAATTATCACTTTATAAATACCTGTGACACTTACAAGGTCTGACAATTAAGTTTGCAAACTCATCCTAGAAAAAGTGTTACACACCTCATTGCTGAATATCAATCTCTACAGTCACCTTCAAAGTATTCCCCTTGGGAAGCTATGTACCAATGCCAGTATATAGTCCACCCTTCAAGGCAATTTTGGAACTCTTTTTCTGAAATGGCCATCAGAGCTGTTGTCACATTATCCTTGATGTCCTGAATGACATCAAAATGTCTTTCTTTCAATATTTCCTTTATCTTTGGCTAAAGAAAAAGGTCGTTGGGGGCCAGAATGGGTGAGTAGGGAGCGTGCTTCAATACATTTATTTGTGTACTGACTAAAAACTCCCTCACAGACAATGCCGAGTGATCTTGTGTAGTGTCGCAATGCAAGAGCCATAAGTTAATTGTTGGCAAAAAGTTCAGGTCATTTTAGTCTAACTTTTCATGCAGCCTTGTCAGTACTTCCAAATAGTAAACTTGGTTGGCTGTCCAGTTGGTACAAATTCATAATGAACAATCCCTCTGACACCAAAAGGTTAGCAACATCATTTTGACTTGATTTGGATTGACAGAACTTTTTTTGGTCATGGAGAACTGGCTGACTTCCATTGTGCACTTTGATGCTGTTTCATTTTTGCACAATACCTTTCTCATGCCAAGATTTTCAGTTAAGATTTTCCTGTTTCTCTATCAATGTTTACTTGGTGTGCTATGCTTCTCACTGTCAGCCAATAATTTTGATGAACAATTCAATGAATTTTTGCAATGCTTTTGTCAGTTTTGCCCATTGCTAGCCTCCCTGACCTCTCTTCATCAGTGAGGCTTTCTCTCCCCTCAAAAAACCATTTAATCCATTTGTACACTGTCATTTTCTTCATGGTATTATCCCTATAAACATGGACTAACACGTCCTTGATTTCACTTGCATTCTTGACAAGTGTAACAAGAAATTTAATGTTGTTCATTAATCTAATTCAAGCTCTAACATTCTCATGATGGCACACAAAAACATAACAATAAGGAATGCCACTAAGCAAGACACCGCTACATGCCAACACGAACACAGCTGTAAGGCAGATATACCGAGGTTATGAAACCTAAC
Source organism: Lyroderma lyra (assembly GCA_004026885.1). Classification (NCBI taxonomy): domain Eukaryota; kingdom Metazoa; phylum Chordata; class Mammalia; order Chiroptera; family Megadermatidae; genus Lyroderma; species Lyroderma lyra. The sequence continues at coordinate 315,451 of PVJL010000008.1, read as the reverse complement.
TGAATTGTTTGTACAGTGCTGGCAACATAAGCATGTGGTGGCAAGTTCATGAACTTAAATGTCACACTTTGTATATCTTTTAAAATAAAGTATTTATAATGGAAACAGAAGTTTAACAGTACTGTGATATAACTAAATATTTCATGATAGAATACATAAATTTGTAACCACTCCCTAATATTTCCTCCTGTTTTAAATAAGACTGTATTTAGCATAGATTCATATAAGGAATTAGAATGATACTAGTATTATTAGCTATTATTTATCAGGTGCTTACTATAAGCAGATACTATATAAACACTTTCTATGCTTATCATAAATGATGAGTACAACCAATACTGAATGAATGAATGACTACCATGTGCTAAGCACCTCTTACTTGATTTCTACAACCACCCCTTGAGGGACATATTATTATTTCAAGTTTGAGATGTTAATCATGAGTGTCTGTGGGCACATGCCTAGTAGATGGCAAGCAGGGGTATGCAGTTAGGAGGTACGACTCCAGAGTTGGTGCACTTTATCACACTGTCTTTCAGCCTCACACCATGACCTAGAGCGAGGCAATGAAATTTATTTCAGAGTGGCTAAAGGAAGATAATAATCTCTTAAAAACAATACACTAATCCATCATAGGTCACACTATCTGGTTTGTTATCTTACTATGATGTGATTATCTCCTTCAATTTAATAACTGTGATTCGGAAGCCTCTTTTGGGCATTATCTCCATAAGATGGCACTACCCAATAATACGTTGATGGCCTCAAACAACTAACACAGTTATTTCCTAAAGTTCCTGGGAAGCAGGGGTGGATGGAGAGAAAATAGTTTGTAGTATTACAGAGATCATCTTCTCCATAGTTTCCCATCAGACAAACAGTGCCTTCTATGACACCCAGCTCATTTTATAGTGAGACAATAATGCCCTCAGCAAATATGAACCCATAAGCACAAACAGAAAACCATACCACTTGATTTATCTATCTGAATTCCTCCATTCTGAAATTTTCTATTGAGGATTTGTTTTTAAACTCATTATTGTCAATATATCTGATTGAGAAAGATGCTAAACAAGTACCAGGTGAGAATGCACCATAGCAACAGGCTTGCCATGAATTCTTTGGGGAGCAGAATTTCACAGAAGTATTTGATTGCCTATTCACACTCTTGATTACAACACACCGAGCTGTTAAACTAAATAGTATGCCATTAGTGTACTGAAAGAACTTAAAAAAATAAACTACCATGTGTGAAGATATTTTTCACACATATGTTCACATTGAGATGTGTTTAATTGTATGTAGCCCGTTTCTCTTTTATTTAGAAAACAAGAGCAGCATCTTTAAACTATTTCAGAGCTTGCCAGTGACACAGGGTAGCAATGTGATAAATAAGGCATTACCCTTTATCACAAATAAAACCCAGCTTTATTCTGGTTCATAAATATATGTTCAGTTCTCACTGTGATCACGACAATATAAATGTGCAGTCCTTTGAATCTGATCAGAAGCATTAAAGTATCTTGAGTTAGACAAACAGTGGCCAAAATAACTACAGAAAAAAACAACCTGAGGGAGCTCCCTGGTGGTGCAGTGGCTTAAGGCTTCGGCGCTGGCGCTGTCAGCACTGCGGCCTGGGTTCGATTCCCAGTCAGGGAGCTACCCACATACCAAAAAGCAAAAAACAACAAAAACAAAAAACAAACAAAAAAAACAAGAAAAAAACAACCTGAGGTTTAAACTACTTCAGTCTCCTAGCAAATTATACTTGGACTTGACCTACTGCCTAGTTGGAATAATATATTAATAGCAAGCAAACAAACAAAAAAGGTACACATTTAAAAAGCAGTTTATGAAAGCAACAAATTAAAAAGAAATAAACAAACAAATAACCCATGGACACAATCAATAGTTTAATGTTTATTTGGGGACAAGTGGGTCAGGGAGGGGAGAAAGGAAAGGGGAGAGGAGGAGGGGGAAGCTAAATATAAGGTGATGGAGAGAGAACTCACACTGGGTGGTGAACTTATTTACACAACAAGCTGACAATGCACTGTAGAATTGTATGCCTGAAACCTATGTAATCCTTGCTAACAGATGTCACCCCAATAAGTCTAAAAATAAAAAATGACTTAAAAAAAAAAAAAGCAGTTTAGGTCTGTAGATTATCACAAAAAGTGAGCTACCCTACAAATTATGTCATAAATAAACGTTAGACTAGATGAGGGTACCGAAAGCCTGGGCAAAACTTACCATAACCATCAGAAAATCAAAGCAAAGCAAATTCAGGTGAGTATGAATTACTACCATCCATCTTCATGTCCAACAGAATGCTTTTTTTAAATCTTTTATGTTTTAAAATTTATTGGGGTGACATTGATTAGTAAAAATTACATAGATCCTAGGTGTACAATTTTATATTACATCTTCTATGTGTTGTATTATGTGTTCATCACCCAGTCAATTCTCTTTCCATCATCATATATTTGTGTCCCTGTCCCTTCTCCCCCTCCCGCCTTACCCTCATGTAACTAAGTTATTGACTGTGTCCATGAGTTTTGTTTCTTTGCTGCTTTCAATTTTGTTAACCATCAAACTAAATTTCTCCATCCCTTTCCCTTATGTTACCCACTCTCCCATCCCTCCTTCCACCCTAAAGAAGTCCCTGTAACATTCTTTGTAGTACTAGTTTGGTGGTGATGTATTTCTTTAACTTTTCCTTATCTGAGAAGCTCTTATCTGTCCTTCAATTTTGAAATCTAGCCTTGCTGGATACATTATTCTTGGTTGTAGATCCTTGGTTTTCATCATATTGAATATTTTCTGCCAATCCCTTCTGGCCTGTAAAGTTTCTGGTGAGAAATCAGCTGACAGTTGAATTGGTGTCCCTTTATAAGTTACTACTTGCACTTCTCTTGCTATTTTTTGCATTATTTCTTTTTCTTTAACTTTTGTCATTTTAATTATGATGTGTCTCGATGTGTTCTTGTTTGGGATCATCTTGTTTAGGATTCTCTGTGCATCCTGGGCTTGTGTGTCTATTTCCTTCAGCAGGTAAGGAAAATTTTTCAGTCATTATTTCTTTGAATGATTTCTTGATCCCTTGCTTTTCCTCTGTTCCTTCTGGTAGACCTGTGATCCTAATATTATTCTTCTTAAAACTGTCCCAGAGGCATCTTAAACCATCCTCATTTTTCTGGATTCTCATGTCTTATCTGTTCTAAGTGTTGTCTGCTGGCTCTTCCTGCAAATCACTGCTGTGCGCTTCTATTTTATCTCATTTGGTGACTTTTATTCCATTCTTCATTTCAGTTAATGTAGTCATTTTCTCTCTCTGGTCCTTTATAATGGTTTTTAAGTTTTTAATGCTTGCTATCTCTCCCTCTCTGTGTTGGAATTATCATTCAGTTCCTTAAGCATTTTTATAATCGTTACTCAGTTTCTGATGGGTCATCTGTCCCTATCTCTTTAATTCTCTGGTTTCTCATATTGGCAGGCTCTCTGAACCCTACCAGTTGCAATTGGTTTTTGCTGCTGATACTGGGTGGGCAGAAGTCCGTGGGGAGGGGCGTTCGTGGCTTTGTTTTCTTCCTGTGGCTCCAGGGGTGATGCCCGGAGTTTGAGCATGACTGCACTTTTCTGTTCTGTTAGCCCTGTGCGTGGACTCTGCCCTGAACCTTGGAGTCAGTCCTGTTTGCTGGTCTTTCAATTGTCCTGACTGTGGGCCGAGAAATGTGTGCTAAGTCCCCTCTTTCTCCTTCCTGGCCAGAGCATTCATGCTGCGGCTCCTCACTGCCCAGCCACTCCCCCTCCTCTGGGAACTGGAGTGAAGTCCAGCCGCTACGGTTTGTGGACCGGTCTGCACCTCCTGGGGCCAAAGTGAGCTGGTTGTAGTATCTCACACCCCCTCCTCTGGGCCTCCTTTCCTCTGTCCCACGGACCGAGTGAGGTCAGAAGCACTCTCCCGCTGCCTGCCGCCTTCTCCCCCACCCCCGCCGCCCCCAAAAGGTAGAGTTCCAAGCGGGACCGGCTCTTCTCCTTCTATTCCTTTGTTTAAGCCTCTGCCCGCCTGCAGGGACCTTAATGCGACGAGTGGGTTTCTTAGCTGTGGTTGCGTCATGTGTATGGGACCCTTGGTTGACATATAGGTGTTTTATTAGTTGTAATCTCCAGGAGTTTTTTGGAGGTCCCTCTCACACCACCATTTTGTTGTGTCTCCAACAGAATACAGTTAACCAATTTTCCTCATTATTTGGCTGTACTGTAAATAGTGCTGGAGACAGAGTAAAACATTTTGCAAATATTCAAATGAATGGACAAAGAAGCATTCATGAGTAATTTTTTCTATACAACCAATTCTGATATTTATGGTATTAGAGACACCCAATAGCGTGGATCTAATTCAAATTATTTGTTTGATTTGGTAATACATAATATGATGTATCTGCAGATTTGCCTAATTATGTTTTGCTTTATTACTAAAGCAGTTCATATGTCCTTAAGATACCTGTGCTGTATAGAAAAAGTGGTGTCCCAGAAGTGTGCTGGGCAGGAGGACAGCTGGCTTGCTTACAAATACACCAGATAGACTCCAGAGAAGAAAGAACTGCCTGAACAATCTCATACCTTAATTACTTTATAAGTGCTTAAAGTTTACATAAGAGTGGTATAAGCCACTTAAGTTTCCTTTCTTCTGTTTTTGTTGATGTTGTAATTGAACCTTCTTAGAAGACTGGGAAGCTCCTTGAACTACCTAGAGCACAATTAGAAATTATCATTTCACTAAATAAGCATGTATTTGTATTTAATTGATTAGACAAGGTTTCAAAGAGATAATTTCCTTAGAATTTATTCATACAATTAGAATATTGAGGACTATTTATTTCATGCAAGCAAATACAAAATAATCATAATACAATGGAAACGTGTAATTTGCAAGTATTATGTAGTGGACACCAGCTGCTTTTGCCTCTTGGCATCTTTTTACCTTTCTTCTAGATATAGCATTCAGATTTTTCCTATGGGGAGACCCTCCTTCCCTATTCTTGAACCATGTGAGATTGGTATATCAAGAGTAAGGTTGATCAAGGTATGAGAAAGAGACAAGCATAATGGGTAGGTGCTTTAAATGAAGATGAAAAATTATCTCTGTATCAGAACCAAGGAAATGAGCTAAAGTACAGGGAGTCTGCACCTAAGAATACATTTCAGGGGTGTCCAAACTTTTGGCTTTCCTGGGTCACAGTGGAAGAACTGTTTTGGGCCACACATAAAATACACTAACACTAACAATAGCTGATAGGCTAAAAAAAAAAAAAAAAAAAAAAAAAAAAAAAAAAAAAAAAAAAAAAAAAAAAAAAAAAAAAAAAAAAAAAAAAAAAAAAAAAAAAAAAAAAAAAAAAAAAAAAAAAAAAAAAAAAAAAAAAAAAAAGGTCTGTGCATACTTTTTGTAAACTTTTAAGGAAGTTATGAATCTGTGTTGGGCCACATTCAAAGCCATCCTGGGCCTCATCCAGCCCATGGGGTGTGGGCTGGACAAGCTTGGTTTAAATCATAAGGTCACCTGACATAAGGATGCCAAGGGACTGCTCTGTCAGAGACTGGATGAACTGTCCAGGTGAACACTGAGGTCACCTAGAGACTCATGGCAGAGGTGATCTGGAGAAATGTCCATGGACTGGGAGTTAAATTTTCAGTGAGTAAGACTGAGTAACCAGAAGGCTGTTGAACAATAGCCATGAGGAGGAGAGAGTGGTACAGTTAGGCATGAAAGTACCATAGGACCAGGGACATGTGCAGGGTGCATGTGAATATATAATGGGGTAGCAATGAGAATAATGACCTTATTTCCTAAGTTCCAGAAACCAGTGGTTAAGAGAATAATCAGAGTGAGTTTCAGGGAATGTGAAGTCCCCAACCATCCATCCCAACTCCCAGGAGACATCCAAACTGCAGTAAGAAGTGGGGAAGGAAAGATATGAGGAGGATGAGGATGTGGGATCAGTGGATGACCACAGAGAAAGAATTCCAGAGGACATGGGGGAAGAGTTGGGATGGTGCATGGGGAAGACAGGGGTTAGACAAGAGAATAAACGGAAAGATGGGGATAGGAGACTGGCAGCTAATAAGATAACCAGACAAAACATAAGCATAGATGTCTGGTGATAAAGGAAAACAATGTGAGTTTTGAGGGACTGAATCCTGAGTCTCCTAAGTAGGGCAAAAACTTACAGGCTGTCAGGGAGAAGGGGATAAAGACAGCTGAGTACAGCCATTTTGTTAAGCTTATGGTATAGGTATGGTACGTATTCCAGGTTCTGAAGGTTCTTAGGCCTCAGGGATTGAGCCAGCAGTCACATGTCCCTAAGTGTGACAGATCTTAAACCCAGTGTACAGGCAGTCACAGCTTCTCACAGTTAGGGGAGCCCCGATCTACAGTGTGATCAGGTATTACTGTTTGCAGATTACTAGACTTTGGAGCCAAAAGAAAACCTTACTCTTAATATCCTACATGGTACCTCCAGCTAGCAACTCCTTTCTGTCTCTAAGTTTCACTTAATGTATCCAGATAACATCCTGCAGAGATTACCAAATGCATCACAACTAGAAGGAAGTGAGAAATCAAAACAGGCAGAATGGTAGGAAGAGCACACCAGGTAGAAGGAAGGGCAAACACAAAGGCCATAAAATGCACCTAGTGAGTTCACTGAGGACACTCCTACAGTGGAAGCAGTAAGTGAGAAAGAGAGGAGAAAGACCAGGGCAGAGCGAAATCTTGGGTCTGATCTGAAGGTCTTTAGAGGCCCTTTGAAGGACATTGTCTTCTACTCTGAGAATGAGAAATCACTGGAAGATTTGGACAGAAGGGTGGGTTTTCCCCTTAACAGCATCCCCTGTGAGACCGGAATGTAGATGGGACAGGACAGAAACAGGAAGAACAGTTTAGGAGGCTTCTGTGAGTCTAGGCTAAAGGTGGATGAGGGTAGTGTATGGACCATGGAGTGGCTGGCAAATGGAGAGCAGTTGGATTCTGGACACATTTTGATGACAGAAGACCATGGATCTTCTTTTAGTTCAAGGAACTTTCTATCTCAGCATAAAGGCAGTAATGGCGAGGAAAACAATGTTCATTCTTCATGTTTTAGCTTCAATGTCACCTCTTTAAAAAGGCGGTACCTGAACATTTAAAGTAAGCCCCCACCTTTATATTCTCCTATAATATCCAATCCTTGCCTTTAACAGATTTCTCAAAATCACTTCATATATAATACACTTTTTCTTTAAATTTAGTTGTTTAATGTGTGCCTTCTCTTACCAGATTATAAGCCCAACATGGAAAACAACAACAACAACAACAAAACTATGAAAGGAGAAGTAGGTAGGGAACCATCATCATTAAATCAGATAAAGAGCTAAATTCTAATGATTAGAATTACTGAATCTGAGTTGCAAGCACCTATAACAGGGGTGTCCAATCTTTTGACTTCCCTGGGCACATTGGAAGAATTGTCTTCCACACATAAAATAACACTAACAATAACTGATGTGCTAAAAGAAAAAAAAAAAGATCAGTGCATAATTTTTGTAATGTTTTAATAATGTTTAAGCCACTCTGAGCCACATGTGGACCATGAACCATGGGTTGGACAAGCTTGACCTATAAGCTCCATGAGGATAAGGACCATGCATTTAACATTTTTCTTCAGTACTGTGTTCTTTCAAGTACTCTACTAAGCATATGTTGAAAGAATGAACATAACTATTAATATATTTTTTAACTTGAAACTACTGCCTAATACTACCATTTAACTACAATCATTTTAAATCTTAATAATTGAAGTCTACATCTGATTAAGACAGCTAAGATAATTTCAGTGTTTCTAAAGTTCTTTAGTCATATACATCTGAAGTCCTCAAAGAGTAAGGTAAGTATAAATCAAGGTAAAAATTGCAACCAGTAAAATTTTTTGCCATTTGCTTGGGATTTTGCTAGCTGCTTGAGTTCTGATTAATGAAGAGTCTACCTCCATTTATCCAGCATCTACCAATCCCTGTGGGTTCCAGTTAACTGAGAGCCTACTGATCTTTGCTTGCACTTGGAACACCTCCATTTAGAATTTTGAAGCTAGAAGGAACTTGGGGATCTTCCAGGGAGAGAGAGAGAACTGATTGTCTGCAGCCATGTGCTATTTAGTGGCCCGGAAAGGACTCCATTCCAGAAGCCCTGATTCCCAATCCAGGCATCTTGCCACAACTGTACTCTTTCCCACTCATCTCTAAGCTCAGGGAAACACGTGCCAATCACTGCACAATGGTGCTAAGGACCCAGCCCCACGGGTCCTCCAAATCCCAGCTCTTGTAGGAAAGGCCCGACCCAGTGGCTGCTTTGTCTGCAGTAGGCCCACTCTAACAGAATCGCGGCTTAAACTAATTAGAACCTGCACTGGGGCCTGGGCTTCCCACTCCATTAAAGCCTAAAGCCAATAGGAAAAAAAATTATTTTTTACCCAAAAGAGGAAGAATAAGCAATGAATTCCTTAAAAAAAATGAATCAAGATTGTCAGATAAGACAACGTATGAAACAAAACCAGGTATTACATTTTTTATAACAAAGCAATAAAGCAGAGAAATTACTAAATTCTCTTTTGACAAAAGGGAAAAATATCTAAAAGTAGAATCAAGTATATCCTCAAAATGTTTAATGATTCCTAGCAACTTGAGATAAATCAAACTGAAAAGGAAAATTAAGTGAACATTTAATTAGGGCTACATGTAAAAGGGTCATTGTATTGGTTTCTTAAGTCTGCTATAATAAATTATCATAAACTTGATGTCTTAAAACAAACAAACAAAAAAATCTTTATTACTTCACAGTTCTAAAGACCAAAGTTTCAAAATAAATTTCACTGGGGGTTCGATTCCCAGCCAGGGAACTACCCACATAAAAAATAAATAAATAAATACAAAATAAATTTCACTGGGCCAACATCAAGGTGTCCATAGGTCCATACTCCCTCTGGAGTCTTTGGAGGAGAATCCATTCCTTGCCTCTTACAGCTTCTGGTGGTTGCCTAGCATTCCTTGGTTTGTGGCCTTGTCATTCCAATCACTGCTTTGACCTTTCTATTGCCTTCTCTCTCTGTCAAATCTCCCTCTGCCTCTCTTTTATAAGGACAGTCGTGATGGCATTTAAGCTTCACCTGGATAATCCAGGATAATTTCCCCATCTCAAGATCCTTAAACACATCTGCAAAGGCCCCCTTTTCCAAATAAAGTAACGTATACAGTTGCCAGGACTAAGGACCCGATAGTGAACAGCCACCATTATTATGCCTATCCTAGTCCAATCTTTGGCCTCCAAAGATTCACATCTGTCCCATGTGCAAAATACATGTACTCCATCCCAACAGCCCCGGAAGTCTCAACCCATGCAGTGGTTCTCAACCTTCCTAATGCTGCAACCCTTTAATACAGTTCCAAGGGGTCGCGACCCACAGGTTGAGAACTGCTGCTTTATAGCATTAACTAGAAAAACCAAATTTCATGTAAATTTTATCAGCTCAAAAGAGCCAAATCTCTTTTCATCTAAACATCTATCAGGTATGGGTGAGACTCTGGGTATGATCCATCCTGGGAAAAATTCCTCTCCATCTGTTGATCTGTGAAACTGGAAGGTACGTTATTTGCTTCCAAAACAAGACAGTAAGGCCAGCAAAGGATAACAGTTACGACATACCCATTCCAAAAGGGAGAAAATGGAAGGCAAGTGAGTCATCCAGCCCAAGTAATTTCAAAATCCAGTAGGGCAAGGTTTCAAGCCCTGCGAATAATACTCTGTGGCTTGAGGCTCTATCCTTGGAGTCATTTGTCCTTTTTCTTGAAGAGTAGCACATATCTGCACTTGAGTAGTATAATAACTTTGTTTTCTGCCTACAGAATTTTGGAAGTCCAACAGACTTCTTACATTTCATCCTGCCTCTCTGTCCCTTTTAGTAAAGCTGGCATCGTTTCTGCTGATAAAATACCTTCAAAACCTTGTGGGTCTCCTGTGTATTCATGCTATTTTTTTTTTTTTTTTTTTTTTTTGCTTTTTGGCACGTGGGTAGCTCCCTAACTGGGAATCGAACCCAGGCCGCAGCGCTGACAGCGCCAGCGCCGAAACCTTAAGCCACTACACCATCAGGGAACTCCCTGTATTCATGCTATTAAACAAGAAGGCCCTCCACAAATTTCATGGATAATCCCATCTTCATTCCTGTTTTCTCCTGACATTGGTGAGGTAATGAATCCATGAGTCACATACCTAATCCCTCTAACACTGACTAAAGCAAGCTTGTCCAACCCATGGTCCGCGATGGCTATGAATGCGGCTCAACACAAATTCATAAACTTTCTTAAAATCTCACAAAAATTATGCATGAACTTTTTTTTTTTTTTAAGCTCATCAGCTATCATTAGTGTTAGTGTATTTCATGTGTGGCTAAGACAATTCTTCTTCCAATGTAGCCCAGGGAAGTTAAAAGATTAGATACCTCTGCACTGAAGCTTGTCCAGGTGTTTCTTGGGGCTCCTCTCCAGAGCATACCTTCCTAATACTGAATTCTCTAATTTTAGTATCTATGGCAATCTGGATAGTCTGAGAATTTTCCAAATCATCAAGTATGGTTCAATTTTGTTTCAAGTGTTCTTTGCCTCAATTTATGTGTGTTCTCTTTTATTTTCACACAAGCAGCAATAAAACAGACCACACTTTCAGCACTTTGGAAATCTCTTCAACTAAATATCCAATTCATTGCTTACATGCTTTCCACACAACTGTGGGAGACAATTCAGTTAAGTTTTCTCCCACTACATAAAAAGAATCACTTTTTCTCTAGTTTCTAATGACACATTCCTTATATTCTTCTAAGCTTTCACTGGAAACAGCTTTAATGTCTCTATTTCTACCAACAGTCTGTTTAAGGTAATCTAGGCCTTTTTCTATCATGTGCCTCAAAATTCTTCTAGCGTCCACCAATTACCCATTTCCAAAGCCGTTTTCACATTTTTATGTATTTATAATATCAGCATTCTCACCGGCTGGTATCAAAACCTGTATTCATGTCTTATGCCTGCTATACCAAATCACCACAAACCTAGTGGATTCTAATACCAGAAATTCATACTATCACAGTTCTGGAAGCCAGAAATTTGAAATTAGTTTCATGTGGCTAAAATCAAGGTTGTAATTTGAGATATATTCATCAGAGGATAAAGGGAAGAATCAGGCCTTGCCCCTTACCGCGTACCGGGGGTTGCTGGCATACCTTGGCTTGTGGCTACATCACCATGATTTCTGTCCCCACCTTCATGTTGCCTTCTCTTTTGTATGTGTCAAATCCCCCTCTGACTCTCTCTTTAAGGACATTTGTGAAGGCCCTTTAGAGCTGACCTGGATAACCCAGGCTGAGCTTCCCCTCTCAAGGACCTTAACTTATTAACATCCATAAAGATCCCTTTTCCAAATAAAGTTAACATTGGCAGGCTCCAGGTATTAGGACCTCTTATTCTTGGAGAGGGCAGCAATATTTTGCTCAATACAGGCACAGTATAGAGGCACAGCATATTAATTTACTACAAGACTATATCATGTCTATAAAAGTGTTAAAATAGAATTTTGCTCTTTCAAAGTGACCGTTAGTTAATATTGCAAATAAAAAGCTGTAAAATAATTTTTCTAAAGTTATTATATTAATATACTTATTCAGGTTTTTGCATTTATAGATAATTGTAATTAGCTTTGCAAACATAACTTAAAAATGAGGTTGACAGTATAGCTAAGTAGAGTAAGCACTGGCAAATTAGGAAATACAAATAGCTGCAAAGATTTTTTTTTTCCTTTCAATTTCTGCAGAAAGTCAAAAGATTTTAGGAACAGGTATGTCTTTATTTTAGAAGACTACTCTTTAGGAAACTACCTGTTTCCCTTAAGAGACAGGGTGAGTAAGTGGCTGACATTTCTCTTTTAAAATTTACTTATATTCGGTTTATATTTTCACTCTTTGGGACACAGAAGGGTCAAGGGTGATCAAATACCAGATGGGAGAATACTGGCTGAGGTGGTGTTAGTAGAGCAGCAGACAGCCAAGTCCCCGCCAGCTTGATCAATTGCCTTGGGAGTGGCCTGACAGCCCAGAAATTGGCTCCCCCACTTTCATTTGCTGCTACAGGAAAGAAGGGAGCATTTAGAGAACACTGCTAGTGCTAAACAAATTAATGCGGTTTCTCTAACCTAGAAGCAAACACTATGGAGTTTTCTGTCTAGAGCTGTAATGCCCAAATAAAAACTGTCCCTGTTAATAGCTTTATTTGCTTCGGTAGAGTTAACCCAAAGACCACAGGCCTGGTGGGAATTTTAACTTTAAGAAATAAAATTGTTCTTTTCCATTTAAGCCCAACAGGCAAACCAGAGTTACATTAGAGAGTGATCCTTAATATTTAGTAGTGAAAAGAAAATGGCAACTAAGTAATCGTATTATTTGTAAAATGTTATTCTAAAAAACAATGATTTATGCAAGTCAGTTTGAATATATAGTTGTATTTTTGATAAATAAGCAGCAAAGCAACCTAATCCTTTTTCTCTATTATTCATGTTTTTAAAAGGCCAGGTGGCCTAAGCCTGTGAATTCCCCAGTAGGGTGCCCATTTGTTTTCCAGTTTATAGGCTTTCCCTGGAAGTACTCGTTTTGCAAACCTCAACTAACAAAGTAACAATTAATGTTGAATACTGAAAACACACATGCCCAGTCCTGCATACACTTTAAAATCCACAGGTAGAGAACTTTAGTGATAAGGGAATTTGATCACCATCTTTCACTGGAACACAGAGTGCCAGGAATTCACCACAGGGTCTGAGAAGCAGAGTTCATGAGTTTCTCAAATTGGAAAGGTCCCATTATTGAAAAGATCCCAAGCTGCCACCCTTGCCAACTGTGCAGCCAAAGAGGACTGCAGATCACTACCACCAGGACGTCACAGTCATGGTAGCAAAATGCTTGTGTTACACTGTTTGTCCAAACACTCACAACCCCCTATTGAAAAATCTTCTATAGAAAATTTCCTGGGGTGATGGAAATGTTCTATACTGTGGTTACACAATGGTAGTTATTTGTCAAAACTCATAGAACTACTCACTGAAGGAGTACATTTTATTGTATGTAAATTACAGGTCAATATGCTTGCCTTAAAAACATTAACACACATCTCCATATTTTGTTAAATTGTGACACTTTAACCTACAGGTGCCTTTCTTATAATTCTAGCATTACTGTTATGTATTTACTCACTAATCCACCTTGATGCCTATTATAAAGACTTCTACGTTTCAGGCAACAGTTTTCCACATCAATAAACTGTCCAACATTTCTTCTCTTTGGCAGTAGAATAAAAAAATCCCCCCCGCCCCCCGCTGAGATCTGTAAATGTAACTCTGGAGTAGAGCCCAGAAGGGGACTCAGGAGAGTGAGGTTTTGATCCCCATGTGCACCAATCCTTCTGATGTTTTCTCATCTAAGATGCTGAAATAATACTATGACCATCAGCTAATTGCTGAGGTAAAATGTCATTTACATTAGGTGGAATAATAATTTTAGAACCCCTTTTAAAACCACAACGATATATATTAGGCATAAAGGTAAATGTTTTTCACAACTTAGATGTTTCTATAAATTCACACAATTTTTGAAGCAATGACTGAAAGAAGTTTTATCAAAGTAAGATACCACATCTTCAATAAAATCACTGTAATTAAACCAATAAAACTTTCATTTTTAAATTTTGTCAATAAATGCAAAAACATGGGCAGTGGAATATTAATGACCCTTTCCAAATTGGTCAACATGAAACATTAATTACTGAGCAATATAGTTAAATCAATCTCTACCATCTCCCTTTGCTTATTAATACATTATGAATGAGAAAATAGTTGCCTGTTTTCAATTTCAAATTTGTCTATTTAAAATTTTATAGGAAAACAAATCATGTTTTCTATCCATAAAAAGCCAACAGGTGTTTGAGCTAGCCTGTGGTGATTCTGTCAACATCTTACATGCAGGGTCGCCCATGGGGGCCAGGTGATCTCTGGCCTTCACTCTTCTAGGAGCAGGGAGCCAACAGGGAGTGCAGAATCTCGCGATGAGCACTAGACCACTGAGAGCACTGACGTGTGCAGAATAAATTTATCAAGGAAATGGATCAAGTATTGGTGGTGACCAATATACCCTGGGAAACATGTAGGTCTTAGAGCAATAGATAGGTAGTTGCCAATCAGCCCTAACAAATCCTATGTAGGACTGTATGGAGATCTTAGAAGTACCGGTGCTCCTTCCAAGAGCTCCATTGGAAACCAAAAAATGCATACTGTTCAAAAGTTTAAAACAGGAATTTGTACAGGGAGGCTAAGTGCTAAGCAAATGAGATAGCTAAATAAGGTTAAAGGTATCTGTATGTTGTCAAGGTACAGATATACACCAGTTAAAGTGTTCACATGTTACGGCATATAGCACAGTCCGAAAAGCAACCAAAGGTTTTGTTCCATCTGGGAAATCATAGCCCAGAGATACTAGCTAGGACATTTTATGCACAGAATGGAGGGAAGAAAATTATACTTAAATTCTACCATATTCAAATTCATTTATGTATGTGAAACTGAGGGAGAGAAGAAAGTGGGAGAAGACACGTGATGATTTGTCCCATTGCTGGTAGTTTTAACTTAGGTCATTTGGTTTATTTTAGGTGGTCAGTGCCAGGTTTTTCCATTATCAAGGCTTTTCCCTCTTTGTAATTAATAATAACTTGTGAGGAGATACTTTGAGACTATGCAAATAATTATGCAAAATCCTGTTTCTCATTATACTTACTTACTAGTTTTACCAGCCATTGGTGGTTGTTGCCTGAAACAATTATTAGTATGGCGACTGCAAAACAGAGATTTTTTTCCTTCTAATTCCATCATTTTAAGATTAACTTTTCACAAGCAGACATACTGGATGCTTCTGAGGAAGACAGTCTTTTCAGTCACATGCCAAGAAATCTTTATCTGGTTTTTAATGTCTGAGAGGCAGGCAGCACCAACACCATTAAGAAGGAAGCAAATCCTATCTGGCAAAATACCAGGTCTGGCATGTGTCAATTAAGCACAACTGATCGCCAACGTTCCAAAGGAAAACTGTCAGTAAGTGAATGGGGTGGGGTGGGGGTTAGTTTTCTCCTCTGTTCATGGATACAGTCCACGCAGCTATAAGAGGTGCAAATAATGGTGCCTTGGATTAACATCTTTTGATCAAAGAAAGAACACATAATCAAGCGCATAAATTCTTTGTAGTAAAGCGAAGATGAGCCAATGAGTTATTAAGATTTAAAAAAAAATGAATTATGGATGACTTTACAGGGGCGACTGCACCTAACTACTTGAAGGCCTAGCAGTTCCCAAGGTGCTGCAGAGCAAAAGGTGGGGGCAGAATCTAAATCCTCACTGGTGTATGTGGGTGGGGGTGGAGGGTGGTAGGGGGTGGAATTCAACAAAGCATTCATCCTTTACAGGGATGTGGGTTCAGGGCCACTGAGAATTTTCCCCAAAACTCTGAAAAATAGTGCAGTAAAATTTTAAAGGATTAAAAAGCAAAATACACTGACTTAAGTTTATTTTTCAGACATAAAATAAAACATGATCCTCCCCTGTAAAAGTACACTTCTGGTATTACTGGAAACTTAACATTTATGGAGTTGTAGAACCTAAAGCAATTTCTTCAGCATTAACACAGAGAAGCCAAATACAAATATTAAAATTTTCCACAAGGTTAAAGTTTTACTTATCTACCAATTCTGTTTCTTCATCAGTAAATATGGATATAACTGTTTCAACCTTAAAATACTCCTGAAGCATAAGATGTTATTTCTATAATCTTGGTCCTCAAATAGATGAATGAAGCTTGTGTTTTATTAAACTACCAACACAGGCTTCCTTAGGTTATTTCAATAAAATCATTTTCTGTATAAAGTACTCCACAGACAGTTAATCGTCTGAATCCCTGTCTGCCATCCAAAAGACTTTATCAGTAATTCCAGCCGTGGCGGATTACACTGCATACATCCCTCTCCAACAGAAAAAGAAATGTTGGGGTGAACAAATCTAAAACAATAGTTTTATATCAAAAAGCTTCACCCAGCCTCAACTACATGAGCTTAACTAGCTGAGCTCCAAGGAGCTTCCTTCTGCTACTCCCAAGCTATTATGTCCCCTTGTTCCTATTCACTCAGACATTTGCTAAGACTATTTATTGGGTGCCTAGTACCAAGCTGCAAGCTGGAAGTGAAAAAAAATTTATTTTTCTAAAGAATCTGTGCTTTACTGAAGTTCACAGTCTAGTTTAAGCCAAGTCATATTGGGATTAAAAAAACAAAACAACAACACATTAATACCTTTTACTGTAAAGTCAAATGGTTGAGATATAACTTAGAAGCAATAAAACACATCCATTTTAAAGGTGTAGAGTTTCATGGGTTTTACTAAACGTACACAACAATGAAACACAAGTCCAATCAGATTTAGATTATTTGTTACCCTCCAGGAATTGCCTTAACTCCTCTGCAGTACTGTCCCTCTCCCTGCTCCTTGGCAACCATGGATTCGCTTTCTGTTGTTATAGATGAATTTTTCCCTTTATAATATCTTACGTAAATGGAATAATGCTGTATGTATCTTATATGTCTGACTTATTTAACTCAGCAAATTTTTCAGATTCATCCATGTTCTGTGTTTCGGTGATTTTTGTTTTTTCTTATTGAACAGTATGAACACAATATAATTTATTTATTTACCTAGTGACAGACAACTAAGTGGTTTTTAATTTGGGGGGTATTGCAAATAATGGTGTTATAAACATTCATATACAAGTTTTTGTGTAGATGTACTTATGTCACTCATACCTGGGTTACACCCAGGAGAAGTGCTGCGTCATACAGTGAGTATATGCTAACCGTGTAAGAAATGCCAAGCTGTTTTCCAATACGCTTGTATTCATCTTACCAGTGCAACAGCAGAAAAAAGGTGTAAAAAATACCTCAGCCCAAGTCACACAAAAATAGGTGATGGACTAAATCTGGCTATACTTTGCTGGCTCCTGCTCTAGAATTTTCTACATATAAAACCATGTCTCCTGTGAAAAAGACAGTTTTGCTTTCCCTTTTCAATCTGTGTGTCTTTTATTTCTTTTACTTGCCTGATTGAACTGGCTAAAATCTTAGAAAATATTCAGTTTTTCATCATTATATTTAACTTATAATATTTTTAATTTTTCACCATTATGTTATGTTTAATTAACTTTAGGTTTTCCATAGATATCCTTTATCTTAGTTTGTTGAGAGACTTCATCATGTATAGGTATTGAATTTCCTCTAATGCTTTTCTTTACCTATAGAGATAACATGAGTTTCCTTAGTCTTTCTATTAATATGGTAAATTGCATCATTTAATTTTCAAATTCCAAACCAACCTTGCATTCTTAGGATAAAACACAGTTACAATGAATTAATTTCTTACATGTTGTTGGATTGGACTTGGTGAAATTTTGTAAACATTTCTGCAATTGTACTTGAGACACTGGTTTGCAGTTTTCTTGTACATCTCTGCTGGTTTTGGTATAAGAGTAATTCTACATGGTACATGGATATTTCAGGTTCTTCCTTCCTGAATTAGTCTACTTTTCCTCTTTAAATTATGCAAAGAAATACAAACTTCACAAGTAATTCTCTTGATAAAATTATTGAAACATACTTGCTATATATAAGTTATTACCCTGATTTAGTACTTAAAAATGAATTCAAAGTTCAAGCCAGATTGGTTAGACTCCAAAGGCTATTCTCTGAATGGCATACCATACTCTCTGTGGCTACTTGGTCAGTAGGGAAGTTGGAATGTTAAGTCAAGTGTCTTTTCTAAAAATCACTCAGTGTCCGGTGACAGAAATAACATTAAAAAACAAAAAATAGAAAACAAAACAAACAAAAAAATCCTTTCACTTACTCTAGTCTTGTGCTTTGTGATTGCCAGTCATCTCTTACTTTTTATACCTGAACTTTGATATTTCAGCCACTTTTTAATATGCTCCAGGCCTATGTTTATACTATGTCTTTATCTGTAAACCATACCCTACTGTTTCTCATTCATAATCTGTGCCCTCCTCAATGCTCAACATGCTGTTTTTCTATGCTATCTTCTATCCATCAAGCTGCACTGCCTGAGAGGGAATCTTCTTCTCAAAAGTGAAATTAGGATGAATTTGACACCTCACTTGGGCTGCCTACTGATACAATTTTTGGCTAATGCTCTATGGTGCTATTATGTTCTTCCCAAAATTTTGCTTTTCTGTCCTGTATAAAGACATTAACTAAACTCCCAAATACCTTGTGACTACTTGCAAAAGGAAGATCCCAAAAGGATCAGGTTTAAATATGCACTGCCTATAGTTTTGGCCATATAAACATTTTTACCTAAGCATTTCCTATTTTACAGGTTTCTCTGAATGCAGTAGTAACAGATGGTTTTCATAATCTCTCAAGAGAGTAAAGCAACAATCTGAAGAAAAAATGCTGTTTCAAGTAAAAGAAAACATGACTGTGAAAAATAAATAGGAAAAAAGAACTTTATATGGCAATCTAAAAAGACTGGTATTTGAAATCCTTTGCTTATTTATTTCATTTAATACCATTTAAAGGGTATCACATAGAATTCTCTACTTAAAATTCAGTTCAAGTAAATCCCAGAATGGTGACATAAATTCAGTATACATTTAAAAAATAATCTGACAGTCAAATGCAGAGAGTTTGATAGGTAGTGTCCAAATGTCAATGGCAATTCAGGTATAATTAATTGAAGAAGTATAATTTAATCTGAATCTACAGTTTTTTTAAAGATTAGAACCAGCAAGAATAATCCAGTATTTACGTGAACCAAAAATACGCTTCTAAGACTGAAATACTTTCAAAGGTATTGCATATAAACCTTTCTTGAATGATCATGAGAGAAACTATATGAAGGAGAAACTGAGTCCTGGGAATTAATGAAGAAAGCAATCATAATTGTTGGCATTTATGTAGAGATTTTACCTTCAAAGAATTTCTATAAACATTAAACTAATGAAATCATGGAATAATGCACTTGTGAAATTTTATCAAGTTTACAAATAGGAAAAACTATACTACTAGTTTTGAATCAAGTATGACCCTATGTGATAAGTATGCAGATATACATATTAATGAATAGCTATGATTGCTCATGAATACAATGAAAAACTATTGGAAAAAAGTTTAAATAAGTGTGAGTATTACTGAATACAGGTATTATTAGGAAAATCCTAACTTCTGCATCTGCTTAGATGCCATAATAGTTGTGCTCTTACTGTAAAAGGCATTAAGTTCACATGATTTTATTAATGCTCTGCACTGGGTAACCAGGGCACTTGCACTCTAGCAGTTTATAACTTAAAATAACAGCCTTGCCCATACCTCAAATTTTTAAAACTCATCTCTACTTCCCTTTCTTTGAACAAGTAATAGAAGACATTGACGTTGGTGGGGTGGTAGGAATAAAGTAAGGGAATACAGAGGGAGAAAGAGGAGGCTCAGGCTTTGGGTGAGGAAGTCATGCCCTCAAATGCAGAAGCTATGAAAGGCTTCCTCCTGAGAAAACAAAGGTCATCATCAGAAGTAATTCTCAACTGCCTTGTCCGCTCAGTGGCTCTCAACTATTAACAAATGTGGAAACTGGCCTGCTTTTACTAATGCTTTGGGCTCGAGGCTACAAGGCTGGAACCCTGGATGCCCAGTGGCATTGTGCATTCATGTGCAGTGGACCTAAGAGAGGCCTTGGCGGGGAGGAGGCTCTGAGAGGGGCAATGGAGGTTTGTTGATTACACTACAGCTCACAAAATTACATTATTTCAAACTAGAGTGAGTAAAGTTGAGGGTGAGTGTCTAAAGAGCAAAATACAGGATCTCTCTAGTTATTCAGATGCATTGTCATTGTAATTTTTAGTATGTTTCAAAGGGCTGAAGTTGCAAGTAACCAGACCTCCAAACAAATGTATACCAGGGCATGTCTGTGAACACATGTGTGCATAAGCCTGTGTGCACTGCATGTGAATGCATTTGGTATTTGAAGAGTAACCTCTATAGTCGAAATATTTTAAGTAATTTATTTTACAGTTTTGAGCATACATTATTAAAAATTGGGAATTTTTTTACAATTTAGAAAGTTAAATATGATGACTTAGCTAACTAATACTTGAGTACTTACCACCTGTTGGACACTATTTTAGGTACTGGGGAAAAAAAGGCTGAATAAGATAGATAACTTCTCTACTCCTATGGATCAAAATGTTTTCATTAGAAAACTTGTTTTGTTTTCCTAATAGAGGACTGTTTTAGTTGAGATTATAATTCGAAATTTATTCATTTCCAATTACGGATTGCAAAGGAGAAATTTTTCAGGTAGTGGTGGAAAGTGTGTGTTCAACATGCTTACAACTATATCTTGAGATTCTGAGTATTCTGGAGAGAAACCTAGTATTATTAAAAATACATTTAAATTTAAGAACCTGGGGTAGTACAATTTTTCCAAATGTAGGAAATAAGAAGTAAAGAAATAGAAACAAAACATTTAGGATCTCATAGCAACATTAATTACTCATACTGGGCATATTCACTAATTTTTATTATTATTTTTCAAGATGGACATAGCATAAAAAGTTCAATATGAGGATTTTTAAGAAAACTGATTTCCATTACATTAAGACAGCAATAGCATGAAAAGATAACTATGAGGATTTAAAAAAAAATTTAACCAATATTTGTAGGATTTCCAAAAAGCGGAATATAAAGTCTTAAAGGGGAGACAAACTTACAGCATTTTAAAGTAGAAACTTATTGCTAACACGAGAAAATCAACTTTTATTCTATCCTCCATAGCATTTATTTCAAATGTTAAATACAGAAACAAAACCATTTCCCAAGAAATGTAAAAATAGGTGTTAATAATTCTGATTCTGGTTCTTTTTTGGACCACTAAGGAACATCAAGTACACCTCAACTCAGTTGTTCTGACACTAAACCAAAGTAGGGTACAGTGTGGCAGGTAGAGAAGAGAGCAGAGGCACAGAGAGGCACAGCCAGGCCCATGTGCCAGGGTACTGCCACTTGTCCCAAGGAGACAGTGGCGCAAACTGCGGGTTGGTAAACAATTATTTTAGCTGATCTCACAGTTGCTCAGCTAGACGCTATATTCCAAGTTTCTGGGGCAGCTTGCTGTGGCCATGTGACCAAGTTCTATGCCTGTAAGGATTAAGTCTCTTTTAGACCACTCTCTCCAAAAGGATGCATATGCTCCCCTGGTTCTTTATCCCAAGCTGTGGCTTGGGCCTAATGAGAACTGCCAGCTGCCTCAGAGCCAGAGATGGCAACCACATGGCCAAGCTGCCTTGGCTAGCTAGCTTTGGACCACCACTACTATCTAGAATATTCTGTGAGAGGGAAATATATTTACTCCTTTTATTTAAGCCATGATATTTTTTAAGTATCATTTTAACAGCAGCTAAGCCTGAAGCCCAATTAACACAGTCTTATGACATAACTGTTTTAGAGTCAAGATCTGTGAATTTGAGCAAGTTCAGTCATACATACAGAAACCTAGGATGGGGCTTGTTGCATTACCCCATTCTGGGCTTCCGTATGGATGATAATGTTTACATTTTGATAGACTTAAGTTTCACAAACTCTCTAAGCCTCAGCTTTGTTATCTGTAAAAGGGGGATAATAACAATAGCAATAGACAAACTGTTGTGAGGATTATGTGAGGTGACAGGTATAAAGTGCTTAGTCAGTGTCATGCACTAGATTTAATAATTATTAATGATAATTAAAAATGTCAGTAACTGTGCTCAGTGCACAGACACTCACTAAATGCCACGGTATAACAGCACTATTCCTCAGAATCCACTAAGAAAAGCGGGTCGAGAATTGCTATGTCCAGTCACTTTGGTATTCATTTATTTGTAATGTCTTATCTGTTCTTGTCTCTGCCATCTGTTTGAGAGGAACTCAAGACATGTCTTACAGACAAATAAGGGCTTATTATAGCATACAATATATTACAGAGCACTTGGGGCCCAATATTAAAGTATTAAAAACTTTCAAGAAATAATTCCTCTTTGTAAACATTTAAATAAATAAAGGAATTCTTTGCAATATGACGGTTTGGGAATCAAGCCTTAGGTTCCAAACGGAACGTTACCTTCCTCTCCATGATGGTATTAGCACCCGGAGCATACCAGACTGCTTTGGCATATCACCCTGCACTGTGAATTAGAACCTGCCACCTCCACCCAGCCACTGCTCATATTCTCAAAACAACTGTTGGCTTCTCAAGTCTAGCAGGGATCACTTTCAGAATAATCATACGATATTAGTTTGGACTGCAGAAATGTTTAAATGCATTTCAGGCAAAGAAGTCTCAAAGCAGGTTCTAACAGGAAAAGGATGGGGAGAGGTTCTCAAATCACCAAACAAAATTAAGACTGAGAATTAAAGATTTCTGGTAGTTGACGATAAAAAATAAATTTAATGCTTTGCAGGAAATAATGAACAACAGAGTAAACAATGCTCCACACTGGATAGGTGGCATCATCTTGCTATAGCAACTTCAGGGGCAATTAGATCTGAATGCCAGCTTTATCACTAAAAACCCAAAGAAAGAGAAAACTTCAATACTCACAAAACACCTGAGATAGCTCTGCTTATAAATAGGAACTTGAACATCTATTAAGTACCAAGCAATTAATTTGCATTTTAAATATATGACCTACAATCTAAAAATTGGGCACTATTATTATAATTTTACAAAGGAGGAAATGGGCTATGAGAAGGGTCTTACTCAATATCATACAGTTATTTGTGGGAGTTTGGATATAAACCTAGGTCAGCTTGACATCAATCCTATTCTTCCCACCACAGCAAGTCTGAGGAGTACAGTAAAACTCTACATACAGTTCACTGATGAGTCAGTATTACCGGATTATTACAATAATGAAGAGGGTACCATTTAAAAATATTCACTATGATACAGTGATGTCCTCAGGAAAAAATGAAGTCCCCAGGGCTCCATGTGACTCTTTTAGAGGGTCCCAAGGGCTGACTGGCTATGAGGATGCTCTCAGGTACTCATCTGACATTTTTTCTGAGCTGTCAAGATGCTTGCCCTTCCAACTTGCCAGTGCTAATTTGCTATGGAAATTAAAACTTGAATTGGTCAACACAGTTTCCTCGAGGTGCTTAAAACCCTATTTAAAGCAGTCAGATGACAGCTAAAACACACATAACAGCTGAATGGATCTTGTGCTTTGCAGTATTTTGTGTCTAAACTATTAATATTTTATCATGCACTTCTAATCTGCTTGGGATAAAGGACCTCAAAGCTGGGACATTATTTTTCAGATACAAGAATTGTATTGGAAATGGCTCTGTATTTTTGCAGTTCTAGTCAAAATAAGACAGATCTAATTATGACATTTACCTTCTTCTATATAGGAATATGAGATCGAAAAATTAATTTCATGAACTCATCCTAGAAAAAGTGTCACATACCTCATAGCTGAATATCACTATAATCACTTTCAAAGTACTCCCCTTGGGAAGCTATACACTGACACCACTGCCTAGTCCACTCTTCAAAGCAATTTTGGAACTCTTTTTCTTGAATGGCCAACAGAATTTTCGTATCCAAACTCTGACACTTAAGTTCACGAACTTGCCACTGTGTGCTTAACGTTGGCAGCACTGTAAAAACAACTCGATAAGGTGTCATAACTTTGTCAAGGGGCCATCGTTTATCATAAGGGACCATTTAGAAAGTATACCGATGTGAGTGAGCTCTGTCAGTTCAAATAAATCAGTCAGCATGATTACAATTGCCTCTGGGTTGCATCCAGGTTATGGAAGGCAAGAACAGATTGGGGTATACACTACCAAAGCAGTGACAAATTCACAACTTCGTATTTCTTCAGGCTTAGACATGACTCACTAAGTCTACATTTTTAATGAAATATTGCTGGAATCATTTAAAAGCTAGAAAATATAATCATATCAGAACAGATTCCCTTCCTTCCTCTTTCCAAATAAAATGTGTGTTAATATTTCAAAATGTAGTCAATCTATTGTCACTAGGTTGCTGAGTTCGAAGGGCTGATATCTGCACAAGCAGGAGCAGACAAAGTGTGGTGTGTTCCTGGTCAAGATGCAAGGGCCATCATTTTACTTTAGAAATACCCATCTATTTCTGAATAAATCTCTTCTGATTACTAATTTTGTGCAGAACTGATTTTTCTAATAGCAAGGAAAAAATTATCGGGTATAAACTATCGTATACATGCCATGAGGAAACTAGGTTTTTTTAAACCTAGAATACTCCCCTCCTACTTTGTTCTGCTGGGAAGAGGGCTTCATACTTCTTCCCTCACCTCTCCTATGTAAATGTGAGTCAGATGTGTACTAGTGTACTTGTGTTTTGTTTGCTACTTGTTTTCCGTGAGCATGCAAACATTTTCAACAAATATGTGTATGTATTGAACAAGTACTGAGAGCTGATTAGTGTCAGACACTATTCTAAGATCTGGAATATAGTAGAAAGCATCCTTGGAGTTTATATCCTGGAGTCTACAAAATGAGTATTTAATACACCTATCTGCATCTTGCTTTTCTTATTGATACATTGTAGAATTCCTGCTAAAGCTGTATCTGAGAAATCTATTAGATTTCTTTATTTTTTTTTTAATGGGAAGTATCTTTAATAACGTTCTTAGAATTCGAATTTTATGTCATAGGTGGGAGCCTAGTCTTGGGATAATCTGACCTTTGCTTATTTAAAAAAAAGTATTTTCAATGGTGTCTGCATAAAGACACCATTACCTAATATTCGCCCCCATGTTAACCATGAGAAATATCTTTATTTATTTATTTATTTATTTTACTTTGAATTTATTTATTTTTTTGAGTTCTCTTTCCATCACCTTATATTTAGCTTCACCTCCCTCCTCTCCCACCCCCTCCCCTTTCTCCCCTCCTTAACCCACTCGTTCTCAAATAAACATTGAACTATTGATTGTGTCCATGGGTTGGTTGGTTGGTTGTTCATTTCTTTTCTCTTTGTTGCTTTCTGAAAAAACTCTGTATAGATATACACAAAGAGCTGAATTTGTAGAATTACTTTAAGATGACACAACACATAGCTTTAATGGTCCAGACTGACACTGACCCCTCTCATAAGCTTCATCAACTTCATTAGCACGATGGTATGCAATCTCTGCCTGGTCCTTTGGCTGGAACCCCTTCCAATCAAAAGCCCCTGCCTTTGATTATTCCTCAATTTTTGATCCAGGTTCCTCCTAAGTGGCCCTGGGCCAGAGAGAACATGCTGCTTCCACAACCTTTCTACATACTGTCTCAAGGAACAAATGTAGTGAATATATATTGAGTACTTACTATTTTAGTGAGATTGGACCCATCATTTTCATTTTACATAGGAGCCTCTACCCAAAGCAACTTGCTGAAGGTCACACAGCATAGCTAGGGGTATAAGTGGAAGCTTCTGTTCTTAACCACAGTGCCATGATACACTTCTGGATCTGAGATTGCTATCACAGTCAGTCTAAAATTTCCATTTCAACTATGATTCATCTAAAAAGTTTTCCACATCTTGCAACCTATATAAACTTTTTTTTTCTTTCTCTGTCAAAGTTAGTCTATGGCAACCTTTTATTATTATTTTTATGAAGGCTTCCCCCTACCCCAGTCACATTATTTTGTGGCTTCAGAATTTTCATTAAGCACTGACATGCATTTTGTATCAAATTTGGAAAATACAAGGGGAAAAGCATCTGAAAATACCTACTCAACATTTAGGAGTGTCTCCTGTTTCATTAATGAATGCACATGTATGTCTACACATCCATAAATATGTATTTTTTAGCAAAATTCTACACATATGGATTAGATGCCTTATCTTTTCATTTATTGTGAAGTTTTCCCTATAACATCAAAAACTCTTTAGAAATCATTTTTTATGGCTGTGTAAAGCTTATCAAATACATGTACTATTTTGTAATCATTTTACTTTTATTAAACAATCAGCCTGTTGCCAATTTTTAGATACTATAAACATCACTATGATCAATATCATTGTGTTAATATTTAATATTTCTTTAGACGAGATCCCTACAATTAGAATTACCGGACCAAATATATAATCATTTTAAGGCCTTTATTACAGATCCTTAAAATGTTTTCAAAATGATTGTGCCAATTTACTCTCACCAATGCTGGATGAAACTGCCAACATCATTACATTCATGCTGTCTTGCTGCCAATTTGATAGGCTGATATCTTCCCATTATTTTAATGTATATTTCTGGGATTATTAGTGAAGTAATAACAATATTTTCTACACATACTTGTCACTTATATTCCTTCTTTTGCCAATAGTCTGTTAAGGTTAAATACCCTCCTCACTCAAGAGATAGTTACTGTTTTTTCTTACTCATTTGTAATTACTGTGCACAGACTGCACTTCTTTTATTCACTCATTAGATAGGTACCTGCTAAAGTTTTATTGCTTACCTTGCCATGTGCTAAGACACAATTCTAAACCTTCGTAGTGCAGAACACCTTTGGGAATTTCCGAACAAGACTTTTCCTAGATGAGTAAGTATCTTAACAAAACTAAGATCATATTTCCAACACTGACATTTTAAGCCCAATTAAAATAATACTCATAGCTCCAGGAAAGGTGATAACATGTATAGGAATTTGTTCCCAGCTCAAACTGCAGATTTCTTTCTTCTTTCTCTCTCTCTCTCTCTTTTTTTCTTTTCTTTGTCTTTATAAATTCCATAAAGCAATAAACCACGACTCAAGTAATTCATTGTAAGTTTACAAGTTGCAAAACATCTTAAGTTCTGGGACAATGAACAATGCCACTAAATTCCTAAATTAAACTCGCATCAACTGTGTGTTTTTCCTGTGCAGTGTCTAAAACATTTAAGCAGTTTAGCTATTATCAGCAAGTGCAAATCAGAATAGTACAAAGGACAAAAGTGACAGTCACCAAACAATGTAACAGCCATCTGAACTACTTTGAAGTAGTATGTAGCTTGCAGACCAAAAGCAGGAGAGCACAGAAAAACTACAAAAGCTAACCAATAACACGTAATAACCCATGGTTCCTGGATTTGGAATATTAATTAAGAAAAGTTGCACTAAGTTATTTTATACCATGAATTCCTCATTGTTGAGCCTTAAAATTTGATTACTTTCTGAAGGTACACTTCTTCAGTTATCAAAAAGGGTACTAGGGTACGAAGGTGAACATATTTCATGAGCTCCAGAATATCTGAGAATACCTTTTTCATCGTTTACACACTAAAGACAATTTAACTGGGCATAAAAACTCTTGGATTATAAGTATTTTTCCCTCAACACCCTAAATACATTGCCCTATGCTCTTCTAGTACCTGCTATTTCACTAAAGCTAAATGTCAGTCTGATTTTATCTTATGCAGATAAATCATTACTTTTTTTCTAAATTTTTGCAGTTTTAACCCCCTTATTTTTGTAAATTTAAAATTCTAGGAGTTCCCTGATGGTGTAGTGGGTTCGATTCCCGGCCAGGGAGTTACCCACATACCAAAAAAAAGCAAATAAATAAATAAATAAAAAAGCAAATAAATAAATAAATAAATAAATAAATAAATAAATTTCTGTCAAGGTTACTCAGACAAAACTATTTCTGTCTTTTCCTTAGGTAATTCCTGGAATGTGATGAACCCTTCAAATGTGCACACTCAGGGCTTTATTTTCTGCTTAGAAAAACTTTTAAAATTATATTTAAGTGTTACTGCTGCTGTAAAATCTTTCTTAAGACCATCCAATGTTTATGTTAGATTTATTTACTAATGCCTTTATGTCTAGTAACATCTATCACATCCTTTCTGTTCTTTTTCTTCATATTCCAAGATAACCAACTTCTCAAATAATCTTGTCACCACCAATGATTCCAATTGCTTCTGTATCCATTCTTCTCTTTATTGACTCCACCAAAGATTTTAATTGTTTAGTTATCATCTCTTAATATAACTGCTTGTATGTAAATATCAAGATTCCCTACACATTAACTATGTAAATTTAAGCAAATTGTTCAACTTTCCTGAGCTTTAGTTTCCCCATCTGTAAAACAGGAGTAACAATAACTATCTGCATAATTCAGGGTTTTTATTCATAAGCAACAGAAAACACTGACTAATTTAAGGATTAACTACACTTTACTTATATATCTGAAGACTACAATTTCCTAACCTAATCAGGTGGGGAAGTGCATGGAACAAAAAAATTTGGATTTAGATGTTTAGTGGCCAAAAAAAGAATAGATTTTCACAGCATTAACTCATAAAATTATGCTAAGGAATACAGGAAATCCTCCATGTAAAGTGACATAGCACACAATGCCTAGAACATAGTAAGTAATAATATATGTTAGCTATTAGTCTCATTCCACAGAGTTAATTGATTGTTATATGTTACTGACAAAGACAAAATATTTCTAAATTTTTCATCTGCTTTCTGTAGTAACAGTGGTGGTGGAGGGTACATAGTACCGAGAGAAGAGACAGTAATCTGGTTATATCAAAAGCAGCAGGCCAGTAAAGCTACATAATGAAATGTCTTTGGTTTTATAACAGCAGACCTGTGATAGGCAGTCCACTGACCATTCTTCTCAATCCTGTTCTAATGGCCTTAGAGTAGGAGAAATCTTCTACAACTCTGACAATAGGATGAAATCTCCTTACTCATGGTTTTGAATAGGAAATCAAAAGCAGTTTCATCAAAGGTTAAAAATTTTTTAAAAATCAACCAAATAAAATAGTTTCACATCAATAAAATACATTCTCCCTATTCTGTAATGTGGGTCAAATAACCCAAATGTAACAGCATTCTTTTCAGTACCCCACAGCTATACAAAAATAAGTTTCATATTCTTACCTACAGACCACCAAATCTTCTAATCAATCAATTTAAAATAATGCTAACAGCAGCAATTACGAAGACATGTTTTTTCATAAAATAATTAGACAAAAAATTCACTTTTTCATTATAGTTTGCTAATGGAAATAAAAGAAATATCATCAAGATCCTGCTGTTAACAGCTTACATTACAGAAGAAAAGAACAATATTCATCTTATTAAGAAACAAAGAGAAAAAGGTGCAATGGGAAAATTCCAGCAAACTCCCCCACTTCCAACAGTTATAGCTTTAATGCAAGAAACATACGAGGTAGCTAAGGTCATGAATGAAAAAAGGTGCTAATTTACTCCACACTTGGGCCAGATAGGCATACTCTTTATTTTTAATAAAACAATTTATGAAAATATTTTGCAAAGGAGAGAAGCAATAGCTCACATCAGCTTTATGATGGAAGTAAATGTCTAAAGGAAAAACAGAATATAGAAAAAGCTAATACAGAGGAAATAGTACGGATTAATTCCCCCCAAATATCTTATTAGAAAGCCATAGATGGTGAAGAAACTTGTATCCGGATTTAGGCTTCAGGAATGATTTTAGGAAAATTTGTAAATCAGAAAAATGTTTATTAGGGTAGATGACACCAGATGATGATTACCTTTTAGATGTCACGCTACTTTATAGGAATTTTCATATGCATAATAAAAGTCTACAAATTAAATAGTCTACATATTGAAATGTGGTGAATTCCAATTTTTTAAAGAAACATTACATTTTCTTTCAAGAGCCAAGAGATTTCAATTCTAAGAAAATTATCTTCCAATTTATGAGAGCCATTCCATTTGTGAAATCTAATTTATATACAATTTAATTGTGTAACATGAATTTGTCTTCAAGTTTCAACAGTGTTTTCTCTCAATTTGCCTGCAGGATGTTCCTATTATTCGAAAGTCTTGTATTATTATGGTATGAGTGCATAAAA
The DNA here is from genome assembly GCA_004026885.1 of Lyroderma lyra. Taxonomy (NCBI): domain Eukaryota; kingdom Metazoa; phylum Chordata; class Mammalia; order Chiroptera; family Megadermatidae; genus Lyroderma; species Lyroderma lyra. The sequence continues at coordinate 285,371 of PVJL010000008.1, read as the reverse complement.
ACCTTTAAGATTCTATAAGCTAAGACATAGATCTGTCTTTGAACTACTTGAAAAAAACTATACATTTCAAATGATTTTTCTTAGAAATGCCCAAAACAAAATAATCATAACCTAAATTACTTTGCAGCTCTGATCACTTTGAAAACAATACATTTCTTAAAATATAAACAGATGCAGTAAGACCATATGGACCCATTTCTGCAAAAGTCACAAAACTGGCAATTTAGAAATTGATAACACTTAAATGTGAAGACAGACTCCTGTGCTATAGCAATGGTGTAACTTTAGGGTTATACCTGAGGGAAAAATATGTTTCTGAAACTGTTTTCTCTACAGAAGTGAATCCAAAAGAAAAACGATCATGCATGCAGCATAAGACAATTCGAGGCCTAGTGATCCTGTCATCCATTTAATCTCATCAACTTGGCAGTCACTCATTTCAAATTTAGTAGCATAAAGTTTGCATGTACAGGGGAAAAATTATTCTGTATATTCAGAACTTAACTCTGAATAGGAATTGTGAACTGAGTTATTCAACTGAAAATGAAATTATCATTTTAAACATGCAAAGTCAGGGTTGGCTTTAAATATATTATAATAAAAATATATTCTATTACTTTCAAATGTAAATGAAAGGTAATGTTAACTCAATGGTAAAAATTAAAGTTAAAATGCCTAAGTTAAAAATTTACATAAAACTGACATAACATTATATATAAATAGGCTGCTTAAATAACAAAAAACGGGTTACAGTACACATTTTTGGATTTTGTGGTTCCAAATAATGAATATTCATAATGGGCCAATACTGCACATAAAAATATACAATACAGTTTGTGTCTCTGCATTCTTCTGTGGGTAGAAATTATGAAACAGATAATCTTTGTGTCTCCTTACCAGCCCTTCTCTCTCTTTCCTGAACAGAGTGTTGTGCTCACAGTAGATTCAATATTTTTTATTTAGTGAGCAGTTTTATTCATATACTCATAGTTCATTAACCCAATAAATATTTTATAGCACCTAATGTGTATTCCATATCTGCATATGTAATCTAGCTATGTGTGAAAAGACAGATGGAGTCTATTCAAATTTCTGGAATTTGTCAATACACCTAAGATGTCTCTAATTTAACCAAAGAGAACAAATTCCAAGCTATTCAGAATGTGCTCCTAGGATATGTAAGGTTGGGGAATTTTGCTAACAGGTCCAGTTGATCATTCATCAGTCTCTTAGAAAAGATAAGCAGATATCAAAATATATATTCTCACTATAATTGTTAACTAACCTGGCAATCTAATTCTTTATGTTGCTGAGAGCAATTTTATTTTGTACACTCAAATACTGAATAAACCCGTTGGTCATACTCTGTTGTATTCTTTAATCACAGAGATACCTGAAGTGGGGAATAACCTACATCATTAACACATAAAAGAGCAATGTTACATTGTGACCACAGCACATGCAACTAAGAGGACCCATCTCCTGAGAACCAAGTATCAGGGTTCAGAATTCTTGAATTCAGGCCAAACAGTGTCAAGAGAGCTCTACCTCTTGACCTCATTTTGAACCTCATTTCCATAATATCAAGCAGGTAAAGAAAGCTGTAAACTTCAATGATCCCTCAGAAATCACTAAAAAAAGATGCACTCTTACCTTGTGTTTGATGATGCAGTTCAAGCACAGAAGACTTCACTATGTACTACACAACAGTTATAACTGCCAGGAAAATTCAGTTACCAATAAGAAAAATTACTGAGTTACTAATAGGAAAAATGTAAAGTTTTAGGCATTGTACTTAAGTAAAGGGCTTTTAACAAAGCTATAAACTATGTTTGTTTACAGCTAAAATAAAAATTCCGTCTTCTGCATGTGGTTGAAGTGTGTTACAGAGAAGTTATTTCATTGTAAATAAACTTAGGGGTCAATATAAAAGGAAGTTGCAAAGGCAGGTGCACAACAGTTGAGTTGTTTCAGTTTCAGAGAAATAAAGTAAATAATTGTACTGGAATTTGTTCAGTTCTGGGCATTCTGCCATACAGGAAGGGTGTGTAATTACTGAGGCTAACATATCCATGTAAAAATGAAGTAATATCAATAGGGCACAGTTGGGCTCCAAATTTCTTTGTTTTTATCTTCAAAAATTAAGGATCTCTAATGATTCTCATTTCACTCCTTGAAATCTTAATATCACTTAAGTTAATACAGACATACTAAAGGTAGAAATGTGATTTTTCACTAACGTCAGAAAATATCTTGAAAGGTGCTATTCTCTTTGAAAGCCTCAGAAACGAAAAACACTGCCATTTTCAGTCATCAAAGATAACAAAAGAAGATACACAGCATCTAATTTAGGACTTTGCCAGAGTAAGAGTAGTGCACATAAAACCAGCATGTTTTACCAAATCTATTCTTTGCTTACTACCTTATGCTATCTAGATTGGCCTCTATCTTAAATTTGGATTCCAAACTTCTTAAATCATAAACCAAAATTAAGAGTTTGGTTTGTGGAAAATAATGCAATGAAAGTTAGAGCCCCTGAGTATGGCCAAGTTCAAACAGAGATCTCAATTATTCAAGCAACTTTATGACAGAAGATGAAAGAGTATAATAAATAGTACATGTGTGATTTTACAGAATGTAAGTCAACTTATATCCTATACAGAACTATGAAATATACTTGTTAACCCTATCCATGATTGGCCATGTGGTCCTTTAAAGAGGGTTTCTATAATTCAGGATCATATCCTATATATTAGAAAACTGAAATTTACTCTCCCACTTATTAATAACCTAAACATGGCCCTTTGCTCACTGCTTCCTTTGTGCCTGTGCCGTTAGCACACTGACACAACTGACTGAGTTGCAGGGCATGGCAGCAAAGTTCTGGATAAGTAACCAATGTCTTACCAAAATCGAATTGTTCTGTTATCCAAAGGCATGCTGTCTATTTCAAGAATGAATTAAACAGTTTAGTCTAAAGTCTTCATAGGAGGAGGCAGGGATATTTGAAGGCACCACATTTGGCCACATTTTTTTTTTTTTTAATCTTACAGTGTATAAGATATGAAGCTAGGCACTATACCATCTTAAATTTGCCAGATACTTGAAACCTATCAGGATAAATAAATTCTTTGCTTCCAATATCTGTATTCGCATTGCATTCCTGGCTTCTCATTAGGAGTTGAATTGAAAGGTAGAAATTGCCAAGTGATTACAGCCAACTGGTAGCTTAGAGTTCAACTGATACTTCCTGTAATTTCAGATTCAAGTCCAAGGACCACATTATGTTGTTATTCCCATGGACTGACTTTTTGTTTCTCTTAAAGCATGATCCTTAATTAAGAGACTCTTCTTTAGCAGTTACCTACCTGTATTACCCGGTATTGAGGATACTGGTGGATATTTTCTAACATCATCAAGATAACCACACCCTTTTATATCTTACCCTTAATTTTCATCTAAGTTGGACAGATGGGGGATGAAATTTATATCACCTGTCATTATCTGACCATCACTATGACATGAAATTTTAGTTTGCTCCATGCAGAGATTGGATTTAATTCCAATCAGTATTTAATTTAATGTGTATGGATATATGCAATTCAAATTGTTCTAAGGACAAGAATATACAGCTGCGTGTCTAGGTGCTATCTGTGAGATTTTCTTCCTTAGTAATGTTTCTATGAACATGGCTACAGGTCCTATTATCGTCACGAAACACCTAGTTGAACACAAAGTAATCTGACAGCCATTATTCATCCACTACCTTCTTGAACAATCATTTATTGCAGGTCTAACATATTGAAGGGGCTGGGGGAAAGCAGCCTATAACGTGTGTAAAAAAGTGTATAAAACATGGCTCTGTCCTTATAGAGCTCATTCTACAATCCAAAGAAGCGTGCAACAAGAGTCAGAGTGTATAATGTGCTATAGGAGGCTGGGAAAGAGATATTTGACTTCAGGCTGGGTGAACACAGCTACAGGAAAGAGATAGCACTTGAACAGACATGGGGTCTTTCCTGCTATCTTCCAAAGAGCAAGGACTTTGTTTCTCTAATTGCATAGGTATGCACCTATGTGACTGACATAAATGTGAAAGGGTACCGTTTTGCAAAAGAGAGGGAATGTGATTGCCAAGGAAAATGAAAACCATTCTCGTTTCTAGATCCCAGGGAAAGTGTAGCCATACAGAGGAAGATTCAATTTTGTTTTGTTTTTTTATGACACCCTAAATTCAATTCAAGTAATAGACTAATGATTCCATTTCCCTCCCTACTACTTTCCATAAATTGCCCAGGGGGAGTATGTAATGAGGTATTTTAGTGGCTTAAATTGTGCTTTACTCAAAAACCAGACTTTTCCTCTTAAAACTCAGGTGTGTGTTGAAAAATGTTACTTTCCAATTCTTACTTTTTATTGTTAAATTTATTGGGAACTAAAAAACAAAAACAAAAACAAAATTTATTGGCAACTTTCCAATTCTTTAACCAAGTGCCTTGATGTTATGTTGGAGGCTGCATTAAGTCAACCTGTTAATAAAATTTGTTTTCATGTCCTCGGTTTCTTATACCATGTACCAAAAGCGGTTCTGATCTGTGAGACCAACATGGTTGAGTTGTAAAAGTTTAATCTCAAGCACAAGTGAAATACTGTCACAGCATAAACAAGACTCAATAGAATGCTTTTTTGTCTTTCTATCAATGTCCAAAAGAAAGCTCATGGAATCCTTATATATACTTAAAATTAGAACCACCAGCTCCTCTTAAGATGAGCTTTACTTTCTTATGTAAAACGACGATGACAGTAGTAGTATCAGTCCTTACTATGAGCACTAAGTGCCAGACACAGCTGAAAGCCATTTTACGTGGGTTAATTTAATGTCCTCAATAACGATTATCATTCCTATTTCACACGTGGGAAACTGAGACACAGAGAGTTAAGACATCTTCCCAAGATTGCACAGCAAATAGTGGAGCCAGGATGGGAACCCAGGCCATCTCCCCAGTTGCACTGAAGGGGTCTCCTCCTTCTGTACCCTAATGAAACATCCTTCCTGAGATACCAATGCCACTGAACAAGTGGAGCTGATCCCATCAGTCCATGGCTATGAGTTTGCATAGGAGTGAGGCATTTAAAAAAACTATAATTATGAATCCCATCCTGGAATATGACTCTTTGGATACCATACATAATCAAAGACATAATCTACTATTAACTATACCCTCTGAGTTTGACACAACCATGAATGGCACATTCTGACTAGTATTTTAAAATCAAATATATAAGATGAACAGTAACTAGCTTTCTTATCCCTATTAACTTTTCTGTGCTCTCTCCTTGGACAGATGATGGGGAGTGACATTTTAGAAAATTTGTAAGAAATTTTTACTCGAGCTACAGAGACATGAAGAGTATCTAGCCTGGCACCACAAAAATCCTGAGGGCACTAGAGTTAGCTATTCAAAGTCAGGTGAGTATCTTGGAACAAGAGATAGATACAATGTGTTGGCCTGAATGACTGAAATGCTGACTACTGAGCAAAGACAAGCAATATTTTTTTGAGAAATTAAGAAAGAAAACTTTAAGTATATATAAATAATGAATTCAAATTAATTGAGAAAGAAATAGAAGCAAAGGACAGACTATATCCTCCTACTAACAAAATAATCTGGGAGATATAATTCTTCTAATAAATAACAAACACTTGTGTTTTTTGGCTTCTTTGAGAAACTAGAACCACTCTTGCTATCTTCCCAGAAAACACCTATTCAGAACACTATTTATTGCCAAAAGATAAAAATTTGAAGTCATCTAAAACCATCAAGAAATTCCAATGCCAAAATAAAATCATGATAGGTTTCCATTTTTCTTCACCATGCAGGGTATTGGCTCTCAAGGTACAATGCAAAGTTCCTGTTACTACGTTTATGGAACATAGTTTCTAGTTTTAAGTCAGTTCTGGGCCTTTTGATAAATTTACCATCAGGTTTCACAAAAACACAGTATATGCTAAGAGCCCTAAATAAATCAGAGCCTTTTCATTTTATAGCTCCTGGGGTCAAATCTTGACAACCATGAAGTACTTAAAAAAAGAAAATAGTCACTTTTTTCCTCCCTAAAAGCGAGAGAAGCTCAGATAACCTATAGTTTAGTGAAAAACAATACTGACTACTGACTACTGGCAACAATTTTCTTGTCTCCTCAAATTCTTTGTGGAATGTTTAAAAATTCCTAATTTTAGTGAGAAATGCAAATATTTTGACATTTTGATATTAGAATAAGTGGTAAAATCATTTTTCTTGAAAACACAGTTCTAATGTCAGATGAATGTCATAGTTCTGGAGTATTCTTTCATACCACACATCCAGTTTTAAGTTACAGCAAACACTAAAATGAGGTATGAGACATTCTTTTACTTTGTCATCAACAGTCATTTGAACTGCTGATATTGATTTTAAAAGAATATTCCAGCAAATATACATCTGAGTTTATATCTCTTGAGGAAAAAAAATGATCCAATGGTTTATTAATCATATGATTTTTAAAAATTTTTATTAGATTGTCTCCAACAGAATAACCCTCACAGAGGGCATTTATTTTTGTTTTGTTTTTGAGGGAGGGGCAGAAAAGAAAACTATCCCTGGAGCTTTAACTTTACATTCACCTTATTAAATTTTTAAGTTTTAAGAAATCAAATTTAGGAATTCCAATTCTGTAGGACAACAGATAAGATCTAATTTAGAAGGCTACTTAAGTTTGAAGGATAAATAATATTAAGGCCTTAAGAAAATCAACATAAACATGACACTGAAGCAAACTGGCACATTTTGACAAATATTAGAACACTAGAGCTCACAAAATGAATATACTTTGATTCACACAAACACAACAAATATAGCCTTTATCCAAAAATCACGGAGACAACCCTATGTAATACCTATGTTAAAATGTTCAACACATCTAAGGATAGTACAGGCCACAAGCTGCAAGAGTCCTGATAGAAAAGTCAGCAATGCGAACTACGCTTTACGGCACTTTGCGCGCATGCACACACTCTGCAATGAGGGCGAGACAGAGACACCAATCACCATCGATATTGTCCTTACTTGCAGACGCACAAGTATCCTGCATGTTCCGATTCTGACTGGCACCTGGAGCAGCTCTACGTGCCAGTCATCCCAATGTACTCAGGGATGTAAACACCTTATAATTAGAAAACGTGAAGGCGTCAAGGACGTTAGACAAGTTTAAAACACATCCAAAGATTAATTTTTAAATGCACTGAAGAAAAAATTAATTGAAAATGCCAGTTAAGAGGATGTACCTGCTCCTTCACAGAAGCTAGAATAGTGGTGGCTGTGGTCTCGGGTTCCATTCCTGGCCCAGTGGAGGCAGCTTCCTGGCGGATCTGTGGTGGCCCCTCCTCCACCAATGAGGCCTTCTCAGGAGCTGGCATTCCTCCTGTAATCAAGCAGGCAAAGAGTTAATGCTTTCTTAAGGGCACCTCTGTGGGAACAGGTAGGGGCTGAGGGTTCCTGATGGTGCCTAGGAGGTATTACAGACTTCTACACACAGCTCCTTGCAGCCACTCGATTTTTAGCAGGCAACACTAGTACTACCAAATACAGATGGATGCATGAATGAATGAAAATAATGATAATAATGATAAATACTAAGAAAATATTTAAACAACTTCTCCATTAAAAAATGACATGAAAGGGTTGAGGAGGAGGGCTCTTAAATTAAAAATATATTAAGGACAATAAAGTTGTTAGAAGTTTGTTAAACTGCTGAATTTTGCAATCAGACAACCAATAAGTAAATATTATCTTATCATAAAACAAATAATAACAACACTCTATTGTTATAAGGGCCAGTTTTCAAGAGTATGTATACACACGAGAAGACATCTACAAATGTGCAAATACTCAACTGATTACAGAAGAGGCTTATATAGTTTTAAAAAAGGTTATAAAACTTAAGGAGGATTTGAAAATAAAATTTAAAAAAAAACTCTGCAAGCAACAAGAATATCTTTGGTAGTGTATTATAGCTAGCTTGGTTTCCTTAGAGGAATCTGATTGTCCAAAGATGACAATGGCTATGGAGATGGTGTTGAAAAGAGAATTCATTTTTCAGGCCCAGAGCTTGTGACAAGAATCGGCGTCGGCGCTGTCAGCGCTGCGGCCTGGGTTCGATTCCCAGTCAGGGAGCTACCCACATACCAAAAAAAGAAAAAAAAAAAAAAAAAAAAAAAAAAAAAAAAAAAAAAAAAAAAAAAAGAATGGGCTCTTGGCAGGAGATGGAATGCCTCTCCTAACACATACTGAGAGTGGTGTGCTTGCCAAAAGACTTACTGACCTGATATGAACTCTTCACAAGTTTGAAAGAGATTTAAGAAAAGATGTCCACCTAAAATACTGTAAACATTTTAATAAATTGTTTACATGTCAGAGTCTCTATCTACTTGAGAGCACAGTCTATATTCATAGCACGAAACTAGACTGGCAATATAAAGGGTCCAGCGGAAGTAACGCCCTTTTTTATGAGCTGGTAATATATACCAGATCTTTAATTACAAAATCATAAACATGTAATTCTGTAACATAACAATATTTTAGTATATGTGCTGCCAAAGTGAGCACAACCTAACTATTTTAACTACTTAAAAAAGGGCATTACTTCTGCCGGACCCTGTATAGTAAGGATCAATTAACATTTGCTGAATGTGTATATGACTGAAGGATGACCATCTTTTCCATGTCTCATCCTAGCCATTAGCAAATCTAACCATGGGCTATGATGCCCATGAGACCTTATTGGTTCAATATTTGTATACTCACATACAGATATCTGAGAGCATAAATACTGTTCTTGAAATTCTTCATAGTTTTTCCCTAAAAATAACTGTTGCATTTCAATTTCTTATCAACCTCTACAATGTTAAATTCTGTAGTACCATCTGGGGATGTTTCCCTCTATTCCCTCAAATTTCAGTATCAGCCTGCTATTTATTTTCAAAATTACAACCTGTAAGAAAAGGGAAGATGTGATACCACCAGGGCCTCCATCTTATTCCTGCCTTCCACATCAGTGGAGATGGTTCTAGGCTCCAGGTTTTTGCCAGTAGTTGCTTTAGTCTCGCTATATTAATAGACAGAAACTCAATGGGTGTGATGAGTTTCTGTATCTTCCCCTCCATGAAGGCACCTCATTCTTGCCCTGGCAGGTGAATTCTCCATCTCCCATTTCCATGATGCTGAAGGCGGGGGTGAGCATTACACCACACAATGGAATGATTTCATGGCAATCTTTTATTTTTTATTACTTGTGGTGTGCTTACTGAGATGTAAACTACACTTAACATATCATCCTGGGTAAAATAACCCATTTATGTATTTACCAAGTGTTCAATAAAGACAAGGTATAAGGTCTGTGAAGAAAAAAATGCCACACATAAAGATCCTAGATTAGCATTTAAGGCATTTGAAGATATGAAAGTATTCCATGCCATTGAAAAAAATCACACACCTTAAAATAAGCAGATGGTTGCAAAGAACAAAAATGTTACCATGCAACAGTGAAACAAATAATGCCAAGAATCAAAATTTTAAATGTCAAGAGTATAATATCATGAAATAACGAATGTGTTAGAAAAAGAGAAGCAAAAATTCAGTGAACAAAGAGAATTTGATAAAGGAGAAATAGAACTATCACTGGGGAAGTAACTATTTACTAATGCTTTACTATAAATAAGAGAAGCCTTACTATGTAATGAATGATATAGAATTTTATTAATGTAATTAAGTTCTATCACTGTGAGTGTAACCATATTTAATTTCACAATATTTACTTTGGTGACTTTGTCCAGAATCAATGAAATTAGACGGGCATTTTCTGAGTATCACTCTGTCCACACACTGAGGAGAATGGTAAGGGGATACCAACATAAGGCAGGGTCACTGACTACTAGTGGCTCATCTTCTAGCTGGGGTGGCAAAATATGAATCAGATCAAGGCAAAGTATAGGAAAATGCAAATGAAGGGATAACAACACTAAAGTTGACAGAAAGGGGTTGTAAATAACTTAACACATTTGTAAAAGAAAACACTATTCAACGGTAGAGATTTACATAGGCAGGGATGATGTTTTCATTCTCTGATTCCTCAGAGACTAGCATACACTTCCCTAGCCCTTATCTCTGGTACAGTCCCCAAATACTATAACCAACATAGGACAGAGAAGGGATGCCACAATACTGACAAGTTAGAAACCTATTAAGGTTTTCTGTCCATTTTCCTGTAGTTTTCATAACAATTTAAGGAGTTACAGAACTTAAGACTAGAGTCATAGAATGATATAACTTCTTCCCATTAGCAAAGAAAAAAGCACAGAGTACACATGTAGCAAAGACTGTGAGAAATTGGGCCTCCTGCTTCCCTCAATGACCTCAACAGTCCTGATTTGGAAAATCACTTTCCAGGGACTTAAAAAGAACTTACAAATAGGTTGCTGGACCATTTGGGGGACGGGGGTGTCTCCCTGGAAAAATCACAGAGAACGAGGAGTTTCCAGAAACTAAAAGCAGAAAAATGCCATTTCTATTTTTGGAAAGAAGAAAGTAGACTCTGTTCACGTTACAAACTAGAGAGCTAGACATAGATCTTAGGTGAGATTCTTAAAAGGATTTTTATCCAAGAGATGATCTGTGAGAACTAAAAAGGGGCATACCAAAAAAAGTCATGTTACGCTGGTCTAATTTCTGTCTTTGGTAACATAACCATGGAAATGCAGAATGTCTAGACTCTGGTGAGATATGTATGATGTTAGACATCCCCATGTTATTATAAGCAGCATAGACATGGGGCCAGCACAACAGCATCTGCTGACTCTAGCAATCTGTAAATAGCTGACCAAAACATATCATCCTATAGAGATTTCTAATGTAATGCCACAGAGCTCTGATTATTGATACAATCCAAACACTTTAACCATAATATACATAACAATACTTAAGATATGCTCAAATATATCAATAATTAACAATACTGACTTTACCAGGTGATGAAATGAAAATACAAGTAACATTGCCAAACTGCAGTAATGAGCTGCCTCTATGAGATAACAGGAATAAATGTAGGTCTAGTATTTAGGTTAGCTCAGCAAGACATTAGGGAAAAGATTTAGATAGTACTGAGGTTCAAGACAGAATGGATGAACCATGAATGAGACAAGGCTACCCTGAAGCCACGGTGATCTTAATGCTGTGTTGGTATCAGTATTTAAGATGGTAGAAGAGGAGGACAAATGAGTGTGCGCCTTCATACAGACAAAGCAGTACTTCAGGTTCCTTGGGTCATATCCTCTTCCAGTTACAGGTGTACATCAACAGGAATGGACACAAGTATTAATATAGCCATTCAAGAGAGCATGAGTAGGATGGTGAAGGGATTCAGTCATTACTTCCAGGCACATGAATGGTGATGAAATGAATGACAGCTACCGTTCCTTACGAGCTCAAACCCTGGCAGAGGGCACAGAAGGAACAGTTAATTGCCAGAAAGAGAAAGTCTGACCTAAAGAAAGAACTATGCAGATAGGTTAGTATCTATAAACCTCTAAAGCACCGCTGGCCAACCTTTTGGCCACACTGGCATTGGAAGAAAGCTGTCTTGGGCCACACATAAAATACAACAACAGCAGCAATGAGCTATAAAACAAAAAACAAAAAACAAAAAAAAAAGAGTCGCCAAAAAAAAAATCTCATGTTTTAAGAATCTGTGTCAGGCTGCATTCAAATCCGTCCTGGGCCGCAGGTTGGACATGCCTGCCATGGACAAGCAAGGTTAGACTTTTTAGGTTATGGTCCTCATAGCTGACAAAGTAACTAATGGTTTTGTAAGAAACTTGTAAGAAATTAGCCTCCATTATTACTGTCTTTACACACTGAATGAAATTTGGCTAAGGGTTATATTACTTTTAATAAAAATTAAAGGCTAGTGCCATGCAGGCAAGCTCAGGAAGGTTTTTCCTTTTGGAGCAAACAAATGTAAAAACTTTCAATAGCTGATTGCCTGTAAAGGTGGTACAGTCTCCATCAAGACAGATTTTTAATCACACTAATATGATCAAGTAGCAGGAATAATATAGAAAGGATCCTGCACTGGGTACGTGTTTGAAATAGGAAACCTAAAATTCTCTGAATCTTGAGGTTGACACTAAGATAAGACAGCTTCTACACTCTCAATTGATGTGACTGTCAATGAGGAATTTCAAAAGAGCTGTCAATAATAACAAAACTGAAGGGGGAGAGGGTGGGAGAGGAGGGAGGGGAAGCTAAATATAAGGTGATGGAAAGAGAACTCAAAATAAAAAGAAAAGAAAAGAAAAGAAAAAAACAAAAAACAAAACGCTCTATAAAAAGGCAACTGAAGGCTAAGAAGCCGTGCTTCTCTCTCTGGGGGCATGATGAATACCAGAAATCTTAGGGCTGCTTCTCTCTCTGGCTGTACAAAGCTCAGAGATGAATTTGTGACCAACTCTAAAAAGTGTGTTATCATTTTATCCCAGCCATTATTTATTACATTTCTTCTCTGCCCAGGTCTATTTTTATCATTTAGTAGAACTGCATTCTTTAGAGCCTTGTAAAAACACTTTTGGAAAGGCTGACTATGTGTTTTTACTATAATCTTTATTGAAGATAAAGAAGCTTTTATGTGAAACTATTAGTATAATTATGTGGATGTGTATCTCAGTCTTATAGTGATCTATAAGTGATTAACAGAAAACTTTTTTGCTCAAGGTTGCAGGCCACCTACATTTTAAGTGTGAATCCTGAACCTCAAAGCTGTTGATGACTATTTGAAAATTGATAAGCTAAAATGATAATGCCTAAGAACAAATTTAAAAAAATAAAGAACAGAAAACAAGCATGAATATTTGAATTTCATTCACAGATATTAGTAATACAGAATAAAACTTTGTTAACGGTGGGGAATAAAAATGTAGTGCTTTTAGAATGGATTCAAACTTAAGCAATCATCAATTTAAAATAGACTGCTATATACAAAGGTTGTTATATATGAAGCTCAACATGACCACATACAAAAAGTCTATAATACATACACAAAAAAATACAGAGAAAGAAATCCAAACATAACACCAGAGTCATCAAACCACAGGAAAAGTAAGAGAAGAACAGAGAAGAATTAAAAAACAAAACAAAACAAAAGGGCAGTAAGTACATACCTATCAATAATTACTTTTTAAATATAAATGGACTAAATGCTGCAATAAAAAACATAGTGTGGCTGAATGAAAAAAACAAAACAAAAAATAAGATCTGTACATATGCTGCCCACTCATTTTAGATCTAAAGAGACACACAGGCTAAAAGTGAAGGGATAGAGCAATATATTTTATGCAAATGGAAATAAAAAATTGCTGGGGTAGCAATACCTATATCAGACAAAACAGACTTTAAAACAAAGGCTTTAACAAGAGACACACACACAAAAAGACATTTCATAATGATAAAAGTATCAACAGAGCAATAAAATGTAACACTTGTAAACATCTATGCACCCAACATATGAGCACCTAAAATACAAAAATAGTTATAAAGGGAGAGATCAACATCATCACAGTAATAGGAGGGAAATTTAACACCCCACTAAGAACAACGGATATATCATCCAGAGAGAAAATCAACAAAGGAACTTTGGACTTCAATGTCACATTAGACCAGAAGAACCTAATAGACATATAGAGAACATTCCATCCCAAAACAGCAGAATACATTTGTTTCAAGTACACATAAAAAATTCTCCAAGACAGATCACGTTAGGCCATAAAACAAGTCTCAATAAATTTAAGAAGACTGAAATCATGTCAAGCATCTTTTCCAACCACAATAATATGAAATTAGAACTCAATCACAAGCAGAAAACTGGAAAAAACACATGCGTGGAGGCTAAACAACACACTACTAAATAATGAATGGGTCAATGAAGGAATCCAAGAGAAAATTAAAAAATAGTTTGGGACAAATGAATATGTGAACACAATGTTCCAAAATCTATGGGACACAGAAAAAGCAGTTCTGAGAGGTAAGTTTATAGCATCGGTTCCCAAGTGGTGGTACATGTATCCCCAAGGGTATGTGCTGGACTGTTCAAGGGTATGCAAAAAATACTCAGTAATGGTGAAAAATCAAGTAAAGTTTAAAAAAAAAAGGAAAGCGTTAGTTATGGAACAATAAATGTTAAGTATGAACCACCGTTAATGGAGACACTTCACAATTAGATCACATTAGCAAATGATGATTGGTGAGGGCATGGCTATGAACCCTCACCCCAACTGCTCTTTGACCAATTATGCAGTTTCAGAACAATCCATTTATGAAGTCTCCAGAACTTTCCCAAATACATGAACACATCCAGAGTCAAACTGTTTGATCAGTTTAGTTATTGAATGAGTAAAAGTAAGTATATTATCTTTAATCGTGATTCTTTTCAAGTAGTTTTAAAATTTAATGTTTAAATACTTGATCATTATTATGAATATTTAACTGTTATGAATATTGTAGAATTAAACATGTGGTCTGTATTTGTAATGTAGTAATTTTTCTTTTCTAACTTATTACCTTATTTCCACTATTTTATAAAGATAGGCACTGAACAAAAGTGTTAGTATTTAAAAAACAGCTGTTTTAAAAATAAGGGGTACAATATAGAGAAATGGGTTTGATATACGTACGCAAGTGAAAAAAGGTTGGGAACAACTGGTTTATAAATGATACAGGCCAACCTCAAGAATTAAGAAAAATCTCAAATAAACCATCTAACCTTATACCTAAAGGAATAAGAAAAAGAAGAACAAAGACCAAAGTTAGTAGAAGTAAAGAATTAATAAAGATTAGAGGGTAAAGAAATGAAATAGAGAATAAAAATAGAAAAGATCAATAAAACTAAGAGCTGGTTCTTCGAAACGATAAAATTGATAAACCTTTAGACTGACTTATGAAGCAAAAAATGAGAGGAGATTCAAATAAATAAAATCAGAAATAAAAGTTATTCACTACAACACAGAAATCAAAGGATCAGGAGAGAATATTATGAACAAACATACACCAACAAACTGGACAAATTAGAAGAAACAGACATTCTAAACAGATTGATTACTAACAACAACACTGAACCAGCCATCAAAAAATTCCGCAAAAATTTAGTCCAGGAGGAAGGAATGCTTTTAAATTGATTCAGAGGCGAGCATTATCTTGAAATCAAAGCCAAACCAAAAACACCACAAAAAAAGAAAATTACAGGCCAATATCCCTAATAAACATACATGCAAAAATTCTCAACAAAATATTAGCAAACAAAATTCAACAATGCATTACAAGGATCACACATCATAATCAAGTAGGATATCTACCAGGGATGTAAGGATATTTCAATATCTGCAAATCAACCAATGTAACACACCACATTAACAAAATAAAGAATAAAAATCATATAATTATTTCAATAGATGCCGAAAAAACAGAAAAATTCAACACCCATGTATGATAACAAAAGAAACTCAACAAAATGGTGATAGAAGGAATATACTAAACATAATAAAGGCCATATGTGACAAACCCACAGCACACACCATACTCGATAGTGAAAAGCCGAAAACTTTCCTCTAAGATTAGGAACAAGGGAAGGATGCCCACTCTCACCACTTTTATTCAATGTAATATTGGTAATCCCAGACACAGTAGTACGACAAGAAAAAAAAATTTTTTTCATCTAAATTAGAAAGAAAGAAGTAAAACTGTCACTATTTGCAGATGACATGACACTACATATAGAAAACTTGAAAGATCTCACCAAAAACATGTTAAATCTAATAAATTAAGCTGCAGAATACAAAATTAATGTACAGAAATCTGTTGTATTTCTATGCACTAATTAACAAACTATCAAAAAGAAAAATTGAGAAAACAATTGCATTTGCAATTGCATCAAAAAATAAAAGAGAAATAAATTTAACGAAGGTGGTAAAAAAACTTGTACTCAGAAAACTAGAAAAGGGGAGTTCCCTGGTGGTGTAGTGGCTCGGCTTTGGCGCTCTCAATGCCCCAGCCTGGGTTTGATTCCGAGCCTGGGAACTATCCCACCCCAACAACAACAACAACAAAAAACATTCCCAGCCAGGGAACTACCCACACACTGAAGAAAAAAAAAAAAAAAAAAAAAAAAAAGAAAACTATTAAGACATTGATAAAGTTGAAGACAACACAAATAAATGAAAGGTTATACCATGCTCATGGATGGGAAGAATTAATATTGTTAAAATGTCTACACTACCCAAAGCTATCTCCAGATTCAATGTAATTACTACCAAATTCCAATGGCACTTTTTCACAGAACTAGAACAAATAATCTTAAAATTTGTATGGAGCTACAAAAGAGCTTGAATAGCCAAAGCAATCTTGAGAAAGAGAACACTCTTGGAGGTATTACACAGGATTTCTGATTTCAAAATATACTACAAAGTTATAGTAATCAAAAAAGATACGGGCAAAAAAGAAACACATCAATGGAACAGAATGGAGAGCCCAGAAATAAACCCAGGCTTATATGGTCAATTAATCTCAAATATGTAATGGGGTAAAGGCAATCTCAATAAATGGTGTTGGGAAAACTGGATAGCTACATGAAAAATAAATAAGTAAAAATAGGCCACTTTCTCACACCACATATAAAAATAAACTCAAAATGCATTAAAAACTTAAACGTAAGAACAGAAACCATAAAACTCCTACAAGAAAATACAGGTAGTAATCTCTTTGAAACTGGTCTTCCCAAGAAGACGTATTTTTAAATACATCTTTTCAGGGAAGGGCAACAAAAACAAAAATAAATACGCGGGACTATATCAAACTAAAAATGTTTAAACACAAAAAACCCCGCATCAACAACAACAATGAAAAACAAACCATCAATAAAATGAAAAGGTAACCTAATGAATGGGAGAAAATATTTATCTACGATATATATCCGATAAGGGGTTAATATCCAAAATATATATTAATCAACAACTCATACTTCTAGATAGAAAACAAAACAATTTGATTGAAAAATGGGTAGAGAACCAAAACAGACATTTCTCCAAGGAGGACATACAAATGACCATTGGATATACTGGTCTAAGATGCTCAATATCATAAAACATCAGGGAAATGAAAATGAAAACTACACTGAGATAACCTCACACCTGTCAGAATGGCTATCACCAAAAGGACAAAAATAAATGCTGGCAAGGATGTAGAGAAAAAGGAACCCTCTTGCACTGTTGGTGGGACTATAAATTGGTGTAGGTGCTATGAAAAACAGTATAGAAATTCCTTTAAAAAATTAAAAATAGAACTACCATATGGCCCACAAATTCCACTTCTGGGCATTTATCCAAAGAAAACAAAAACACTAATTTGAAAATATATGTGCACCCTTCTGTTCATTGCAGCACTGTTTACAATAGCCAAGAGTACACTGATAAACAGATAAAGCAGCACACACGCACACACAAACACACACATAGGAATATTCCTCAGCCATAAAGAATGATGACATCCTGCCATTTGCAACAACATGGATAGACTTACTATGTGAAGTGAGTAACTCAGGCAAGAGTTATTACTCTTAACGTGTGTAATCTAAAAAGACAAAACAAAACATAACAGAAACAGACTCGCAGACACAGAGAAATTGATGGAGGAGGGGTGAGGTGAAGGGGATTAAGAGGTATGAACTTTCAGTTATAAAATAAATAAGTCATGGGATGTAAAGTACAGTAGAGGTAATATAGTCAATAATATTGTCATAAGTTTGAATGGTACAGATGGTTACCAGAATTATTGTGCTGATCACTTTGGTCAGGCATATAAATGTTGTATCACTATGTTGTACACTTGAAACTAATATAATACTGTATGACAACTGTACTTCAATAAAGAAGTTTGTTAAGTAAGTATTAGAGGTACAACATATTGTAACAGTAGAAGTAAAAATATATGATCCTATGTAGCAAAATAAGTTTAATTTACTTAAAATGAAAGTGGAACAAATGCTACAGAAAAAAGATAAAAAAAATAAAGTATTGGAAAATTAGGAATATGCCTCAACGGTTTAAACACCTTCAGGACCATATGGAATCTATTCTAGAACTCTAAAAGGAGTCCTAGATAAACTTTCATGGTTATAGTTTTAAAATATCCTAGAAATAATAAGCATGACCAAAATCTGCAGCTGTTTTGGAAGTTTAGAGATAAAAAGTTACATACTAATCTTCTAATCAGGCAGTTCATCCCCAAAATTAAAATTTCTTGGCAACAATTTTTTCAGAAGGGAGCTTTATGCCAAATGGCATAGTGATTCCACAGAATAAATTATGTATAGCATTTGGCCTTATGAATTTATTTTTACAATCAAAAGACCAATGTAAAATACCTGATATAAAAAGAATCAAAAGGTGTGAATAAGCCTTTCAGAAAAGAGGAAATCTAGATGGCCAATAATGAGGTGATCAACCTTGTTAGTAATTAGAAAATTCCAAATTCATATTACAATGAGATATCAGTACAAAAACACTGAAATGGCAAAACACTTATCAAATGAACTACTCTGGTTATAAAACTACACTAAATATAATTTTATGACTCATAAATATTGTGAAGGAATTCATTTCAATAAGGGGTTTACATTACAAAAAAGAATGCCCTCAATCTCATATACGATTCAGAATAAAAATTTCTGAAAATTAAACCCAAGGTTAATCTGTAACGTTGGGATCAGCACTGCTCACACGTGGAGGCAGCCATTCTCATTGTATTCAATGTGAATGGTGCTCCCTGGAGTTAACCAAAGCGTTGACTTGTCTCTGTAACAATAAGAAAACACTGAAAAGCCGTTAATAAAAAGTAAAAATTCTATGTTGGATAAATACAGATTTCACTTTGATATTTTCAACCTCTCCAAAAGTATCTTATTTTTTATGGACAGCAAAAATGAAAAAAAAATGATAGCCTCTTTTTGGAAAGTGTTACAGGTACTATTTTTTTTTTTTTTTAAGTATTTGGGTTCCTTTCCAGTATATAAATGAGAGAAAAGGAGGAGAGGCCTGGAATGTTGAAGGATTTGAAAAAGGTAGGACGGAGCTAATCAATAGGGTAAGTATGTTGTTAAAACTCTGAGGAGGGATAACTGGATCAAGAAGCAAGATGAACATACATTTCCACTCTTTTTCAACTCATATGCCATGAAATAACAGAAAAGGCGTTTTGTCTTTTTTAAGGTAAGAAAATTAGTCTAAAATTTTTTTAATTTTATAATCTGTGTGCTATAAAGTCAGAAAAATAATGACTGCAGACCTATGGCAACATAACCAGAGGAAACCGTAACACAAAAGAGAAAAAGAGCCTGCTGTAGAGGTTGGCCTCTCAGGTCTGGATCAAGATCTGACAATCAGGAGCAGACCAGATACAGTGCAGCAGGTTGGTCCGCCCACCCTGGACATGCTCAAGCAGTTGCCACAGGCAAAGAAGGATTCGTCCAGACTGAACTGGGCCTCAGCCAGCTACTGATGCCCAGAAGGGACCAAATTCCCGAAACAGAAAAAATAAAATGGAACAGATAGAACTAATATCCTTTGTGTTTAAATTGAAAAACATGTGTTAATACATGAAAGAGAAACAGCCAGAGACCTTGGGAAAAAAAAGTTATAGGATACAAATAAAAATCTCAATGGATGGAATATATAAATAATTTTTTAAAAGAGTACTTGATAAGAGTGATCTAAACAATTCTCTCAAAGACTAAAAAAAGAATGAAAAGGATTTAAAAAAAAAAAAAAGAACCATTTGGAGACTACAGACTAGATCCAGGACTTGTGTTTATTTACTAAAAGTACCAGGAAGAGGGTGGGGGGAAAGGAGAATAAATACTAAAAGAAATAAGAACTAAAAATTTATGAGAGCTGAAAACTAATCATTTAAAATAGACCAATAAATGAAGAAAACAAATGAAATAGATGAATTACACCTAGACCCAACCTACTGAAATTCTTGGTTCCAATGACGGAGTTTGTAAATGTCACTGTGGAGGAAAAATAAATCGCTCACAAAGCAACAGAATCAGTTTGACACCGGATCTTTTAGCAGCCACAGAGGATAAGCAATAGCTTATGGTAGTGATCAAAAATTATGATTCAAAAAGAAGGCAAAGTAAAGGCACTTTAGGACAAACCAGGACTCAAAGAGTGTGGCTTCAACAATCTTTAAAGGAAGTTCTGCAACCAAATAACAGATATGATAAAGGATTAGGACACAAGAAACAGTGCTAAGCAAGTAATTCAGGAAATCGAAGATGGAGTCTAAATACACTCCACATGATAGGCAACATAAGGGGGTGAGAAGCTGAAGAAAGTACATGGTACTAAAGTTCTTATTTAATTTAGCAGGAAGAACTCCATACGTATAGCATAATACCAATTCTCTGCTGCTCCTCTCCAGAAGAGGCAGAGCCCCTCACCCACCACTTGAATGTGGGGCTGGCCTCATGAGACACACAGAATGTGGAAGCAGTGACCTTGTGCAAGGTCTGAGGCTAAATCTTAAAAGGCCTTGCAGCTTTGTCTTTTGGAACCTTGAAATCACTATGCTGTGAAAGAGCCTGACATCAAAAGATGCCATGGAGGCAGAGGCCCAGTGATTCCAGCCACTGCAGCCAAGACCTCACAACATGTAAGAAAGGCCATCTTAACAAAGTCCTGCCCTAACCAAACTACCAGCTGACGGCAGCGACCCCAGGCAAGACCAGCAGAACAACAACAGCCTTACTCACCTAGAATTGTGAGAAACTATAAAAACCACTGTTTGAGTCTCTGAGATTTAGGATAAACTTGTGACAAGGTGATAAGTAATACTAACTGCAAGTGTCAAAAGAAATGAGGTTTGAAAATGAACTTACACTATATATAAGATTAAAAATTAATTTTTGCATGCTGAGTTCTTACAAAGATATATTTAATGTATTGATCATTTACTAATACACACTATAAACTAGGTGTTAACTGATGAGTGTAAAGATGAATAAGAATGTGACCTCTAGTCCAAGATTTACAATCTAAAAGGGACGACAAATGAGCAAACTAAAATACGCATAAAATGCAGCTTGAGATGAACAAGATGCTAAGGGCTCAAATACAGAAGGCAGGTGCTCAAGGAATGGTTTCAATAGGCATGTATAAATGGGGATACTATTCCAGGTGCCGCAGAAGAACCCAGATGGAGAAAAGCCCACCCATAAGGCATTAATTCATTTTATTAAACTTTTATATTTAGAAATTTTTTTTAGGTTCAATAGATTTCTCAAAAACCTCCCTAGACTGTTGTTTTATATCACTTGCAATTAAGGATATGGTAAGCCGCATCAAATCTCAAGCTATTTAAATAAAAGATTTGTTTTTATCATTACTTTTTCATATCAAATGCTAGTGTTAAAGATTAAAGACTGTAAAATCACTAGCACAGCACATATGGGGATTTATAAATATAGTAATTTATAAGTGAATTGCTAGAGGCAATAAAACTGAAGTAAAATTGTTTAATTAAAGACGGGCATTTAAAAATATTAATAAGGTCTACTAAAAATAAAAAGTATACAATCTAGAAACAACCTGCTATCTTATGCAGTGGTTATCTTTTTAGTTCATGATACTGATTTTTCTTTTTTACATGAACTAGCTAAATGATTTTTCAGTGTCCTGGGATTTATACTGGGCTGTCTAGCTGATAACTTAGAAGTTCTGTTTCAAACTTTTTAGGAATTCTGCATTAGACTTCTATTTAAATTAAAATTTCAATGCTAATTTGAAAGATTTAATTTAAAATTTAAAGT
Source organism: Lyroderma lyra (assembly GCA_004026885.1). Lineage (NCBI taxonomy): Eukaryota > Metazoa > Chordata > Mammalia > Chiroptera > Megadermatidae > Lyroderma > Lyroderma lyra. The sequence goes on along the minus strand of PVJL010000008.1, from coordinate 263,426 downwards.
TCCCAAAATATGTTCCATGGAATACTTCTAGTATGTCACAAATAAGGTTGCTATGATTAGTAAGTCTGGGAGATACTGCAGAGCATGCTTCCTCTTAAAGATTTCTAAAAACGTTGTTATTTATAGCGGGATCTGTAAACCAGTTATACTGACAGCATTTCAGAGTTTTTAAGAAATACAGAATTTCAGGCACTACCCCAGACCTACCGAAATCAGAATCTCTAAATGACTAAGATCCCCAGTGTCTCATATACACCTTCAAGTTTGAGAAGCAGTGGAATAGAATATTTTAAAGACTTTGAGAACTTTTACAGTAAATGAACCCGTTTAATCTAATCGAATTCAATATCTCACACTTATTTCATAACCCCCACTCTTTTTGAGGGCCACCTACTAATATTCTGAGGAACATACTTTGGGAAATCCCGCAATATAATAATTATTATGACTAATGAGTAAAAGTAGCTAGAAAGAGGTATTGTTCCACCCTTCACAATTAAAATTTGGCCCTCACCAGCTTTTCTAATGATGACAGTCTACTAAAAGAAAAACATTAATTACATGCTTTTAAGAAAACGGTACAGAATAAATTAAGCTTTTTTTTCAATAAAGATTCCTGCCAACAAAATTAAGCATGAAATTATGTTTTGGCTGTAAGTTGGGTACCAATTTCTTGGGAAACTTAGTTTCTAAATGAAGAAATAAATGATTTTGCAGAAAAAGAACCCAGCCTGCTTCAGGCCAGGTACAGGTTTTAATTATATTTTTCCCTGTCTCATGAACATTCATTGGAAATAGACTTGGTATATGGTACGTATTGGTTTTTCATTTTGTTTGGTTTGGTTTGGTTTTGGGATGGGGGTGGGGGGTAGTTTCCCGGTTGGAAATCGAACCCAGGTCGCAGTGTTGAGACGCTGAAGCCTAGCTACTACACTACCAGGGAACCCCTATACTGGTATTCTGATTGGGGAGATCAACTCCCCATATGGGATTTGTAAGAATTTACCTAAAATATGTCTGGACATTAGGACAGATGTTAATCGAAAGGTGCTTTCCTAAAAGCACACATAAAAAGTTGACAGTTTTGAATTGGAGTATCATCAAAAACATTGTTTTTACACATGTTTAAAGTCACCTTGAACAACATCGACTTAAGCAATGATGCATCTACCGATTTCCAATTTTCTAAGTAGCTCTTTAGAGTAAAAAGAAAAATTCTAGATTTAAAAAGGCATTTTTTAAAAAAGGAGGTAGGTTAACAACTATAATAACAATCTTTTCTTTCTGACCCTGTCATCTACAAGTTAAACTTAAACAAATGGTGGTTATCTTTCAATCTCCTTTAGGTTCTGTATGCTTAATACCACATTTTGTTTTGAAGACTGATACATTTTCACACTTAACATCTCCAAACAGCTTTTTAAAGAGCACACATCCAAAAAGAAGTATTAGCCATTACAAAGTTTCTAGAATATTTTGATCACAGATGAAGTATGCAGAGGACTATATTATCATTTACTATTCACTGTTCTGTATCCCCCAAACACATACTCTAGGTTCCGGGAGAGCAGAGATGATTTTCATCACCATGGTATTTTCAGCACAGACAGAGTGCCTCAAACACAGTAGGTGTTCAATAGAGTTTGTTCTGTGACCAAATGAAATAAACCGAGGGAAGACTGACAATAAATCTGCATTGCCATTGAAATAACATTTATATGCCAGGTAGTCTGAGGTTTCAGAACCATCAAGATGATTGAAAGAGCTCACAGTCTAGAAAGCAAGAAATAAATATGGCGTGATAAACACAACAGTAAAAATGCATAAAACTATACCACAGTAGGAGTCATTGGAGAAGATGGGAATTACTACAAAGAAAAAATGCCAACAGTATAAACTTGGAGTCGGGGGCAGGAGAAAGAGGAGAAAAAGAGGAAGAAAACTCTGGAGTGGAGGAGTGGAGAAGATGAAGGAACCATGAGGGCAGAGAAAGATATGGATTGCCTAATATGATGGTGAGAGTTGTGATGAAAAATCCAAATGAGTCAGGTACCACTGGCCCAATGAAGGTGGTAATGTGACCAGGAGTCAGATAACATTGATAAGGAGAAGAAGAGAGTAAAAAACCACAAGGTATCAACTTAAGAGTAGTGGTTAAACATGAAAGGCCTAGAAAGCAACTGTGGGGAAAAGAGCTACTTCATTTAAGAGGATGTCCAAAGGAACACATCGATAGTTTAGTGGTTCCCTGAAGGTAAAGCAGAAAGGGAGTAGGAGAGGAGGGAGGGGTACTCAAGTATATGGTGATGGAAAGACAACTGACTCTGGGTGGTGAACACATAACACAACACATAGATGATGCACTGTAGAAGTGTACGCCTGGAACCTGTGTAATTTTTGCTAAACAACATCACCCCAATAAATTTAACAATAAAAAAAAAAAAGCACATCATGCAAAACCTGTAAGAGAAAAACAATCATCTCCTATCCTTGTGTGCCCAGTCTCTGGGGATAAAATGATGATTATAATTCAAGGAAACCTTGTGCTTTATTGTTCAGATAGTCTGTTTAAGGAGACTACACAGAAGTCTTCAAGTATCTCAACCCATTTGCTTCAATATCCTCACAAGACACACCCAAATGTAACAGGGAGCTGCTCCTCAAAACACAGTCAGAAAAAAAACAGGACTACTCCCAGCCAGGAGAATTTAGAAAATCAATAAAGTAAGTATTAATGTTAGATATGACTTGAAATAAACTAAGAATCAGTAAATGTATTCTCCTAAAGAACTTAATAAAATAATCAAGGAAAAGACTGTAACATCCAACCATAATACAGAGCAGAATGTGATTATGATCCATCATGTGTAATCACCATCAGAATTAGAGAAGGGAACAGTCAGTATGAAGCACAGGAAAGGAAAATCTAGCTTCTGGCCCTGTCTGAGGAAGTTAAAAAAAAAAAAAAAAAGTGAGATCTTCTCTCTGTTAGATCTGTTGCTATAAGGAATCGAGGCATTCCTGAAATGAAATCTCTCTTGAAGTGATCTCTTTACCTGTGACAGGATTCTAGGTTCAAAAGTTACCCTGATGCCAGAAGCAAGAGAAGCCTGTTTGGCAAACCCAGACATTTTGGTAATTATGAATTAGTAAATTAGAGCTTTGGTTTATATACTAGGCCTAGTTCTTAGAACTGGGAAGCAGAAGACTCGGTCAGGACTGCGGTGACTCCAAAGCTCTATGATGTGATTTTGGAGAAGCCTTGTCTCTACCAATAGTTGGTTCTCCCCAGACAACCATCTGGCTGAGAGTCACTCATTCCAATTCAGAATGGATTAATACAAAACTCACACAAATGAAAAGGTTATATGAGTAATATATGTCTATTAGTCACCCTAGAACCGGATGAAAACAGCTCCATATTTTCAGAGCTACCTATGGAGGTCTCTTACATGCCAACTGTTCCACAAATCTCCACCACTGACTGCTGTGGGCAGACACTGCAGTGCCACCACATGCGTGTTAACTAAAATTGATTCTTTCAATATTCACTAGTTAAATAAACTTTTGCAGAACTATGCCTTTATTCTGGGATATCATTTATGTCTAATAATCTGTTTTAAAATTTTGCTTTCAAAAAATCTAAAGTGCAATTCTAAAACCTCTTCAAGATAACATGGTTCAGTGTTCCACATATACAGAAAACACCTAGACAATTATCTCTATTTTGTACATTTTAAAACATTTTAAAATGAAGTCTGTCTTCATTAAAATTCATAGTGTTTTTTGTGTTTCTTTTCTGGTCACCTCAAGGTACAGATGCATATATAATAATATAGAATTATCTTTAAATCTGCAATAAGTAATCAGAAAAACTTCTATCCAGACAGGTGTTATCGTAATTCATACCATACCATTTTTATTGGCTTCAATACTACCCATTTTTATGACTAAATATTCTTTACTCAAGATTTTTTTTTTTAAACACCCAACTGGACTGATTCAGAGTGGTTACGTATTATGACTAGCTTGCATTTATGTATGTTCCTATTTCACTTGTAATATTTAAATGGCATGTCATAGAGGAAAGGTAAATAAATGTTTTCTGTATGAAAACCTGAACGAAAATAAGATTGCAAAACAGAAATGTTTCACTTTAGAAATATCTTCCTAACTGGTCTCAAAGTGCATCCATCTCTCCCTCCCTCCCTCCCTCCCTCTCTATCTCTCTCTTTCTTTCATAAGTACAATTAGTCATTGCTTTCCAGAAGGAAATCCAGGTGACACAGTTAACTAAGCAAATGTTATTCATCAGATAAATAGCACATTAAATTTTTCAGTTACAGCAAATTCTCCAATTTATTCATTTCTTCCAAAGGGTAGGTAGGACATTTGTTTGTTTTGGAGTACTTGTTCAATTTTAACATTGAAATAAAATTGTGTATCTCAGGTTAACCAAAAAAACACACTTTTGGTCAATTATAGTACAGTATGTATGGAAAATAAAGACCATCAACTTAAAGGATTTGAGAACAAAGGCTGTGATAGCTTTAACCAGTAGAGGACTCTAACATAGGTTTTACAGAACTCTTCATGTCTCCTATTCCTTACATTTCTCTCAGGGCTTCTTTCTCAACTCACTCGGGCTCACAGAAGTCTTAATCTGACCACTATATGGGCTTTTGGAACAACAGGAATCAATTCCTGGACTCTGAAGGATGAAGAATTATAGGGGAACAGTGGAAGTTGTGGAGTAGTACAAATCACTAAAGAAATTGGATGCAAAAGTTAGATGGAAATTTGCAAGGTGCCCCTCTGTATCTGTTTGTCCCCAAACTGTAGCCATCCTTGCTCTCAGTAATTCCCTCTCAACACAGCCCCCGTAGGGTCCCATTTCCATGCCACACGTTTGAGGCTAGGGAAGTGGAATGAGCCCTTTCACCTGCTCTCTCTCAAAGCTCCAGCCCTGCACTTCCTGCTGCCTCCAGAGCAGCCACCCATCCGCTGTCATTTTAAACTCCATGAGCAAAATAAGTGTAAAAGCAAGTTCACTGCTGCCCGCTTCACCAAACTCTTTCTTCCGCACACACATACTTTTAAGTGCCTCATTCTTAAGAAGGTACTCATTCCTCAATGTGTTCTGAAATTGCCAATTATTTTTTTTTGGGGGGGGGGGAGATGACTCACTCCTCTAGTTCTAACTAGTCTAGTTAAAGTCTTAACAGCACACAAGGCTCATTTTCACCCACCTCTATCTGCTCTTTAAGTTTACTGAAACCAGAATCTCTGTCTTATATGTCTGCATTTTCTTTGGTGTCTAATGCATGTACTCGGGCCTTTCATTCAATGCCTGCTGACAGAACTGGTTCTACTATGTGAGGAGCTGAAAACAGAAACTGGCACTATACTGCTGCACTTACTGAAAAAATGTTTAATATATCAGATGGCTCACATTCAAAGAACTACCACTGAACAAACTGCTTCCCTAAAGAAGTCTTTTGTTCAGAAGTTGGCACTAAAAATGTTAGAAAGAATCAGATTTCATTCTCAATCTTTCTAGTTAGGTAACTTGTTTCTTTTTTAGGTGAGGGTTTTGACTTTCTTAAAAGGAAGAACTTAGAAAAATAACCACAAGTCAAGGAAGCCACATTCCATTAGCAGGAGATAACACAACTTATGTCATGACGTGGTCACACTGGTATTTCTAAATTCTCAGCTGCAGATCCAGTGTATAACTAATGTGTATTTTTAATGAGACCCAACACATCAGAGCTATAGTTCCCACAATAATCGAGAAAGCTGTTATCAAAGTCTTGACTGTGTCTCGATATATTGAAATATCACCTGGTCAGATTAAATGGGCAGGAAAATGAAAGGACTGGATTATTCCACATTTTAATAACATGCTCTTATTGTTGCTAATAAAAATATAGATACCTGTGCCCGAATTTAATGACTAGATCAAAAGCAGCATTTAATGATTCTAAAACTGTGTGATAAAATATTTCAAAAATTAACAATGTTTATGTATCTCAAAATTTTTTTTGCTTAATACTTTATTTAGTGCACAAAGATTTTAGTCTATCAAACTGAATTGGTTACAAATTCAAAATCTATCCATCTGAATTAATGTGATAAAACCAAATCTCAGTAAGTATTTTTAGTTTAAAATACTGTGCTCTAGATATATTTTTAGGTGTCATTTTAGGTTTTTTTTTGGGGGGGGGGCAAGGTATGAAGAAGAGACTTGCCTTTATTAATCTGAAGATGTGATTTCATGTTCACTGATAGGTTGATAGGAACGTGCTCATATTTTTCTTAGGTACTGCAGAAAACATACCTAATGCTCTCAGAAGGGTGGAGCATTCACCAATGAAGTATGGTATTACAGAATATAAATAAGTAATGACTGATAAATATTTAGAACACTGGCAGTGCAAAGAAAGAAAACACATGTTGGCCGACTTTCCACAGCCACCCCAGAATCTCTCTACAATTAAAGTAATAGTGCAAATTTTAAACTTTGATGCCCAATCAGCCTACTAGGGTTATAAAGGCTGTGTCAAAAGTACCATCTGTCCACATGGAAGTGGGTACCCTCACACTCATCAGAGGTACAAGGAGAGGTAAGCTATTTAATTTACATTCGGTGAAGATGGCGCAAGCTGGGCACTTTGATGGGACACAAAAAGACTGAAAAAGCAACCCGCTCGTTTTATAGCCCAACAATTTCTTGGTCTTTCTGAGACTACTCTGAGAGGAGCTGGATCTCTCAGTATCTACCTAAATGTCAATTATAAACTATCACAAAACACATGCAAGAACTGTCAGTGGGAATTAGGAATTGCTAGGACATGTAGTGGTTTCTCACATTCCCTCAATGGCATCTTCATTTCTATTTTCGATGTCTCAGATGAAACATCTGAGAAATAAAAAGCTCTTTGGGCAGGGAAAATTAGATTTATCTATTAAAGGAAAAAGGCAGCGGCAACCCTGTGGTCAAGCACAATAAGGAGAAGTGGAGGAAGTGTACTACTAGGGAGGATCCAGGAAGTTTTCAGCCAAAGACAAAGCTCACCATGGAGACCACTGGGCTCCCATTACCTGCAGCATTCAAATGACAACAAAGGTTTAAAGAGCTTTTCCTAGTAGTCCACATTCAAGAAAGTCTATGGACCCCAAAGCCCCAAATATCACTTTCTTACTGATCGCTTAATATTATATGATGTATTTATTTACTCTGTTCTTTTGATAAATGTAAGAGAAAGTTGGAGGAAGACATCAATGTTAACTTCAATAATATGATGGTCACAGCAGAACTAAAAAACACTAAACTAACCCAAAAGCCAAAACTCTGTTCCTGTGTCAGGATGTACAATTCATTCCCCCCAAGAAAGGAGCATTTTTCAAATGAAGCAATTTAAACAAGGGATTGATTTAGGAAAGCGTCAGATGAAACACACCTGAGTTGGGACAGTCTCATGTTGCCATAACTGGGTCCCAGTTTCACAGTACTCTGGTGATCTTCACCACTGTGATATCTAAACCAGCTGGCTTTCGACTAACAGCTGCCACAAGCAGCTACTGAAATTACATCACAAAAGAGCCACTCCATTAACAGCATAAACTCATCTTCATACCTTCACAGTTGTCAGTCACATAGCAAAAAGCACGGAAAAGCACACAGGTCTCTCCCTAGACTTGAACTCATGTAATCTGATTCAGTATGTGATACCAATAATTTATAATATTTATTATTATTGGTATTTATAATACCAATCAATTTATCTATAGCACTGCAAAACATATGGACCATGATTAAACATACGGAAGATGAAAACACCCAATTAGGAGACATGTCTCTCCAGTCTTCAAAGAAAAAAAAAAAAGAATAAAAAATAAAACAGTTTATGGCTGGATGAAACAGACTTTGCGTTGACCTGGAGAATCCCTGGGCCATTTCCGGCCCCTGACTTTCTATGATTCCATACTGTTACTCATGAGAGACCAAGTAGTGACAGCACTTCACAAGATTATGTCCTCTAAAGCGAGTGCAACCATGAAGAATGACCATAAAGTAAATATAGTACTTGGAAAAAAACACTCAGACGTCTTTTATTAACCATTTTTTATTTATCTTCCCCAGTTAAAAATAAAATATTTTAACCAGCAGTTGGCTGGCCCATCCATACTAAAAGTATACAAGGTCAAATAACCCATGGACACAATCAATAGTTTAATGTTTATTTGGGGATAAGTGGGTTAGAGAGGAGAGAAAGGGGAGCGGTGGAAGAGGAGGGAGGGGAAGCTAAATATATGGTGATGGAAAAAGAAGTAAAAAAAAAATAAAAGTATACAAGGTAAAATTACATCTACTTGGGAACTTCTTGGCAACATTTTGCATAAACTCTTTAGTCAAAAGTAGAGAAAAATTCTACTCAAACATTTTTTTCCTATTCTCTTTAGAGTTTTAGAATATTCCAATTCATAAATTTTACTAAAAGATTAAAAGTAAACATAGTAGAAACTCTATTGCTAATAATAAAGCCCTGTACCAAATACAAGATTAGTCAAAAAGCACTTCTGTCAGAAATGCCTGAGATCACCAACACAGGTCTAACCATTCTGGGGGCTAAATTATGTGATAGCAACATATACTGGAAGACTAATAAAAACAATAGCTTTGCGGAACTCCAGAAACAGGAAAGAATCTTGAAGCTCATCTAATTAAGTGGTTTTCCAAATTCCTTATTCTAACCCTTTTTTCTAAATAAACTCGAGAATAACACTAATACATTAAAAAAAAAAAAAAAAAAAAAAAAAAAAAAAAAAAAAAAAAAAAAAAAAAAAAAAGCAGGAGCTATTCCTCCTGAGCCTTCTTCATGTTCTCACCACAACCAGCCGGGAAGCTCCTCCTGAGGAAGATCATTTAACATTGAGACTAACACTACAGAGAGGCAACTGGAGGCTTTGAGCCAGGACACAACTTGCCCACTCTTGCTCACGGGTCTCCTGGTTCTCTTAATCAAAGCAACAGAATCCAAAACATGAGTCTCTTACCATCTAACTCAAATGTGCTTTCTTCATACTACATACAACCTTTTAACAATTCAAATTTCACAGTATAGCTTTGGGGATAAAGTTCAGACGTACTATTTTCCAAATGGTTTAATAAATGTTTCAGAATGAGGACTGTTCTGACTTGCAGCTGAAGGATGTGCCTCCTCAATGTTTCAGAGCTCTTTCCCACAAGACTCAAACTGGCTGAGGGAATTTCATGCCCCCTTACCCCACATCTGAACTACCTCTCCCCCTCTAACTGTCGCTGTATTTGCTGGTCCAGGCCCTGGCAGGCTCCCTTTCCAGGTTGTTCTACTGCTGAGTCACTTCATCAGAGAGAACTCCCTGACCCTAACCAACCCCCAGCCAGTCACCTCATGGCCCTCACTCCTCTTGCCCTCACCCACTCTGCTTTCTCCTTCATCTTAACACCTGTCACCACCCTATTGTCTCATCCCCCCTCATTTCAAATCTAAGAGACAGGAGCACTGCGTAAGACTTTGTGCAGCACCTTATCAGGAGCAACAACTGCCAGCAGGCAGTAGAATGCAGAAGGAAGAACTGGGGCCTCGGCGAAACCCTGGTCACAGGACCAGGGTTCCATTTGCTGATTAGCTCCAGGAGTCCCTAAGCATTTCTCTTTGGTTTTCCTGGTAGATCTACTTTGGGGGTGGGAGGAGTCTTAAGCCTTTGATGATCACTTCTAGGCTAACCACTAGAAATATGATTCTGGAACCCTGAGCTCAGTTCCAATTTTCAGGTTTCCTGGCCATCAACAATAGGGTGTCCTTCCATCCATTCAAACTCAGTATGCCCACAGCTCAATTCCTAAATCCGTGTGGTTTATGAAGTACCTTTCTTTTCAATGTCTTACACCATACAATATCCTCATGAAGTAAGCAGAAGCAGTACAGAAATGTTTTATAAGGTAGAGTCCATGAAATCATGGCATCAGAGCAGACAGAAATGGAACATTCTCTTAATTTCCATCTGAAAACACTATTAAGCTCTTCTGTCCATTTTCTCATGTAGATAAAAACACCAATATGAATAGGTTTGGCAATCTACAGTATGTTTAATCTGTTATAATAGGACAGCCATCAAAAATGATGCTAAAACATCACTGAAATTGCATTGAAATAACAGGAGAATGTAACATTACATAAATACTCAATGTTTTCATTATTGTAAAGACTAACATAATAAACTTGGTTAGAATGCAATAATAATGAGTTGGAAATTCCTGTGAATGTGTAAGAAGGATATAAAATATCTGACTTGCTACATACACTTACATTCCAGATTAGCTAGTAAAGGTTTTTAAAAATATATTTAAGAAGATGGGAAGACCAGCTTGAATAATGAACCCAAATCATCCCCAAAGGAACTGTTTTAGTTAATACTACCTATTCCAGTAAATAAGTATTACTAACAAGTAAGGGAAAAGTGAAGGCTTAATTTTATGTTTAACTTGTCTCCCACTCTTGCTAGTAGGAGGGCTAAAGTATCAGTGAGATAACCATCCCTCAGGAAGACAAGAACAGAAAGCAAAGAAATGGTAACATCATTAACCAGAAAGCACTCAAGATATTCAATGTTAGAGCAGCCAAGTTTTCAAGGAGTAACTCCATTATGCTGGGGGAAAACAGGCTACCGTACATTCACTTGCTCATTCCAAAATTTACTGAGTGTCCATTATGTATCAGGCACTGGGCCATGTGCTTAATGGAAACATACTTACCTTGAGTTTCTAATACAGATGCAAAATTAATAATACAAAGGTCACTGCAATGCTCCATTCACCACCTCTCAAATTATTAAAGGAAACTAGTCAATGTACATTTGGTCATTTACCAAGTAATACCTGTCATACGGTCAGCATTATATACATTTAAATCAAAATAAGTAAAATGCAGTATTCTGAGAATAGCAAGAAAGGGAATATGGCTAAAAAATAACTTAAGTGTAACTGAGTGACCCATAAAAGCTTTAGTAAACCAGTCTTACCTTTTCTATGCTCTCTGGTATCTCAAATTCGTTATATTTGAAAGTCATAAAAGATCACTATTTACTAGAATCCTAACCAGTGGCCCTGAAAGTGTAGTCCAGCATGATCAATACCACCACAGACCTACTGAATCAGAGATGCTGGGAGCAGGTGCAGTAATCTCCCTCCAGTGATCTCCAAACACACTAAAGGCTGAGAACCACTGTCCCAAAACAACAAATCAGAGGTAATATGGTAAGCAAACAAAATGCTTTATAAGTGTATACAAAAAGATAAAACTACAGTTTGGGATTATATTTATAGAAAAGATTATAATAAAAAAGTTAAAGATCATAATTTCTTAACTATGGGAATAATGCTACACTTTTAAACTGCTAATAATTAACTAAAAATATTTCATTTATTGAGCTTGGGATTAAATAGTTCTGAGGAAATGAATAAACTTTGTATAAACTTTGCCCAATTGCTTAAACTTCCAGTTAAAAAACAGGAGGTGTTTAAAATATTTGGAATGTTCACAATTTTAACAAAATGAGAAATGTACTTTCTGAATTTTCAAAAGCCCAATTTTAAAAATTATGAATGCATCCCCACTAAGAAATAGGATTTAATAAAATATTTATATGAGAATATACTGTCATTTTACAAAAATTTACTTTATAAAAATTACTTGCAGAATTTACTTTTATTAATAGTAGTAAGTTCCCTTAGTCAGCCATTGAAATATTGTTTATAAAGAGGAGGAAATTAGAGGTAAAAGGAGAATCAAGGGAATTTGCAACTGAAGTTTTAGAGTTAACAATTAAATATGAAACAAATCAAAGATGAGACCTCACTGAAACTCCTCTGGACATATGTTCTACATGAGTTGACATCCATCTATGAAATATCAGAAGCACAACAAGTACAGTTAACAACTTGGACACTGGTTATATCATCTGACAAATGTTGCTTCCAGGAGCTTTTCCAATTCCTTCACATGTGTTATGGCTCAAAGTTTTAATTAGGCTGAAGAATTCCTAGGAGGGGAGGTTCAAGCTGAATTTATGCAAAACAGATGTGGATAGCAAAGCTAAGAGAGGTATAATATAGGCCTCAAGTCTTTAACACTTCTTACCAAGAATTCCCACTGCATTCTTAAATATATAAATAGAAGACCACAGAGCAGAAAGTCTCAAGGATTTGTGCCAAGTTTATTTTAAAATAAGGAGAGCTTACTATTCTTTGCTTTTGTGAATATCTTCTTTTATTCTGACAAAATCCATCTCTAACATACTGTAGAGGCTGTACCCAATGTAAACAAACTTCTGTATCACCATCAGCAATTATTAGCATGTGAGGTAACACAACTCTGTGAACCTTTTGTTTCCATCTGTACCAAGGGCGCACTTGTGTATTTCCCTAAAGGGCAGCGGTGCTTGAAAACATTTTGTCTGACATGAGACTGCTGGGCTAAGGGACTGGAGAGAAGTTCAGGGGAGGCAGTTCAGCTAGGAGGTCTGCAGTGCCCCACGTGGAAGCTGAGTGGGGAGAATGAAGAGTGCTGAAGATGAATGGTGATGAGAAAAGACTGCACTTCCAGACCAGATGGGAACTGGAGACACGTAAGATGTCAGGGAGATACTGGAGGCAGGAACTGAAGGTGAGGCATATCTGTCACAGAATTTCAAAGCTCAAAGGGGCTTGAGAGACAACTGAAAACTAAGGCAGCACAGGGCTCTAGCTTCTTTGAAGGCTTATTGGGGAGCCCCCATGCTAGGAACAGGAAGATACATCAATTTCATAAGACTAGAAACAAAGTTCTTATGGACCCTAAGCTACAAAGGCAGCAATGAAGGTTTAATGGAGGTGGAGGTCACTAATGAGTGCAGCCCAGAATCTTATTTCCAGAAACCATAGCAATATCTACTAAGTTTATACCATCAGCCAGCCTGGATAATTCCAGTTCCTAAAATGTGATTGCTCTTATGTACTCCCTATCATGAGGTTTCACTATCACAGTTCTTGTAAATCCATGTAGATGGTGGATTCTTCATCATGAATGCAGCTAAGCAAAGTCAAATAAATGGCTTCCATTTTACTCTCTTTTACTTTGCTAATTGCTCTCAGCCCTCAGAAAACCTCAGGGACACCATAAGCATGAACAAATGTGCTTTATAATACTGTCTAGAACTAGACTGACCAGGCATTCTGTTTAAATGGGACAGAAAACAGTACTGTCTGTTTAAAATGGTATGTGTGGTAAGCCTAGTCTCAATGGGCTAAATTCAAGGTGTCAGTAGGCTGACCGTATGTACTGTTTGAAATGGGACGTCTGGTCAGCCAATCCAGAACCTGCTCAATACCAACAACCATGTTCCTGAAGCACATATTTGGGAAAGCCCCTAAGTGGGTCCAAATTACCCTGTAGTCTTAAAGACACTAAGGACTATAAAGTAAGTGGGAAGATCAAGGTCCCAACCTACTTTAGGCAGGAAAACCTACCTAGACTAACATTTGCATGATGATACTGTCCACACGCTAAGAAGAACATATGAAAATGAATAAAAATCAACACACTTTGAAGAGACTGAGATAATAATCATGCACCTTTCACAAAGCTAAGGAAACTTGGTCCTGCCCTCACTGAAGTGTTTAAATTTGACTCTTCAACAAAACGCTTAACATTTGATGGCCAAGTCCTGGAGCAGAGACAGTTTACCGACACTACAGGCACATTCACTTCAATTTATCTCAGCTGGTTGGACATTTGCTGCGGATGGATGTGAGCAGAGTATACGATGCTACAGGAGAACCTCAAGCAGGGATACTCCGCAGGGTAAGGAGGGAGAAATCTGTGAAGATGCACTAATGCTCAGCTTTGAATAATGCTGCATCTGTGGAATGCTGAGAAAGAAGTGCATAAACCCGTCGGGCATGTAGCAATTAGAAATAAAATGGTCTATTTGAGGTGACATCAAAGTATACCTAGAAAGGCCAAAAAGGTAGAGGTGATAGCAAAAATAAATGTTGGGTTTTGTGGGTTTTGTTGTTGCTGTTTTGTTTTATTAAGAGAGAGGTTATCATCATGGTAATGTTAGCCTTTTTGGTAACACATCTCAAAAGCCAAACAGCACATTAGAGGCCAGAGCCCAGGAAGCCATGGGGCCTGGTGCAGCAGAGCTAAGAATACATTGTTCACAGAATGCTGCTGAGCCAAGACCCTTCCTGGTGGAGTTGTGAGGATGCTAGTTGAACTCGGCCAAGATCAAGCTAAAACCCACTGTGTCCAGGTCTCGCAGCCATGATAAATTCTCTTAGCTTCTGTGGTCTCAAACTAAGGAAGAGAGCTATCACATGCTCCTGGTAAGACACAGCACAATAAAAGCATGGAGGCCGGGCATTATCATTTTGGGTCATAACCCTCTGGGGTCCATTCTGCCCCACACAGCTGCTGACAAGAATGACTAGCTAGGTCCTAATGGCACATTTGCCATAGTTGTTCAGAAAATAAATACCATATTTTTCCATGTGTAGGACACCTCCATGTATAAGATGACCCCTACTTTTCTAACTCAACATTAATAAATAAATATCAACTGATTACTTCTGTGTACTAACATGACCTCAACTTTTGGTGTGAAATTTTAGACTAATGTGTCATCTTATACATGGAAAAACACAGTACCTTTTCATTAGTCCATGTCCTTTCTCAGACACCTACATCTCTCTGAATTTCTTTCTCTCAAATACTGGAGTTTAAAATGTTTCTCACTTATTAAAAAAACCTTTTCTAATTAACAGAAAAATGAAAATCATTTCTCATGGTAGTCAAACCTTGTGACTTCTTCACCAACACACTAAGTCCCATGGCCTGTTAAAAATATAAAAACCATATCAGATTAATTTATAGATACTGCAAAATATGAAAAGGTAGGGATGTCTCCATTCCACTTCTATTATAAGAAGTCTAATTCTCCCCACTTGTAATTAGAGTATAATAAATGTTACCATAAAACCCCCCATAAAACTGGTTAGAATACAAAGGAATGTTATGTTTTATTATAACAGATCAAGGATTATTTTGTCTTTTTACCATTACTTTTTACACAATTTTACAAACATTACCAAATACCAAAGGCATTTTGTAGAGAAAAAACAAAACAAAACAAAACATAGGTAAGTGGGAATCTTAAAGTACACGATCTCTGTATCCATTTATTCATTCATGTGCCTGGTACCATGGAGAATAGAATAGTGAAACAGAAGCTAATTCTAACCTCAAAGAAATTAAGTTCAGAAGTAAATAATAAGACATATAGCCATAAACACATTGGTAAAAATTATCTCAGGTAATTAAGAAGTACAAATAAAATAATGATGTGTATCCACACATGCATGCAGGAAGGCAGAAATACCTTTGTGGAAAAAATACTTGCGCAGGGCTTTGAAGAGTGCAAAGCCCTTGGACAGTGAGTTAAAAACAGGAAGATTATTTGAAGCAGAGTGACTAGCATGGTCAGAAAGAATGGGGACAGCGTACTGTAGGACGAATACAGAGCTGACAGTCACTCCAGTTTGGGACGCCTGAAGGGGGACAATGGTAAACCCTGGGAATGAAAGCATGGCTGGTCTTGCAGATGAGACCAGTAAGTCTGCCCTGCAAGATGGGATCCAGTGGAAATATATGAGCAGGAAAGTGATGTCATCACCTTCCTGTTTTAGGAAGACCACTTCAGCTACACTGTTAGGCTGACTGGAAAGAAGAGTGGATAGGAGGCCTTGTTGGGAGCTTATCCCAACAGATCTGGTAGGAGGAAAAATGAAAGTAGGAATTGGGCTAAGACTACAGGTTTGAGAAATACTACAGAAGTCAGTCAATCAAAAGTCAGTAAGATGATAACTGTACATGGGGAAAGGGGAGGGAAACAAGTAAAAAATTAATTATAATTTTTTATGTCTGGTGTCATTAACAAAACTAGGGAAAACAAGAGGAAGAGCAAATCCTAGGAGCTCAGTTTGGACACACCGAGTTTGCAGATCTAGCAGTTCACACTGATGGAGAAGGCCAGCAGCAAAACAAAGAAGACCTAATCTGGAACCACAACTTCACCAGCTACAGGCTGCTTTTGTTTGGTCCAGTTTCTAGCCCCCAAGTAGCAAGAGCAGTTCTATAGCCCAGGGAATACTGGGTCAACAACACAGGACAGCTGTCTCATCTCATGCACACTGTCATGAACTCCATGGCTGAAGTCAGCCATAGACTTTAACTTGGAGATAAAAACCTCTGTGGGGAAAAAAAAAAATAATAATAATAATAATAAAGGAGGCTATTACCATCTGCAGGCTCTTATTTTTCCACAGCATTGCTGCTAAGTTAAATAGAAAACGATATTTTCTGTTGCTGAGGGAAACAAAATATCTATAAACAGGTAAGGCTTTTGTGCCTTTTTAAAAATAGAACTCAGGTTTTAATGAGGATGGGCTATCTTAATTTTTTGCTATTATGCATGTTTACCAGAGAGCAAAAAGATATTTGTAAGGCAAAAATGAAAATTTCTGCATGATTAATAAAAGCCCTTGATTGGTAATAATCACAAGGTTGTCATTACTGGCAGTTAGAATGATTGCTTTTTCTGAAGAAGCCACTGACTGGGGTCTTCACATTTGCCACTGTGCTGAGTGCATGGAATACACTGCAGTTAGGACTTTCTAGCTCCTTACACTAGTACAAAAAGAGATGAAGGGAGTGCTAAAAATAGAGTAATTAGAATACAAACATGCAAGATTAGTCTGCCCTGAGTATTCATGAATGTAAAATATACTAAATTACCTTATATAATGTCCATAAAAATGCCAACAACTTACTATTGAAGATGACTTTCTGACTACTTTCTCTACTATTAGTATAATAATTAGAAATTTCTAACATTTGTGGGAGATAACCATCTCATTTTCTGATACAAGTGATATCGTGCATAATAATGGAATTAGAAATGACAAATTCAAGTCTAGAGAGGAGATGCTTTGTTCAATTCCTACATCCTACTTTCTAACTCTAGAGTCTTTGTGCTTCGATATCCTTCATTTTATAAGAAGTCTGAGAAAAGAAACCTATGGTTAAGGGCAGTTTTTTACTGCCCAGTCCAAGTATCACCAATTTTTCTTTTTCCAGAAATAACTGACCTTATTATTAACCACGTGAATGAAGATTAAATACTATCACAATGGCATGAAGCCAGGCCATGGAGCTTTCAAAATGTCATAGGGGTCAGTGGTGCTCTGTCACCCACAAAAATACACAAATTTCCCTCCAGGTCAGTGGACACATGCCCAATTACCCTTTAGGATTATCAGAACACTGACCTCTGCTATTCTAACTTAAATACAGACACATATGAAATGTTATTAGGCCAAAACTCAGTGGTGTTACAGTTTCTCTAAAACTAGAGATACAAGTGGGTCACAAGAACTAACTTCTCCTAAGAACAACCTAGGAAATTGAGTAACCTGGGTCAATGGCATGCCTCAATAACAGAGGTACAGGATGTGGCAGGTTGCTCAGTAAGAAGGCTACTGGGCCAGCTCTGGGTTTAGCATAGGAGCCATTACAATACTGTTCACTTGGACTGGTAGTTGTGCACCCTCAGGAAATCTATACATCTACAATGTTAACATAAACTTGGTTCATTTTTAAGTTTTAAAAAGTACAATGGGTCATTTAGTCTTATACATTTAAAATCAAGCTTCACAAGCCTTCCCTGTTAACCACCATAATAAACTGATCAAACATTTAGGACTCTAAAGTATGACTATTTTGGACCCCAATGGCAGCCTCTTTCTTGTTCTTCCTGTATATGCTTCCACACTTACTTTGAATTCAGGAGGACAGAACTGATGCACTAGTCCCATGGCCTCAATCCCTAGGTGATTTGGAGAATTCTGCTCTCTTCTGTGGCCACAGGCTGTGTGCTATCACCATCACCTTCTGTCTTGAAGAAAGCTATGCCTGGTTAAGAGAGACAGAGCAACTAGATCTCCCTAAATTTTCCATCTCTGGAGAGAAAACACAAAAAAACAAAAAACGAAACAGAATCTTCCCATTGCTGCCACAGAGGCAACAGCATCATGTGAACGATAGAAGCTGGACTGTATGTAAGAGCAAAGCAGAAAGTAATACAGTAAGTTCCATAACAGTCTAATACTGCCCTACCAACTTATCTCCATGGTTTAAAAACACTGCAGATCTCCAGATATTAGAAGAAACATCCTGGAGAAGACTGCTAGATGGCCAACATCAGCATATAAACTAGATTCCCAATGATTATAACCACTAAAGAAGTGCTGAAAGAAAAAATTAAGTCTAAGAAACAAAAATTACTTTTAACAAGTTAACATTTTTAGAACATTATGTAAAACTAGGAACATGATAAAATGTTAACATTCTAAAAGTATTTCATAACAAAAAATCTGAAACCAAGTACCAAAATACAGAGTCCACCAAAGAGTGTAGTCAAGATTGTAAAAACTGTTTTTATGTCTGGATAGATTTTTTTTTTTGCCCATTTCAAATCACTTTGCAATTTCTAATTTCATTTTCCCATTCATTTAAAAATATGTGCAAAGCTGTAGAATTCAGGATCCCTCCCCACTTTCTGGACCATCCTCATATTTTCTCAAGGTAACCATCCATTCACCATTTATATTTTTTTATTTAGTTAGGCATTAAGACTTGGATTTTTTCCCTTGCCCTATGAGACAGGATTTTCCTCATTCTCTTTCTGCCACATTCCCTATCTAAGTTTACAAGACTTATAAAACATCAGATGAATCGTTGAGTTCTACCCATACTATTTCTTATTCACTTACTTTTTTTGACTATACACTGAGTAGGCAACATTTAATGAGATTTTAAAAATTGAAACAGTATTTGAAATATGTCTGGCCTCCATCTCATCTTTTATAAGCTAAGGTTATAGTACCAACATCAGTAACCATCCACTAAATACTTCCTGTGAGTCACTAGTGCTGAGTGCTTCACAAATATTATATCATTTTATCCTCAAGGCAAAACTGAGTTACACATTATCTTTGTTTCACTGTGGAGAATACAGAAGCCAGAGAAGTTAAATAACCTGCTTAAAGGTCACACACGTAGCAAGGGACACAGTCTGGATTCAAGCCCAGGTCTACCTGACTCCTAAGCTCTTAATCACCAGACTGTAAGTTTCCAGAAAAGCTGGGAGACCATTTTCCAAAGCCACACTTTAAAGAATTGGAAAATTTTTTTTTTGAGAGAAGATAACTGCTCAATCAGTATTTACTTTCTCTATGATTTACACCTAACATGGGACATGCAAAACCAAGGAACTAAAAAGGAGTAGGAAAAGGAAGCAAAGAGGAAGGGAACTTGAAGCTATGAACTAAGCAAAGAGCCAAGTGGGGGGAAAAGGGCACTCAAAATTGTTTAAAAGCAAAGGTAGCCCAGCTCAGAGTAGAAAAAGTTACCATATTGCTGTAGTTGTTTAAAAATATGTTTAAATTGATACCAATTTACCACAATGAAAGGTTTAAAATGCATACATATACCTTTTTTTTTTAACATACAACTATCTTTAATGGCTGCACAGAAGTCTACTGTATGATGTACTCATATTAACTTATTATTTAGATTTATTGCTTTTAATACTCTGAACAACTCAACCGGAAATAATCTCTGCCTACTTGAGTGATCAGTGCCGTACAGTACATTAGAACTTGTGGAGCAAGTGTACTTTTTTGGATTTTTTAAGGCTACTGATGCAAACTGCCAACTTCCTCAACTGAAGAGAGTTGCAGCAATGCGAGCTTGACTATCTGACCCTCATCTGTCGGAGGTTCTGTCATTCTTTCCAGTCTTTGTCAGTCTGAAAAACTGATACAATATTGTTTTTTTTCGTTTTTTTGTAGTTCCCTGGCTGGAATCGAACCCAGGCCGCAGCATTGGGAGTGCCGAAGCCTAGCCACCACACCACCAGGGAACTCCCGATACAATATTGTTTTTATTGTTTTCATTTATTACCACAAAGGCAGAATTTTTAAAAAATAGAATAATGACTATTTATTTAATCTCACTGAGCTTAAAAAAAAAGAACAACCCCCCCCACAAAACCCAAGAAATAGGAATTATCCTCATTTCATTGATGAAGAAATACATTCAAAGTAGTAAAAATATTTCCAAATTTACAGAACAGCAAAACTGAAACTTCTAGTATTTGGTTTTTAAAAAATCATTACTATTCACTTACAAATTAAAATAGTAAATGCTTTTCATCTATAATGAGAATATTTAGTACCTCAAATGTCTTTGCCGTTGGTTTAGAAAATATCATATTAAAATCTCTAAATAAAATAATTGAATGAAAGTAATCTATCGTATTTCAAAGTGTTTTTGCTGTGATTGCCTAGTCCAAACATATTATTCCAAACAAATCATCCTTAATGTTATTAATCATCACTTCAGACACATTAGACTCATAATTTGCTCATTTACATGCATATAACTAAGGTATATTTTTAAATTATTCATACTATTGCAAATAATTTTCTAGTTCACAGTATATTTCTGGCACAGTTGATATTTCAATGAACATCAGGTAAGATTATAAAAGTTCACTTTTTTGTTTTTTACTACCAAGAAGTCTTGTTTGTTTAAAACAGAACTCATTTCCCTCTCCACAATTTACAAAAACAATTTTAATGCTGAGTTGAAATGATTTTCAGAATGCACATGATGAAAATATATAACCTCCTGTCCTAAAATAGGAAAACAGAGAAAAATACCTAAAGTGGTGTAATAGATGACTATCTTGAGTTAAAGTATAATGAGAAATCTGCTAACTGCAAACAGCTTTTCCCTCTTCATCAGTGAATCATTTAAAGTTCCTAAATTTAAAAAAAAACAAAATCTGGGAGTTCCCTGGTGGTGTAGTGGCTAAGGCTTCCGCGGTGTCCACCCTATGGCTTGGGTTCGGTTCCCAGCCAGGGAGCTAACCACATATTTAAAAAAAAAAAAAAGAAAATTCAAGTTTTATAATAGCAAGAGTCTGCCTATGTCCTGAAGTCTGAAAATGTCAGCCTCTTTTTAAATAAATCTTGCACCTCTGGATTCCATTCCCTTCTTCCCATAAAACCAAAAGATGTTAGCAATGCCATCAATCATCACAGGAGAATGAAAGATTGAGAGGAAGGATCTACGTGAGGCAGGGAGAGTGGAAGGAAGAAGAAGAGGAAACCAAAGGTCAGATCTAGACTAGCATTCCTGAAACATCAAGGAAAAGTGTGCTGACAAATTAGTAGGGGTACACACAAATCAGAAGGCTAGGGTGAACCATGATCACTGTAAGCATCAAATGCTTGGCACCTATAGGGACAAGATTTTCTGAGAACTTCTCAAATCCCCAAATTTGCTAACATTGTGTCCCTGAATTTATCCCTTCACACGCAGGAGAGTTGGGGATCCCTTCACTCCCTTAATGAGGGTTACTCAGGTGTAATGACACTGTGAAGTGGGCCTAGAGAGCAACCAGCCCAGTTTGAAGCAGGAAAACAAGAGGGCTGGCCCCAAGAGGGTGGGTCAAAAGAAAACAATGACCTTACTCATTATCTGCTAAATTGATCACCACATGGAAAATGGTACCCAGAGGCTGATGGAAGGTATTGGAAGAGTCGGCCATT
This sequence comes from Lyroderma lyra, assembly GCA_004026885.1. Taxonomy (NCBI): domain Eukaryota; kingdom Metazoa; phylum Chordata; class Mammalia; order Chiroptera; family Megadermatidae; genus Lyroderma; species Lyroderma lyra. The sequence goes on along the minus strand of PVJL010000008.1, from coordinate 241,663 downwards.
GGTTAAAATAAAGAAAATGGAAAAATGAGACAAATATTTCCACTGAAGGAAAAAAACTTGCACAAAACAAAAAAAAAACAAACAAAAAAACCAGAAGACTACTTGGCTCACTGATGAATAACATTTACATGGTCAAAATAATGCAAACAATAAATAGTGATTTAAATTTTTAAAATTGTGATCTATCAGTATTAGGAAAATGAAAAGAGAGGAAAGGGATGTAGGGCAGATTATTTTCACTTAGATAATAATAGTAAGTAAATAACGCCTAATATTGATCATTCAAGAAATCTTATAAGAATGCTATTTAGAAATAAAGAGATTAATATCAGAAAAAAATAACCAAAACAACTGAAAGGGTATATTTCCGGGAAAAAGAATGAGGCAAGAGGACCAAAGGACTATTTATTATATACTTTTCAGTATTGTTTGACTTTGATTACATGCACGTTAATTTGAAAGGGTTTTTTAAAGCTGAAACTAACAACATTAAAAACAGTTTGGTAAATATATATTATTAGGCAGAAACTAAAGCTACATGCAAAGACTGCATATGCAGCATGATCCCATTTTAATAAAGAATCAAAGACAAAAATGCTATTTCTAAGCGGTAAAATTTTGGATAATCTATCCTTTCTATTATTCCACATTTTCTACTGTAAGCATGCATAATACTTTTTTAAAACAAGGACACAAAAGGTAACTTGAAAAAAACAAGCAGGAGGAAAAGTGGTCAGCAGGAAATGGAACTTAAGAACTAGGAGTCAGAAAGATAAGAGGACACACACAAACTTCTATCCTAAAAGACAAAGAAGAAAAGAAATTTCAACAAGGAGTGAGTAGTACTGGAGCCACGTGCTGCTTGGGCAAGATGAGGCATGAAAAACCTGTTAGGAAATCAAGAGTTCCTTCCTAAGCAAAACCTGGACAGGGCAGTGGGGAGCTGAGCAGAGAACGGGGACTGGGGAAGAAGAGATGGCAACAGATCCTTGACTGGGGAAGACTATCCTAACTGTTCAAGGGAACAGGGAGCCCAGGCCTGTTCTCAGGAGGCGAAGGCAGGTTTCTGGCTGTTGTTAAAATCTAGGGAGAGAGATGTTTAAGGAGAAGTCAGTTCAGAGGAAGTGACTGAGGATACAAGAAAAGATGATTTCCCTTTTTTTTTTTAAAAGGACAATTTAACTTTGAGTAAATTGATGTTTTTTGGCTTCTAATTTTTACAAACTTCAGTTCCTACTGAGTAGTTGACTATATTCTGTCATTTGCACAATGAAAACAAAGAAACCTCAAGGAGGGCAACTCACTGGCCATTCATCATTGATTTTGATAAACTATGACTCCTAAGGCAAAAAGTGAAGAATTTTTATTATTATTCCTATGTAACTCAAAAGTTACCATTTTCCACAAGAATATTAATCATTTAAAAATAATTACTCTATGACGCTAATCGAGTTAGTTAACAGGGCTGGCATGCTTGATAACATTTTCAAAATCAATGGACTTTTTCATTGTTATTAATTTTAAATCCAAAGGTAGGTTTTAAATCTCACTTAGCAAGTACTTAGGAGAAAAAAAACAAAACCAAGATGATGAACAATATGTTTAAGTATGACTCACTTTTAGTTTTTGAAGTGTTGGAAGAGCAAATATTTCTAACAGTGGCTATGTATTAGAATCACCTAAAGATCTAGTAAGAATACCAATGCCTGGGTCCCACCCCCAGGAACTTTGGTTTATCTGGTCTGGAACATGGCCTTGGCACTGGGGATCCTTGCCTGGCCTCCTATGCAAATGATTCTACGTATAATAAAGAGAAGAGTCAAGTACGAAAGGGTTGGGGCTTAGAATTTTTCATTTCCTGCTTTGTGAATTTCTGTATTGTTTCAGTTCCTAAACAATGAGAATGTACTACACACCTCTATTATTTAAACAGAAACATTTCTATTTAAAAATTAACAAAAGGAGTGTCTCCTTCTAGACTTCATGATGATTTAAATAGGGAAAATGCCTTTTAAATTTATGTTAAAATGCTCACTTTTCTATGAGAAGGTGTTTTTTGAAAACATCATATTATGTGTACTTGGCATATGAAAATGAGTTAAGAAGCCGTGTGGGCACATCTGAATGGGGCAAAGACAGGCTACAGATCTCAAGTGGCTTCACATGCCCTGAGTGTTCTGGCTTCACTCTGCAGGCAACAGGCCACTTAAAGGCTTTAATCAGGGTAATGACATCATGTGGACTCTAAATATGAATAGTAAAAGGCAAAACTATAAAGTTAAAAGAACGAAATGTTGGAGAACATCTTTGAAACTTAGGGATCGGGCCAAAAAAAAAAAAAAAAAAGGTTTTGCTAGCACATTTAAGGGTTTCTGTTCAGTGGATGAAGTTTACAGACAGATGAGAGATTATAAGATTGTTGCAATGATCTGATCAGGGATTAATATCCAGAATATGAGAATATTCCTAAAATCAACATAAGAAGATGGGAACTCCAAGTGTAAAATGGACAAAAGCTATAAACAAGAAATTTACCTAAGAGGATACCCAAAAAAACCTAACAAGTAGATGAAGAGACGATGAAATTCACAAGTATCCGGAGAAATTCAAGCTAAAAATGACATTCTACATCTAATACATTGGCAAAATTTAGAGAGCCGGACCATTTCAAGTGCCGATGGGGTATGGGGATGCAACTATTCTAGAGATTGTCAGGCATGGCTTCTGCAAATTAAATGTATTCATAGTCCATGATCTAGCAATTCTAGTCCTAGTCATAGTTCTTAAAGAAATTGTCACACACATCCCAAGGGACGTGCAGTCCACTTCATGATGTTGGGGAGGTAGAAACAATCTAGATCCTCATCATAGAAAAGAGTGGAGAGGGAAAATGGACAACACAAAATGCATACTCAACTGCAGTCAGACTCAAAAAGCTCAATATTCACATAGGACCAGGGACAGACCTTTACAATAAATTGCTGAGTGAAAATATTAACTGAATGAGAACTATACTATTTACATAACAATTTACATAATACAAAATATTCATTATACAAGAGTACATAGGAACAAAAATAATCACACTAAACACATTAAAAAAAAAAAGCCTATGGTACTGGGGTGGGGGATGTAGGGGATGGTAATAACAAGAGTTAATACATAAAACATTGAGTTGGCCCAAGCTAATGACGACAAAGTGCCATCAAGATTTATGAACCACTCAACCCTCACTAAAGTCCAAATAAAAAACTATAAAATAAAGATGAGCAATGTGAATGAAGTGGGGAGAATAAAAGTAAGGGGGATGAATAGAACTTTCGTCAGTTTTCCAGGGTATTCACTACTAAACACCTAGAGACTCATGACCTCCCCAGTACAGATTAGATGGATGTTTAAAACCACATTCTGCATGGAAGCCTAAGGAACACTGCAATTTGCACTTCCTCCAGAAAAATGTCTGCTTATTCCGACTTGCTATTTCTCCTTTCCAAACGTCAACCATCTATGACAAAGCAGCTATTCTCACCATTTAAAGCCCAATAGTATTTTTAGAAACAACCATTAAGAGTGGAAACTTGTTACAGGTTTCTCAAAGTCTATGAAAAATACATCTACTTTATTTACTTCTGTACGTTTTTAACCCCCTCAAAAATTCTAACAAATATGTTTGTCCTTGTAGATACCACTTTTATTTTCCCTCTGTAGAGTTTTATAAATTTGATTTGGTAACCATGTGTGTTATCAGAGAGGTACCAGAAGCCTAGCAGGAGAGAAAGGCGGACAACTAATGCCCTAAATCCCCTCTTGTGGACATGTTCACAGCAGCACCACCAATGTGCTGACACAATAACTGCTCATCAGCTCAATTCACACATTTTGGCTATTAAGTGTCCCAATTTCATCCTCCAATAATCCTAGGTATATGCCATCTGGTGTTAATGATTTGCACACCCTTAAAATGACTTAAAAGAGTTTTAAGTAAATCCAACTGTTTGATCTAGTATCTCTAATATGCCTATTTAAAAATGCAATTTGAGAACAAGATTTCCCCTAATTGTTTCCTTAATAATGACCAACAACTAAAGAAAAATGGTTCACATTTTTAGTTGTTTTCCCAAGGGAGGTGGGTAAGGAAGACTGTGGCCAGGGTTTTAGCCATCAGCACAAGAGCCAGACATGAGAAATCCAGATTCTTCTTGCCTTAATGCCCTTCTATTATCTCTGGTTAAAGTTATGTAGGACATAATTATGTTTTTAACATATATGATTGTTTTATTTGATAAAACATAACCTTAGAAATTATCTCCACTGATTCCAAATGGCAAGAAAATTATGTAAGTCACATGAATGACATAGGGCTTAAATGCAGGGGAGAATTTATTTCTGATACTCTAATACTGAAAAAGAAACAGGGTGGTTAATAAATCTGGGACCTGAGAAGGAGCTCTCAGCAAAAAACCATCTGCCTGCATCCATGGAAGGCAGGAGGCCATGGATCAGGGGAACCCCATGTCAGCATTTTGAGTATCATTATTAGATACCAGGAACATTTTAGAGTACAGAAGATGGTTTCAGACATGCTGTAGCAACTCCACAGGAGGAACAAAATACGTGCAGTGTAGAGAAAAGGGCACATATTTTCCCCTAACAAGAAATTTTCAGCTTCAGAAACCGCTTTGAATTGTCACAGAGACACAAACTTAAAAAGACTCAGATAGTTTAACCACATTAAAACTGCCTTCATAACTTTAAGAAGTATAACTCCAGGAAGTTAATATAAATAGTCACTCAAAAGAGAAGCCCAGATACACTAAAACCCAATGAAACAGTATCAGAAGATTAAAGACTATATAAATTTCACACCTACAACATATGGTTTCTGAAAGACAAAAATAACTTCACTGTACCTGGATGGAATTTTTTTGTTTTTATTTTAAATGAAACTACCACAAAGCAAAATAGCAGATTTCTAGATGTAAAGGATATGAACTGAGGAGATTTATCAAAATCCTCATATTCAACTCCATTATAGAGATGAGAAAATAATGACTCAGAGAGATTATAACGCGTTCTCCAAGACCAACCACTAAGGTAGTCAATAGAAACGAAGACAAGCCTTATTTTGAAAGCACAGTGCCTTGCTCACTTGTTCCTATCTGTTTCCAGATATCCTTTGCACAGTTCTTTTCAAATAGCCAAAGGCCCAGTCCTTTCCCTGACTCAGGAGCAAATTTTAAGTTCTTTTACTACAAAGCTATCAAGAATCACAACCTTGAAAACAGTGGTAGTCTTAGAGTGACATTAAATCATCCTAAGAAATAGTGTGTTCATTAGAAGTGAATAATAAATTCAGGCCATGCACAACATGAAGGGAATACAAAGGCATGAATTCCCAGAGGTGGGGATCACTGGAGGGGATCTTAGAAGCTGTCTATAATACCATACCCCACTGTATACTGGATATCTGAGTGAGATAGTGAGTATTAAACAATCAAGACAGTTGCGGAAGCTCCCTTCTTCTTTGTGAATGCTTCCTCATATTATTGACAAGTGGGAGAATAATGTAAGTGGTATAGAGAGGAACGTAAGGAATGACCACATGGTATATGTAAGGATTCAGCAGGGCACCCTCTCTGGTAAAGCCTCAGTAGTTAATATAAGGCCAAATGAAGTGTCATCTCTGAATGAAACGAAAGCACTGAAAAGAATGTGAAGGAATTCTAGCAGGGCTAACGTGAGCTATTAAGTGCTAAAAAAGAGAATGCCCCTAGCACACAGTAGGCTCAACAAGTAATTGTTAAATTAAGTGTTCATCCATTTTTAAAGTTTATACCCTACCTGCAATGTAGACCTCTCCCTTGAAAATATTTTTATAATTCGGTTTCATGAGAATGTAAAATTTGATTTGTAGTGCATACATACAGAAATCTATTGTAGGATCACACAGACAATGGTTAGAGATAAACTAGTAAGTTGCAGTGATAAAACCTGTGGGTATAGAGAAAGAAACTGAAAAAAGAAAAGAAGGGTCTAGCCTATGATCTAATCCTAAGGAATGAATTCAGAAGTGAATGATTCCATAACTGAAGAAACAAATCAACATTTCATTTACAATTTAGGTATATCTCCGGAGTTTTCTACTTAATTTATTTTACTTGTTATGCTTCATCGCCATATTTATTCTCAAAAGAGCTTTTCTTGCAAGATACAAACACTTGCAAAATTAACTTATTTTCTCCTTTCCTATTCGTTTTCTCATTCGTTCCTTCGTTCATTCATTCATTCAACACCACTAAGTCATTCATTCGTTCATTTGGCACCACTGAGTCCCTATGAGCAAAAACTGTGTCTGGCAGTGGATATACAATGTCCTTACTCAGTGATCAAAATGGTATAAAGAACAAAACTGCGTAATAATATCTGGAGAAACTATTCTAACATTCAAGTTCCTTCAGCACAGGTCTATCTAAATTTAACTTTAACAATTATATGAACATCATGCACAAATAAACCAAAACTCTAAACTAACGGGTGCTTCATATACATACGATGACATCTTTGACATTAACTGAAAGCAACAGCATAGTCGAACAGAAGATTTTCCTTTTTACATCAGAAAACTAAAGTTTGGATTCTGATTCTATCACTTACCAAATGCGAGATCTTGGTAAGTCGCAGAATTCTCTGTCTGCCTCTTAGTATGTAAAGTACATACTGATAGTATTACATACTTCCAAAGATTATGTGAAGACAACTAGTAAATGAGAAAATATAGAAAACCACTGTGTGGTTTATAAAAATGCACTTTTAACAAGGCTTTGTGCCAGTTACACACATTTTATTTAAGGCCTTAAGGCTCCACTATGTCATTTACAATTATTTTTAACTAGCACACTAAGCTGACAGGCTTATTAGTGCTGAGATCACTACTACAGGTTGAATTATTGTGTGATAAACTCCATGTTCTGGTCATTTGCTTATCTGTACATGATTATGTTATATGGAAGTTAACAAGGAAGATACTTTGGACCATAACCATTTTTGCACACAGAGCTACAACTAAAACCACTACTGCCCAAATGGTCTTATTTGACCTAAAAAGTTTGTCACTGGACTCACAAGTTTTATTGTCTATGATCCAGCCTCAAACTGTTCATGCTCAAGAGGAAGCATCCAAGCAAAGCAGAATGATTTTCAGTCACTGTTATTTTATACTTCATGACAACAGCTATTGCGGGTGATACACAAAGGAACGTCTTTCAAGTATTCCTCTAGACTGCTTCTCAATTGAGTCTGCCATGTAACAGGTACTATTTATTAGGTTTAATTTAATCAATTCTCTGCCTTATAGTTTAGTTAAGAAGAGCTAGATTTGGAATATGAGCCACTTTGTTCTAAAGCCCACAATTTACTTGACTTCTACAACTCTTAGTAAGCTACAACACTGCTCTAAAAGCTACATGATATCTGTAGGTCTTGCGGATCTCACAGTCACTCAAACTTTGTTCTTTAAGACTTCAGTGTCACCTAAAACTCAGTTTTCCGTTGCCACTAAACTATTAGCTTTCCACAAAACTCATTAGATTTGATAAAATGGAAAATGTTCAGTCATACTGCTTAAATTTCTTGACTTCACCATGATTTATTATTTTAATGATAACCTCGAATGAAAAACTTTCTGCCTTTTATAACACAATTAACATAGTCTACACACTTCATACAATTTAACATAATAAAGTTTTCTTCTTGTATCTACATACACATATATTCACATAGGAAGAAACTAGTTTAATTTTAGCCCATCCCAAGAAAATTTAGAAAGTGAGCTGACAAGTATCTCCAAAATAATTTTACTATAATTATAAATTAAATGTTATAAAATCTAATTCTCCTTATCAAATTCCATTTTCGTAATTCTTTGTTTGAACTCTACTATTATAGATTATATAGATTTCATTAGAAATAAAAAATTCAGTAGGGTCAAAATCAAAATGTGCATTTTATTTCTGCAACAAAATATAAATGCTATTTAAAAGTTTTAAATATAAAAAGTAAAAAAAGAATAACAAAAAGAAAATGAAAACAGTTTTAAATAAATTAATTCACTATAAACCTTACTTAGATCACATATGCCAATATATTCCCATTATTAAGATGATGGGTAGGTGTTATCAAACATAAGCTAATAATACCTATTCTCAGACCCATAATCAAAACAAAAATTAAAAGAAAATGAATCTTTGGCCATTACAAAGTTATACCTTTTTTGTATTAGAATCCAATAAAGTTTATAGAAATTTCAATATCATGCCCTCATTTTTCAGGTAATAAAAAATTAATGCAAGATGAACTATTTTTGCTTATAAATGGGCCTGGTCTCATGTTCAAGCACAGTGATGAGTCACATCAAATCACTTTCATTTTTTTATTCAACAAATATACACTGACCACCTAGCACGTGTCAGATAGTGCAACAGACTCTAAAAACACAATGGTAATGGTGGGGAAAGATGTAGTTCCTCCTTAATGGAGCTTATAGTCTTTTGGAAGAGGGAGACATCTTCAATCAAGTAATCCTATCCGTAACTGCGAAATTATGAACAGTGGTGTTACAGGTTACCCTGCCAAGGTTCTAACACCTTACCAAGTTGTTTGTACAGTGCTGCCAATATAAATGCCTGGTATCAAGTTCACAAACTCAATTGTCAGATTTTGGGTATGACAACAGCTCTGATGGCCATTCCAGAAAAAGAGTTCCAAAACTGCTTTGAAGGGTGGACTAGGTGCTGAAGTCAGTGCATAGCTTCCCAAGAGGAGTACTTCGAAGGTGACCATAATGATATTCAGTAATGATGTATGTACCACCTTTTTAAGGATGAGTTCAAGAAATTAAATGTCCAACCTCATATGGTCATGCTAGACTGGAGAGTTTACAGTAACAGTATCTTAGTATTTTTTATTCTGATTGCCACTTGCAGAACTTCTACCATAAGCACTCCCTTCTATTAAGTCTATATGAGGCTCTGCTGACACCCCGCTTATTAGCAGTATTCAAGTGTTTATAGAACCAGGCAATCTTCTGTTTACTGCATTTCTATAACTACATTTCAAAGAATAGCTTCATGGCTAACACTCCATTTTTAAAGGAGGAAAGTCCATTTACTACAATACTGTAAAATAACATTTGATATAAAAGTCAATTGTCACCATACTTATCACAAGAAATACACCTGAGAAGGCCTCATTAGGTAAGATACTCTTTCAAAAAGGAATGTACATACGTATCCAACATGAACCAGGCAGTGTAGTCATTAAAAGTTCAGAGAGTGCAAATGACGGGGCGGGGGGGAGGCGGGGGGAGTCTTCCTAAGAACAGACAACATAAAGACGACATTAAAAAGAAATACTAACATTGAACCATAAACATCTTTAACACATTTACCAAACCAAGACCGCAATGAATACTTTGCACAGTAGAATCTCAATGCTTCAGTTCTCAAAGGCAAGTAAACTGATGCAGATTTAGTTCAGTATCAAAAGGCTTTGAACAATGTGCAACTATTTATGTTCTTATTATGCTTACTTTATATAATGTCTACACATACTACAGGTTCATCAGTAGTGCTGGTAATAGATGAAGAAATAAAACTCAGATCAGCTAATAATAAATTTTACTGCCAGTTTTAAAATACTTTGCAGAACTCTGATGGAAAACCAATACATTTAGGATTACCCATTAATTTCTCTATCTCCTAATTTTACTGATATATAATAAATTTTTAGAGTATAACATAATCCCCAATTCAGTCAGCTGTAATAAATGTTAATAAATTCAAGAGTTAAAAACAATAATTAACTTTACCTGTAGTATGTTTTTAAATATTAGGAGTTTTAAAGTTTCACAATACAACCAATAAAAAACAAATGAAAAATAAAAAACATTCTTCCAGGTAGTAGGTTTCTCAAACACTACATCAGTGCACAAAATGTCACTTTTCAACATGCCCCATTGATGATCTCTATTATGATATTGCAAAGTTTGTCACTAATGCCTATCTAGAGCAAAATAATATCCAGGTGACTCTACTGACTCATGAAATTTATATGAGATTACCAGGGATCATGTACTGCAGACTGAAAATATAAACCTCAACAAAATGAGGACAGAATGAGAGGACAAATGATAAAAACAAAAATAAAAAACAAAATACTACATGATAGGTAGTGCAATCTGTAGCACGGAAAGGAAAAAATAGAGAAAGGATCAAGAAGTCTCAGAATGGCACTAGAAATTAGGGAGCCTTTGAGAAAAATGCATTAATGAAGAATAGAACACATAACTGAGGACAAAAAAATCCACCATGAGAACTGGACAAAAATGAAGAAAAGAAACCCAATTATAGGTCTCTAATCCATATCTTGATTTTTTAAACAATGCCAACTTTCCAAACTCAAAATACTAATTTCTCTAAAAACTCACTAATAAACAGAGAGCTGTTTACCAGTAACTTTGAGATGAGCTAAATGACTACTTTTCATGTCTAAATTTTAGGCGCCCTGTCCACAAATGTTCACTATTTCCACATTGGATGGGGAAAAGCTACTTCAACATTAACTGGTTTGTGTTCAGGCTAAGAACCACCACACAATAAACCTTAAGAATTCAATTCTCTCCCTTCATCCTATCTGTAAATAAAATTTCAAGAAGCTTCAGAAGCGTTATAGGGTATTCAGAGAAAAGTTTACATGAACCCATTGGGGAAAACAACAAGAACAAAACCTTTACACTGCAAATGACTTTAAGGTGTCAAGAAGATTGCAACAAATATTAAAGACACATGAAATGCACAGGAGTGAAGGACAATGTTAACAAGATTAACATGAACAGGTGTACTACCACCTGATACAGTGATGTGTACTTCCTCTAAAGTTGGTATTTCAAATTATAAGGCTGTAAGCTAACTTGGGTTAAAAAAATTTTTTTTAATTTTTTATTCCACTGACATTTTCCTTAAGTAAGAAAATTCAGAATAAAATCAATCTATCCAATCAAACTTTCTATGATGATGGGAATGTTGTATATTTGTGCTGTCCTATATCATAGACACTAGCTATATGTGACTACTGAGTACTTGAAATGTGGCTACTGAGTTTTTTTAATTTTAATTAATTTAAATTTAAACTTACATAGCCAAATGTGGCTAGTAGGTATATATTAACACAGAGAATTAAGGCATGACAGGCCAGTTAACAAATCCACAAACTTTATCAGTATTACTCTAAGTAGAATAAAATATCTCTAACATTAAGATGTTTTAATATCTGACACTAAGACTATAAACTAAGTTGGCACCATTTCAATAATACAGATGGGTGGATAATGTTCATTTGTATAATCAGTTTTCCTGTTTCTATGTGCTATGTGGCAGTCACTACTTCACATGTATTTTACTCATTTTATCAATCATTCCTAGAAAATTTTCTTTCCCTATAAGTAGTCATACTTGTAATAAAAAAAAAAACTTGAAATAAGCCAATTAAAAAATGGGCAAAGAATTTGAATAGACATTTCTCCAAAGAAGATATAGAAATGGCCAATAAGCACACGAAAGTACACTCAAATGTCTTTAGTCATTAGGGAAATGTAAATTAAAACTATAATGAGTTATCACTTTACACCCACTAAGAAAGCTGTAATTAAAGACAGTCAATACCAAGTGTGGGTGAGAATGTAGAGGATTGGAACCCTCCTACATCGCTGGTTGGGAATGTAAGGCAGTGCAGCAGCTTGGAAAATCGTTTGGCAGCTTCTCAAAAAGTTAAACATAAAGTTATCATATGACCTAACAATTCTACTCCTAGGTGTGTACCCAGGGCAACTGAAAGCATAGTCTACGGAAAAACACACACAAATGTTTGTAGTAGCATTCTCTTAATAACTGAAAAATAAAACAACCCAAACTTCCATCAGCTGATGGATAAGCAAAATGTGGTATATACATACTTAGAATACTATTTAGTCATCAAGAGGAAATAATGAGTCAGTGCTAAAACATGGATAAATCTTGAAAATATTGTGTTAAATAAAAGAGGCCGGACATAAAAGTACACATTTTATGGTTCTATTTATATGAAATGTCCAGAGTAGGTAAATTCATAGAGGAAGTAAATTAGTGGTGCCCAGTGACTGGGGGGATAGGGAAATGAGGAATGACTGCTAAACAGGTACACAGTGAAAATGTTTTGGAATTTGACAGTGCTGATGATTGCACAACTTTATAAATGTACTAAAAACTAATGAACTGTACATTTTAAAGGGATAAATTTTATGGTATATAAACTATATCTCAATTTTTAAAAGCACTTCAATTTTTACTTTGAAAGTTTGTTAATTTTCTATCAACATAATTTTACTTTAAATATCTTTGGGGTTATTTTTCTCTCTAAAGAAATACTGACCATTTAATAAACGGTTTTATGTAGAAGAGACATCTGTAAACAAAGCTTCTAAATAGGAGGCAGTCTGTAAGAAACTCACTTTAGATCTAAACACACAAACATACCGAAAGTGAAAGGATGGGGAAATATATTCCATGCAAATGGTAACCAAAAGATAGCAGAGGTAGCTATACTAATATCAAATAAAATAGACTTTAAATGAAAAGTTTACAAGAGACAAAGGACATTATATACTAATATAAGATTCAATACAGCAAGAAGATACAATTATAAACATTTACACACCAGATACAGATCAGAAAATATATGAAGCAGAAACTGACAACTGAAGGGAGAAATAATATATAGTCTCCAACTATTATAGTTGGAGACTTCAATACCATTTGCAATAATGGGTAGAACAACCAAACAAAAGGTAAAGGAGCAGAGGATTTAAATAACAATAAAAACCAGCTAGATCTAATATTTATAAATAAATAAATGATAGCTAGATAGAAATAAAGAGGCAAATTTTAAAGGTTGCTAGTTACTTAAAATTAAGAAAGAAACAATCAACAGAAATCAGGAAAATCTCTGAGCTAGAACTGACTTCTGAGTAGGAAAAGACTAATATATCTTCCTGACCTAGAGGTACAGGGTAAGTCTGTAATTTGGCTTTCCCTTGGAAGCAGTAGCAGTTCTGAGCTAAAGTTTGAGAAGACTGAGTCCCTTTCATTCTGACTTCGTCCTCAACTGACAAAGGAAGGATCTGAGAGAAGATTTAAGCCACAGGCAGCCCTGGTTGATGTTAGAGCTGAGGCAAAATTGTGGAGCCAAGTTATGGGCAAGCCCTGAATTTCAACATTAAGTCAAGTACTCCTGAAAAATGGGCTGAGTTTCTCTCCTTGAAGGTACAAAGAGAAATTGGGATAAAGAAAAGGGAATTACAAAATCTGCATAAATCTGAGAAAAATCATCTATGTTTTAGAGATAAATGTCTATGTTATGGCTTAAAAACAAAAAGACCACTTGTCTGGGTCACATAGAGACTAAATAATAAATCAAAGCATAATTAATACTTATAAACTTTCAGCTGTCATCAATGACAGAAAACAGAATTACAAACTGTTGTAATAGCAACCCTTAAAATGGTTGCTATTAGTTGAATTCTTTTCCAAAATTTTTAAGTATGTCAAGTCTTATTGTAAGTACAAAAATGTCAAGCTGCCTATGGAAGCTTAAATAGAAATATATCAAGAAAAAAAATTTTAATTATGCTGTATTTAAAAGTTAACTAATTAACATGTAAATTGTTGGAGAGTAAATTGAAAAAAACAATGTTGCTTTAAGTAACTCCTACTAACAGAAAAAGAAACATCACAGAAACGTCCTGGAAAATGCTGGTTTGGGAGCCCAGCCCAGGAAAGGAATTGGAGTAAGTCCCTGCCATCAAAGTACTTAGTGGGTGGAACTAACTCTAACATCAGGGGAAAAGTGACAGGAAATCATAGCCACAACGAAGTTTTCTAAAAGCCCATATTTATAAAAATACATCAATGTAGTAAAAATAAAAACAGAATGTAAAGGACAAGCACCAACTTCAGAAACTTTAAGCAAAATTGGTAAAACAAGATTTATTAAATTTGAAGGACAGTTTCACAATGTTCATTACATTATTGTATATATTATCTATATTTGAAATATTACCTAAATATTCTTTTAAGTCTTATGATCATTAATGATCACCAGTTTCATTTATTCCAAAAGTTCAAATTACGTTTTTGAACAACTTCCAAAATATAGATCATTTATATTTTGTGTGTGCTTCACCATATTGATTAAGGTTTAAGTCATTACTAATAACTTAGGGGATTCAATCAAAATATTTACAAACCTACCTAATAGAAAAAGATAAAATACTGCCAAGGTAGAGCAGTGGAAAGTAGGTAGATGACACATGCTAATGATTCCATTTATCATAATTAGTACGTCACTTCTAAAATATGTGAATACCTTTCAGTGTAAGGAATTTAATGACCAAATATATAGTCGGCATAGTCTAAAGTGTTTATTAAACATTGAAAACCACAGCATGTCATCTGCTTGTGAGCATCTCATCTTACACTGTTCTAATTTACTGAATAAGAGAAACAAAACATACAACATAATGTGATCACTTTCAAGGTACAGTTAATTCTTGCAAATCCTTCCCTCATTGAAAAAAAAATTCAAAATAACCTAAATAATGATTATGTTGTTATAATCTGGGCTAAAGCTAAAATTAGCCTCACATCTTGTAGCTGATGTGAATTTAAACTTCAAACCACACCCTTTCAAAAACAGAACTGCAAATTTAAGATCTCAAATCTTTGCAGTCTATTTCAAACATGAAAAATGTTTTTGCCTGAACCAGAAACTTCTCTTTAGAACACAAGTGCTGAGGACCAAACTCTGTCCCTGGCTTGTCTGGTAGCAAATGTGAAGGATTAACACAGTTATCAACTTATTTATTTGCAGGCCCCAGAAGCTGGTCCTTACAGCTTAAGTGACATGGCGCTTTAGCCATTTTCTAAAACAGAAACTGTTACCAGGAAATTAAATCTCAGCCTAATCCTAGTTGATCATTATGACAGCATAATTTCAGGAAACCCTGCGGTTAAGACTAGTACTTCAATTTCTTTACAGGGTCTTTCCCTTGCTGCTTGGCTTCCAGAAAAATCAAGCCATAATTAATATTTCAATGACACAGGAGCTGATACTTGTACTGAAGTGAAGAAGCTCATTCACTCTGGCATGTTTCTCCCAACTCCTTATTTGTAATAAGCACATCTCCAGCTGAGTTGGCCTAGATCATACTCTGTTTTTAAATTTGCGGGGGGGAGGGGTGGGGGTGGGGGTAGAGGTGTGTTAAAAAGTCCTGAATTCTCATCTAAATTAGCTAATGGGAAACATGGTCCTTTGCCCAGGATGTGGCGACGCAATCATACTGGACCTGCAGTTCTGAGGAAGTTTTCTGTGGCCTTGAAAGAGTTGTACCCACCATCATTTGTGGTCACCAAATTTTCTTCCTCTCCTTGCTGCACAAAAGGGGAGATTGTAGACTGAAAACTTACGAAATGCACTGTTCTTCTACGTTTTTCTTTCATATCAGGCACAGTACCATGCATATAGAAATCTACGGTTTGAAGCAACTTCAGGCCAAACCAAGAGGTCAGGTTCAGGCTCCAGGCCTAAAGCTTGGGCCACTGCCGGTGTTGCTAAATCAGTGCTGCTAATGACTCATAATCATTTTATTGCTTTACTTTGATATATTGACCAATAGATACCAACTGGTTCATATCCTGAATTTGTTTCTGGTCACAAACAAATTGAGGATAGGGACATGTATTATACACATGAAGAAAAGGCTTTATGTAATGAAAAATTACAGCAAAATATTGTGATAAAGTGCCTCACAACTATACAAATTTGGACAACGGGAATTTATAGATAAAAAAGTTAATACATAACTAAACTGGTGCCCAAATTCCTGGAATTGGTGGCTGGCTAGCTTTGTAGGCAGACTTACTTTAGTGACTTCATTAAGCGTGTAGTGTGATCCAACTCCATTTTTCACAGGATTAAATTTTTTTTGGTATCAATTTTTAAATTGGCTAGCAAAGTAGCATAGATAGGCCTTTTCCCCTTCAAGTTTAATTATTAGGTTTAAATAAAATGAACATGAGATATGATACTTTAAACAACAAACCAACTGAATTACACCTATGGAAAACAAATCCTGATGCAAATTTCTTTAGCACATCACTCCCCGCCACCTTATCAATTTCTTTTATGCAATTTCTAGGGCCTAACATTTTCTTCAATAATATCTTTAGTTTAGCTTCTCATATTTTCTTGTCAACATCACAATGCACCACTAGACTAAAGCTTCACTTTAAAGCCAGCTACTTAAAGTGAAGCAGAAAGATTTTCCTGGTTTGACTATTTCATCAAGATAATAAATGCAAGAACAGATACAGAGGGCCATTTGAATGTTTTAATGTCACAGTTAGAGTAAGTGACTTAGGGATCAACTACTTGATTCATTTTACACTGAACATTTGATTCATTCAAACACAATCAAAACTGTATTTGTTACTTGTATTTACTTTCTAGAAAAAGGTACATTTGAATATGCAAAACTTTTTAACTTTTTGAAAGACGTTTCAATGTCAAATCTGGGGCTACATCTGGATTCCAATAACAATTATGTGCAAGCTTTTTAGTACTTCCTAAAATTTAAAAGCATAAAGTAACAATTATGATATAAAGATAAAAAAATAACTCATATGACCTAAAACCTAAAATCAAACACAAAATTAATCCATGAAATGACAGAAAGAAATGTTAACTCTCAATAACATCAGTATACCTTTACGACTTGCCAGTAATTTTGGGATATTAACATGGTATATAGTTTAGGATTCAGACCAGATTTAGGTCTCGCTGTTTTTCAGTTTTGAGACTAAGACCTGCCTTGGAAACTGGATGACAAAAATGTTATCAGTAACACAGATTTCTAAAATGCTGCACATCTGCCATTGTTTCCTGCCACTCAACTTGAAGTCTCCCTAAGAAAATCTCCACAGTAACCTAAAGCATGATGACCACTTAAGCAGCAAAATAACTGCTTTAAAAAGTAAAGCAGAGATGTGGCTTGCAAAGCACAATCTGGAATCCATCAGGGGAAAAACTCACGGGGAGAATGAGTCCCAGCCTGTAAAGACTGTCCCCACAAAGGATGACCAGGCTGCAGATACACACAGACACAATCGCTAAGGAAAACAGCTGCGCCCAGATGCAGGAATGCATATGAATCTGAATGACTACCTCCCCAGATCTCAGGTTCCTCAGCCTTAAAAGGAAAGGATGCCATATGCTGATTTCTAACATCCTTCCTTGTTTTGAAAGGCTTTTCTTTGATTCTATAGGCATTAACCTCATCAGCAGTATCCTCACAGTTACCCTCATATGAATGTGAGCACGGTACCTGTGGCTTAACTTCAGCGTAGTCACAAATTTAAAAAGGACTGTGATTATTTACAACAAAATGCTCACCTCTGGATGCTGCTAAATGTAGGTGAGTTTTACTTTCTTCTTTTGTGCTTCTCTGCATTTAAAGTTCCTTTTAAAATACATATATATGGATCATATTTATAATCAGAAGAAACCTATTTTAAAAGTGAATTTTCCCAATTTAAAATAGCACTTCTCAAATCCAAGACTAACATTATTTTATTTCAATTAAAACTGTAGAGGATGAGCCCCCAATTCAAAAGTGCAGGACAGGAATCGTAAAAAGTAACATTAGGAGTTCCCTGGTGGTGTAGTGGTTAGGCGTCAGCGCTCTCAATGCTGGGGCCTGGGTTTGATTCCCAGCCAAGGAACTATCAAAAAAAAAAAAAAAAAAAAAGTAATATCATAGCACATTTTCGCTGTATATGTGTACAATGATAACCAGTAATATAAATGTAAACCCGGAATCATGTTTTTAAAACCCAGTTACTGAGGTATGATCATATGTGAACCTGCCATGCCCCAATATTTTCCTGACCACACCTAAAAAGATTTAGTATATGAGTCCTCTGAAAGTAAAATACCTGTTTTATATCTTAGGTTAAAAAGAAAAAAAAAAAAAACAAAAACAGGATGCTTCTTTTCCTTTACTGCAATTTATCTTAACTCTTTTGGGGCAGAGAAAAACCAAAAAACCATTTGAAATGTCCTGGAAGCAATAACTTCTCTAAAAATAATAACAAAACGATTTCATATACTCAAGCCCCCTTGATTTTATAAACCATTCCTATTATGTACGTAGTACTTCAAATGTCTGAATATTTATTTGAACTAAAACTGTCTGTACTGAGTTGGAATTCCCCAGAATCAGAACTCAAGACAAGGGTTTGAGTGCAAGTAATTGAGTTGGGACGTGGACAAGTGAGACAGGCCAGGGAAGGAAATCAATACAGGGTGTATTAAGGGGTAGGTTACTGCTATAAGCAGTAAGTCCGTCTCATGCCCCTTGAGAACTTCTGGGAGGCTGCAGAGGACAGGCCTCAGAGATGTCTGAACTAAGGAGTGAAGTAAACTCCCCTCTTAGTAAATGGATGAGGGATATTCTTCAGGTGGTAACTTCCTGGCACTTCTGACCCAACACCCACGGCAAAGAAAGTCCTCAGGCTCAAAGTCCCAGGGGCTTGCAGTTAGGAAGCTGTTGAATCAGAAGACAATGAACTGGTGATGAGTGCCATGAGACGTGGCAGGGCACAGACAAAATATGCTGTCATCACGAAGTATAATAAGAAAAATGTCCTTATTTAGATTAAAACACAAACTTCAGTCTACACACACTTACTAAGCACCCATTCTGTGCCACGAATGGTGGGGGGCACTAACGACTGAAAAAAGGAATATAGTCAGTTTCATGACTTTCAGTCCAAAACATGGTGGGCAGTCGCATGTAGAAAGGTAATTGAAAACTAAAAAAGATTTAATAAGAGAATTTTAAGTGGGGCCAGGAGTTTTGGCATTTCAAGTGGGAAGATTATCCTTTTCAAATCAGCTGTAATGGTACATAATATGTCTTCCAGGAGAAAGGGAGAAAGAGCAGAGATCTCACCTTGATGACAGCTACAAAAACACCACACAATCTGCCAACTCACAATTTTCTTCAACCCAACAGAGAGATGAAACCTCAGTACAACCAACTACCCCTAATTAAGGCAAGAGAGGCACCTGAACTTGCTTACCTGAGGCAGATGCTGCTAAATACTATTAGAAGGAAACAAACTAGAATGTTTACCATGTTGGTAAAGACTCAATGTAGGCAAGCAAGAGAATCCAGAACTCATAGACAGTAGGTTGAATTTACTCTCAGGTTCTTGTCTGCAGATCTCCCCAGCTGCTAACATAAAAAACTGGCCAGAGCCCTGAGGCAGTCTCCCAGTAGGAGCAGACATGTGGAGAGGGGAATAGCAGCCACTGTGAAAAAGGCACACATCCACCTGAATCCTTGTCACCTAATCACTACTATCAAAAGCCTGAAATTACTGAGGGAAAAGCAAAAATAAATAAATAAAATAAACCCTGTCTTCATCAGGACACTGGTGAAAGCGCACTGCAGCTAGGAATTTCCATCAGTATACTTAAGTCACCCCATTTTATAGAGTCTACTTAAAAAAAAAAAAAAAAGCTTGCTTCTACAAACACAGCTTCAAGACCATGGTTCCATCCTTTAGCTAGGCCGCTGGCCTAACCCTCTCCCTCAACAGACACTATGGAATTAACCCAGGGCCTTGGAGGTGAAGGAGAGAAAATCATGGCCCTAGAGGGAGGAGGCTTTGGTGGAAGAAAAAGTTTTAAGATGAAGACTTGAGCATGGTTATGGATGCAGCAAGGCAAGTCAAAGAATAGGACTGATAATAATCAGGGAGTTAGGAGGACGGGTTATAAATCACTTAGCATGAATTTCTTTCTGAATGTTGTATCAGTGCAGTTGCTTAGACATGCAAGTTTAATTTTTATTTAAAATAAGGGGAAAATCCTACATGAAAAGATTCCTGGATTAAATTTAGTATCAGATTTTTACAGTCAAGAACAATTAAATTGTCTGCTCATATTTTCTGGATCATGAGAGCTATTCACACTGAAATGTCTAACATTTTGCTCACTGTCAAAAAAAAAGCCTTCAAGTGCTGACATGAAGAATTGTGCTTTATTCCAATTGTGCACATCACTGCAGTAACAGAAGCTCATCACACATGAGAGAAGACATATGGGAAGTGAGATTCATCTCTTCTTCTAGCTGATTTGACAGAAGTGGTAGCATCCAACCTAAATATCAATGAATGTTTTAATATTTTTTCAATCTTATTCATAGTTAAAAATCAGAATAATTTCTTTCTTCTATTAAGTGCCATTTATTGAACTAAGCATTATTTCAAAGAAAAGCACTAGTCATTCCATTTTAGATACCACATTACACTTAACAAAAGCCTTTATTTTTTTATTTTTTTATTTTTTGGCATGTGGGTAGCTCCCTGACTGGGAATTGAACCCAGGCCGCAGCGCTGACAGTGCCAACGCCGAAGCCTTAAGCCACTACACCATCAGGGAACTCCAACAAAAGCCTTTAAACACTTTTGATTACTGAAAAATTAAACATGCTTAAATTAGTCAGTCTTATTCTATAGTCAAAACTTAAATGTATCATAGCAAATGGTTTCTAAAAGATATAGAAATTGTCTTCTTTTTTAGGTCTTTCACAATTCCAAAAACCTTCAGGAAGCTCAGTACAAAACTGTAAATTAAAACTAATTCAAAAAAAGGTGAATGAAAAACTATCTTCAGACTATTAGTTCTAATGTCTATCCAACCAAGTAGAGCCAGAACTATATATTTATTATAGCCTATACTTTCCTTGAGGAGGAACAATCACCTAATTTCCTAAAAGCAGTAAAAAAATAAGACTATAGGTTACAGCACAGATTTGTTATATGTTATTATAAATGATAAAAATATAAAATGTTAAGATACATCCATTTAAAGCAACTCAAATTGTACATCTGTATATTCTTTACTGTGAAGCTAGTTTATGGAAAATTTCAAATCAGATGAAATGTGTCTTAAAAGACAGCATTTAAAGAAAAAAAATAAGGGAAAGAGGGAACTTTGCTTTGATATTCCTTTACTTAGCAAGCAAGGTGATACTCTTCCACTAAATGAACTACATTTCCCATGTGGATTAACTTATCTCTGTATGCCGAAACTTCTATGTCGTCCAGGAAGTTTTTCATTTTAAAGTTGAAGCACAACTACAAATCAAAGATGTTCAGAACATTTTATTTTTCTTCTTTTATGCCCAGAATGATGGGAAAGTTTTAATAGAAGCTTCCTGAGGACAAGCCTTTGGTTTTTGTTTGTTTTTTTTTTCCTATACCTTGCTGTCCTACAAATCTCAGCATGTGGACTGAATGGAAGACAGTAAAAGGCTCTGGCACACTTAATGTGACTACACAGATGAAGACATTTAAGCTTTCCATAATCAGCAATGATATTTCTGGGGTCTCTGAGGCACAGACACTATTATGTCACTTCTAAGAGCCAATATCTTTAGTATAAGATAAAAACAAAGGGACAAGGCCATGTTCATTTCCATAACCCTCTCCACTCCTAATAATGGGCCTCAGAAATACATGGTTACTGATTAGAATTCACTAAATTTCACTGAAAATTTCAAAAGATAAGCCCAATAGAAAGTTTGTTTAAAAAAACTTGATGAGATTTTAAGTGAAGGCAAAAATAATTATCACACATTCTTATACATTAAATGTTTTTTGCCACAATTCATTAATCAAATACTTACTATTAAGTAACAATTATTTTGTTTCAGTATGAAGCACTGAACCACACACTGAACTTACAGAATATTTTAACACTCTTGGAGAGTTACTGACTCTTTTTATTTCTCATTGTGGCTCTCCTTAATTATAATTTCCATTTTTATGAAATGAAGGTAATATATTACCTATTTTATAAAGTTATTGGAAGGATTAAATGAATATTAATACAATACTTTGGCAAATGGAAGGCTATTTTATTTTGCTTTGTTACTCTAAAAGCATCTACCATTTTATTATTTTACTTATAACTGGTCTCAGTTCTTTCTACCAGTTCTTAAAAATTTTTCTGTCATTCTGCTTCTGTCTATTACTACAACCACTTGCCATATATAGGTATTCAGCACTAAAAATGTGGCTAGTATAAATAAAAAACTGAAATTTTCATTTTAAATAGCTTATGTGGGCATTGGCTATACCACATTGAACATCACAACTCTGTATATTTAGAAACACATAATCTTTTTATTGTTAAAAACAAAAACTTCAAGAGGTAAAATTTTGTTTCCTTAACCAGTTTCACTCTTTTCAATGTGGAACAGTATTATATAAAAATAAAAAACAACTTAGAGAAGCAAAACCCCGCTTACTACAGCTTATTTGGCAAATGAGGTCTCCAAAAGAATATGGTAACATATATCAAAGACCAGCATTCTAGGAGCTTAGAAACTAAATGAAAGGACACACGAGAGACTGCTTTTTTGTGTACATCTCAGTGTGCCTGAATAAGAGGTTGATCTTGCCCTCCAACATCCTCAACAGACAGAACCTCTACTTCCTGAGTGATCTTTACTTGATATGTTTCAATGTGATCAATTTTACACAGCAAATGCAGAAGGCAAGGGCTCTTCCCTCAAGAAACTACAGTCTACTTGGAAGAAAGAGGACAAGAGAAAAGTCAACCAGTAGAAATCAACAGTCCAATACAACAGAAAAACCACCACGGGGAGGAGTTTATCATTAAAAGCTACAAAACAAGTAAAGACATTTGGAGAAGGAGCGAGGACACACACATAGCCAGGTAACACCCATCAGGAAGGATACGAACTAGGGCTCGGAGGACTGTAGGAGGACTGCGGAGATGTCGGTGTAGAGTATAAGGAGGCAGGGGACAATGAGTAGAAACTACTTTTACTGACATGGAATGTTCAGGAAGGAGAGTAATTAAGGTTTGATTGTGAAGGGACCTAAATGGTAGGCAGGCTAAGGAGTTTGAAGCGATCCTACAGTGTAAACAATGGAGGATCATTGAAAGACAGAGGGACAACTAAGGTTATAAACAAGGTATTTAATTATTCATTCAGTCAAAGCAGGCATCTGGTGATTAATATGTCAGATACATTGCTATGTGACAGAATTACAATTATGGCTGTAACACAGTTCTCACCTGGGCAGAGCTCAGGTTAGTGAAGCCAAGGAAAGCTTCACTAAGGAGTGGTCACTGAGTGAGACCTTGAAGAAAAAGCATTCATCAGACAGAGGACACACCAGTTACCTGCAGAAAAGCCTTCAGTAACTATACAACTTGTTGGGAAGAGCCTATTTCTATAAAATTCAAGGGCTCTAAGGTTAACTTATTCAAATACAGAGAAAGGATCAAATCCTTAAAAGTACAGTGCTGTTAAAGAATGTTATAGCTCTATTTTAGGACTGATCATAGCCATCAACAATCTACTTGGCTATGATTTCAGAAGACTACGAATGCTAAAACCATTAATAAAAATATTAGAATAATCATAAGCAGCACAGAACATGATATAAAGTTTTATATGATACTTTATTAAATGGTCAGGTGGTATTTTAAACTATGAAAAGGAACATATTTGATATTGAAGGTAGAAAAGTCATTAATAAAAAGAAATCAAATTATCAATCATGAAGACTTTAGGCCAGACAACATTTCAACATTTCCTTCTGGCAGAAATTGTATATAATAATCATGCAAAAAGCAAGGAGAAAATTGGAAGGAAGGGGAAATGAGAGAATTGTGCTTTAGAAAAATGCCTTCTCTTCTAGGAAAGAAGAGTCATTGCCTTTCAAGTATCAGGTGTACTTGCTGGCTTCCACCTGACAACCAGGTCGATTCCAATCACGTTTGACGATACTATCTTCATTTTACATCCTCACTGCCTGTTAGTATGGAAAACAATAAACGTTTTCTTTTTCAAGTTTTACCTATGACTGTTTACGTCATATATAGATGAAATTCTGAAAGAGCCAATATTGACAACTACATTTCAAAATACAGTTACTGCTGCTGGAAAATAAACATAGCTGTTGTCTAAAACAAAACAAAATATAACAGAAAAAAAACCCTTAGTCAAGCTACAAAGCAACTTCATAAATTCCACTTAAAATCAATGATGGGGTTTTGTTAAAAATAAGGTAAACTCATAGGAGGTAGTATTTGTAAAACACTCAGTAATAAAAGATAAAATACTTGATTTTATAGAGAAACTTGGTAATTCACTGAAGCTGTAAGTCCATCATGTAAATTACCAAGGTCTCATGTAATTCAGTGTATAATTATAGAATGAAAGCTTTAAAAAATAATTTAACCCAGCAATTGCATTCCTGGGCAGTTCCCCCAAAGAAATGTAAATTTATAACTCAAAAACTTGTATACAGATATGCATCGCTTTATTTGTAAATTAAAAATAAATCACACAGATGTCCTTCAACAGGTAAACAGTTAAACAAACTGGTACATCTCTATTATGGAATACTACTCAGCAACAAAACAGAAGTGAATACTGACACCTTTAACAACCTGGATGAAACAAGTGAATATTGTTACCCATAACAACCTGGATGAATCTGTAAGAATGACGCTAAGTGGAAAAAAAACCCCAAAGTTACATATTGTACAACTCCATTTATCTAACATTCTTAAAATAACAAAAGTATTAAAATGAAGGAGAATTAGTGGTTGCAAAGTATTATGGAGGAGATGAAGATGGAAGAGAAGTGGGGTGTGGCCATGAAAGGGCAACATGACCTTTGTACCCCATAGTTATGAAAATGTTCTGTATTTTGATAGTTTTTAATGTAATATCCTGGTTGTGATACTGTACTATATTTCTGCAAGATGTTATCATTGGGGAAAACTAGATAAAGGGCACACAAGATTTCTAAATTTTTTCTTATAAGTGCATGTGAATTCATAATCATCTCACTGTTAAAAATTTAATTTTTAAAACTATAAGTTATTCAAATTTTATAATAGTGATTATTTGAGTTTGGGACAGAGAAAAACCTTTAAGAATGTTTTTAACTACAATATTAAAACCAAAGAAAGAATTGCTGTACCTACTAAGTTAAAACATGCTATGAAATTTCCTGTTTTATTACTTTTAATGTTTACATTATTTTTATAGTACTACCTTATACTCGTGTCATTTTAGTAACATTTTTTCCCTTTGAAAAACTTCTGTGCTTAAAATTACATCTAATTTTGACCTCAATTCATCAACTGAGTATACAAACAGTACTACTAGTTCACAAAAGGCAAGGACACAGAAAGTTTGCTCAATGTCATACCATCAAAGGCTGGCCAAGCAAGCTGGCCTTGGTGTTTAATAGTTGTATATAAATATTATAGTTAAAGAAAGAGTACTATATAAATTTATCTCACCATAATTATAATCTAAGCAATTGAGGTTAAAATGAGTATAAATCTTTTTAAAATCTGCTAATTAATGTTTTTAGTAAGGAATTTGACATAATGAATTATTTATCTAGCAATTTGTATTACAAAGGTAATTTTTTGTATAAGACAATGCAGCTTTATCCATTGATACATGTATGAGAAATAGTTTCGCGGGTCTAAGCCAGTGGTTTTCAACCTTTCTAGTGCCACGACCTTTTAACACAGTTCCTCATGTTGTTAAAATTATTTTCATTGTTACTTCATAACTGTAATTTTGCTACTGTTATGAATTGTAATGTAAATATCTGATATGTATTTTCTGATGGTCTTAGGTGACCCACAGGTTGAGAACCTCTGGTCTAAGACCAAATACTTTACAAAAGCAGTTTACAAAAGAAAAAAAGGGCCCATATTAGACAGAGAGAAGTTTATCCAAGAGTAGTAGGTAGAGATGTGCCAAGATTGGAATTCAAAACTCATTCATTCATTTATGGTATCTAGAAAAACTAGAGGTCAGATTAAGTCACGCTAAAAGACAGGGTCTCTGCTATCAACTAGCTCAGGGAAGGAGGCCATGAGAACACGGAACTAATACACGAGTACACTTTAGGATGGTGGATTTATAGATTATGTTGCTTCCATGGAGAATGCATTTAGAGTTCCAGGCAACATTTTGGAAGACTGACATCTGCCAATATACTGTCCAAAGAATTCAGACTGACAGTCTTGAGTTAGACTTTTAACAGCTGAGTTGTTTATCACAGATCTCCAAATAATAGCAGTTCTTGAGAAAGTCCGGTTAGGTTTTTTAATTCCTTTTTCAGTGCTTTTAAAAAACTGACTTTGCTGCTTATTTAGTCATTGACAAATTGACATTAAGTGGAAAATTCCCATCAGTGCATCAGTCTGCAATTCAAAGTACGATTCAATGAGACCATTTATTCTAACAGATGTCACAAGAGATTTTCAAAACATTCTTCTGTTTGCTCATAACAACAGAAGAGAATATTTGCAATAATAGATAATAAGTTTGGACTTACAAGGCACATAAATTGCATCAAAGATAAAGAAAAGCACAAATACAATACACCAAAGTACTGCTGTATGAAAATGAAAATAAGGACTTACTTAAAATGGCATGTCTTAAGGCATAAATTAAAGTTCTTCATAAATAATGCATTTTCATTGTGGTCAATTATTTTATATAAGCTATGTATTAAAGTATTTCAAGAAATATAACCAAAGTAATCAAGTTCATGATTAAAACCTCTCCTGAAATCACAATCTTATCGTTGGTAAGGAGCACTTTTTCAGATGCAGGATTCTTCCAAAGAACTCCACTGACAGTAATGCAGCTGTCTATCTAGATTCTGGTAATGTATCAAGTAACACACAGTTAAAAAGTAGGTTTAGCTAAAATCTACTTAATACAAGGTCATTTTACAGCTTATCCTTAATACTTCCAGAACAATTTTGCTTATTTATGTACTAAAGTTTTCTAGGACAATTTTTTCTAATTCATGTGTCTTATCTTTCCCAACTAGTTGCAAAATTAATCACAGATTCCTCAAAGGTAGAGAGAGACTCAATAATGAATCCAACAAAGACAGTACGTGTAAAACACCCTGGGGAAAATAGTTTTTCAGCCATGAGGTCTAGCACAGAGGCTGATACAAACGTGGGCCAATGAAAGTTGGTTGAACTCAAATAAATGATACATCTTTTAAAATAACAGGTATCCAAAACAGAACACAATACTTTCACACACAGTTGGACTCCAGCAAACATCTGGAGTACTATGCTCAGCCCCCTCACTTGGACCTCTGGTGGTACTCAGGAATAAGATACTACTACTACTAAATCAGTCCCTGTTTCCCATTCAATCCAGGAAACCAGTGTTAGAAAATATGATGCATTTCACTGCAAAGTGGTTATTATTGGTTTCCATTTTACAGGCGTGTTTACAAGTTTCATGAAGGTATGGAAACTGAAGAACCCATTCAAATGTTTGCTGTGATCATGACACTGAGGATTCATTTAATATTGCATACATTAGTAGTACAACAGATTCTCCTTTTCGAAAATAATATACTTATTGCATTAGCAAAGGGAAACAGCCAATCTTAATATATTAAAACTACTGTTTACATGAATGTATACATATATAAGTTCTATTGATATTCCCCACCCCCCACCTTGTAGGGGAGAGTAGGATCTAGGAGAAACTCTATTTGATAGATTTTTAAATTGCTTTAAAACAAACAGACACACACAACACACACACACACACACACAAACACACACACATACCCCCCTAAGCATACCAATCCAAGTAAAATTATTATCCTGTTGAAATCCACCACAATGTCTGAACACTGGTAGTTTGTCTATATGCAAAAATTACAGTTAAATGAAGTACTTATATTCTATAATGAAATATGGATCAGTGAGTTCATATGGATATGAAGTGTTCATGGAAAAGCAACATGTTTTCAGAGGAACAACTCTGCATCAGTAATTTAATATCATTGAGGACAACTCAAACCAAAACAAATGATGAGTTTTTCTCATTTTAATAAGACTAATCCCCTCTCACCACCACCTAAATTCCCCTCCTGTTTTTATTCAACTTTTGGAAAATTTATTCTCAATCAGGGTTAAGCCTCAAACATTACAGGAGACTGGTAACAAATGAATCCAAGAGGGTACTCACTCGGTCAGTATGGAGTAAAATATTTGTCATGCTGTAACACTTATATTTTTAGGAGCTGAGCATTTCAGGTATACGACATCATTTTTTCCCTTTTCCTGAAGCGTAAACTGTATTAAGTTCTTGAGAAGACTGTACATTCTTGCTGAGGAAAAAATGTAACCAAATGAGAGTAGTGAAACGTAAGTACCTGAGGGACTCTAGAGAGAATCTAGTCTAACTCCTTCATTTTATAGACAAGAAAACTAGAGCTCAGAGGAGTTAAATGGCTTGCTGAAGAGATGCACAGTCAGGACTAGAACTAGGGTCTCTTGCTATCTATCGAACGACTGTCTATTGATTTACATCAAGTATCTTCCAAATTTCTCTTCTAGTCTTTCTTGCTTTGGCAGTTTTCTGCCAATTTCCTGACAAAATTTCAATGTGATTAATTTGGACAAAATGACAGCTTAAAGAGTTAATTTACAAGCTGCATTTTAGTCCATAAATGATTAATACTTTCTTCATAGATTGACTTGCAAAGACATTATATAAGGTGACTACTACTTAGAATTATAATACAAATGCAATTTGTATACATATTTTAAAAGACACGCTTTACATTTTGCAAGAGTTTCCACTTCTGGCTCCTGCAATATGATACTTTAGTTTTCATTTTTTAAACCTTACAGTTTATTAGGGTGTCTTTACCCAAACTTCCTACATGGGAAGGTTAGTTGTGTTTACATGCCTCTAAGTATTGCCTACAAAACGAAGCTATAACTTCCCTATTTTTAAAAAGCCCTTATTTACTTTGTTGGATTCTCTTCTTTACAAGCTATCTCTTACAAACTATTGAGCTCATAATAATTTTTCATTAATAGTTTATACCTTCCCGGAAATATACTATTTATATTCATAATCATATTGACTAAGATCACAGAAAACAAGCCAATAATTTACGTGGCATATAATTGTAGATGCTACAGAAAGCATCATTAAGTACCACAATGTAAAAATAAAAATAATGACTTAAATGTATTAAGTGTTGTCCTGAGCCAGGCTATATTGTACGTGCTTTACATGTATTAATGCATTTAGTCTCCACAATGACCACATAAGATGGAAACTTTTATTACTCTGTTTTACATATGAACAAAATGAGATCCAGAGAGGTTAAATAACTTACGAAGTGATACATCTAGCAAACAGAAGTACCAGAAATGAACTACATACAACACCTTACTGCCTTAATGGCACTAGTCATGTGTTTCACTCAGTGTGAAGGTGAAACCCTAAGGACTTTCCCCGGCCTAAACTACCACAGTTAATCTTGTACTGGGTTGGGATAAGAGACTAAGACCTTGAAAACACTGTATGTTTTAATCCCTTCCCCTCACTTCCCAAAATGATACTGTTTTTTTAAAAAGTGCTATTTAAGATGAACTTGAAGGATATTCAGAAGTTTCAAAAGAAAACCCCAACTCCCTTGTTGTTATGATTTGGAGTAGGAGTGGGAACAGGACTGATTTTATATATGAATGCTTGGGAAATCACTTTTTCTTAAAAAAATAAAAGACACTGAGGACTTTGGGAACCTTGAGCTGAACCATGTCTTATATCAATGCAATCCAAACCCTGCATTTTTTTTTAAAGGAAACCCTGCATTTTTAAAAGGAGTAAGCTATAACCCAAATTTAGTTTGTCAAGGTCATAAGGTTTAGTAACAGATTTCCTAATTTCTAGCTTATGGTACATTCTACCTCCCTCTCATGCCTGCAACTTAAGAGAGAGCTTAAGTGGACCGGAATTTCAGACACCACCTACTAGTATCTTAAAAGTCTATTTGTAATGGGTTGTAGGTATCTATGAAAAACTATCTATGAAAAACTATTACAAGTTCCAGGCCAGGCTCCTGATGCCTGCATACAACCCTGACAGACCCATTTCAACTACACATTTCACCTAATAACTTTCATGTATGATTTCATGACAAAAAACCAAATCCACTCTAAATCCAAACTGGAACACTAGGCACCAACTTCTATATTTTCTATGTTAAGTGGCCTCCGAAAAGAGGCTTTCTCTGCCTCTCCAAGCAGAGGGATGCATTTGGGGGTGTGTGTGTGTGTGTGTGTGTGTGTGTGTGTGTGAGAGAGAGAGAGAGAGAGAGAGAGAGTGATGGGGAAAGGATCCAGGTTAGAGAAGAGCAGGTAAACACCGTTTAATTGTAAACCACTGACTTATATTTAATACAGACAGTAACTAAAGAAGTCAAACATGCCCTGGCTGTTGAAAAAAGAGGGTTACTGGCTCCCCTGGGCCCTTTCCCCCTCATCCTTAATGTGTGAGTTCTAGACTTTGTGATATTATCTGGATTGGCATCTACTCAATCGACAGGCATTATTTGATTCAGGAAAAATGTCTCACAATGACATGACTTAAAATAATTCAGATACTTCAATATTTTAATTTATACATTTTAGAGTATTAAAAATGTATAACTCGACCTCTAATGCATTTTATCATCTGCTATAAATCATTATATATGAGCCATAGTTAACTATAATATTATCAAAACTATGAACAATAAAATGATCAGCAATGTAGCCAACATATATTGGTGTATGGAATAAAAGTAAATCTAAATTATAAAAAGAAAAAAATAACTTAGATCAATGGCAAATCCAATGTCTGCAGCATTCTAAACTTAACTGAAGTGAACCATCATATAATATCCCCAATTTAGTTATAGCATTGCCCCCAAAAGATTAACATAATTCCACCAAATTATTAAAGTGGCAATGTAAGCAATATTTGAATGTCATACAACTTCTCAACTGGAGCCAACAAGCACATAAATTACTGCTCTTTGTGACTTAGGCTGTGATTTCCTTACCCTAACAGAAACCTGTTATTTGTTACTGATGGACATCCAACTGACTTGTTGACTGCTAACATCACTTACCGGCAACATATGAAGCATTACATTCAGGTATGCTTCAAGTTTTACTTCCTTCCTCTGTTTGCAGTTATTTGTAGTCACTGTTTGGGAGTAAAATAGTTACTTAATTTTCCAAATATATCTAGTTCACTAGAGTTATATTTCAGATTCTTCTTCCCCCCTCAGTGCAGGAAAGGCACTACAAAACCATCTAACTCATTGGAGAATTAATTATCTCCCAGTACACTAAAGGCGCCAGACAGCTTCCCAAAGTGACATATAATTCTAAGGATGCTTATGCCTGAGCAACCCTAGAATAACCTCTACTTTATCTTCTAGTTAAGAATGATGTCTATTTTAGAATTAAGCAATTTAGAGATTTACCTCTTGAATGAAACAGAAAAACAAACATTAGATTATAGAGCATTCTAAAAATATCTTAATATTTCAAAGCAGTAAGGTGATTACTAAATGACTGACATCATCTGGGTTTGAAAATTCTCCATTTAAATTAATATCTGATCAGCAAGAAATAATTCCATTTTAAAACTGGCAAAACTGGTAAAAATTAAGTGGATTTTTAAAGTTTTAATGTATTTACTTTCTTAATTTATATGGTTAAGAAAGAAAATTACATTCTTACTTTTTATATAAACTTAATCCAAATACTCAAGGTCATACAACTACTAAACTTTTTATTAAACCGAGTTTGGTAGTTTCTTTGAATTCAAATTATGATATTAGAACTGATCACAGAATGCGATTTGGGGTTATTTGATTTGTAAATGCAGCCATAACACATTTTTTTTTTCCTGGATGAATGCCAGCTGACCCTAACTTCTGCTAACCTTTTGTTATTATCTTATCACTATCCAGCTCCCCTATCTCCCTCCAAAACCAGTACAGATAAGAATTAAGATAGCTGGACACTTAAGTTTTCCCATTTAGAATCTTCAGCATAACATATAAAACATAAAATGCAGCACCTTCTCCTTACATAATAGCCAGGGGTGGGGAGGGAATGTACTTAGTCAAAACAGTGCATGTTGTTTTCTATTGTGAATGATCACCTGTTTTAAAAATTCCTTTCTTCAAATATCTGTAACAATAGCATACATTTCTAACTGAAAGCCTACCTATACTTGAATGGGTAAAACTACTTGCACAGCCAATTCTGTAAATACATTATATATCTGGATGGGTTATTTCAATTGCTAATGTAACAGAAATGAAATGTGCTTTTACGTTCTAATCATCACATCAAATCAAATAAGCATATGTTAAACTGTTTAATATGATATTGTTACATAATAAGTTCCCTGTTGGCATCTACAAACAACTCCCAATATCCTAAAATGTTGCTAACTCTAATTTAGTGTTAAACCTCTAAATTAGAAGGTCCACTTATTATGGACATACTTGAAAAGCAGTGTAGCAACCAAATGACACAATATTTTCCAATAAAAAGTTTTTTCTTTTCTTTTTTATTTCTTCTTTCCACTGGGTCCTTAATTAAAAGGTGTTCATCTTACACTTTTCAAGTTTTTGATCCACCCAAAGTAGGTGTTAGAAGATAGCTGGACAATCAACTTATTATATTCCTGAACCTGACACAAAATAAGCAAGTGTGAAGAGGTTCATAGTAAATTCAAACTCCAAGGCAAACTGTGTCTAATAAAAGCACACATAGTATGCTTTTCAACATCCGGATACACTTCTTTTTTGAACATCAGTTCTAATTTTCATGTTCCCATTTTCCGTAACTGTTTCACAAGCACCAGAAAGATATTTCTTAGAAATATACTGCATTCAAAAAAAGAAGCAATCTCCTACTTTCCCTTTTAAAATAAAAAGAATCTAAGCCCAATTCTAGAAAAGTATCTTCTGTCGAGAAGTTGCTTTCCTGCATTAAGTAAAATAAAATTTGACCAAAAATGTATACTAATTTATTGATTTTGCACATAAATAATTACCATTACTTAAAAGTTGTGCTCTTATTTTTTTCAAACTCAGTCACAAAAAGAGAAATAACTGCGACCTTAACTAATAAATTACGTATTTAAATATACATGATTATGCTGTCCCCGAGTTACTTTCAATGGTAACTGACACGCCCCGAATTTAACTGTACCAGACAGTTCTATCTGTCCCATCGCTGACCAAACACTGCTTCTCTGTTTCTATTCATTATATATTATAAGAGGTCTAAACACAGCCCAGTATGACGAGAAAAATTACAGTTCTCATGACAGCAAAACGATGCATTAAAAATCTCTTTTGCAGTACATCCGCATCCATAAGCATTAACAGACGTTATCTGATAGAGCTAAAATACATAGGCTGCAAGCTCATTACTCTAAGAACCTTCGGCACCCCTCCCTACGGGTTTTCGGAAAAACCAGGCACAATTAAAACCTTGCAAACCAAACTTGCCAAAAACCTTGTGCAATGATCAATAACCTGGGCTACACTGCCGTTGGCCCTAAATCCACGGTCCTGGAAACCAATGCAGCAAAAAAAACCAAACGAAAAGCTAGATGAAGCCCAACAGAACTGCCGCGATTCCCCTCCGCCGCCCTCTCTGCCGCATGGAGAGGCAAGGAGAGGAGTGAAGCGAGCCTCACCAGCTCCGAAGATGCTCCGGTGACCTCTGGCTGCGCGGCAGGAGCTGGGCCAGGAAGGCTCTAGTGCAGCCGCGGCGGGCCCTCTGGACTATGCCCCTGGTGCATTCCTCGCATTCCTGCACAATCTGTCGCCAGCCGAGGAGTCCACGGTGTGCGTTCCCCCCGGACACAGGCACCTGCCTACAGCTGCGCCCCGAGCGGCCACGGCCGCCGCGGCGCCTCCGGTGCCCGCGCTCGCTGTTTGTCGCACTCAGCCAACACGCAGCCAAATCCCGGCCGCGCCGCCCATCCCCTCGCTTACCCCGTTGGGGGAAAAAGGAGAGGACCAAGCAGCCCCAGCGCCGGGGAAAGCGGGAGTGACACCCGACCCGCCAGCGGGGTGCCGCAGCTTCCTTCAACTACCGGCAGGCAAAGGAAGGAGCGGCGGCGCAGGAGGATAACCGGAGAGGCGCTGGGCTGGGGAACCGGGAGGGGTGGAGCATGAGCTTACGCCGCGAGGAGCGAAGGGCGCACTGGACAGAGCCGGTGGGCAGGACCCGCAGGAGCGCTGGGCTCAGGAGCCAAACGCGAGACCGCGCGGCAGCAGGGACGTGGGAGGAAGGGGAGGGGGCCGGGATGCAGGATCTGGGGCGGGAGGGACGGACCGACGGCCCCGAAAGCTTGGGAAGGCGGGTGCCTCGGGGTGTTGGGGGCGCGGGGCGGCGTGCCAGGCGGGCAAGAGCTAGGAAGCCTCAGGGCAGACATCCAGGGGGACTCAGCGTGAGGCTCCAGTTTGGGGCTGGGGGCTTTGGATCGGAAAGGCCACCGTGGGGAAGGGTCGTGCGCGATGTGTAGGGGAGACCCGGGTAGAGTAATCACCGGGAAAAGCAAATGGAGGGTGAAAGTTGTGCGCCTGCCGGGGGGGGAGGGGAGCAGGCAGACGAGTGCGGGCAGGAACACGAGGCGGGGCAGGAAAGCCGAGGCGGCCGCGAAGCGACGGGGACTGAGTAACGGGAGGGAGGCGCCCGTCCTCCGTGCCCCCTTGCAGGCAGGTCCCGGCTGGGGCGCGATGGGGCGAGGGCCGATGTCTCCTGAGCAGGAGTCTCCGCGCTCTCCCGAGAGCCCGTACACTTACTTTCCAGGTTAGGCAGCGGCCGTCGTCGCTCCGGGAATCAGGGACATCAGCGCCGAGGGGTCGCCGCTGCGGCACCCGAAAAATTAAAAAAGTGCGGCGGCGGAGCGGCTGCCCGCCCCTCCCTCCCCCACCCGCCCCCTCCCCCGAAGCGGCTCTCCCACCACCCCCGGCGGCGGCGGTGGCCAACTTGCCCCTCTACCCCGTGCCCATGGTGCCGCCTTCGCGGCCGGCAACAACGCAGACTCAGCCCCGGAGCCCCCTCTGCTGCCCAGAGGCCGCCGCCGCCACCCGCCCAGCCGCTAGCCTGCCTGCCCAGCCAGCCCTGGGCTCCCGGGAACGTCAGCACGCTGCCGTCTCCGGACCTGCTCCCCGGCAATCCCATTGGTCGGAAGGAAAAGGCTGACCCTCCCCATTGGCCTGGTCCTCATATTGAACGGGCCAATGGGAACTGCGGTTTCAGGTCGCCATAGAGACCGATGCTGTTAAGAGCTACAGGGCGGGGAGAAGGTAGGGAGTGAGCAAGAAGGTGTCTCTCTTTGGATTTGGGCTCAGGAGAAGGTGGGGAAAGAAGTACAGAGGGATTCCTGGGAGCTGGCTCTGATATCTGGTGCAGCTTTTGCTTTGCTTTTCTCTCAGCTCCCGCTGTGACATATAGGGTTTGTTCCTGGCATCAAAGGCAGGAAGAGCTGACGCCCTCCTAAACGAATCCTTGAAGGTGAGAGAGCCTAGGAGTGGCTTTCGCTTTTCCCGCGTCTGGGAAACCCTTTGACCTTTGACACGAGTGCAGCTTCTGCTTCTCCAGGTAAGTTTGCACCCCGTCCCTTAAATCGCTGCTTCTGCCTGACGTCACTGAAACTCCTGAATTCTACTTGTTCTTCCCAACCACTCCCCCTTCCCTAGCGCGGATCTCGTCTCAAATTTTTGGGTCTTCAAACTTACAGCCCTCCCTAAAGGAGATTCAAAAAGGATCTCCTTTGGATGATATTTCGATAAGGAAGCAGACTGACATATTGTATAATGGATGCCATCAGCTCAACACAAAGCAATCCTCTAATCTCCGTGTTGAAGGATATTTATTAAATACCTATCTGTGTGTGCATTCCTCACTATGAGCTTGACGGCTGTTTGCTCTTTCTCCCAAGAGGTTACAGAGTGGGGAAAGACAGGTGACCGAGTCAATCCATGCTTCTAATGATTTCACAGGAGAGTAAAGGAAATAGATTACAGTTGGTAGATTTTGTTTTCTGGATACTTACCAGTTTATGTCTAAATTTGACAAAAGAACACTGAGCCATGGAATCAGAACACAAAAAAATTTTCAGCTTTAATAAGAAGTCTGCTTTTATTTAAAGTTATTTTGTGCTACTTTATCAATACCAATTGTTTTTTGTAAATAACTTTCATATTTAGATACTGACTATTAAAGTGGACTCATGAATATATTAGGTTTTTAAGCATTATATTGCTCTATCATATAGCCGCTAATATTCTTAGGTTCCTTCTTCTGGTGATTTTATCATTTTTTAAAATATCAATCTCTGTAGTAAGACTATGTTTATATTACTGCCCCTCATATTGGGGAGTGACCGTGTTGTGAGAAAAAGCTAATAGGATTTTGGAAATTAGAAATATTTTGTTGAGAGAAACAGATAAATGCTTGTGCAAATTACATATGTCTACTGTCCTGAATTTTAAATTGATAATATGCTTTGTGATTGTTTTTTTAATCGTACTGTATTTGAAGATTACAAACATGAAGAATTATTAATGTGGTACCTTGATTGGAAAAATATCTCTCACAATTTGTAGTAAAATTTGAACTTAGTTGACAATCCTATGCAGGGTTGGATTGCAGAACAAATCAGCTGAACACGTGAGCGGTCCCCCTAAATAGTTCCAGACTTGGTAAGGAATCATCAGGGGCCATGAAGTGCTGTCTCATGCTTTGCCATCATGGAAATTAGATCGTCATGCTTTCGTTTCTGGCTTTCTTTTGTGTTTGTTTATAGGAAAATAGAAAAAGTAAAATGCAAATTTTTATAAGTGAGACTTATTTTTAATGTACTAACAAGATACCAATGCTTTTGTTTTTTTAAAAAAAAATCAATACTAGATGAAAGGGAGATGTATTTAATGAAAAGAAAAATATTGGTATGTTCTTTTTTTCTTGCCTTAGTCTAGCATGGAAAGAAGAACTCAAGAACCAATTGATTTTTTTACTCCAATAATCTTGTATTTTTCTCAGGTCACATTTCTGAAGAGTGTTTTGATATTGTGTATTTCAAGTTTATAATGATTAAAATGTTACCTAAACTCACCATGAGGATTGTCCCTTAAAATGTTTTCATTCAACATTATGTTTTTCATCATTGAAAAAAAATTTTCTTTTCAACTTGCTCCTACACTACCAGGCATTGCTGGATAAGGTTAATAAATTTTGTTCCACTGTAAGTATATACTATCCAGCCTTGGCTGGGTTTTCACTGATTCTCTAAATTCCTTTCCTGTCAGTAGGGTGATTTATTATCAAGATGCTTATCCAGGGACATTATTTGGGACACTTCTCCCAAATCTATCCTATTTCTGCTGTCCTTAAGTCCTCACCCCTCACCCCGTACTTGGTCTTCATCCAGTTCTACAAATGATTTTGCCTCATACTTGACTGAGGCATCCATCATGAGCATCCTCAGTCTCAATTTTTACACTTCGTCACTGCATTCAGTCTTGGCTGAGAAGAGGTGTCCAAATTTCTCATATAAGCTCAAACTTCACTTGTGTTCCTAAACATGGATCATTTTTCCTTCTCCAGTATTTTGTTCTGCTGTTTATAATTTCTCTCTTAGGTCATGTGTTCCATTCTTTACTCGAACTTCTTTTTCATTATGCTTGAATATCTGACCTTTTATAAAACCACTTTCTATCCTACCTCCATCTCTCTATTGGCCTTTCCTTTCACCAAGAAACGGTCTGAAAGGAATTTCTCAGGGCTTCTATTTTTTCACCCCCAATAGTCTGGACCTTGAATATAATCAAAATCGAAGATTGTGCTCTTTCTCCTCAAAATCCTAACTCAGTTTGCCATAAAGTTCTCACCTACAAAAGTGCTCTTTATTTGCAAATTCATTGCCTGACTTCCAGATTTCCAGGTAAAGATTAAGGAACTATTGTCTCCCACCCTGGGGGTCCATAGAAATGCAAAGGAATCTTGAGAAGGGAAAGCCTTTACCTGCTATCTCGGCTTCCCAGGTAGGTCTAACTCCTGAGTAGTAGGAGTGGGAAGAGGGGCCTAAAGGTTAGAAAGGAGGAAGAGAGATCTTTGTGCAGGCTGACTGAGGCCTAAGGCAAATCAGAAAAGAAGGAAGGACTTTGGTGAGTTCCACCCTCAAGAACAAATGTAAACAGTAGAAATCCAAGACAACTTTTCGGAAGTTCCCTGGTGGTGTAGTGGCTAGGTTTTGGCACTCAACGCTGCTGCCTGGGTTCGATTCCCAGCCAAGACAACTTTTCAGTTACCATCCCAGAAAGAAGTCAACCTGAACCTTTCATGATTATGAAAACTTTGTAACTTTCAAGTGTTTGTTATTTTCATATTAGCAGAAGCAGCAAGGAAAAGGGGAAAGCAGGAACACTGTGTCTTCTCATTCTAGGATGTCTATAAAGGTGAGGGCAGGGAAAATGATAACTCCAAAAAGTACATTGATAACTGCTAATGGGCTTTTTGTCTGTTTTGTTTTTGAGAGGAATGTTAAACATAGGCAGGATGCAAATTAAGGAAAGAAAGCATTGGAATAAACTGGTCCTAAGAAGG
Source organism: Lyroderma lyra (assembly GCA_004026885.1). Classification (NCBI taxonomy): domain Eukaryota; kingdom Metazoa; phylum Chordata; class Mammalia; order Chiroptera; family Megadermatidae; genus Lyroderma; species Lyroderma lyra. The sequence continues at coordinate 202,957 of PVJL010000008.1, read as the reverse complement.
GATGCTAAAGCTGAATTCTGCTCTAGATTTCAGAATAGACTGTGTCCCACCTCCAGCCCATTCTCTGAATATGTAAATCCTCCCCTGCTTTTAGAGGCCTACCCCAATTGTTACCTATAAAGACTATGCTGAGAATTTCCTGACCTTACTTCACTCTGGAAAGGATGATACCTGTTTTAGTATGTTATAGTGGCATTTAACACAATGTATCCCATGTTATGCTTATTTCTGTGTGAGCCTTCTATCCTAGAGAATAGGATACATATCATGGTCATGACTTTATATCCTTCATAGTGCCTTAGACTACTAAAATGCTTGCTTCTCACATGAAGAAAAGCCAAAATTCATCAATCCTTTTTTCAGTCCTTGGAAGAGTTTAACTTTCAACAATGAAAAATTGTAATCAGTAATATTGGGAGGTAACTAGAAAAAGATGGGACTACAGGTTCAAAGTGGAAAAGTGAGGTATTGTGTGGCAGAGTAGAGTAGAGGTTTTTGCCATGTAGCCTCCAAAGAGAGAAAGGCATTGGATCTCATCTCTACCAGGACTTAGCTGGACCCCTCTGTGAGGGAGGGGACCTGTATGAGAATGACTGCTTTGCATGTGCTTTGGCATGAAGTAATATTCAGAACTAAGGTTATAAAATTTTGTGTATGGGGAAGACACTGAAACTCAGCTTTGTCATACAAGTTAAATAAGGGTTACCTATGTTTCTTCCATTTGAAACATTAGGTTGCTCTGTCTTTTGGAACACAGTGGAATCATGAGAATTTAACTACTTCATAAAATCGGAAAAGCATCAAACATCTGGTAAGTATAATAGGCATGTTTCCAAGAACGTATATCCACAATCCTTGAAGTAGGCAGCTCTGCATGCATCATGATCTTGCATCTGGCCATGGTATCAGGTTGGGTGGGAACCTCATTCAAATATAACCAATTCATAGGCTGACCATTAACCCATAACCAGTAACAGTGCCAGTTAGATTTTTCTCCTGGGAATTTGGAATTGAGAACAGGTGAGCTGAAAAGAGAAACTGCCTTTGTCCTGATTATTTTTTGGGTTACCTTTTTTCCCATTAAACCAGAATATACTTCATTTTTTATTATTCCATGAGATTTCTGTTTCTTATAATTAAGCCATGCTTTTCCTTGTTTGCCTTTAGTGAGTCTCTGTTCCTTACAATCAAAAAGTTCACTAAAATATTATGCAAATATTTTACAACAAAGCAAAACATTATGGCTGTGTTATTGGACTACGAAGAACAACAGTCTAAAAATTACTAACAAGCAAAGAATAGCAAATGAGTAATCTGTCTACTTCCAAATATTGCCAACTTAAGTTGGGTAAAGGAGCTCTATTTAGTGTGGTATCTATTTCTCCCTACTCCCCAACCTCAAAGCCTTATATTTTTCACCTCTCAGTTCTTCTCCTTTGAAGTTGGGAGCAAGAGAAGAACTTTGAGAAGATGAGCAATACCATGGCTTTTTCAAAGTAGAATAATTTTGCCATACCATTGGTATTAGAATTTATATTCATTTTATAAATTTATACTACCTTTTTAGGAATCAGACTCAAAAATAAAAATTGAAAAAATAGTTGGAAAAACTTCAAAATGAAAATTTATCAGGGACACCAATGGCCCTCAATGCAAGGGAAACAGATTATAAAGTTTCAATTCCAGCAATTAAAACAAAAGCCTCTTGGGAGGAAAACCAGACTTTTTGCAAAATTGCTATAGTATTTTGTCTAAACTATCCAGTTTTCAACAAATAAATATGAGACGTGCAGAAGAACAGGAAAGTATGACCCAAATTCAGGAAAATGTTTTGCCAATAGGTATGTTGAAAGGGCCCACTTGTTAGATTAAGTTGACAACTAATTCAAAACAACTACTGTAAATATATTGAAAAACTTGAAAGAAAAATGGCTCAACAAGTAGGATCTCTCAACAAAGAAATAGAAACTATGGAAAGAACCAAATGGAAATTCTAGGCTGACAGAAACTCTCCAATCTGAAAACAGAAAAGAAAAAGAGAAGATTGAAGAAAAATGAAGACAGCCTCTGAGCCTTGTGAGATAGATTGGAGAACAAAAAGGAAAGGAGGTTTGGAAGGGCGTATAAAAAAATATTTAAAGAAGCAATGGCTTACAATTTTCCAAATTTTATAAAAAATTTAATATACAGGTCCATGAAACACAGTAATCCTAAGTAGAATAAAAATAAAGAGAGCCACAGCTAGGTACATCATAAACTGCTGAAAGACAAAGATGAAAAAATTGTAAAGCAACAAGAAAATAACAACTCATCATATACAAGGGAACCACAATAAAATTAACAGCTGACTTAGGAGAAACAAGGAAAACCAGAAAGCAGTGAAGGACATACTCAGAATGCTGGAAAAAAAATGTCTCAATCAAAAATTCTATATTTAGCAAAACCAAAAGTGACAGTCCTTTATAAATGGGCCTATGTTTAAAGTGCTAATTACCATATAGAACCCATACAGCAGTCAGCTTTGAGTGAAGCCCAAAACAAAGGAAGGCTGTCAGACAGATGCAAGGTACCTGACAAGTCAACATTCTCATTTTGTAAAGCAGCTCTTGACTCAATGGCAATCCTGGAACATCAAATGATAACTACACTAAAATGCTATTTTAAATACTAAATTTGAAGTTCTCCCAAAATAAATTCTTGGAAAATATGACCTCATGATTATCTTAATTCCAAAACTCTCTCCTTCATAAAGACAGCAATAAGCTAACTAGAGTGGTAATGAAGAGGAAATAAATCACACGCAGGAGTTCTTCCCACATCCTATCCTCCAACCATGGTACTTGATCCTTTCCATTCCTGGGCCCTATTTCTTTTATATGCCAGTCCATCTAACTGTCACCACGGGGGCTTCCAAACAACTAGTCACAGCTCTGCATCTCTGGGGTTGGACTGGGGGAAGAAGCCAACCACATCTGCTAGCACATTACTATGTCAGGAACCAGAAGTCAAGAACTATTATACTTTTACATAGCTTAACAGATTTTTAAAATAAAAAAAGATTAAAATAGATACAGAAAAGCAATGGATAAGATCCCACATCCATTCATATAAAAATGCTCAATAAATTAGTGATAGAAAGGCATTTCCTCAATCTAATAAAGTACCCCTATGAAAAACCTATATCTAACACCACATTTGTGGTAAAAGACAATGCTTTCTCCCTAAGGTTGTTGATGTCCACTCCCATCTCTTTTATTTAACACTGTATTGGAGATTTTAGCTATATAATAGGTGGGGGAAATTAAAGGGTACATAGATTGGAAAAAATAAAGCTAGCTTTATTCACAGATGATATAATCCTACGTATAGAAAATCCTTAAAAATTATAAAAAAATTTACTACTAGAATAAAATTAAGTTAACAATGTCATAAGATACAAGACCATTATTAAAAAATCAGTCATATTTTTATATCCTAGGAACTAGCAACTTGAAAATAAACATTGAAAAACAATTCCATTCAGAATAATGTGAAAAAGAATATGCTACTTAGGAATAAACTTTAGAAAAGAAGTATAAGACCTCTGATCTATAGATTCAGTGTCATCCCTATTAAAATTCCAGGAAACACGTTTTGTAGAAATTGACAAGCCAGTCTTAAAATGAACATACATTAGAATAAGAATGTCCATACAACAACAAAGTAGGATAAATCGCAATGTCTAATTTCAAAACTTAATATAAAGTTAAAGTAATACAATGTATAGTATTTGCATAATGATAGCATCTACTCATAGATCAATGAAATAGAATAGAAGGTATAGAAATAAGTTCTTACATTCATGTCAATTGATTTTCAACAAAGGTGCCAAGGTAGTTTAATGGGAAGTAAGATGTTTTTTCAAGAAATGCTGCAGGGGCCAGAAGGGATTGATGGAATATTCAAAGTGATGCAAAGCAAGGCTCTACAACTAAGATTACCCTACCCAGCAAAGCTATCATTTAGAATCAAGGACAGATAGAGAGCTTCCCAGATAAGAAAAAGCTAAAAGAGTTCATCACCACCAAACAAGTGTTACAAGAAATGTTAAAAATACTTCTTTAAGAAGAAGATAAAAAAGTGAATAATAAAAGGGCAGTAATTACATCTCTACCAACAATTACTTTAAATATAAGTGGATTAAATTCTCTGATCAAAAGACATAGGTGCCTGAATGGATAAGAAAACAAAGTTCTTACTCATATTGCCTACAAGTCACTTCAGATAGAAGGTACACACAGATGGAAAGTAAAGGGGTGTAAAAAAGATATTTCATAAAAATGGCAACAGAACAAAACAAAAAAGATGGGATAACAATACTTATACCAGACAAAACAGACTTTAAAATAAAGTTTATAACAAGAGACAAAGAAGAGACCCAGTAATCCCACTTCTGGGTATTTATCTGAAGAAACCCAAAACACTACTTTGAATGGACATGTTTATCCATATATTCATTGTAGCATTATTTACAATGGCCAAGAAATGGCAACCTGGGTGTCCATCAATGGATGAATGGATAAAGAAGAGGTGGTACATATGTACAATGGAATATTACTAAACCATATAAAAGAATGAAAGCTTGCCATCTGCAACAATATGTGTAGGCCTAGAAGGTATTGTGCTGAGTGGAGTAAGTCAGACAGAAAAAGACAAATGTCATATGATTTCACTTATATGTGGAATCTAGAGAACAGGATAAATGAACAAACAAAACAGAAACAAGTTCATAGATACAGAGAGCATTTTGATAGTTGTTAGATTGGGGGTGGGGAATATTAGATTTGTAGGGGCCCCTTGTAGGTTGGGGGTGGGAAGGTTGGGGAAATTTGTAAAGGAGGGCAGAGGATACAGAGGTACAAATTGGTACAAAATAGCCATGGGGATATAGAGTATAGCATGGGGAATGTAGTCAGTAGCATTGTAATAACTGTATGATGTCATATGGGTACTGGATTTATTCAGGTGATCAATTTGTAAGTTATATAAATGTCTAATCACTTTGTTGTACACCTGAAACTAATACTATATTGTATGTCAGCTATAATTGAAAAATTAAAAAAAATTTAAAAAGCAGGAATGCTGCTAGGAAAATTAGATTACCATATGCAAAATAATGAACTTATACTCTTACACCATATAGAAAAATTAATATATTTCACAGACTTTAAGAATAAAATTATTAGATTTCTGGGAGAAAACATAGTACAAAATCTCTGTGACTTTGCTTTAGGCAAAGATTTCTTAGAAATGATAATGCATCATGATCCATAAAAGAAATTAATAAATTGGACTTAATAAAAAATAAAAGTTTTCTCCTTCAGAAGACAGTAAGAAAATGAAAAGACAAGTTACAGACTAGAAAAGAATGTTTGCTAATTACAATCTGATAGAGGACATATCTTGAATATGGAAGGAACTAAACTTCAAAAGGAAGAAAGCAACTCAATTAAAAATGTGCAAAATATTTGAGTAGATTTTCATCAAAAAGTTAAACAAATGATTGATAAACACATGCAAACATGCTCAACATTATTAATCATTAGGGAAATGCACACTAAAACCACAATAGAAGACCACTATACAACCACTAAAATTAGTATATGCAAAAGATTGGTAATACCAAGTGATGATAAAGGATGTGGGAAAACTGGAAGTTTCATAAATTCTGATTTGGAAAACCATTTGACAGTTTTTTGAAAATATAAATATAAACTTATCATATGACCCAGCAATTCTTCTAGAAGTCTACTTAGAGAAACAAAAATATATGTCTACATAAAGACTTTTACATGAATAATAATACTATTATTCATAATAGGAAAAAACTAGAAATAATCCAAATGTCCATCAAGTAATGATTAGATAAAACATGACACAATGGAATAATATTCAGCAGTAAAAATAATGAATTACTGATATGCTCCACAACTTAGATAAACCTCCAATACATTATGCCAAGAGGAAAAAAAGTCAGCCACAAAAGGCCACATGTTGCACGATACCATTTATATGACACTTCGAAAGAAGGAAAAAATATAGAGACAGAAAGCAGTCAGCCATTACCTTGGGTTGAGATTAGAATAGTGAATGTAAGTGGTTATGATAAAAATTTATCAGGTGATGGAAATGTTCTAGAACTGAATGATTTTATAAATTTATAAATTTATTTAAAATAATTACATTGTACCTAATAATAAATGTATTTTTATAGAAGATAAATTAGATCTCAATAAATCTATCAGATAAAAAATTGAAAATATGACATAAGCACATCATCTTAAAACTCTTACATATAAACACTTAGTAAATTTGGAAACAATTTTCTAACATGATTGAAAATCTTCCAAATGGAATTTTGGTGGATTTAGACGCCATTTGTTAAACATTAAAGAAAAAAACTTTGTAAGGAAAACTGATTGATATCAGGGAAGTCAGAAATTTACTAAAGAAAAAGAGTACACTATAACCTTTGTATAATTAATGAATGGAATTGAAATTTGAGTATCGTAATTGCATATATGAGGCCAATTTTCCAGAACTCCCATATAGTATTGTGGTGTTTTATTAGCTATTATACCTATTATAATCAAGAATGGGAATTATCTGAACTTAGACTTTGAATTCTTCTATGATCAGGTACTAAACCAAAGTTTTCAAGGTAATGCAACATTTTCCATGATATAATTCTCATTAAAATGTATTTAAATTATTAATACTATATATGTCAATACTATACATCTTTTTTGTACTTATGGGGTTTTTATATTTGTGTTTTATAATTTACATAGTGTTAGCACAATATTTCATATAAAACTTTGAATAAATAATTTTAAAAGTGTGTGCTCAAAGATGTTTAGTAATAGAGGTTTGTAGCTGAGAATGTGTGGAAGCCTCAGTTTCACAATATCTTTAGATAAAACGTGCATTCTTTTTCTCATGTTTTGTTTTTTTTTTGTTTTGTTTTGTTTTGTTGTTATTTTTTAAGATTTTCTCTTCTGTCTTCCTAGGTAGTTGGAATAAGTCTTTGGAAGCCTACATTTTCATCTCTGTCTTTCGCTCTTTTCATTGCCTTGAAGATCACTTAGATCATTTACTTCCAATAAGTCACATTTCAGTCTATAAAACATCATGAGAGATGCCGATCATTATTTTGCTCTAACCTGAGAGAAGCCAATGGAATCTCCTGTGGTATTGAGAAGAATGTTGTTCTTTTTTTGTTATTTTTATTTTTATTTATTTATTTTTTGGTGGTGCGGGGGGGGGGGGGGTGGGGGGGGCGGTTGCGGGGTGGAGTAGTTCCCTGGCTGGGAAACGAACCCGGGCTCCAGCGTTGAGAGTGCTGAAGCCTAGCCACTACACCACCAGGGAACCCTGACTGTTCTTTTGACACATGCAGATGATGTAATAGTGAAGTAAGACTCAATAACAAATACCCTACAAAGAAGACCAAGGAAACTGCAATAATGCAGAAAATTTGAGAAAGGAAAAAAAATTC